>OY284482.1:117897-1317897 GCA_958336345.1 Dorcus parallelipipedus
ACCTCCTGAAATTGCAGCTCAAGCTGTTGCTCTCCTTCAAGCTGGTAACAATCAGCGATCTGTAGCTCGGCAACTCAACATGAAACGTTCTACTGTTCAAAATGTTTTTAGAAGGTTTTTAGAAATTGGTCTGTACGTGGCCAGAGCGAAAACAGGCAGACCAAGAGCAACTTCAGTCCGGGATGATCGCTTTATTAGAACGACCTCCTTACGGAATCGCGTGTTAAATGCTGTCCAGCTTAAACAAGAACTTGGAGACGTCAGAGGAGTAATAGTAAGTCGCTGGACTGTTAGAAGAAGACTTCTTAAAAATAGGCAAAGGTGCCGGAAACCTGCAACGGGTCCAAAATTGACGGTAGCGCATCGTGCAGAGCGCCTACGTTTTGCTCGTGAGCACATAAACTGGACGTTGGAGGAATGGAACTCTGTGCTCTTTTCAGATGAGACCAAAATTTGTCTATATGGTAGCGATAGAAGAGCTAGAGTCTACCGTCGTCAAGGAGAACGATTTTCACAGTGCTGCATAGTGGAGCAAGTCGCTTTTGGAGGAGGTTCATGCATGTTTTGGGGGGCATTTCTCTTCATGCAAAAACCGAACTGGCCTATATCCCCACAGGTAACCTAGGCGGTTTAACTGCTCAACGCTATATTGATGAAGTCTTAGATGAGCATGTTGTCCCTTATGCTGGCTTTATTGGCGATAATTTCTTGCTTATGCAGGATAATGCAAGGCCGCATACAGCTGAGATTGTTCAAAATTACTTGAACGAAGTTGGTGTACGAGTCATGAAGTGGCCAGCCAAAAGTCCGGACATGAATCCGATTGAGCATATGTGGGATGAACTCAAGAAAATAATTCGATCACGGGTTCCAGCTCCAACAACGCTTCAGGAACTAACAAGGGCTGCTCAAGAAGAGTGGGATAATATCCCTCAGGATGTTGTCGAACGGCTGATCAGATCCATGCCAAACCGTATGCAATCTGTTATACGAGCAAGAGGGGGTCATACAAAGTATTGAGTAAACCGCATTTGTTCAAACTTGTTTTTGTTTCTGTTATTAATAAACAAATTTAAATGTTTTTCGTCTTACTTATTCTGACTACGATAACAAAAATTTTGTTAACACGATAAACAAGAGCTAATCAGAGATTAAATTAGTATCATTTGAGAGAGCAATAGTCGGGCTTCGAAACGATGCCAATGCGCTATTTCACAAATGTAAGGAAGCATGCTATTTATTCTTTTACCATTAAGTTCGTTAGGTGGCCAAATACTTTTGCTCTCAAGTGTATATTTGCACCCATAGGTGTTCCAAGGATTTGTTTATAAAAAGTATTATTAAACTTAAAATAAGTAGAATCGAAAAGGAATTTGATTATCATTATCATTTTTTCTTTAGACAGATTACATACCTTAGTTATTTCTTCCCAGTTTTTTTCAATACTTTGCAAAACCAATTCCAAAGATATATTGGTAAAAAGTGAGACAACATCTAGACTAATAATTTCATAATTAATTGGAACTATTCTGTTATTAGCAAACTCAGAAAACTCAAAGGAATCTTGAAGATAATATTATATTAATATATAATATATAATATTATTGAACATAATATTTTAACAGTCTTCAATAATTATAATCCTAATATTCAATTTACCATTGAAAGAGAAACAGACAGAAGTGTTCCTTTTTTTGGACACGAAAGTTACACGTTCACGGAACAATACAATCATTATTGATTGGTATACTAAACCCATTAGTTCTGGACGTTATATAAACTTTCATTCCTGTCATCCACACAGAATAAAAATTAATATGATTTTAGGATTAAAAAACCGAATAGAAAAAAATTCTCATCCCTCCTTGTTGATAAAAAAATCTTCATAAACTAAAAAACATTCTTTTAAAGAACAGTTATCCTAATGCAATGCTTAATAAAGTAATTTTCAATACTCGGCAAAGAATAGAACCCCAATCACAAGATAACAATAATTCAAGATTAAATGATGGTAATAAAGTTTTCAGATCATTAAAATTTATTCCTAATCTTACATCTCGACTAATAAAAGTAATTAAGAACAAAAACATTCACATTGCAACAAAAAATTTATTAACAATTAAGGCCTTATTTACTAAAGTTAAAGATCCTTTTGACAAACTCCAACAAATTAATTCTATTTATGAAATTCCATGTCTTGATTGTGATTCTGTTTATATTGGACAAACATCCAGAACTCTTCACTCCAGAATAATCTCACATAAAAGTGATATTAGAGTCAGACCTTCTGCTTGCTCTTTATCTTAACATGCCAATAAACAGGACCATCACATCAATTTTCAAGATGCAAAAATACTGGATATTGAACCTAATTTGAATCAAAGAACTTTTATTGAAATGTGTCATATTTTTAGCAATAATAAAAGCATGAATAAAAGAACAGATATTGAGAAACTTAGTTGCATTTACACATATTTACTAAATTTTAAAATCACTTCTAAAAATTCTTAATCTAAAAATATAAAATTTATAACATCATATTGCTTTGTCTCAAATAAACAAATTTACTATCAATTCAATTTAGTGTCAAAAATAATTTGTCAACAAAAAAATTTTTAACTTGTAATTAACTTCTTTTCTTACTCATTAAGGAGTAAGTAAAAATTTATATTATTAATTAATTGTTAATTAGTGCCATGTTTTTGTAGAAACCTTGAAAAAGGAAATAAAATTTTCCGAAAGCTCGGTTAAACTTTAAAAGAGTATTAATTACCGCCCTCTTGACTGCAGCCCTGTTGAAGAATTTAATTTTCCTTAACTGATCAGTCGTGATCATACTACACACCTATATATATATATACAGTGATATCCCCATAAACCGTTCGTTGAAAGTTTTCAAGGTTGCAGTTCACGTAGATATTTGAAATTTAAGGAGCAAGGGTATTCCGTAGAGATCTCTTTAAATAAAATAAAATTGTCTTTATATCACTTCCGGTTGTACCGGAGGTCGCTATCAACTCGCTTATTTTAAATGGAATGCTATATTTTTTATCACGTTTTTGAATTCTACATGTAAAAATATATTAAATTGCAATACATTTCCCTATCTCTAAAATGCATCATTTTTGAGATATTTTGAAATTTCTTAAAAATTTGGATTCTGCAATCTGATTTTCAAAAAATTATAACACAGCTATGATTGAAGCAATTTTATTTGTAATAGCTAACATTGTAGTTGAAGCTTTAAGGTTCTTAAAAATTCCATCAGCATAATCTATTAAGCTACAAGGTGTCTAAAACGCACTGCTCCACTCGAAGATATTCAAACACAGAAAAATACTTTTTTTCAAATGAAATGACCGATATTTTAATGCACCATTGTATGTGGAATCAAATGCTGCGTCGAACTGTACTAGCATTCCCTATACCTAACTTTAACAGTTTTTGAGTTATGAAACATTTTAATTCATAGAAAATTACAATTTTAATAGGTCAAATATTTTTAATTTTATTAAGATAGCATGGAAATTATAACAACGATTACTGTTACTACAAATTTTGTAGTCAACCAAAGAAAATAGAATTTGGCAAGTGGAAATTCACAAATTTTAAGAGTTCTTTAATCATCCTTCTCTTAGGACGCTTGTGATCTTATAAAACGAAAAAGTATGAATTTCATTACTTTAAATTGAAGAATAAAATAGCTGCTAGTTTGCAATTCTCTGGATTAGCGTGAAAGTATTTTAAAACCATTGTCTAATTATCTTCGTTATTTGTTACATTTTATTTTTCCAAATTGTATAAAGTTAGGTTCAAACTTTCCAAACTGTGTTTTATTCATAGGAGACAAGAGGGGTACATTTGATTGAACACACATTTTCTGCTCTGAACAATTTTAGATCATTCTTCATGAATTTAAAAAATAGATTTAAAATATCAGCGTTTGAATAATTTTGATTTTGATTCTCAACTTTTTTTTGCTTTCGCTTAAAATTTATAGTAACAGGAAACGTTAAATACAATTGCTTGTTGTTTTCATAACTATATCAACAAAATTAGAAATATTTAACCTAATAAATGTAACTTTTTATGTATTTTATGTATTAAACCAAAAATATCTTATAACTGAAAAACTGTTAAAGTTAGGTATAGGGAATGCTAGTATAGTTCGACACAGCATTTAATTCCACATACGATGGTGTATTAAAATATTGATCGTTCCATTTGAAAAACAGTATTTTTCGGTGTTTGAATATCTTCGAGGGGAGCGGTGCGTTTTAGACATCCTGTAGCTTAATAGATTATGCTTATGGAATTTCTAAAAACCATAAAGCTTCAACTACAGTATCAGCTATTACAAATTAAATTGCTTCAATCATAGCTGTGTTATAATTTTTTGAAAATCAGATTGCAGAATCCAAATTTTTAAGAAATTTCAAAATATCTCAAAAATGATGCATTTTAGAGATAGGGAAATGTATTGCAACTTAACATATTTTTACATGTAGAATTTAAAAACGTGATAAAAAATATAGCATTCGATTTAAAATAAGCGAGTTGATAGCTACTTCCGGTACAACCGGAAGTGATATAAAGACAATTTTATTTTATTTAAAGAGATCTCTACGGAAAACCCTTGCTCCTTAAATTTCAAATATCTACGTGAACTGCAACCTTGAAAACTTTTAACGAACGGTTTATGTGGATATCCCTGTATGCACAAATCGCCAAAAAGCAACCTACAGATTAGAGCAGATCACACCCACACACCACAAGTTAAGAGCACTTTACGATATTTATCTCGGAAAATCCTCTCCTTATCACATATCCAGTGCAAATGCGCTTAACTGTCTCTAACACCCCTTTATATAAAATTTAAGTCGCGACCTCTTGCGGCTGACTTTTGACCTAACAAGAAAACAAAAACGACATCTGGCGGCCGATTCCTGACTCAAACACATATATACACACATACACATACATAAAATTATATATACCGTGATTTTATTTTAATATGAAACATTGCTGTTCATATTACTATGGAAACTAATACCAAATTTTAAAAATGTCGTTGCATGATCGTCGTCGTTAGGATTTACTCATGTCATATCAAATTAGTCCATTTTAATTTGGAACATCTGTCAGGTCAAGTGAAGAAAGTTAGTGAAAATGTATCAGGAAGAATTTACCCCTTGACAAGTAAGTAATGCAATTTTTTTATCTGTGGTGGTTGGCCAACGGGATCCTAAGTCATAGGCTTGTCAGGACCTCTGGAGCGGGAGTGTATTTGAGTGTGTGTAAAGTGTTCCACGGCTTTGTTACTTCCAAACCTCCTCGCCGTTTAAGGGGAAGCAGTGTGGAATTTTATCCCCAACATTGAAGGGTTTAACAACTTTTATAATCATTTAGGAAATTGCATGGAGGTAAATGAAGAAATTTTTGAAAACTTCTTGTGGTATTTGTTTTGAATTAAAGGATCTCTGTTTTCCCTATGTTTTAAGTTTACTTACTTTAAACAAGAATAAACTTATCTAATGTAATTGAAAGAGTCGCTATTATTTTGTAGTACAAGTATCACTAATAACAGAACAGATTCATGACAGCAGTCATCGCATGTTCTATTTTAAAAAGGACAGTTTAATTTAGAAATTGTAAATGTTGCTATGGATTCTCAGATTTATACGTAACAGCAATGTTTCATGTTAAAAGAAATTCACGGTATATGCACAAATCGCCAAAAAAGCAACCTACAGATTAGAGCAGGTCACACCCACACACCACAAGTTAAGAGCACTTCACGATATTTATCTCGGAGAATCCTCTCCTTATCACATATCCAGTGCAAATGCGCTTAACTGTCTCTAACACCCCTTTATAAAATTGAAATTGTATTGAAGATGGCAGCTAAGCTGCCGAAATACGTATCTACGGATATAAAATTATTGTGGGCGGAGATATTGCAATTATCTCTTAATCATGATTATTTTCTTATTTTGCGACTAGCTTATCTGTTTCAAGAAGTCTTGTGTTTATATTATTACCATGACAACGGGCGCACTTTTTACGCCGCACTTTTAAGTAGGGTGAAGAAAAGTGTTTGTTGCTATGGAAACCACGCCTGATTAGTTTTTTATGATTCATAGATGAGAAACAAAATACATAAATTCATTTATACGAGAGAGACTGCAATATTAGCCAAGAATAACTCTAGAGTGTCTTTTATGAACACAGCCCTGAACACAGTCACTGGTAACGTAACCTGACTTACTAGCAATAATGGTTTATTACTTGGAGTAAAACATTTTCATTATGATGTCTGTTCAAAATTATTTATTACTGACATAAAAAGCAGCTATTATAAATTTCATAACATTAAATAATTTAAGTAAATTTTTAGTTTTTTAATTTTGTGTAAACGAAGTTTAAGTAATTCATGTCATAACCTAAAAATTTCATGTTTATGACACTGACATTTCTCGGATAGTAGAATACACATCGCACGTTGAAAACAAAAGTGACACTTTACGAAAATTAACATTTTACAGTAGAGCGTTTTCTCGTTTTGATATTATTTTGTCCTAAGAAGATTACTATTAAAATATTGTTTATATCAATTATTTTGTTATTAATGAAACAATTTAGTATTGTTTTAATTTATTTGTTAACCACAAAGTTAAAAATTACAAATTATAAAAAAAAACAGCGTTTTAACAATAATTTTTTGTATAGTGTCACTTTTGTTTTCAACGTGCGACATTCAAAAGGAGGTGGAATGTCTAACGCAATTATTCAATGCTTACTTTGATGTTAGAATCATTTATAGAAGCCCTGTACTTGCATTGGAACCCACGTTCACAATGCTTAATTAAAATTAAAATTAAAGCGCTTTAATGTCATTTAATGATATATAATTAAAGCTCGGATTTATATGCAGAAAATTTTACTAGAATATGCACACATAATATGTAGGATATTTTTGCAAAATATGCAGCAAGATATGCAAATCATGCAACAATTTATCCAAATTAGGCAGCAAGTTATGCAAATTATGCGACAATATGTACTCATTTATCGGCTATTTTTTTTTATTGAAGGTGTATTGATTTTTCTTGTTTTTGAAATGGCATAGCGCTACTTAATCGATCAGGAATGTTGTGATAAATAAGGCAGATGATGATAATGGGCCATAATTAAGTTAATAAGTTTGATTAAAGTACGTTCTTGTCCGATGAAAATTGTATCAGAAATTCTTTTAATGTGCACTTAAAATTCGCACAATCGTTCAACATTTCACTATCGGTTGACACCTGACGAAGCTATTACGGCTCAAAAGACTGCTGCCGTACCGAAAAGGTTAAAAGAGTAGGGAATTCCAGCTATAAATAAATTTAAGGAAAAATTAATACTGGCGGCCCTTACTTTGTGGAAGTGTAACATGATGGAAATTATTTAATTAAAACTTATACTTTGTTATTGCACTAATTAGTGGAATAACAAAGTATAAGTGTTTTAATTAAATAACTTGTTCGAAAAAATATGAATTTTATTGAAACAGACAAAATTTATTGTAAAATTGACAAATTTCAAATGACAAAACAGGTATGATACGCAAAAAAATGCAAAAATATGCATTTTGCATAAAATCCGAGCTTTAATTATTATAATTAAGCCTCCAGTGCATAAATGTTACTTTTTTTTTCTATTCCTTATGAACATATTTGTGCGTTACGTATATCAACTAATTGTAATTACTAATTACAAGGTCTTTTCCTTCTTTGATAAATCAGTTTTTAAATAATTCGCTTGTTGAACATTCGTTAGAAAATAACCATAATTTTGAAAATATTAGACTCATGATATAAAATATTAGACGTTTTATAGAAATGTGTAAAATAAAAATGTCGTCGAATTATATTAACAAACGTACAGATTTTGCAAATGTAAACGATATATTTTGTAGTTTCTTCGAATCTTTAAATGGAATATGTCAATCTTTTAACATTTATTAAAATAAAATATTTATTATGTTTAAAATTATTTTTAGATAAAAAAAATCAAATTACTTTTTCAGTTTCCGTTGACAACCTTGTTTATTTTGACAACATGTTTATTTTTTTCACCTCTGACGAAACTGTTGAAGGACGGCGAAACATTAAGTGTCTGTGCGCAATTTAGTGTCCGATTAAAAGATTTTGTCATATAATTCGCGTAGTTAATCTTATTTTGAAGTTTAATCGTTATTTACTATTATTACTTTATATGTATGTATCTGTAAAAGAAAACTATAGTTTCATTTATAAATATATGAAGTTATTTAATTAAGAACATTTTAAAAGAAGTGATAATTAAGTGATTGTAGTAAAGCAATTGATTCTATTTATTTTTCTTGATGTAAAAATTATTAATTGAAACGTAATTTCTAAATAATACGTGTCATAATTAAGAATTACACGAATTTTATTTGAATTTGAATTTCATAACTGAAACCGAATTTGCGTGCATGGAAGGTGTGTGTGCGTATGAAAACTCATATGACTTCTGCTGCTCTGTTACTCATTCCATACAAACCATGCGTCACGTGTAATTCTGTCTTCGTGAAAGTACGATAGCTGGTAACAGAGCAAGCATTTCGCTTCCAAAGAGAAAATACGTCACTTGTAATCGTAGAGTCTTATCGGTACTTCTTAAAGCTTGATGCGCTCCCGATACACAGAATTCACCGTCGTCTTACCCCTTTGGATAAGCAAAATGCCTGAAATTCTTTTATAGTTAATAGCGTTTCACTAGATGCTCAAGGTCCTCTTCGAGATCCTGCGTCTTTGTTAAATTTTCTGCTTAATAACCAATAATTTTTGCATAAATTAAATAAGAGAGAGTACCACGTTAAACACGTCCTGGCTGTTCTAAGTGCCTCGTACTTAGATTTCACAACTTCTGTCAGTCATACCTTCTCTTGACAAGTGACGAACCGGCTTGTTCTGGTATTGGTCAACTCCTGTCTACTAGTGCACTTCGGATTTTAAATGCTAGAAATTTGCAACTTGGTCGTCACAAGAGGCGCTAATTTTTTAAAAAGTTTTTCTGAGTAACCATTGTAAATTATAAGCTCAAATTTTCAGTACGCATTCATGAGATAATTATCTCACGTTGACATTAAAAAAAAAGAATTTATTTATTTTTTTTGAAAAATCAAATCGATATCTCAAAAACTATAGACAATTTTGAGAAAAACGATAACGTGAGACCTAGATATGATGTTCTACAGCATATTTAAAAAAAAATCAGTTCTGTGAATTTAATAAGCTGAGAAAAACAGCTTCAAAATTTTCGGGAAATGTCGTTGTAGTACAGCGCCTCTAACGGAGAGCAGTCTCAACTAGAAATTTTAGAGCTAATGTGCCCCGAATACGAAATTTGTAATTTAAACAGCTCTCCGTTAGAGGCGCTGCATTACAACTACGATATTTCCCGAAAATTTTGAAGCTGTTTTTTTCGGCTATTAAATTCACAGAACTGATTTTTTTTTTAAATACGCTGTAGAACATCATATCTAGGTCTCACGTTATCGTTTTTCTCAAAATTTCCTATAGTTTTTCAGATATCGATTTGATTTTTCAAGAAAAAAATAAATTCTTTTTTTTAAATGTCAACGTGAGACCTAGATAATTATCTCATGAATGCGTACTGAAAATTTGAGCTTATAATTTACAATGGTTACTCAGAAAAACTTTTTTCAAAATTAGCGCTTTGTAAAAGGTCTAAAGATATGATAACATAAACAGATGAGTTTGCGTTTCATTTGTGCATAGCGTCACTGGGGAACAAAAATTAAACTTCGTGTACTAGTTATTGAAAGAAACAAAATTAATAAATGTCCATTTATGGTACTTTCATACATTTTATTGTCAGGCATAATGCTTTAGTTAGGTCTCCGATCTCATTAAATGTGATCTTTTTTATTTCTTATTTTCTGATTTTTAGACGAATTCGCAGCGCACCGGATGACGTAGTAGAGTTTCCTACCTCTTTTAGTGTTCTTATTTTCTGATCACCACCGATATTGATTACGCGACTTCAAACTCATGCTCTCCCAATACTATATAGTGCGATTCTTGAATGCTCTTCGTAAAGTGGCGCAAAGATTAAAGAATGAAAAGAAATTAAGGCCTTACAAGGTTTTACAATCGTGGAATAAGAACAGAATAATTATTCGCCTTTAACGTTCCTCCATACCTACGTCACGTTATTCAAAGAATAGTGTTGTACACAGTTTATTCGAAGATTATATAATCGGGCCTAAGTATACATAATTCATTTTCCATATGGAATTTTTTTGTCAATTATTATAAAATCTATTTTTTATCTATTTGTTATCGTAGTATGGCAGTACTCATAGTACTCATGTCTGTAACTAAATTTTGACAATGCATGTCATGTTGATTTAGATTGAGATAGAATGTTGAGATATTTTCTTTTCATTACGAGGTGTATTCACGTTCAAAGTCATACATAAATTGCAAAATGTTTCCCCTCACTTTTAATTTTGGCTGACTTACTTTTCAAATCTGATTCGTTGATCTATCTGTTTCGAATTGTCACAATTTGGCGTATAGTAAAATTACCTCAAATAAAATCTGTCTAATTTGACTATGATAGCCAACCTACTAACTTAAAATAACGGCCTACTACGATGACAAATATATAAGGAATGGATTATACAATAATTGTCGTACATACCAAGTGTGGAATTGCTTTCCGAGACATAGGATTTTACATATAAAAATAAGGATTCTCAATTATTTCCTCTCCTAATAATTTTACGGCAAAATAGTTAAGATAAATGGTATACAGAATTAATAGAAGTTAATTCTTTTATTTGTTTTCTTCTAACATCCTCTGGTACTGAAACAAATTGCAAAAAAGAATTTTAAAAAAATACTAAAAAGTAACACTGGCTATGGAATATTTGACTTTTACTATAAAAACAACATAGGTAACATTTCAGTATTGAAAATTTTTATTTTAGTTTTGGAAAATTTGGTTCGGCATTTAATTAAAACGTATATTCATCACTGAATAACATTCGCAATATGAAGTTCCGATCATTATTTACTTTTTCCACAATTAACTCGCAAAACACCATTCTTTTTTCTTTATCTTCTTCAAAAACCTCTTGATGTCTTGAATATTTGAAAGAATGATATTTTGAACATTGGTTCTTTAAACTTTCCTGCGCTGTTGTAAAATCGTACAGTTTATTATTCCAGCACAATGCAGACTCGCGAATATTTTCAAAACATATACATAATTACAAGTTTCGTTATAATCAGACATATTTTGGTAGTTACACAATTAACATCGACATGAAAATAATGTACATGCACAATACAATAAAATGAGCAGTAGCTAAATGAGCTCTACTCTTTCCATTCTTTCAGAATATAATTTGGTTGCAGAATAGTATATTCTGTAACAAGGTTAGAATGAAAATTCGATATGAGCGGAAAAACCACGAGTAGATCGAATTTTCATTCTAACCGAGTAACAGACTGTATTTTCTCCACGACCATCAGTAAATGTAATAATTCTCCACGATCAGAAAATAACTAGGACGTCGCATTTATATCTGACACTGACAGTTTTGAAATCCATGGCAATCTATGTATTTCGTTGAGCATAATTATAGAATATTCATTCTGTTACTCGTTATAGAATGAAAATACATGCAAAACACATAAGAAGCAAGTGTTTCAGAGGAAATATTCTATCTCAAGAGTGAGAATGTTTACTTTCTATTATTAAAAATGATTTCGGAATTATTACATTCACTAATGGTCGTGGAGAAAAATAAATTGTACTGCTAGATTTGATAAAAGTACTTGTCTGTAAATTATTAGAATTCTGTGTATTCCAAATTAAACGTTTTTCTACAAAACAAAATGTAAATTCGCACTGAAATACGGCCTGTATCATAACATCCGACAAATATTCACACCACGCGATTCTCTGTTAAAAACTGTATCGACAAATATCATATAATTTTCTCCAAAAATGTATAGTTTCCAAAATATAAGTTTTTTAAATATGGCAACGCAATGTAAAGAACAGCACATTTAGGGTAGGTTGCATAAAAGATTTAAGCCAGGATTGAATTTAAATCTAACTTAGATTGTGACACTCTCATGACGTTCAACGTATTGTGTGTGTCACATTCTAAGGTAGGCTTAAGCCTAAGCCAGGATTAAATTTAAATTTAATCCTGGCTTAAATCTTTTATGCAACCCACCCTTAATTTAATTAATCCCACTATTCGGGAACATGTATGTAGCATGGTTTCTTAGCAACTGATTTTCAGTTAGAAGCAGGAGAATTATGTGAAAATACACTTCAAATTTGACACTAATTTTCAAGTTACCTGGATATACATTTACACAGTTGCAACATCCTTCTAGATTATAAAATACAAAGAATTTGCTTCAGTAAAATATAAATTAGAAGTAAACGGGAGAGAAAAAAAAAGGTGAAAATATTATTTAAGTAACAAATCTATTGCATGTTTCATGTACTTCTTGACGAAATTAGGTAGATTTATCGCACCTTACGAAATAAAGATCAGTTTTCAATTCTCAATAACTTCACAACCAGAGACTTAAGAGAAAAGTGGTATTATAATTTTCTGTATAGTTTTCAACATAGAATCGCGTGGTGTGAATATTTGTCGGACGTTATGATACAGCCTGTTATAATACATTAACGCATATTTATTTACATTTTCTTCGGCGCATAGCTTTAACATTACGAACTTATCTCTATAATTTTAGGCTTATATTTCGCATGCTTAATTTAGAAAACAAACAACACACGAGATGACAATTACTGATATTTAAATGTTCCATATCTTTTACATATATTTCATTGGAAAAAGTAATAAAATGAAAATAACTAAAAGTTTAGCGAACTTAATGTGAAATTAATTAAAAGAGATCTAATAAGATTAATATTACATAAAAATTTCTAGTATTTATATACAGCAGTTACAGAAATAACTTAATTCAAGTTCTATTAATTTATTCTGACTTTTTTTTTTCTAGTTGATGCGTGAGTTTGCATCTGTTATGAAAATTTCTTGGCAAAGTCGTAGCATGTGGTAGATTGGTAGAATATACGCCGTATGTTGTGAAATATAGGAGAAATGAGAACCGTCGAGGTCTTCTGCGATCCTGCCACTCATGTGGAATTGATTTCCAATAAATTCATGCATGAGCGCACACAATTAACCAATTTATTTAAACGTTGAAGCTAATGTTCAAATTCTTTTAAATTTTGCCGTTTAGACAATAATATCGTTAAATTGATGGTCTTTGCATTAGTTGAAATGGTTTCATGAAATTTTTTGTCGAAGAATTACTAATTCATATGTACGTGTGTAGCAACTGAATACAAAACAAAACTTTGTTACATATGTGTATGAATCAAATGTGGACATAGAAATAATAAGAACTTGGAAATGATTAAGACGAAATGCTCTGAAATATGAAGACTAGGTCTCTGTTATGCAAGCCTGATATTTCGCGGGCCACATTTTGCAATGTCTTCTTTGTCTATGCCTTAGTGTGTTAATTTTGAAATCACTTATTTTGATTACACATTTCACAAAATCGATTAGTTTTAAGTATGCCTCTCTTCAAATACAAATATTTCTTTCTATTCTAGTACTGAAATTATAGAATTATTTTATTTCTTATGACACGACGGAATTTGTTGTGTTGCTTCAAGATTTCATGTTTATGCAGGCATGATATAGTTACTAGGAATATTTTAGCCAAAAATTAAGGGAACCTACATCGGATGCTGGTGCTCTAATATATGCTGGTGGTAATTATGCATATTCATTCATTGTGTCAAATCTTTGCCGATCGGTCGAGCGTCAAAACACCGCGTATTCTGCGTATTTCTGTTCTCGTATTCTGCTTCCCTAATCCTTTTGGTACATGGCATGGACGAGAACTTGCTATGCTTGTATAATATACAAAAGATTTTTTGCAGAGGTTCTTATTACCTTAAATGTCAAAGATTATTAAAAAAAACAATAAAAATGAAAAATTCCTGATGTATTTTTAATAGACTTCTTATTGAATTTGACATGCGCATATATTAACAGCAGTATTTGCTTCTTCATTCTATACAAACCATTTTAAAAATTCTAATTGCGTAATATATTTAAACTAGAGAAATACTACGAAAATGTATTGAATAATTTGTTTCATTAAATGGAAATCTACTTACAGAATTTTAAAAAGTTGCATTTTCTTTTTTTATCAAAACATGAGTTTTTCTATAATTATAACATTATTATTAAGACTAATCTACTGTAATATACAGGGTATTTCAGTGATGATGCACCAAACTTAGGAGACACTTTTCTGACATATTACATATGTATTTGGAACAAAATATCTTAATACAATTTTGCAATCTGAGTAAGTTGAAATTTGCATTATTTGGAGTCATGTATTTAGAAATACTGTAGTAATTTCAATCTCTGCGCGATTTAATTTTATGAGTGGCACACAGCTCCAAGAAGGCAAGCGAAAGTTTAAGGCAAGTTAAGGATTCCGTTTGTCCTCATCTACTGGGCGTTTTAAAAATATACGATTCTCCTTTACCGACTTTTTCAAAACATATTCGTTAAAAGTTATTTTTATTTCTTTTCTCGTTATCTGCCGATATACCGGGTTTGGTGCACCTTCACTCGAAACAACCTGTATATTTAATCAGTGTCATTTTAAGACATACTAAAATGTTTATTGACAAAAAAACTAATAAATGTATTTGAACATTAAAAATATTTGGCCTTAAAAATTTTCGGTTAGTTTTCGAGTTTGCAATTCAGTTAAAGCTTCAGACAATCGCCTTCCAAAGTTAGTATCGACCTGAGTAATATTCTCCACCATGCGATCTTGAATAAAATCTGAAGCGTTCTGCAAATCGTTAGCAATATTGTTAATTAATCTCTGCTTAGCGCCTTCATCTAAAACTCTTTGATACAAAACTCTTGCTTGGCTGTAATTATCTTCGAAACCATCGTCTTGGCGTTGAACATGACCGACTGCTTCCAGAATTGGCGAAAGTAATATAGCTCTGTGATCAACTTCTGGTCCTCCAAAACTGTTTGGATGATAATTGGGAGCACCACCCTGGCTATCTATAGTGGCAAATCCATCCCGACTGAAATTTTTAAATTCAGCTGGTCTATTCGCCGGAAGTTGTGTATAGTTAACCCCTAAACGATATCGGGCTGTATCGCCATAAGCAAATAAACGACCTTGTAAATTTTTGTCTGGTGAAGGACCAATTCCAGGGATAAAATTAGCAGGATTGAAAGACAACTGCTCTACTTCTGCGAAATAGTTAGTCGGATTGCGATTTAAGACTATTCTTCCTACTTTAATTAAGGGAAAGTCGGCGTGAGGCCAAACTTTCGTCACATCAAATGGATTGTACGGAGTTGTCCTTGCTTGTTCAGGCGTCATGACTTGAATATATAACGTCCATGAAGGAAAATTCTTATTTGCTATGGCATTATATAGATCACGGAGCGCATAATCTGGATCTCTCCCAGCAATTTCTTGAGCGACATTAGAATCGAGGTTCCTAATTCCTTGATCTGTTTTGTAATGAAATTTACAATAGAAAAATTGACCCGCCACGTTTACAAATGAAAAAGTGTTAGAACCATATCCATGCATGCACCTATAACCATCTGGTATGCCACGATCTGAGTACAAAATCAAAGCTTGATGAGTAGTTTCGGGGCGCATAGAAAAGAAGTCCCAAAACATATCCCAATCTCTTACGTGCGTTACCGGATTCCTTTTCAGAATATGAATAAAGCTGGGAAATAGAATAGCATCCTGCACGAAAAATATCGGCGTATTATTTCCGACCAAGTCCCATATACCATCCTCTGTGTAAAATTTCACAGCAAAACCTCGAGGATCACGGACTGTATCTTGAGATCCCATTTCGTTAGTAACTTGCGAGAATCTAACAATCAGATTCGTTATTTTGCCAACCTCAGAGAACACTTTTGCCGCCGTGTACGCAGTGATATCATCGGTTACTTCAAAATATCCAAACGCACCGGCTCCTTTAGCATGAACAACACGTTCAGGTATTCTTTCTCGGTTAAAATGAGCTAGTTCTTCAACTAGATCGTAATCTTGAAGCAAAGTTGGTCCCCTAGGATTTATAGTGAGGCTGACATCTTTGTTTACCAAAGGATTTCCGGAATCATTAGTTATACGTGACCTGTCAATCTGAAAGTTTTACATCAATTACATTTTATTTCTAAATACCTACCGAAATACTATAGTAAAATGGAATTATTCGTATTGTAATGTTTCCGCATGACTGTACATGATTCTTGAATAGCGAGATATAATTTACTTAATTCGTTGGGTTTAAATACAAAATAACAATATCTTTAAAAGTACCTATGTAAAATTCTTTTTTGGTGCACGCTCCGCAAAATGGTCGCTTAGGGGACTATTTTCAGAACGAAAAACGTACCTTTAGCATCCTCAATCGTCATAGCAAGACTTACAATCCGCTAAAAAATTTTAGAGACTAAGTACTTAAAGCTGTCATGGCAACACTTTAGCGGATTTTTTTTTGAGCAAGTTTCAATGAAGTAAATCAAGTAACTAAGTATAAAATTTAAAAAAGTATAAAACTCGTTGCTATGATTACCGATCATTGCCATGCCTGATGACAGAGACAATTTAAACTTGCTAATTCGAAATTCGAACAATTTAACATTAATGTTGGTGATTTGGCGAGCGTGTACCAAAAAATATTATATGTACCACGTACGCAAAATGGTTTTAGGGGACTCATCTCATTAAGGACTTGGCTCCTTCGTAGCCTCGTCCTTAATTACGATTCGTTCCCTAAAATCTTATTTTGCGTACTTGATACATAAACTACTATTCTGGGTAGAAATTCTGGAATTACTTTATTTCTAGAAACATGAACATTTTAGCGGAACCTGTTATAAAGTAATTCTTTATTTCTTAATATAATCGTGTTGAACAAAATTTGACTTAACCCATAAAGTCGGATTAACATAAAATGAAAAAATACAAAAATAATGGCGTTTGTAATTTTATCAAAAAAGTAAAATAAAATAAAAATTTAAGAAATTTATCTTATTATACATATAGAGTGCGGTGATAAAGTCCCGCAACAATCTCGTAATTCGCTTATTTAATGTTTTTTCGAAAAATCCTGAAACACGTGAATTTTTTATTTTAAAAAGATACCTTTTAGTGCAAGAATCTTTTCTCAATCGGCATTTGTTTTTTCGCTGTGACGTCATGATTAATTTTTTTTAATGGCAACCCTAACTTTTTCATGCAGATTTTGATAGCCCTCCTTGTCAGCAAAATGATGATATAAAAAATGGGGACATCCGAACTGCGGTCAAAATTGAAACAGGTAACAAGGTCATTAAGAAGGTTGTTTTTCGCGACTGAACTGTGGTCAGGCCCTAAATCCCGGGACGGGGATCTTAATCCCTTAATATTTTTGTCGTCAAAATTATATATTAATCGATATCAAATATAAAATTATATTAAATTTCTACCTAAATTTTATTAAACCTTAATGTTGCCCACCTTGAAATTCTGACCGCAGTTCGGCCAAGGATTACATCCTGCCACGTACATAGAAATGTTTTGACCGCAATTCAGTCACTTTCGAAAAACGGACCGCAGTTCGGTCGCACCGTAAAAAATAGTAACAACACAACAACTTAAAAAAGAAATAGACATGGTCCATCGTCTGGAATTTTTTTGAAAAAATTATATTATGCTGCAATGAAAATCGGAACAATTGGTTCCTAGAGAACAGCTTCAATTATTTTCGTTAATTTTTACTTGTTTTTGTTTTCAATTTTAAGATTATCATTAAAATAAAATAAAATAACATTGTGTTTTTGAATTGTAATGTCTATTTTTTCGAAAAATTTGTTGTGGAAAATACTAACTTTTTTTACTTTTATCTTGCTGACTAGCAAAATCTACATAAAAAAGTTAGGGTTGCCATTTAAAAAAATTAGTGACGTCACAGCGGAAAAACAAATGCCGATCGAGAAAAGATTTTTGCACTAAAAGACGTCTTTTTAAAATTAAAAATTTCCCTGTTTCAGGATTTTGCGAAAAAACTTTCAAAATAAACAAATTATGAGCTTGTCGCGTGAAATTATCACCATCGTGTATTTTAAATTGTTAAAAGGATCTCTAAGATGAAAAGTATACCGCCTGCTTCAATGAAACTTTAAAAACGGCAGAAATAGAAATGAACCCTTCAAATATTTTTAGATTTGCCAACTCAGTTTCTTAGTATAGGATAATTGTGGCAGTAGGTATAATAAATTATCCTTCAGTAAGTAAATTAACGCAGATTCAATACACATCTGACGAAGACACTGTGTGTCGAAACAATTGTCGTGTTTTAAACTAATAAAATTTGTGAAAATTCGCTATTTTAGTGTTTTCATTATGAAATAGAACAGGCTATACAGGGATATCCACATAAACCGTTCGTTAAAAGTTTTCAAGGTGGCAGTTCACGTAGATATTTGAAATTTAAGGAGCAAGGGTTTTCTGTAGAGATCTCTTTGAATAAAATAAAATTGTCTTTGTATCACTTCCGGTTGTACCGGAAGTCGTTATCAACTCGCTTATTTTAAATGGAATGCTATATTTTTTACCACGTTTTTGAATTCTACATGTAAAAATATGTTAAATTGCAATACCTATCCCTATCTCTAAAATGCATCATTTTTGAGATATTTTGAATTTTCTTAGAAATTTGGATTCTGCAATCTGAAAAATTATAACACAGCTGTTATTGAAGCAATTTTATTTGTAATAGCTAATATTGGAGTTGAAGCTTTAAGGTTCTTAAAAATTCCATCAGCATAATCTATTAAGCTACAGGGTGTCTAAAACGCACCGCTCCACTCGAAGATATTCAAACACAGAAAAATACTTTTTTTCAAATGGAGTTATCGATATTTTAATGCACCATTGTATGTGGAATCAAATGCTGCCTCGAACTGTACTAGCATTCCCTATACCTAACTTTAACAGTTTTTTAGTTATGAAACATTTTCGATTTAATTAATAGAAAATTACAATTTTAATAGGTCAAATATTTTTAATTTAATTAAGATAGCATGGAAACTATAACAACGATTACTGTTACTACAAATTTTGTAGTCAACCAAAGAAAATAGAATTTGGCAAGTGGAAATTCACAAATTTTAATGGTTCTTTAATCATCCTTCTCTTAGGACGCTTGTGATCTTATAAAACGAAAAAGTATGAATTTCATTACTTTAAATTGAAGAATAAAATAGCTGCTAGTTTGCAATTCTCTGGATTAGCGTGAAAGTATTTTAAAACCATTGTCTAATTATCTTCGTTATTTGTTACTGATCTTCGTACATTTTATTTTTCCAAATTGTATAAAGTTAGGTTCAAACTTTCCAAACTGTGTTTTACTCATAGGAGACAAGAGGGGTACATTTGATTGAACACACATTCTCTGCTCTGAACAATTTTAGATCATTCTTCATGAATTTAAAAAATAGATTTAAAATTAGAATATCAGCGTTTGAATAATTTTGATTTTGATTCTCAACTTTTTTTTGCTTTTGCTTAAAATTTGTAGTAACAGGAAACGTTAAATGCAATTGTTTGTTGTTTCCATAACTATATCAACAAAATTAGAAATATTTAACCTAATAAATGTAAATTTTTATGTATTAAACCAAAAATATCTTATAACTGAAAAACTGTTAAAGTTAGGTATAGGGAATGCTAGTATAGTTCGACACAGCATTTAATTCCACATACGATGGTGTATTAAAATATTGGTCGTTCCATTTGGAAAAAAGTATTTTTCTGTGTTTGAATATCTTCGAGGGGAGCGGTGCGTTTTAGACACCCTGTAGCTTAATAGATTATGCTTATGGAATTTTTAAGAACCTTAAAGCTTCAACTACAATATCAGCTATTACAAATAAAATTGCTTCAATCACAGCTGTGTTATAATTTTTTGAAAATCAGATTGCAGAATCCAAATTTTTAAGAAATTTCAAAATATCTCAAAAATGATGCATTTTAGAGATAGGGAAATGTATCGCAACTTAACATATTTTTACATATAGAATTCAAAAACGTGATAAAAAATAGCATTCCATTTAAAATAAGCGAGTTGATAGCGACTTCCGGTACAACCGGAAGTAGTACAAAGACAATTTTATTTTATTTAAAGAGATCTCTACGGAAAACCCTTGCTCCTTAAATTTCAAATATCTACGTGAACTGCAACCTTGAAAACTTTTAACGAACGGTTTATGTGGATGTCCCTGTATGTATTAAAATAAAAGATATAAGACTAAACCGTTCGCTTGATCACTCTACTTCAGTATACATTCTACACACAAGGTTCGTATAAAAGTCAAAGGATTTAAGACAAGAGCGAGCAAAATATCCGTACGTTTCTAAGTTGAAATGAAAAATACGGTATACGTACATATATCTAGGTGTAGATATTTTATTTAATTCATTTTTTTTTTAGCATTCTTAAGGTCATTATTTTTAAATCATTACAATAAAAATTGAATATAACGAATTTGAATAATATAAGAATTAATTTTTATAATAAATATTAAATTAAATTTCCCTAATACACAAGAAAACAGAAAATAAAAAAAACCTTACATGAGTTTCCTGTTGCTCTGCCACGTATTCCAATAATTGATTTGCAATAGGTTGACGATTATTATGAGGCATTTTTCTAAGTTTTGTTTGAATTCTCTGCTTTCTTAACAAGGAGCTCGGAATTAGTTTGTCTCAACAAAGGCAGTCCGTATTTTATATTAAATGGTGAACGGAAGTTGTTGATATTGTTGGTATCGTCATCCACAAAACTTTTAATTTGCGTATTGTTATTTACCGCAATAGAAGAACGAATCTAGTAAACAAACAGGTCGATGCACTTTAAATTAAGAATAAATTTAAAAATAGTTCTTTTTTGTAATATTGTTTCTGAGATTATATCAAATCTTCCTAGAAGAAGAAATTATACAGTGCTCGCCAAAAAGTCGGCATCAAAGGGAAACATTTTTATTTTTGATTTTTTAAAATTTGTGCTTGTCTGAAAACCTATTTAGCCCCTATTAGATTTACCGAGTGATTTTTACTTTGCTAGAAAATAGCGCTTTTCGAAATTGCCAAAATCCTAAAATTGTTATTTCTTGGAAATTAATCAAGATTCCAACTAGATTTTTTTACTGTGTATTAGTATTAGCTTACTGAACAATCTCAAGGTCAGAAGATAACGTTTTTTTAACTTCCGCAAAAATTGAATTTTTGAATTTTTCACAAAATTTCACATATCAAAACTTAATTTCTAATTTCAAATAATTTTGGATGAAAACTTCAATGATTTGTAATTGGAAGAAGGAAATAGAAGTATTGCTTTAGATATTTTCTTTACCGAAAAGTAATATTTGAACAGGGTTAGTTTTATTAATGTTAACCCCCCTTTATTATTTTAATTATTAACGGATTCAAAAAATTTAAAAATTGGTCTTATATGGATTTTTATGTAGATTTCACTTATACTATCAGTTCTGCGGTAGCGTTTTATATACAGGTGTCCACCGAGTCCCGCGGTCTTCTCTACCGTCTATAGTATATAAGATAGAAAAAAATTCAAACGAGCTAAGATGTTACTCAGTTAGCTCTACTTCATAAAATTATTTTTGGCTGTACAGAGGGTTCAGTAACTGAGAATCATACCGAAGTTATATTTTTTTAAATGGAACACCCAATATACTTTTACACATTTCGAAAGTACGAATAACGAATAGGTAATAACCAAAATTTAGGAAGTTTTACTTAAGAGTTTGTAAGATATTTATGTTTAAGTGTAAAAAATTGCCTTAATATGAGTGCTTATATCTTTGTTATTTATTTACATTTCGTCTTTAATTTTTGTAGGTACTCAATACAATATCTTTTCTACAGAAATTTCAAAACAGCTTCGGTCTATCAGATATTATGTGTACAGGGTGTTGAGTTTTGCAAAAGATAATTTTTCTCAAAATTTTCAGATGGAACACCCAGTATATCTAGACTCTCGTGTAACACTGTTTTAATAAGCTTTCATAAAACGCCAAATGTATTTGTCTAAACTGAAGAAGTCGTTAGACAAACTTAATAATTTTTCTTTCATTCAATATTAACGTTATTTAGCCTTTCCGACCGGTTCTTCTGTTTTGATTTCCTGATAAATCAATGAATATGTTTTATTTTTTGTCCGAAGTAATTGAATATGTTCCTGTTAAAATAATTCCTATTTTTATTTACTTTGAAAATATCTAAATAACGTTAAAATAATAATTTAAAAAAATAAAATTTAGAATCACGTTGCCGTTTGATAGAAAATAGGAAAACAGTTGCTATAAATTTTTAATTGACAGAACAATTATTCAGATTAGTAGATAACATTAGTTTTACAGTATTGTATTTTTTATGATAACAAGATGCATTTTAATAATGAAGTGTTAGGTACGTGACATGACATACCTACTAGGAAAAGGCAACCAAAACTGTCTTTTGGGATCAAGATTATATTCGCAGCATTATCCTATGAGAAGACACCCGGATTATGGAGTTTTTCAAAGATTGAAAGAAAGATTCGAAACGCCAGGAAACATTAAATATAGTAAAAATGTTATTAAAGTAACGTGATGTATGATTTTTAAAATTTTAGATAAAGGTTAGCCATGAAAGGAAAAATACAGTAAATTTAGTCCGAGAGGCTGATAGAATGGACAGAAAAAAGAAGAAGTGGCCTACAATAAGAATGAAAGAAGTTATTCGAAATTCTATAGCAGATTTTTATGTATTGAGTTATTTAGCGCTATAAGTTTTACTTTCCACGGCCTCCCTTTATCTAAAATTTAAAAAAACATACGGTATTTTTAAAATAGGTGGAATTACTAATTACTAATGGAATTAGTTTAACAGGAGCATATTCAATTATGTACTTTTAACGAAAAATAAAACATATTCATTGATTTATCAGCAAATCAAAAGAACCGGTTAGAAAGACTAAATAACGACAATATTGAAAGAAGGAAAAATTATTAATTTTTGTCTCACCACTTCTTCAGTTTAGATAAATACATTTGGCGTTTTATGAAAGCTTATTAAAGCAATGTTTCACGAGAGTCTAGACACACTGGGTGTTCCATTTAAAAATTTTGAAAAAATTATCTTTTGCAAAACCCAACACCCATAATAACTGAAAGACCGTAGCTATTCCGAAATTTCTGTAGAAAATATATTGTATTGAGTACCTACAAAAATTCAAGATGAAATGTAAATAAATAACAAAGATATAAGTGCTCATATTATGGCATTTGTTTACACTTAAAAATCAATATCTTACAATCTCTTAAGTAAAACTTGTGTGTACTTAAGTGTACTTTCGAAATATGTAAAAATATACTGAGTGTTCCATTAAAAAGAAATATAACTTTGGTATGGCTCTCAGTTACTGAACACTCTGTATAGCCAAAAATAATTTTATGAAGTAGAGCTGACTCAGTTACATCTTAGCTCGTTTGAATTTTTTTTCTGTCCTATATAATATAGGCGGTAGAGAAGACCGCGTCTCTCGGTGGACACCCTGTATACCGGATTGACAAAAAATATATATTTTTTTAAATGGAAGGCTGTATATTTTTAGAAATTTTTAATCCTTGAATCACTCTGAAAACAAACATATATAAATATCGTGTAATTGGTTTACTAGTTTTTGTGTTATTCATCAATTTATTCAAAACTGTAGTTGCTTCAATACTTTTCAGCTTACCTAGAAGTATTATTTTAAGAGATAGAGGAAAACTTTAAATACAATAGTTGTGCCATTTTGTATGTAATATCTTTTAGAGCTTTCACAAAAAACAAAAGCGCATCGCCAAAGGGAGAAAAAATTACAATTTTTGTTTTTTTAAATGGAACATCCTATACATTTGTCACGTTTTCATTTTAATTTAATTGATTTCCAATGCTCGTATCGCCCTCTCTGGTTAATTTTGCTAATCTCAAATCATTTAATTTGCATTAATTTTGCGCATGTGTTAATTAAGAGGAATTCATTCACTCTTTTGTCTTCCGGCAAAAGTGATCGCCGAGTAAAACACGTTGCGAAGACTCGCTTGAAAATTTTGTAAAATTTTAATATTAATTCAGCCACGATTAATTGTGGGATTACTGCAAATTTTCTCAAGAGTTTAAAAGAAGCCAGTTAATTTTTATTGGGTTTGTTATCGCTGATTTCTGGACTGGTTTTTAAGCACCAAGAGTGGAAAATTGCAGCGCACGTGCTAGAAATTCTTTCGTTAGGAAAAACCTCGATTAAATAATCGTAAGTTTTACCAATCTCTTAAGGATATTTTTGTAACGTTTAATTATTCTCTTTAGGAGGTTTTTTTTTTGTGTGTAATCTCTTGATCATCCCTGGTCATTTGTCTGTACATATTTCGACAATTTCGTTTTGGACTTTGGACCTAGCCATTCGTCGAAGTCAATCATCTTCAATTCCTCTCGGAAAATTCGCACGTATTCGCACGTATTATAATGTAAATAGATTTAGTGTGTAAGTTACTTTAGTTAGATTTGGAACTTTTGATAGGGTTGTCGGGCACAGTCACAGTATTTTACGTTAAAATTTCATTAAAGTGCTTCGACATTCGCCTATAAAAAATAGTACTATTTTGGGTCAGAGGGTAAATGAGAAATTTTGAAAAATCTTTGATTGTCCTCGTAATATTTTTCATATGATTTTGATTTCACAACTTTATTTTGACGCAATAAAGTCTTAAGATTACTACAAATTATTACTGTATTTTTTTGTACAACTTTGTGATATTGATTACGTTAAAAATTATGAATCAACTGAGGCATTAACACAGAAAGTCGATGATTTTCACCGTTTTTCCTTTCTCTGAGCTGATATTTTTGAAAACCCGGGGTTTAAATAAAACGGTGTGGCGCCCAAGTTTTATTTTTCTATCGACAGAATTTAGTTTTTGCTAGAAACAATTTTTTTCATTTACGAACCACCCCTCGCCGACTTTGAGCTAGCGGCCATACCAGCTACGATTTTCTGCGTATGTATTCGCGTCTGCCTTGGTACCCTAAACCATCTAAAGGGTCGGTTCTATTCAAATAGAATTTGTAAGGAATCACAGGCGTGACACATTGTTCAAAATAGTGAAATATCATTGTTTGCTGAGTTCAAAAATATATAACATTTTGATACATGTATTCTTGATCCGTTTAGAACGATTACAAGATTAAATTACGATTTCGGCCCACTTCGAACATATTGGATTGTAAATTCCCCTGCTTCGCACAACACGGGAGATAGTAAATACATACTGTCTTACATACTTTTTTGATTTATGTTAAACTTTATTTAATTATTTACTGCGATCGCGTGGCGCATAGCAAATTTTCAATGAGTATGTTTAAATGCGACATGGGCTGAAATCGTAAGCCTGTTAATGAGATATGATCGTTTTTACTTCAAATCAACCGGCTGAAACTCATGATTTACTTGAAACGAAAGATCTCGACGTGTACTTTCATATTCTGTAAAGAAAATGTTTATGCAGATGCTGGTTTTTGAGATATAAGCGTCTACTGTTATAACTACTGTTATATGACCGTGAAAGTGTACTTTTAATTTTTTTGTAATTAATTAAAATCGACCGCCTAAAACCTTCTAAAGGCATTACTGAATAGATATGGATGTTTACTTTATGATTGCGTGAAAATTCTCATTGAAATTTTTTAGTGTGTTACATGAATAATGACTCATGCTGGTTTAAATAGTGGTTTTCAACTTAATATCAAATATTTTTTCAATTTCTTGGTACAAGGAGAATGTACACATTATACTCTTTGCAATGGATTAAATATTATTGATCTGTGATCGTTATTTTAGCGGCGACAGCGTTTTGAAATTTTATAACCTTATTGCTTATTATTTTATATTTTTATATTTTATAATTTTATTGCTAACTTCTCATCGGAGATGCAATGATATCAAGCCCTCTTGCTGGCAGATCACCCCAGACGTCTAGCGTATTGCCAGTGGTTTGTCAATAATTTAATGAATGACGACCTGTTAAATTGTAGTTGAAAATCGGGCAAGAATTAATCGCACGTCTATGTCTTTGAGGTAGGTCAAGAAAAGGAAATTTTATTCGACCGCAGAAAGCATCTGTTGGAACAAAAAACAGATTTGCAATCGAGCAGTGACCCAGTGACCTTTGCCGAGTTCGGGCGGCTAATAAAAGCATTTTTTTTCACGTCGCAGTAAGTCGTATCCTTTGGGATCAACAGTTTAGTTTGTGAAAAGCGGTTGAACGAGTTAATGCTATTACTATTTTTTGTGCTTAGTATAACTTATTATAATGCCGCAATTCACGAACGGCGAGAGAACAGATGCTTTGGAAACACATTTCCAAATCCATGCAAGAAAATTTACAGTATTTACGCGATTATGGAACGTTTCGTGTGTGTGTCGCTAATGATGGATGCCACTTTGAACAGTTGTTATAAACATTCGTAAATTACTGTAGTGAACGTTTGAATCTGTTCTTCTACACAGATATTATTCGGTGAGTGAGTGCGCCTTAGCATATTAGTCACGCCTGCGATGTTTATTGCCTACAATCAGCGAAGCAGGTTGCGTATGGTTTTTGTTGTTTCATGATCGTCGTATGAGGGGCGGATAAAATAATTTTCCCCCGTTATGAAAATTTTTTATTTTTTATTTTTCCGTGTTCTATGTGCTCTCACGGTAATGTGATTAAAATTTTTGCACTCACTTTACAAACACCCTGTATATGAAATGCAGAATCAAAATGGAAATCGGAGAATCTGCATGCAAAGGCACGCCTTCGCAAGATTTCCGAGATGTTAATCGTAAAAAAACAGTATAATTTGCTATCTGTAAAATGCATTATTTAACTATTGTTAATTGTAGCACAGATAATGAAAATTTAGTTTCTCATTTCTAAACGTGGAATAATAAAAATGGTTAACGATATGTTTTTTTTTAATTATTTCTCGTATTTTAATGCCATTTCGGAACCGCAACTGCTTATGACATTTTTCTCACACAAGTAAACAATAACAGACATTGCAATTCTGTGCACATTTAACTTTACGCCTTGACCTTACAAGTTCTCGTAAATGTTACTTTTGGCTTATACCCTGACTGTAAGCACTACGATATCCAGTTTATATTGTTTAGAACGTTACTAAACAAATATAAAAATTAATAACATTCAAAGAAATTTTCAAATGCAGTTGTACGTCCCAAATAGGGCCGAAACAGCTGTACAGAGGATGCTTGAGGAATCTGCCGCAATCAAAACCGACTTGCAACAATTTTTAAAAGATAATAATTCTTGTCAAAGTTACTTTTAATAAGTAATGAATAATTATAATCCTCCATTCGGTTTGTTGCCATTAATTTATGTAAATGAAAAGCGGATACAGGATGTTTTCGGAAGTGTAGCTGAAAACAGAACCTCGGTAATTACATGTATGGATATATGATTGAACACTTTGTTTTTGCTCATAAACAAATTTAATGTGTACTTTTTTTGTGTTTTATCCCGATCCCGGCGACACTGGTGAATAAGGAAATTTCTTTAAATAAATTATTAAGAACAAAAGCATAATAATTCTCTCTAATTCTCTCTCTAAAAACTCGTTGTTATGGTTTTAATTACATATTACAAAAAACTAATGTCAACACCTACAGGTAAACTATCACAATTGTCAAAATACGGAAAAATTAGTAAAAATTAAAAATCAGTACCGCGTACCAATTTTCGTTTTTTTATAAGCAATCAAATTCTCGCAAAATTTCATTGCAGTGATTCACTTTTCAAGCCGAATATTAAGGCAGAGTAATGGAATAAAGCATACCTTTGTATTAAAAATCAAGGGTAATAATTTATTAAAGAAACATTTTAAATAAATCAAGAATAAAATTCATACTTTCAGCGTAAAACTGAACCGTGCGATATTTTTAAATCTTAGTACGTTGTTGCATCGAACGCACGGTTCGAGCGAACGGCACTGGGAACTCGATTTGTGATTGTGGAGGGAGGTGTTTCGTGACGTTTCAACATTTTTAGCATCTCTCTAATAATAAATTAGGTAATTTTATTAAAAAAAATATATTTTAAAATTAATTAATTAATTTTTTATTATAAATATGCATAAATATACATAAATATACATAAATATAAATATACATACGTATATACAAAAAAATTATTGACATCAATTTTAAAACATTTTATAAAAATACCTAATTTATTATACGTATAATTTTAGAAGATTAAAAACTTATTAGCGGAGAAAATAAATAAATATATTGTGCCAAGAATTCGCTTTTCATTTGCATAAAGTACAATAAATTATTACGGTTCTCTCGTAAGATCGAAAAATGTAGCTCTCGAGTCAATCGTAAATTTCGCTGTTACAGCACAGTATAAAGATTACACAGTAGCGCGACTCTCATGAAAATATTAAATTCGCGCATAACATCCCGCGCAAGGTCTGAGTCACAATCTCGGGATGCAGAGCTCATTCATTCACGGCTCTGGTGCCGAATGGATCTTTATAATTATGTTAATACACATTACTTATGCGTCGTTTTTTTTTACCACGTCCACTAAACACTACAATCCGGCCTTGGTGTGTGAGCATGTGCAAATTTACAATTTACAACAAAATCGCTCACACTTAAAGCAGAACAAACAGTTCGACACATCCCCTTTAATCTACTCGAGGTCAATGAAAATCCAGTAAATAGATCAAAGTGCCGACAAGCGAGTTGCGCTACTGTATTCTTTATACTGTGGTTTCACTATCAGCTGATAGCTTCGTCAGGAGTGAAAAAAAAATTATTTAAAATTATAATTAAAAGGTTAAAAACCCAAAAAGTAATGGTAGTAAAAGCAATATTTCTAGTAAAACAAATATCCTGATATCAGTAGAAAGTACTATCTATTTTTGAAACAAAAAATAGGTCACTCCATTAAAAAAAATGAGTAATCGAGTGCTCACAAGTACTGTTCGCCCTGTATAATGCTGAGAGATATTGTAACTTTTTTCGAATTTTCATAAAGTACAAAGTCTTAAGAATATTTTGTTATATTTTCGTAAGTCTGTGTTATCTACATAGTCAGAGTTTTCCAAGAAAAAAATGTTTTTAACGAAAATAACAGTGAAACCAGCTCTCCTCAGAAAATTTGTAAAAATATACACGCTGTTGCCAGTGGCGTAGCTAGGGCAAAGTGGTGCGGTGCACCGGGGCCCCCAAACTCAAGGGGCCCTCGAGTAAACCTTCGAGTAAAGTTCCGAAGCGAAGTGTGTTACTGTTCAACCATTTTAAATTATAAAATTATGTAATAGTTATATAATTATATAGTCTGTTCTAACTTAAGTCGGCACTATTGCTAACTTTGTTATTGTAAAAGCTACAAATTCACACTGATTACAAAGATAAAGTAAAAAAAAAACAATTGAAGAGGTGGGATGCAAAAGATTGCTAACCCAGTACCACACGTGTTTGTGGGAGATGAGGCTTTCCCTTTATCAGAAAATCTAATGAGACCGTATCCAAGAAGACATGTAACTGGGAATTACGAACACCAAGTTTTCAATGCTCGACTTTCTCGTGCACGTCAAACAGTGGAATGTGCATTTGGTGTATTAGCTTCACGGTTTCGTGTTTTCAGAAGACCTTTTGAAAGTAAAGTTTACACGGTGAGAGATGTTATAAAGGCTGCTTGCGTCTTGCACAACTACTTAATGTCCTCAGTACAGGCTTTAAATGAAGATCTGGATGATATTGAACAATTGCCAAACAATCAATTACTTCCATTTTGAGGTAGCAATGTGAGAAATTCATCAAATGCTTTTAATGTAAGAGAACAATTTACTGAATATTTCAACAATTGGGAAGCAGTTCCATGGCAACATCAAACTGTTAGGCTTGGAAATTACTAACAGTATTGGTGGATTTCACAACTGTTCGTGTTTCACCTCTGTGAAACCGCCCATATGTGTATTAGCCGTTCATGATGTTTCTGCACTCTAGTAGGCCATGAATTAAATGATTAAATTAAAAAATAACGGAAAGGTTAACGCCAGGAAAAAAAAACAATAAAAGAAATAAATAACGGCTTAGCTGGCAAGGAAAAGTAACTGCCGACGTAGTGTCAACACCTTACACCTTGGTTATACTGTCCTGATGAAGTCTAATAAGACCGAAACGTACGTCGCCAGTTACTTTTCCTTATCAGCTAAGCCGTTATTTACTTCTTTTATTAAAAAATAACTTAAAGATCCTGTTAATTTAAATACCCATGTGTGTAGAACTTTCTTAACGAAAACATAAATAACACGCTGCAACAATGTGAGAGTCAATTTTTCTGAGTGGCCTTATTCCGAAGAAAATGAGTAATTCGGAAGTAAAACAAAATACATTTCGCGGGATTTGGAGAGTTTGGCTCATTAAAGCGTTTTTTTAAGGTAGAAATTCGCCATTTTTCCTTGAAATTGAACACTATGGTGGAATATTTTAAAATTTCAGAAGGTAAATGCGTACGAGAAATTCTTTTTTTTTCGCTTTATTTTGGCGAAAAGAATACTTTTTTTTAAAGAATATCCGTTCATTTACATTCATTTGTTTTTTTTTTATTTATCAAAAATACCATCATAAAAACATTAGAAAAGAAAGATTTTTTGGTACGAGAAATTCTTTTTTTTTTCTTGCTTTGTTCCTCAGAAAACGTAAAAAATCTCTACACCTGATGATGTGACCAGGTCAAAACAAATTTTTTTTTGCTTTCTAGACGTGCTGCTATCCTGGAAAAGCGTGTGTTGAATTCTATATTCTGAAAGAGCAGGATATAATCTTGTAGAATCCACGGCCACCTGAATTTTTTCATAAAATGGAACGAGCGAGTTTTGCATTCCACCTCTTCAATTGAAAGTCGCGTTTATGAGATAAAGTCAAAAAGATACTTTTTTAAATGGACCAGCCTTTATATTACTTTACCAATCGGTAGAGGATAAAATTCTTAATTAAAATTGTCTTTTGTCTTTTTTTCATAATTTAATAAATAAAAGTGTTTTGATTTTCACAAAATCATCAAAGGTGGTTGTGCTTTGGAAAGAAAACATTTTCAAATCGCAGTAATCAAATTATTCTGTTGACAGACTATTGTTTTTGAAGTTTGTGCTTTATTTCTTGTTAAAAAATGGTTTTTACGCATGTAGAAAAATTTACAAAAATTGTCATAATTTTTGTTCATTTTTCTAGATTCGTGTAAAAACCACAAGAAAATTTACAAAAATAGTAATAATTTTTGATCATTTTTCTAGTTGTATGTAAAAACCACAAAAAAATGTTTAAGAATTGTCACAATTTTTGTTTATTTTTCTAGATGCGTGTAAAAACCTTAACAAATTCTTTTGCTATTTCCTTTTGCACCGGGGCCCTTAGTCACCTAGCTACGCCACTGGCCGTTCCATTTAAAAAAATTCACTCTCTACACACCACCATTTTCAGGAACATTCTGTATAGTTGAAAATAATTTTAAAATATGCCGTGTGATGCATAACTTTCTTAATATTTTTTTTCATGTTATTCCTGTAGGCTCCACAGAAGAAATTCACACCGTTGGGACATCCTGTATATTTGAATATTTCTTTGAATGTTATTAATTTTTATATTTGTTTAGTAACGTTCTAAACAATATAAACTGGATATCGTAGTGCCTACAGTCAGGTATGAGCCAGCTGTAACATTTACGAGAACTCGTAAGGAGTTTACGCTCAAACCGTAAAGTAAAATGTCCACAAAATTGCAATGTCTCGTAAATCCTACCGTAAATGATTAGATAATACGTTACGACGCTTACGATTGAGCCAGAATTGCAGCATTAATTACAACTGACATTGGTCGATTTATAATCCCAGGGGGACATTTCTCTATCCTATATCCAACTGCCATACGTCATCCCCCTCCCTTCCAGCTCTCTAAAAAAATAGGGTTCGTAACACACAAATTTGGTATCCCTATTTTTAGTTATTTTAGTCAGTTTTCAATATCTTTACGTAATTTCAATTCGCGCATTGGATTACTGTTAAAATTAGCTTTCATATGAGTTTGTCACTCTTTGGATTATGTAACAATTTTTTCCTCGAAAGAGGGTGCTAAAATCAAATTTTCGGATATTCATATTCACATTACTGAATTCTCTATAAAATTTTCAATGGGTACATTCATAACACATTCCCTATTTAAATTCTATTGGTTAGAGAGCTGGAAGGGAAGGGGATGACGTATGACAGTTGGGTATAGGATAGAAAAGTGTACCCCTGGCATTATAAATCGACCTATTTTCTTCAAACAAAAATTTTTTTGGGAGATATTGTCACGATGTCATTATCTGAGGAAATAAGTAAATTTAAATTCATTTCGTAATTATTCTGCATTTCAAAATTATGCGGAATCAACAACCATTGAAGTAGATCAAAGTCGCGTTACACTTACTCGCATGAATGCAAGCTTTGCGGAATGCGAGCGTGTTGTTTACATGTGCCAATTAAGATCGAGGCAATTAGAACGCTTTAAGAAAAACAAATTTGGCAAGGATCAATTGATGCTGATGCACTTTGTACTTTGAACCGAACCCCCAGCCACCAGAGCAAAGGAACCAATTGTGACGTAGAGATAGGGATGTATAAAAGATCGACCCGCAGGTAGAATCGAGGGCAGTATTAGTAGTAGTGGTATTAGTGAAGAGCAGCATTAAAGTAGTGAAGAGTATTAAAAGTAGTTAGTTAGCAGTTTAGTAAGATATTTAATTGGACAGTAAATTATGAACGAGTGCGCGAAAACCGAAGCCAAAGAAGTGAGCTCTCCACGAGCACAGGGCTGGCTTTGGGCCAGGCCCTTCCGCCTAGAAGTAATGTAAAATTTAATTAAAATCAAGTAATTAAGTTAAAGATTAAATAAGCTCGATAAGTTTAAATAAGTGAAGTTAAGGAAGTAAGGATGAGCTTAGAGTTATTGAGTATTAGATTAAAATAAGTTCGTTAAGGAAGTATTATGTTTAAAATAATTATAATGATTAATTAAATTTTAAAGTAATTATAAAAATAATTTATAATTTAAAATAAAAGTAATCGAAAGAAATTTCTCGTAATTTTAATTCGTTAATTAACTAAAATAAATTACCATCTCCTTTTTCTACGCGACAATATACAGTCTGTTTGGTTTTCGTTGGACCACCCTGTATGAATAATTATGAAACCAATTTTTCGAAAAATGTAATTTTCTATTATATTTAAAAAAAAATTGAGACATGCGGGCGAGGTTATATTTTTAAACTTTTCACATTTGAATATGATTATTTATTTTTTTTTTTAGTTTTTGGAAAGCTATTAAATGTGAATATTGTTTTTACCGAAGTTATTCAAACATATTTCTTAGAGAATTTAGATATTTATATATGCGAGTCTGCATACTGGAGGAGAGGTGGAGCCTACTGAAGTTCTTGATCAAGACATAGATGTCAGTACCTCCCTATGGTAAAAATCACTGCTTATTTTCTAATTACTTTGGTTCTAGTTCGAATTTTGGTCTTTTTATGTGTTAGACATATCAATTAAAGTGTATAGATTGGTGCTACAAAAAGTTTTTTATGACTAATAAAATTCTTTTATGGATTAAAAATATGCAGGAAACTTAATCATGTTTTCAATTTTTAATTGCCCATTATTTTTTTTTTTTTGACAATTATTAATTAATATGGCTCTAGCACCAATATCTAATTGTTCCTTAACACGTTAATGTCATAATTTAATTCACTAACTTACTAAACATTCCCACAAAACGTAAAAGGTTTTTACATTTTACATAAATTTTCATAGCCTCCCTCCCCTTATCTAAAAATATTGGATGGCACAGTATATTTATTAATTCCATTGACATTCTCGTTCATATGAGCGCCTGAGATAATAGTTTACTCTAAAACTCCCACGCCTACACAATGGCTGACCTTATGTTACTAATCCAGGCTTCCAAGCGGTTACCGTAGACCGTAGACCAGTATGTATTCACTGTGTACGACGCTCGGCGTCTCATGCGCCCCTGTTATTACAAAGACCATTTCCGTGAAAGCTCCTTAAAAAAAGTAGAGATTTCAACTTTCACTACCCCTTCCTTATAGTTCAGCCACCGCACCTGATCTCTTATACTGACCCTGTCGATTAGTGTACATTCATAGAAGGGATCTCCTAAATCTCTGTGTCACGTGACACAAACAAACTTGTGTAGGTATTTATGTTGAATAATAGTTATTTTTTCTATAGCGAACGTTAAAGTGTGCTATGAACAACTCAAAACAGTCTATAAAACGGAATTTTAACAGCAAGGGTAGATAAAGTAACAATTTTCGTATTAACCATAGCAACAACCCACACTAGTTACTGGGATCATGATCATACAACGTGATTGCTCTCTTTATTTTTCTGCGAAATTGTTTAAATTAACGTTCGCTATAGAAAAAAATAGAATGTTACAGACGACTGTAAAATTTAATTATCGATTCGTGAAAATTAATTCACTCATCGATAAAGAATAATTTTACCGTCTTATATAATAAATAACTATTGTTATAATATAATATAATGTAATATATAATATAACAATAGTTATATGTTATACAAGACGGTAAAATTATTCTTTATCGATGAGTGAAAACGACGAAGGACCGAGTGAATTAATTTTCACGAGTCGACAATTAAATTTTACCGTCGTGTGTAACATTCTATTTTTTTCTATAGCAAACGTTTATATATGAATTTTTCAACAACTAATCTAGTATATGTGAATAAAGTTAAAATTTAAGAAAGTATTTTTATTTAGAAGGTAGTTTATTACAACAGGTAGAATATACTCTAAAATCTGTTTTAGTTTATGCAGTACCAGAACTATTACAGAACTGTTCTGGAATTAAACGCTCAGGTGCAATCTTTGGTTCTGCGCAATTCGTGATTGGTTCTGAAATGATAACCAAAACAAAGCTTATATGTATCTCGATCGTATAGATCTAACAATGAGTTAAGAAAATATACGATGAAATGACATGATATGACGATATTCACGAAAGTTAAAGGAAGATAGCTATATCCATGTTCTGACACTCCATCTAATATGGTAATGCAATAAGTTTATTGTCTTACAAATTTTTGAGAAAAATAATTATGAAGAGGGAAAGTGCATTTTTATTATTATTGTAAACAAGGAACAAATACAATGTTATTATTATTATCAAAGCAAATGCTCATGTCCACATGAAATGAATCTTGAACAAGTGGGCTAATAAAATTCTAAATTCGTATCCAGTATTTTGCTTTGTCTGACAGTGTTTCTGCAAGCAAGCTTTAAAATACTTTATTGATCATGGTTAAATTAAGCGAAAAAAAAAAGAATTGAAATATTGATTATGTTTGGATATGGTAACTGAATAAGAAGTCAAGCGGAAGTTTGTCAGTATTTTTTGTCGTAACGTATTTGTTCCTTGTTTACAATAATAATAAAAATGCACTTTCCCGTCTTCATAATTATTTTTCTCAAAAATGTCCTTATGTAAGGCAATAAACTTATTACATTACCATGTTGGCAATTGGATGGAGTGTCCGAATATGGAATAAAAAATGGGGGTTACTATTTAAAAAGAATGTCGATGACGTCACCACATTTAAACGCTTCGCCCTGTATATCCGTATATTATGTCAAAAAATGTGGAATTTAAAAACAAAATTGGCCTGTTTTGGAATGTTTCCAAAAATCAGTGCTTTCCTGTTTATCGAATTTATTCCTTACTTTTGACTCCCACTGTGTATTAAAAAAATGAACTGTATTTAAAATTCGAGAAATTTATTTTTTTTTATAACAGATCAAAAAATTTAAACAATAATAAAAATTAAAAATTGGAAAAACGTAAAAAAGCAGTAAATATGCATAAAACTAACAAAATAGAAAAGAAAATCTTAAAAAAATATGCATCAAATAATATCAAATTTTGAATTAGTTACAGTGTATGAAATGTTTTGCGTTGCTTTTATTCCTCACGAAAAGGATAAAGGCTCTCTAGTTATGACACTCTTACAGCCGATGTGTAAAATATTTGTGCTTGCTCGAAACTCGAAGGTGTTCGTCCATGCCCCGTGGTGCTCCTGGTTTGTTTATTTGTGGTTTGTGAAGGTTATTGGATTTTGTTTATTTTTATCGATTTACAATGATTAATCATGTTAAAGGGTTGTAAGGACGTTATTACAGTTTTTTTATCACAAACTCTTTAAACGGATACTCAAAATGCGTACTATCACTTAGCGCATTTTCAATGTCCGTTTACAGAATTTGTGATACAATTTTCATCGGACAAGAACCTACTTTAGTTTTTTTTTTATTATTTTTTCTCCTGCTTTTGATAAATTTGTTTGTTTGTTCCAGTTGCCAGAATTTCAAGTTCTGTACCGTTCAAATCCTGCGCAGTAAGAAATTTATATTCAATTTTGTGCACTGTTCATGCTCAGTACGATTTTGAACGGTTCAGAGCTCGAAATCCTGAGTAGGAAACAGTGAAAAAAGAAAATTATGGGAGAATTTTACTAGTCGACAAACAGTACAATTTACATGCTCAGATTTGCGCAGTAAGAAAAATTGACATTTACATTTATTTTCCGTTGTCATGAAAATCAACCAAAATTTTCATTTTAAAATTCCCGCGCATAATGGGCCAGAAAATGGCTTCCTTATTGCCATACTTTATAATAGGCGTTTACGAAAAGTCGCTCGGGGCGTACTCTTTTTCATTTACGCTTACCAAAAGTAGTTCAGAGGGTTCGTAATGCTTTACGAAAACATGCTCCGTGTACTCCAAACAGTGCTCGATACAATTTGATCGAGCACGTAGAGTAATTTACCCCCACTTCAAATTTTTAAATTTCTATGACTTTGAAGGTTATGACCTGTGGTAGTGGTTAATTGTTTTATAGTAGTGTATTTGAATTTCTGAGATTTTTAAACTATGAATGAAGAAGATTCCATAAGTGCTTTTTCTGCACAACAACATCAAGAAATATCGACAATATACATGAACACATCATTTAATAACTTAATTATTTCTCCATCGTCATTCTCTTCAAGTTCATCACTAATAATTTGTAATAATAGATTTTAAAAAGAATTTATTACTCATATTAGGTTTCGAATTAGAACTACATAGGTTATGGTTATGATATATGTACCAACTGTCACAGATCACCAAATAGAAATGTCTTACAAAAACTTCATCAAATTAGAGTACCCTATCACGTGATTAATGTGCTCCGAGCGTAGGGCACTGTAGGGCAGTTTTCGTAAACGCCTAAATTATCTAGACTTTAGGCCATGTTGCAACAGCGACCTCTCGCGTTGATAATTAGGTCACAAATAATTTACTCTAATTTAAACGATGATCATTTTCGCGCGCTTAAAATGACATCATAGGTGAGTTCGGCAATGCGCTCGGCGATGAGCTCCTCCAAAATATTCCGAGCTGAGCAAACGCGATCATTTTCATCTGATCTGTTTTTGTCGACCGCTCCAGATCTATCAAAGTAAACTCGACTTTTCATTACCGAACGATTCAGGGGTGGTTGATGAAAAAGATCGCATTGCCGAACTCAGTTGATATAATATGATCAGAGAGTGCATGACACAGACAATTGTCAATGTCCAGATTATTTGTTGGCTTTTATAATCCCCTAGAAACTTTGTGTATAAATATTGTATTGTGCCAAAATGCACAAATACTACTGTAACCGCTCAGTATAAACTATTTTTTTAATATAGTATATCCACAATCACCGATGTCAGACGAATGTCGTGCAAAGGAGAACTCAAAATGTATATATCAAAATTTGAATACTTCTTGATATACAGGGAAAGGAAAAGGTAACGAAACATACCCATACTTTTTTTATTATCGACTTTAGAAAACAAAACTTCCAATAAAAGTTGCTAGGTAAAATATGCTCTTCATGTCAAATAACTTTAATTTATCTTACGTCAAGTGCTACAACATTCAACTTCAATTTTTTAAAGAGCCAACTATAATTTTTTTTATATAAATAATAACGTGGTGAGCGTGCAGGCCATTCTATCTCGCCTCTTCGTCCTATGCACCTGCGATGAAAAACAGTAATGTGCGGGAGCACTGTCTTGCTGAAACCAAACATTGTTTAAGCCTTCTGGAAAAAGAGCTCAACACGACAGTACTACTTCATTTATTATGAACTCCAGGTACTTATTAGAATTTAAAGTACCAACTGAGAAAAATGGTCCAAGAAAATAACCAACAATTCCTATCCAAATATTTAATTCCTCAAGTTGTATATGCGCTTTTTCCACCAATAAGGATTAGTGCACGACCAGTATCGATAATTATCTCTGTTGATGGATCCGTTGAAGCGCAAGTTGTCTCGTAGAAACTTGAGGATTTTCCTCAATTGATAATGAAACGTCTAATGTCGTATCTCAACTAGTAGCAGTTTTAGGTGTACCCAAACGATGAAGAGTAGACCGCGACGGTGGAGTCCGATTGGGATAGTTTCCGCTGAAAAGAGTATAGGCTTGCTCATAAGTCCGTTGTCAATATCCCAATCCTATCATCATCAAAATTTTGTCTTTTCCCTTTCCGTGTAATGCATCACACCCTCCAATGCCATTAAAGATTGAACTCATATGTCCTTAACAAAAAGTTAATAGTTCCCGAGAAAAATGCATTGGCAGATTTTCACCAAACCGTTTGAGAACTGCTGGCATAGCTAACGAGTGGATGGCTTGCGTACGCGGCCGCCTGTTTGAATGACGACGCGAAGATAGGTCAGTGTTTAACATTGACCTTGTGCACGAACGATGTCGTAAACGAAATGTGCTGTGTTATTCTGTTTATAGGATAATAAAACATAAACAAAAGGATAGGCACGTTGAATTTATTTTATTTTGTAAAATGGTTATTCTTTTGGCCTTTGGTGCCATTTTCCATTACATTTATATTAAACTGTCCCCTATAATTCTGAAAATTAAGTTTTCACTAAGATTTTTCTTTTATTAAAAATTCTTTTCTGTTAAATGTAGAGCTTTCCTAACCTCGAAGACAGACATTTGAATCTCGACTCCCCTACAACGACCAATTGGTTAAAAGCCAAGATTCGGGAACTCTTTGGAGACGACTCCGATACAGAGGCTATGCCTGATTTCACCCCTTCACCTTCGAGGCCTATGATTTCGGTCCCTAAGATGCCAAACGTCCCAGTCAGGAAGGTTGGGTCTGCGGGTCTAGAAACGGTTGTTCCTCAGCAAATGGAGGTTGCTGAATTTGAGGAAGCAATAAAAAAGCTTCCTCGTGACTTCCTCAAAAACCACCGGGTTTTTAAATTAATTTTTATGATTTTGGTTTATATAGAATCAAGTTTTTGAGTTTAATTTTGTTGTATTTTTTATTTTAATTTTGCATTTTAAGGTTAAGTTTCTTTGGGGGCAAGTTTTTGATTAGTTTTCTCTCTATATAAGTGGGAAAATTTTCAATGCATTCTAAGTCTTCCTTGGTCAGTGTTAAAGGTAACTTCTCTACAAGAATGGTAAAATGTTTAATTTTTATAATATTATTTAATTGTTGTTAATTTTGACATGTCTTGATTGCACACATTTGCATACTTTGTTGAATACAGATAGAATCTGTTTTTCTGATTGATTTAACAACAAATTTGTCGATGGCACTCATAATTCAGAATAACTACGAGTTGTGTGGCATTTTCAAAGTTAAACATTAAAACGTACACAACACTAATAAATTTCACTGTTCGTACTAGAATTAGATCGGCTTTCTTAAACTGGTACGATTTGAATTTGTTAATGGCATTTACGATATAGAATAATTATATGTCGTTGTGTCGTTGCAAAGTTAAAATTTCAACACGAACACCACAGTATTTTATTTAACTGATCGTACACGAATAAGTTCTGTTTTCTTAAACACGGTACGATTTGAATTTGTTAATGGCATTTACGATATAGAATAATTATATGTCGTTGTGTCGTTGCAAAGTTAAATTTCACATCACATTTCAACATTTACGATGAATTTGAGGTCGAGATTTACTGATTTCAATTCACCGTTGCAAATTATATCGTAACTTATGTACATGTTTTATCTGATGAAAATTTTTCGTTATGTGCACATCGCGCTCGCATCGCAAATTTCAAAATTTACTATGGGCATATTCTTTATTTTAACGCAAATTTGTGATTGAAGTGTTAGGGGCCTGATGCAGTGACGTCATCTACTGATGGATACAACAGACTACGAATAAAAGAACGCTTTGCGTTCAACTGAAATTCTCTTTGAAATTCTTTCTAACCTCAAGAAAGTAGATATTTTATTTACGTCCTTAAAATCATTGGTTGCAGACCATTTTGTAGACACAAAATACATTTTAGTGTTACAATAGTGACGTCACACACGCAACTGGTTCAAAATTATTGACTTCTTTTACTTTTCTGCAAAAAATAAAGGTAATTAAATAATAATAAAAATAAAGATACTTGAAAGAATTTCTTTCAATTTCAAAAACATTTGTTAGACCCGCAAAATAAATGATCTTCCCTAAAGTTAGTAAACTTTCAAATGTATACCATTTGCCGCCAGACCGAACTTTCAAACAGTTCCATCATCCGAAACGAATGATGAATCTGTGATGCCATCTGATTACAACTAACTGGAATAAAAGAACGACTGTTGATGAATCTGAGTGATCCATCTAGCAATAAAAGAACGGACTTGATGGAACTGATGCCATCAAGCGGGCTTATTGATGAAATAAAGAACACGCCCTATACACACTCCTGCAATTGAATTGGAAAGTGAAGAAAATCGAGCAGAAGATTCAAATTCTTCTTTAACAATTGATATTTTTCACTTCTGACGAAGCTGTCGAACGACGGTGAAACGTTAAGTGTATAGTGCGAGATTTAGTGTCCGGTTAAAAGATTTTGTGATATAATTGATTGGTATTTTAAAGTATGCTCGCGTGCATTTTATGAAGTGGCAGTTTTGTATTTGTTTTGATGCCTTTTACCGCGGCAATTTTTTGCCCATGTGTTTTTACAACGGCGACCGCCTCTTTGAGTGTCGCGTTTAAGGTAGGTCAGTATTTAATATTGGCGTCGTGCAGTTACGAAAATACAGAGGAAGGCGTCATTGACCTTGCTAAATATAACTTTTCTTTCTCGCACATTTCAGCAGTTCCAAACAAGTGGTACCTCCCAAATTTTTTGGCTATGCTACGGTAGCCATTCGAAAATATGCTCAGAAGATAGCATTTCATGTACTTATACTAAGGTTTTTTATTTGCACACAGTAAAAAAACACCCTGTAAATAAAAAATGAACTTTAGTTACCGTATTATATGTAACATGTAAATTAGTACACAGACTGTCTCTAAAAAGCGTAGACATGACTTAACAACAGATTCCTGGACTCCAAATAAGATGAATTTAAGTGTATTACTTAATAGAAACATTAATGAAAATGTAGTATTCAAGAAATGCTGAAAATGTAGTACTGCAAGGAATACTTAACACAGAGAGTAAAGCGATGTAAAATTCACTGTCAAAAACTACGCTAAATGTAAGTGCCAATACTTGTATAATGAAATGTGAATATGTTATTTCTGTCACGATTTTGGTGTCATAAGAACTGCTCTCTACTCCCGGTCATGAATAAAATCTTGTTTCTACAACCGTGCGTAAAGTAGATACTTTAAAGATTAATTTGAGTTTGTAAAGTGTCACTTTTTACGCACGTACAAGTACTTTTCACGCACTAGTGCGTAAAGTAAAATGTAAAATGGAATTTGTTTAAAAATGCGTGCGTGCCTCCCCCCGCTATATATTGATTCTACATGATTATTAAAATTGTAAGTAAGAAACTCTAAAACGTGAAGACAAGAAGATCGACAACTGGCATCGTATTAAAATTGGATGGCTCCATAGTTGGCTTGGCATTCAACGAAGCAGAAAGTGGTATAATCAACTACTAAGACTGAATACATTGCGGCCAATCAAACCGTGAAAGAAATAATATGATTGAAGGGTTTAATTAATTTTGCGTTTAGTAGATGAGCAACGATGTCAATTTCGTTTAATATGTTGTTATTTTCATCGATATACAACCAAACTGGATCAGTGTCATGCGTACGAATTTTGAAGCATCAGGGTCGTGTTAGTTGCCGGCGAAATTAGCGGCATGTATGACCGGCTTACATTTGATTTTTATGCAGTTTATGTTGTTTTCAGTAATTTTCTATATTGTAAAACATACCTATAACAGTTTCCTATTGAAAAATCAGTTTGTAATTTATATTTCAATATTTGCCCACAATTAAAACGGCCGGCTTGCTCAAAAACAATTCACACGGAACCTCAACAGTTAGTCATCCAGATTGGTTTTATGTTGATAGTTATTTGAAGTTGTCCGATTAATCAGCTGTTTGGTCATGATGGTCGTAATTTGAGATGCATCTATTAGGCATCCACGGTGGTCAGAATTCCGTTTAGAATACAGTCCGACTGAGTTCGTTGAACTTTGATGGTTCGTCCATCAACTAAACGCAGGCCTAATAATCTAGCATTGTTTGACAATCTGAAAACAATCGTCGACAACCTGAGTATCTACAAAAAAACTTAGAAAAGATTATGTACTCGTATTACATTACACTAGCACGATTGCTAGCATTAATAAATCTTTTTAAAGTAATAGGAGTATGTTTTTTTTTAAAGATATACACCGTGTCCACATTTCGATGCTCACCATTGGTATCTCGGTTATTAGAAAACATAGAGTAACGGTTAAATGGGGAATGTTTTGCAGAATTCAATACTCGTGACAGATCTCATTTCAAATTCACCATAACTTTTTAAAATTTTAAGATAATTTTAAAAAACCAAAATTTGCCAATTTCAATGTTCCGCAATAACTCGATAACACCTAATGTGATCTCTTCTAAAGTTTTACAATGTTCAGACACTTTTTTAAGACAAAGCTTTTGATATAAACAGAAGCCCCCGATTGTCATTTGTTTTCAAGTTACTACTGCTAACTTTTGTTTTTCATATGGCAGCCATATTGGATTTTTGATTAGTTAGATAGTCTTTAAAAAGAGCTTTTCAACGATGTATAACATACCCGAAAAATTTTTATTTGTAGGGGAGATATTAACAAAAAACATAAATTAATTTCTAATATGAAATTAGTAGGCTATGAAATTAAACAACAATAAGAAATGAAAGCTTAAAGATATGCTAAGTAATACTGAAATAGGAAACGATAAGAAAAGTCATAAAAGTAAAAAGTAAAGAAAGAGTACTAAAAGCTCAGCTTTACTTAAATAAACTGTTCAATATGACGACCATTCTGATCCACACACTTTTGACACCTTATTCTAACAGAATTACAAACTCTACGAAGTGTGTTTCCGTTTAATGATCTTAGTACATCCACCACTCTTTCTTCTAAAATTTCTCGAGTTTCTGGCGGTGCAAAATTAAATACTTCGTTTTTAGTGGTACCCCATAAATAAAAGTCAAGCGGGGTAAGATCAGGTGATCTCGCAGGCCATTGCACTGGTCCATTATTTGAAAGCACTCTCTCATTAAAGTTTTCTCTCAAAAAATGTTGTACGTCACGAGTGTTATGGGCCGGGCAACCATCCTGCTGGAACCAAATGTTTTGCATGTTCTCAGGATTAATAATTTCTCTCAAAGCAGGTATTATCTCGTTTGTTAGTAGCTCCACGTATCTGTTACCAGTCAAATTGTAATCAAAGATGAAAGGACCTATTAAGTGATTATCTAAAATGAAACTAAACTCAAAAAACAAAACAAAATATAAACAAACTGCATACCAATTAAACCGCACCAGACATTAAAACCAAATCGAACTTGAAATCTTCTTTGATTTACCAAATGTGGATTTTCAATAGACCAATGATGATAGTTATGCCTATTGAACACTCCGCAATTGGTAAATCGTGTTTCATCTGTCCAGACTATCTTCCTAGGAAAATTAGCATCATCTTCACATTTTCGTAGGTACCACCTACTAAACTGTAATCTTCGATGATAGTCATTATCGTTTAAACCTTGTACAATTGTTGGTTTGTAAGGGTGGTATTTGCTTTTCTTCAAGGTTTTGTGAACAGTCGATTTTGGAATTCCAGTTTCACGAGCCACTCGACGAACTGATGTGCTTGGATTGTTCGTAACATTTTGCAAAATATTATTTCGACGTAAAACAGCATCACTAACTTCGTAGTTAGCTCTTTTTTGTTCGAAACTTCCAAAGTTCCGTAAATTGCTAATTATCCTTCCAAACATTGTCCTGTGAGGTTGTTGTCTTTCCGGAAAACACTCAGCGTAACTCGTACAAGCATTTTCAGAGTTTCTATTTGCTTTGAAATACACTTCCAACATATCAACTTTTTCATCATTTGAATATTTATGTGCCATTACAACAATACTTATTAATGTTAATATTTAAAAATAATTACTTATCAATAATTACGAATACACGAGATTTTAGTTAACTAATCTCTGTAGCACTAATTGTAAGTTGACAGCTTGTCATTTTGTTTCACGCGGATGTTTAATTCCATGGCTTACTAATTTTATTGGGCAGTCTGTTTTTTGTTAATATGAAATTAAACATCAGTAACATTTCGTTATTTTACAGTATTACTTAGCATATCTTTAAGCTTTCATTCCTTATTGTTGTTTAATTTCATAGCCTACTAATTTCATATTAGAAATTAATTCATGTTTTTGTTAATATCTCTCCTACAAATAAAAATTTTTCGGGTATGTTATACATCGTTGAAAAGCTCTTTTTAAAGACTATCTAACTAAGCAAAAATCCAATATGGCTGCCATATGAAAAACAAAAGTTAGCACTAATAACTTGAAAACAAATGACAATCGGGGGTTTCTGTTTATATCAAAATCTTTGTCTTAAAAAAGTGTCTGAACATTGTAAAACTTTCGAAGAGATCACATTAGGTGTTATCGAGTTATTGGGGAACTTTGAAATCGGCAAATTTTGGTTTTCTTTAATTATCTTAAAATTTAAAAAAGTTATGGTAAATTTGAAATGAAATATGTGGCGATCATTGAATTCTGCAAAACATTCCCCATTTAACCGTTGCTCTATGTTTTCTAATAACCGAGATACCAATGGTGAGCATCGAAATGTGGACACAGTGTATTCATTAGAGTATTGAAAAACCTGAAAATAAATACAATACCATATATTTATATGGATGTTATAACATAACCTTTTAAAACCAGTCAGTGATATGCACCACTATAGCCAATTATTCATCCCACCTTAAATTAAGTATTACCAACTCAGGACAGTTGACATTGATCGCCCTATATATACACCTCAGGAGAGAATGCTATTTTTTCCTCGGTGTTTTTATTTGTACAAACAAACACCTCAGGAAAAATGACGCATTTCTCTCCCTTGATGTATAATATGCTATTGCATAATGTAAAACGTATTAAGAATAGGCGTTGATAACACAGGCCCGTAAAATTTAACTTTTTGTCTGGGGTTTCAATTATTTTGTGTGCGTATGGCTAGTTTATGTTTACGCTTTCCTAGGATACCACGTAAGGATTTGAAACCATAGGACAAAAATACGTGATGTGAACTATATTTTTTTATTTCAATAATTATTTTACTTTTTAACGTATTATATCATTCCTAATGTCTTAAATTGTTCTTTTTATTAACTGTTTTCTAATGCTTGATTTCATTTTCCCCCAAATAATAGCTTTTTTACATTTTTATATGATCCGGTTCCATACACCCTGAATATTCGAGCGATAATATACGAGATAGAAAAAAATTAACCACGGACTTATTATTTATTGGTAGGTGACCCCTTTCATAAAATAGCAACAAAAATTCATATCGACTACGCTGGTCCTTTTCTTGGCTCGAATTTCCTCGTAGTCGTGGACTCTTATTCAAAATGGCCAGAGATTATAAAAACCAATTCAAGGAACAGTGTAACAACAATCAAACTATTGAAACAACTATTCTATCGCTATGGTTTACCACACGTTATAATATCAGATAATGGCACCCAATTTACATCCGGAGAATTTTAGCAATTCTGTAAGGCACATGGAATTACACACCATATTCTTCGCAATCAAATGGACAAGCCGAACGCTTTGTAGATTCTTTTAAACGAACATTACAGAAACTTCACTCCAAAATGAATATTGACGAAGCACTTTTGCTTTCCTACCAACCTATCGGACAACTCCTGCTGAAGTTATTTCGTACCGCACTCCAGGTGAACTATTTCTACAACGAAAAATTCGTACGATGTACGATTTAATGCTTCCAAATGAAGCTCGAGTCTCAAACGTATCAAACAAAAAAAATTGAAATGCAACTTAATCGTCAATATGGAGCAAGAAATCGACAACTTAAGCCTAAAGAACCTGTTTACGGAAGAGATTATCGTAATCCAAAAAAAGCAGGCTGGCTACCAGGTAAAATTATGAAGAAGAAGGGAAAGGTATTGTATGAAGTACACCTTGAATCATATGGTACATGTTATCGACATGCAAATCAACTTAGAAAACGCCTAGAAAGGCCTGAAGTACGTGTACGTCGTGATCTACCAGAGGAAGTGTGCCGTGAACTTCAAGACGCTTTCACAGTTCCTTTTTTCCTGCCTGCTGAAACTTTTAAAAATTCTATTTAAGCTGAACAAGATTCTGCGACAAAAACGTCAGACAGTTTTCCTACTGTTCCCGTACCGAAGCCGAAAATTCTGCGACGTTCTTCCCGAATCAAGAAGTCTGTTTGTCGTTACATATCGCAGCCGACTTCATCAGAAGAAACAAACAAAAAATGTTTAATTTCTTTTCGCAGGGGAGATATTATATATACCATAGCAATATAGAAACATATGATAATACATAAATAAGAAGGAGATATATGTAGATGTCAAAAAGTGTACCGATTTACGTATTAAATAAATTAATACTATTGCGAAACATATTCGGCTCCCACAACAGAATTAATATGTTTTCGTTCTTAATAATTTATTTACCAGTATCGGCGGGATCGGGGTAGAATACAAAAAAAATACATATTAAGTTTGTTTTTGAGCAAAAACAAAGTGTTCATATAGCCAGTACATGTAAATACCAAGGTTCGTTCTTCATCCATGCTTCCGAAAACAGCCTGTAATAAGAAGAATTACTATTATTAACTGTGCTGCAGGCAGTATCTTAAAGCGATGCTTAAAAGCGAAGAACACACATACGCGATCGCGATTACGATCACGATCACAATAGCGATGGCGATGGCGATCAAACGCTCTTTACTAAAGAAATGAGTCCGCACATACTTATTGCGACTTGTTGGCGATAGATTGTAATTTTGCAGTGTTTGTTCGCAAAGTAATCTGCGATACAATTATTGCATCTGCATTCAGACGCTCAGGTTGTATTGATCTCTGTGATCGCGTGAAGTATTTAAGTTACAATATGGATAATGAACAGAAAAATTAATCGAAAATGTTAAAAAGCACAACATACCTACTATTTGACCTGGCTCACCCTGATTGTAAGTAAATAAATAAATTAAAAATAAAATAAGGGATGAAATTGCAAAGGATATGAAATTAAGAATTACTTTTATTTATAGTAAATTTTTTGATTTGTGCGAACCACCTCCTGCTAAATAATAAAAAATACTACTTCAAAAACGGAGCGATTATAGGTCGCTATCGCATACAGGGTTATTCATGCAGACCGTTCATTAAAAGTTTTCAAAGAAGAAGTTTAGATAAAAACTTGAAATTTGCGGAGGAGAGATACTTCGAAAGGATCTTTTCAAGTAAAATAAAATTGACTTCCAGTCATTTCCGGTTATGCCAGAAGTCGCCATCAATTCGCTTATTTTAAATGGAATGCTTTATCAGGTTTTTGAATTCTACATGTAAAAATATTTCATTCCACATACGATGGTGTATTAAAATGTTGGTCGTTCCATTTGAAAAAAAAATCTTTTTCTGTGTTTGAATATCTTCGAGTGGAATGGTACGTTTTAGACACCTGTAGCTTAATAGATTATGCTTATGGAATTTCTAAGAACCTTAAAGCTTCAACTACAATATCAGCTATTACAAATAAAATTGCTTCAATCATAGCTGTGTTATAATTTTTTGAAAATCAGATTCCAGAATCAGAATCCAGATTTTTAAGATAAGAAATTTCAAAATATCTCAAAAATGATCCATTTTAGAGATAGGGAAATGTATTGCAATTTAACATATTTTTACATGTAGAATTCAAAAACGTGATAAAAAATATAATATTCCAATTAAAAAAGCGAGTTGACGGCGACTTCCGGCATAACCGGAAATGACTGGAAGTCAATTTTATTTTACTATAAAATACTATAAATACTATAAATACTACTAGTACTATAAATACCACGACAACAAACATACCCACTCAGTCTCAACGACTAACCCGAAGCCGCAGCAACACCACCAGCAGCAGCAGCCCTGAAGAAGTTCTTCTGTAATGAAGAACGAAACGTCGGCAGTAGAAGTCAACGTGACGCGGTTCCAACCGGAAGCCAATTCAAACATGGACGACGGCCGCGGAAGCCTTCAAGTTAAATTAAGAAGCCTCTACGGGGAGGACATCCAGAAGAAGACGAGACAGCTGGGACAACTTCGACAAAAATTGGTATGTTTAATTTGTTCTTTAACTTTTCTTATTCGTTGTCGTAATAGCAGTGTTATACCTACTTTCCTAACCGTCAAACATCACATCAAAACCTATACTTCTACCAAAATCCTTTGACGCACCAGTTTGGCCTTAGTTCGAGAACGTATCCAGTTTACCCGACATCAACTCTCCAATCTCTCGGCTACAATATTTCATCTTCATCTAGAACTTGCCAATACCCTCACACCAACGGACTGGCAACTAATAGACAGACTTACCTACGAACAAGCCTCCCGCACCCGTGAACACATCACTAATCCCCACATCCGTAAATTCAATCAGTTAGCTTCCAAACAACTACCCAATCGTCATCATGAATCTCATCCTTTAACACATACTGTGATAAATAAATCTCATTATTCCTTATCTGGAAACGAAATCTCCGTTCTTTCCAAAGGCCCTAATTTCGCCATCACCCCAAAAACGATACCCACTGATAACATCATAGCTGGAGTTGAATCCGCCCTTATCAAACTTCCTTCTCACATTGCAGATCCTATCCGCCACGAAACTTCCAAAATTTTAAAAGCAGCCAAACCCCCTAAACCAAATTGTACAAAATCTGAATTTCAAGCCCTCAAAACCCTGAAAAATAACCCAGACATAGTCATAATCTCCGCAGACAAAGGAAATGCCACTGTAGTTTTGGATCGCGCAGAATACGACCAGAAAATCAACACCCTATTAGACGACCCCGCCTACCAACCCTTACGACGGAATCCAACCTCACGCATAGAACGTACCGTAACGACCTTAATAAAAGCTTCTTCTATCCCACCAGAAACACAAAAAGTCTTGATCCCCCGTGACTCCAGAATTCCCAGACTTTACGGTCTCCCTAAAATCCACAAACCCGATACACCTTTACGTCCCATAGTTAGCGCAATCAACTCACCAACCTACAAAGTTTCCAAATATCTAGCACAGAGTCTCAAACCGTTTGCAGGTAAAAGTGAAACCTTCATCCTCAACTCTCAGCACTTCGTCCAAAAAATTCACGAGATTTCCTTAGACCCTCAGGACATTCTGGTCAGCTTCGATGTAGAATCTCTTTTCACCAAAGTGCCAATTCCCGACACCATCACAATCATCCAACAACTGTTCACAGCCCATAACCAACCCGAAGACTTAATTCCCTTAATAGAATGTTGCTTAACCTCAACCTATTTCATGTTCCGTGATCAATATTACGAACAAGTCTCAGGCACAGCCATGGGCTCTCCTCTCTCCCCAATAGTAGCCAACATTTTTATGGAAGCATTCGAACAACAAGCCCTTACTTCTTTCCCACTTAAACCCAAGTGTTGGTTCAGATATGTAGATGATGTCTTTGCTATTTGGCCACACGGTAAGGAATCCCTAAACAACTTCTTTGAACACCTAAATTCTCAACATCCTGACATTCGCTTCACTTTGGAATATGAAACTGACGGCCACTTACCTTTCCTTGATATCTTAGTAAGCCGCCTCCCTAACGGTAGATTAGGACACTCTGTGTATCGCAAACCAACCCATACTGATCGCTATCTGAATGCAAATTCACACCATCATCCTTCTCAAAAACAGTCAGTCATTAACTCACTAGTCAGCCGTGCCTTTGCCCTATCAGAACCCTCTTCACTCCAAACTGAACTGAACCACGTAACAAAAGTCCTTCTAAATAACAACTACAAAAAGCACGACATCCAAAGATCCATTTCTCGTCATCGCACCCCAATTCCTCCACGTTCTGATACACCTGATACACCTCCAGTCGCTACAGCTTACCTACCTTACATTCACACCATAACAGATCGAATCGGCAAAATACTCAAACAACAGAACATCAAATCAATTTACTTACCCTTGACGAAACTTTCAGATTGCCTACCCTCCACAAAAGATCACATCCCCTTACAATCCGAAGGTGTGTACCGAATTCCTTGTTCCTGTGGACGTGTGTACATCGGTGAAACAAAACGGTCTGTTAGCACTCGTGTTTCTGAACATGAACGTTGTACTAGACTACTACAAACAACTGGCTCGGCCCTAGCTGAACACAAACTAGAAACCGGTCACCAAATCCTATTCTCCGACACAAAACTTCTAGCCCGCTCATCTCATTTTTTCAATCGTAAAATCCGTGAATCCATAGAAATACTCAAACATCCCAATAATCTGAACCGTGATACTGGCTTTTACCTCCACAATGCCTGGAAACATCTCATTAACGATCCGTCACGCCCCAACAGACCAATCCCCGGTCACCGTTCCGACTCACTACCCCCACCGACTATAAATACCACGACAACAAACATACCCACTCAGTCTCAACGACTAACCCGAGGCCGCAGCAACACCACCAGCAGCAGCAGCCCTGAAGAAGTTCTTCTGTAATGAAGAACGAAACGTCGGCAGTAGAAGTCAACGTGACGCGGTTCCAACCGGAAGCCAATTCAAACATGGACGACGACCGCGGAAGCCTTCAAGTTAAATTAATTTTATTTTACTTAAAAAGATCCTTTCGAAGTATCTCTCCTCCATAAATTTAAAATTTCTATCTAAACTTCTTTGAAAACTTTTAATGAACGGTCTGCGTGAATAACCCTGTATATGTGTTCGCTTTCCAATGCGATCGCTATCACCATCGCTATTGCTATCGTGATCGTGATCGCGATCGTTCAAGGCTTAAAACGTTAATTTTCAATACTTGGAAAACAATACTTGTAGAACCTCTTTCACAAATTAATAACAATTCACAATCAAATAATGTTAATAAAGTTCTTAGATCCTTAATATTTATAGCCAATCTTACATCTCGACTAATAAATATATAAAAAATAAAAACATGCACATAGCAACAAAAAATATATTAACAATTAAGTCTTTATTTACTAAAGTTAAAGATCCTCTTGACAATTCAAACAAATTGATTCTATTTATGAAATTCCATGTCTTGATTGTGATTCCATTTATATTGGTCAAACATCAGGAACTCTTCACTCAAGAATAATTTCGCATAAAATTGCTATTGGGCTTACGCCTAATGCTTGCTCATTATCTGAAGATGCCATTAAGAAAACCATCAGATTAACTTTCAAAATGCAAACATTTTAGATATTGAACCAATTTTGAATGAAAGAACTTATTTGAAATGTGCCACAATTTTTGTAATAAAAAAGGTATTAATAAAACAGTAATTGATAAGTTTCTCAATCACTCAGTTGAGTTGCATATACACATACCTACTAAATTTTAATATACTTGAGATAATGACAATCGTGATTTAGAAAATCAAAATTCACAACATCGTATTGCCTTTCTTTGAATAAATAATTTCGCTGTCATTCAATTTTAATAATTCATAAAAATAACAAAAAGCTGTCAATCAAAATAATTTCCTAAAAATTTAAAATATTTAATATTATCAATTTGGATGACTGATTTTCTTTTAACTAGTGAAGTCACTTCTCCTACTGCTCGTTAAGGAATAAATAAAAATCTGTAATTTTAATAAATAATTATAAATACATAATGAACATTTAAGTAGCGACATCTTTCGATCGCTTGTTGACCTGATATTCTTGATATTTTTATAAATACATAATTATGAAATTTATTTTTGTAAAAACCTTGAAAAGGGAATAAAATTTTCCGAAAGCTAGATTGAACTTTTAAAAGTTTCAATTTTTCACGTGATCATATTTCGCTATAATATTCATCGACATCGTATAATTTGGATTTTTAAATTTTCTAAGCTTTCTAACTGATTAAAGAAAGACAAAATTTCTTAGACAAATTGGGGCCCAAATCTCCCGATCCTTTTTCATGTATTCCTGTCATTTTCCAATACTTTCAGCTGTTACCACCACCATAGGCAATGGTTTCATAATAACAGATTCGCATCGAGAGCGAACCCCTTTTCGGCAACGATTTCCGATATCCATGATGACCCAAAAAGCTATCTCGCCTCTATTCTGCCGCCCTAACCCTTTCCAATATTTTCAGCCGAATAGGTGGCGCATCTTTGCCAATACAATTCGACTTGCCAATTTCGCAAATGATTTCCAATAATTTGCAACTCGTTACCTTAATTTTTGCGCTGTCGACACATCGCTTAGTATAAGCGAGTTCGCTGTAATGTATTGGCCGCCAATACTTCCACGGGTGCGCAGAACAAGAAACTTACACAACGATTTCCAATATAAAATAGGACTCGGTGCTCCTGCACTACCGCCTAAATTATTATGTTTGTCTGTTACTAATGGTTATCAGGAACTGCCACACCCAAACGTTAAACGAAACAGGGAAAATATGTTTTAGATAATATCGAAAATTTTGGTCAATGTTTAATTTCCTCAAAGAACTTTTTACAATTGCATTCAATTTACGTATATTATGTAAGAAGTATTAAGTACGAAGTATTTTACACTAAAAGTGTATTATACAGGGATTTTTTTCTTTTTGTATACAGGGCGATTCGTTAAGTCTGGTCTATACGTAACGTTTTGTCGTCAGTCTTGCATGATCTGGAAAGACTGTCTAACAAGACTGACACAAATCGTGGAGCTACACTGCTCAATCTTTCCCTCAAACTTTCGCTCAGTCGCAAAGTGGTCATTTTAATTATTCTAGGAAATAATAAATAGCATTCTGAAATAATGTTTTACTTAAACTAAATTTTCTCAAGTTGAACTAGTAACTAATTTAAGATAGAGGTTATACAGGGTGTCTCATCATGTATGGAGACACCCAAAGGGTACAATAGCTAGGGGAGAAAATAAAGTATTTTCTTACTTTTTTTTAAATTTTTTAATACCCATTAATAATTAATTAATTGAATTTTTCTCGTACCAACGTATACAGGGTCTCCCAAATAGAATGGGAAAATTCTGAAAATTTGTACACTACCCTAAGGGAAAGCGATCTTTCAGATTAAAATATTTTCACTTTTATATCACTTCCGGTTACACCGGAAGTCGCCGTTAACTTTCTTATTTTAATTGGAATGCTATACTTTTTATTACAAATTCTGATTCTACATATTATTCTAAATAAAAAATGTTCAGGCTTCCCTATACCTAAATGTAACCGATTTTGAGATATCTTTAAATTTATTTAAAAAATTGTTTTGATGACCTTTCACTTAAGACAATGTATTTACGCCAATTTCAAATTTAAAGATTGAAGTGACATGTCGTTTAAAAGTATAATGTTCAGACTTTCAAATCATATCCTAATTATCCCTGAAAAATTCATAGGGTGGTCACAATATGGTGTCGAAGATCATTATGTTTAACTGCCCAAAACTCAGTTTTCGTAAATGGAACACCCTGTACATTTTTATATCATGAAATGCAAATTTGAAATTGGCGTAAATGTCTTGAATGAAAGGTCATCAAAACAATTTTTTAAATAAATTTGAAGATATCTCAAAATTGGTTACATTTAGGTATAGGGAAGCCTTAACATTTTTTATTTAAAATAATGTGTGGAATCAGAATCTGCAATAAAAAGTATAGCATTCCATTTAAAATAAGAAAGTTGACGGCGACTTCCGGTATAACCGGAAGTGATATAAAAATGAAAATATTTTAGTCTGAAAGATCGCTTTTCCTTAGGGCAGTGTACTAATTTTCAGAATTCTTGTATATTCTCTTCCCCGAAAACTTTTAATAGGCCACTCTATTTGGGAGACCCTGATTTGATTGTTACTTGAAAAAATATTTAATACTTGATTGAATTCTTTTCGAATAAGTTTCTAAATACCGCTGAGCACTTGTAATGGAATTTCGTTGACAATAAAAAATACGCAATATATCACGTTTTTCTTCATTTGTATAAACCATTCTGTATTTAATGACAGACCAATTAAACAAAGATATACATGTTGCTGTGAAAGACCGAAAGTGGATGAATGTCGACATTCTCCGGTGAATGTCAACATTAGGTAACAAAGTCATTCGGTGCATGTCCGAAGTGTTTTCAAAATAACATTATTTCTGACTTACACCGGCAAATGTCGACATTCAACATACAGATTGTTGCAAAATTTAAAAAAAAAACATATCTTTGGCAAATAAGATGATTTTTATTGAAATAAAACAAAAACTACAAAAAAAAAACTAAAATAACGGAAAAAAGAAATATTTTTATAAACTTATTTGTTGCAACAACTTAAACTATTATGGCATTTCGAATTGCACAAGATTCTCTTCCTTTTACAGCTACATTTGCTTGTAGAACACCTCTTTTTGCAATTACAACGCTTATAGCCCTCTCCTCCACTTTTTGAATTAGCTGAAGCTGCTTCTCTCAGTGATATTTTTTGCGAAGATCAGTGGGAAGCAACTTTTCTTTACAAATCACAAACTGGTTTCGTGTGAAAAGTTGGTTTAGGGTACCATTTTTGTTTGCTAATTTGTAAAAATCGGAATCTTCTATTCCCACAATAACTGCTAACACATTTCGAGGATCTGTTCGGCCACGATCAACATTTGGGACGTGTATCCGTACAGTATCACCAATTTGAGCAGGAGGAAATTTGCTTTTTGAGGATCGTATCATTTTCGTTGCTTGTAGAACAAGATTTTCTTTTGCTGCTGCTCTTTTGACAGAAATTAACTCCTGTATTTGGGATAAAGGCGTGCTAGGTTGTGGCTCCTGTCCAACGTCTTCATTTTTTTCGACAGAATTTCTTGAAGCTCTTCTTCAGTTTCAACATTACCAATTTACTTTCGAGGTAGAGATGATGATGCTATACCCCTTGAAGCCAAACATGGCTTCATATGGAGACTGGCGTATCCCTTCGTGGTATGTTGTATTTTTAGCAAACTGGACAAAGGGTAAACCATCTGACCATTTGTTTGTATCATTATCGCTCATCCACGCGGTTAACATATTTTGTATATCCTGATTGGCTGTCTCCACCGAGCCTTGAGTTTGACTACACCGCAGCTTTCCATGCACTATCTTTACTTCTTTCCTCATAGCGCATAGTTTAGATATGACCCGATTACTAAATTTTCTACCGTTATCTGAATGCAATATTGCTGGGCATCAAACGTTAAAAAAATGTGTAGAAGGTGATACGCCACTTCCTCAGCTGATTTGGTTTTTAAAGGTCGTAATTGAACAAATTTCGTTAAATGATCTTGGTACACCAATATAAATATAAAAAATCCGCATTCTTGTGAGACTGCAAATCTATTAGATCTACTTGATATCTCGAGTTCAACTCGGAACTGATCATTGGTTTGACAACAATACCTTTTTTAGGAACACTGTGTTTCATTTGGCATTGCTTACATAAATTCAAGTATAACATTACAATTTCATAAGTAATATTTTTATATTTAATTTGTAAGTCTTTAAGCATACGTATTCTTCCTCCATGGCCTGTTCTAATATGAGTTTCGGTAAGAATGTTGAATATTTCGTCATTGGTAACTGTAATGGGACCGCGACTTCAAAAATAACACTCACTTTCTTAACATACAACTTTAATAAAAATAAGATAGAAAAATACAAAGTTACATTGATTGACGGTAGCTGGATAATAATAATTCGACAACTGACGACTGTGTTCTGAACAATAGAAGATATGGTTTTATAATATCTTAGGAAACAAAGTACCATATTAGTTAAGTAAATAGCGGCTACAAAATAAGTGATTAACGGAGAAAGTTCGGTATGACTAATTCATTGAGTCTATCATTAATACAATACAAATATTATTCATTAATAACTTCAAGATAAAATGAATCATTACATAACATAGTATTGGATATTCGTCTCGCCTGGTTTTAATGGCACAATCTTCATCAGTAACTTTTAAAATGTCAAAACGTTTTAAACGTCTAATGGTGTACTGCACTTAGTTTTAGCAGAAATCACATCAGAAACTATTTTAGAGTATCTTTCCCGAGTAAAATAAAAGCAATTATCTTCTCCTTTACTGTTAATTAATTCACGTAATTTTTCAAAAAAATTATCAGGGTCCACTGTATTAGCCATTATAAAAACAAATTAGAATATCAGGTTAAGAATACAATGCTCTTCACATTACTGTATCTTGAGTAAAACTGACAAAAATGCTCCCTTTGGCGGCTAAATGTTAAATGTGCACATTCTTGTTAAGACCTATCGTTTCTTACACCCACCGAAGCTCAGCTGTGTATATCGACATATACCGGAGAAGGTCCGAACGGTAAATAATACTAACAAATATTCGTTCTTTCACTGACGTGTTTGGTGCATGTTGACATTCACTGATTTCGGTCTTCCACAGTAACATATACATTTCCTTGGCTAAGTGGCATACTAAATGCTAACTAAAATGAAATTAAGCCAACTTAATGTGTGCACATAATTTAATTTCAGCTTTTTCAAAATTTCTCAATGAAAAATAAAACAAAATAGCAAGTGCGGAATACCAATGAATTCAGAAAGAAATATGCTACCAGTCTAAAGAACAAAAATTGCGCCCATAAGAAAACTCTGGGAAAACAAAAACGAGTCACTTCAGAAATATAAAGTATGTTCGGCATTCATTCAAGCGTAAAAAGTTGTGAAGAAACCGTTAGAGATATTTCAAATTTCTTAAAAGATTATTAATCACCATCAAATTTGGCAACTTTGCCTCCATTTAATCGATTTTTTATCTCTTATAATAAGCGAGATCCCCATGCTGGTCCTCGAATGTTAATTAACCTGTATACAAATTGAAGACTTTCACTTTAGCCAATAGCGGTTTCATGAAAAGCAACAAAGAACATGCGACTTACAATATGCTGAAAAGAAAAAGTACTGCCCTTTCATTCTTAACGTGAGTAGTGGAACTGAGCAGAATGTAGTGGGGATTACATTATGGACGTGTTCTGAATTTTTACTCAATACAACTTTAACAAATAAAAATGAACGAATGAACAATATAAAAATCAATTAATAATAATATGTATACTGGTGTCCAACGAGTGCCGCGGTCTTCTCTACCGTCTACAGTATACAAGGTTGCGTTCATAAAATATACCTTCGAGTGCACCTTGGGCGTGTAATCGTATCTCTCTTAATCATGATTATTTGCTTATTTTGCGTCTCGCTTATCTGTTTCAAGAGGTCTTGTGTTTATATTATTACCATGACAACGGGCGCCCTTTTTACGCCACACTTTTAAGTAAAGTGTAGAAAATTTGTTTGTTGCTATGGAAACCACGCCTGATTTAGTTTTTTATGATTCATAGATGAGAAAAAAAATACATAAATTCATTTATACGAGTGAGACTCCAATATTAGCCAAGAGTAACTCTAGAGAGTCTTTTATGAACACAGCCCAGCTTGATTGAAGCAAGTAGGTTGACGACGCGTGCCTTGAATGTATTGGAGACGGCCGGCCTTGTCCTCGCATTGGGAATTTTGTACGCACATTTCCAATGTTTTTATTTTGATACGTCACACCTATTGTAAAATTTATTGTACAATTAGTGAAACGAATTTATTGTTATTATTATTACACAATTTAGTACGAATTTTCTGACAGTTAAACAAAATGCCTGGAACCCGGTGTGCAATCTCAACCTATAATAACAATAAGCACAAAAATAAAGGTTTTCATCATACTTCGTTCGTAAATGACAATAACGCCAAATTCACCCTAACATCGAATACTCGTATCAAAAAAGACCGTCAATGGTGCATGTGCATAAATAGACTTTATCTTTTACCACTACTGTAAATGACGTAGTACGTACAACACATAAATTAAGTAAGCGGGTGTTTACAAATGTCGTGCGTAAAGTAAGAAAAACGTACAACGCACCTACTTTACGCACGCTTGTACTTAGATCTACGTAGCCGCATCATATTAGATTGCCAGTAGTCGAAATTACAAGTGTTATTGCTGATTATTTTGAACTTGAATAATGAGGTAATTTTTGGGGCTATAGATAAAGTATAATACAAAACTCGAGTTGTAAAGCAATTACTTGCTTTAAATTTTCCACCGTGCGCAATATGCTATTTACAACTTTCATTATGTAATACACTGCTAGTATTTACCCCTTTATTTTGTAACTCATAACGACATAGTTATACAGTGTGTCCCCGGATGGACCTAACTATACTTGTAAACTTCCTTATTTCGCATTTTAGGAGGAACAGTCATTCTTCATAAAAAGTTTTGCTTCTTCTAGCAAATCCCCAGCCACTACCAAAATTTCGAAATATCGTATAGGGTGGTTGGAAAACGAGACAACGTGAAATTTGGTTAAGAGAAAAGTACCTTTTATTTGATTGGAAAGTAAAGGTATCTTTGGAAAGAAATGTTTGTAATGTCAATAGAAGCTCAAATATCTAATGTGAACGTTGTATCTTAAAGTTGATTTTTTGTCTTCATTATTCAAACATTGACTGACAATTTGTTGACATGAAATCAATTATTTGAGTTAAATCTCAGTTGCATTCGTCATAGATAACTGCGGTAGCCACGTTGACTAAATTTATACCGATTACTAAACTTATTAATCACAATGAAGGCAAAAAATCAACTTTAGATTGATATTTGATTGATTGATTAGATATTTGAGCTTCTAATGACATTACAAAAATCCTTTTCCAGTAACTCTTTTACGTTCCCTTCAAATAAAAGGTACTTTACTCTTAACCAAATTTCACGTTGTCTCGTTTTCTAACCAGCCTGTATTAGATGCAACGCATTTCTATGTACTGATTGGTCAAAAATATGTCACTTAGGCCCGATTTTACAATCGTCAGATAAGCACTATTATTGGTATAACCTGTGGTATAACGTGACGTAGGTGTGACTTAGATATGGAGGAATATTAAAGAATATTTGGCGCACAGTTATTCCGTTCTTATTCCACGATTGTAAAATTGGGCCTTAAAGATTACACAGCCCCACAAAAAAAAATTTTCAGATCTGGAGGTCAGACTATGTCTACTACATGTTTTCGGAGTCGCTGAATCCGAATCCGCGATCCATTTAAATCCATCACGTCAGGTTTTACCAATAACCCCATATAACCCTATAACCCAAGTCCTATTACACACAACGATCCTCTAAAGGGAACTGTGCAACCACACTAACCCTGTAACCCTATACATTTAACCCCGAACCCCCTCACCCCATAATGCTATAACCCCATAACCGATAACTCCAATAACCACGTTACTCAGTAGTTTGACTTGATCTCTCATCGCGGTATTTATCAAGCCTCTATAAACAGAATATATTAAACTCTATAATCCTCCAACACCTAACTCCATAACCCTCTAACTCCATAATACTACTAACTAATGTGTGCGGTCACAGTAGGATCGTAATGGATTGGAGTTTACTGCCGAGCACATCAGACCACCGAACAAAATCAAACAAATTTGTTTTTTTTTCGGGCATATTCCTCAGAATCATTCCAAGCCCTCTAGTAAGATGTTTAATTCCTACGAAAATGTACAGGATGTTTTTTAACTTATGCACATAAAAAAATTCAGTATAAGTACAAGCAATGCTACCTTCTGCGAGTATTTTCGGGTGGCTACTGTACCATAGCCAAAAAATTTCGGTGGTATAGTCGTCCCAGTTTGGTACCGGTTTTATAGTCTTGCTATAAAAAAAAAGCGACAGAGAGGAGACATAGACACCGCAGTGCCGGTCTCTTTGAAGAATTTTTTATAGCAAGATCATAAAACCGATACAAAACTTGGACGACTATACCACTTCTGGAATGTGCGAGAAAGAAAAGTTATATTTAGCAAGGTCAATGACGTCTTCCTCTGTTTTTTTCGTAACTGCACAACGCCAATATTAAATTCTGACCTACCTTAAACGCGTCACTCAAAGAGGTCGCCGCCACACGGGCAACAATTGCCGCGCTAAAAGGCATCAAAAGAAATGCGAACTAACGACCTTCATAAAATGCATGCGGGAATACTTTAAGATATCAATCAATTAGTAAATTTTGGAATTTGCAATGCGAGCCCGTTAAAAATGCTTTGCTTGACCGAATTTCTTAATTGAATTAATTAATTGAATGAAGTTCCTTTAGTTTAATAAATTGATCTGAATCCAGTTTAATAGGAAATGAAAAGGCAATTTATTACTTGTGAGGGTGAAATATGCGAAAAATAAAACGATGGGTGACGATGATGTCATTGTTTAACTCATCCGCATTTTTGAGGCGCATTTTTCGTCCAGTAATTATAATCGTCAGTTTATAATTTGAAAATATTTAAAATTATAATTATTTGGAGTGAAGTTACATTTATTTATTTTAATAAATCCAGGGGCTTTGTGAACGCGTTTAAAATGTTTTGATTGACCGGATTTTTTTTTTGATACATGAAGATGAATATGAACTCACGTAAAACGAAAGTTCTCAAAATTCGTTTCCTTCCACATTCAGAAATTTGCCAAATGAATCTGAGACTTGTGGTTGAGGTTGTGACTTGAGGTTTTTTTACCTGTTTGCAAATGCCATTACGATCTGTTAATACGCGTCATACGAATCAAACACATATTCGTTTTACGACATCGTTCGTGCACAAGGTCAATGTTAAACACTGACGTATGCACTGACCTATATTCGCTTCGCCATTCAGTCAGGCAGCGAGTTGCACCATCCACTCGTTAGCTATGCCAACAGTTCTCAAACGGTTGGGTAAAATCTGCCAATGCATTTTTCTCGAAAACTATTAACTTTGTATCACAAAATCTTTTAACTTTTAATATTTTTCACTTCTGACGAAGCTGTCGAACGACGGTGAAACGTTAAGTGTATTGTGCGCGATTTAGTGTCCGGTTAAAAGATTTTGTGATACAAATTTCATCGGACAAGAACCAACTTTAAATATTAACTTTGTATTAAGGACATATGAGTTCAATCGTTGACATTTATGGTGATGTACTACAGGTTTAAATATTTGCACACAGTAAAAAAAACAGGCTGTACACTAAAATAATGGATAATGGATACGATAAACTAATCATACTAATATTTGACAGACACCCTCGTTGGCACACTTAATATAAGTTACCAAAATAGGGATATGTCAGGAAAGCAAAGTTCTCCCAAATTCGGCAATACAATAATGACACGTACATGGCCGAACAAAAATCCTACCGAGTCCGGACCCAGTGTGACCAAAGCCAGGCTTTTCCAAACTGATTATGGTCGACGAAAGGATTGGCATGCTAGACCAGTACTGTCAATCTACACTGAGAAAAATGGCACAAAAGAGTACGTTTGTATTAACAAGAATTCCGAACATTTTATTCGGATTCGCGTTAAAAAGCGACTCAGCGAACTTCTGCAAAATTAACACTATGTGGTTTATTTACAGTATCATTTCCTGTCATGATAAAATTACCGGAGTAATTAACAGAAAGACAGACATGACATTTTATTACTAATTTATTCAGCATAATATTTCATTATGGTTTATTATATTTTAACACTACGTATTATGTAGAATGATAATGTTATATTTTTAAACTTAAACAGTTTCATTGTGCTAAGAATCATAATTAATTTAGAGTAAGATGGATCTTATAACATGACAGCATTATACTTTTACATTATACTTTTATTTTATCGATAGGAATGATGTTTTATCAAAATCGCAAAATTCCATTTTTCTCAGTGTAGTCCCGTCAAGCCAAGCCTGTCAGATTAGCTAACCATACACGAGCATTCATTCCCGCCGGAAAGTGCAATCGTGAAGGAAAGAATGTGTGTTAGTGAAGTACGAGAAGACTAGCCAACATTCTTACTTCCTTCGGGATCATGTTAGGGATGTTCCAATGTACCTGACCGACACGATAAATACTTTAGTTTCGTGTAGACTTGTTTATACCTCCACTATTTCCAAGATTCAGTTTATGTTAGTGGGTTAGAACACGATTTGTTTCGTTTCAATTTCTTGAAGGGAAAGATTGTCGAAGGAAAGAATGGCACGAATGAATGCTGGTGTATGCCTATCTAAGGGCATAACTACAGAACGAGTTAACCACTCGATCAAACTTAAACTTTCCTCCAGAGATATTGCTTAACCACACAATTAACTTGATCGAGTGATTAACTCGTTTCATATAATGTATTGAAGTATTGAGCACTTGTTAAATGCAATTAATAAAATTAAACTAGTAAGAAAAATCCTTTTCACAAAATTACGTTTAGTAAAAACTAGCTGTACATTTCGTACGCGATGCGTACAATAATTTAGTTAGTTGCTATAACTTACAAAGCTTCGCACTTATAACACATGATCAATATCTTTTCTAATCAAGTGACCTATGGAAAAAAAATATATCTTTGTTTGGTTCATTATTTCAAATGCTATTTGAATTATTTTTATTGCATTCCTATCGTTTGAATAGGAATACAATATAAATATGTAATACAAGTGGCATTTGAAATACTAAACTAATTAAAGACACATGATTTTATTTCCTTAGATCACTTGATTAGAAAAGATATTGATCACCTGTTATCTAGTCTGACGTGATGGGCGGAAGTTGGCCGACATTTTCTAGGAACTGGTGTACAGACAAAGGGTACACTTGCCCTTGTCCATGCACTGGTTCCTAGCAGGGATGGAAACCGTAACCGAAATCGCGCCACGGTTCCGGCCGAACCCTTTTTGCAATTTAAAGTCGGAGCGGTCCAGGAACCACTACCCTTTGAATTCAACGTGGACCAGTCCAGAAACGTAACGTTTGACTAAGCATGTTAGACCGATTCAGAAACGAAGCGTTTTACTCTTGTTACAAATGAAACCGAACCCGTGGGGTGCGTTCATAAAGTCCATGGAGTTAACTCGAAGTTAACTCTATTAACTCTAAACCGTTCATAAATTGCCCGAGTTAATAGAGTAAACTCTACTGAGAGCGATCATATTCGAAGTTAAAATTACTCAAAGTTAACTTTTTCAACTCACCTCTGATAGGTAAACTTTACTCGACATGCGCAATGAAAGAAAATTCAAAGTACTGCACGCGCCTCATATGTAATCGAATCAATGTAAGTTAACTAACACTACTAAAAGTAATGGTGGATTTATACAGTAACCAACACTAACAACTAATGTTTAGTAATAATTAAACGTTAAAAGTGAGGTTAAAATATATGCATAAGCAGAAGGGGTTTATACAACTTCACTAATAACTAAGCATTAGTATAAGCAGGTAACATTGCTTAAGTTGTTAGTTGTTAGTTTTAATGCTTAAGTGTTAACTCTTAGTTAGCTGTATAAACCCACCTTAAGTGATACAAATGAATTCGATGCGAATTGTTATTACATAAGAGAATCATGTTTTCTTCTTCATCATCAGTACCCTCTTGTAATAATAATTATTAAATCTTATTATACAGGGTGTTCTTTTACTATATGCAAATACTTAAACCTGTAATACAGCATCATAAATGGCAACGATTGAACTCATATGTCCTTAACAAAAGTTTTACACATTTCGAGAAAATCATAGTTGAAAATCGGGTAAGAATTAATCCCATGTCTATGTCTTTGAGGTAGGTCAAGAAAAGGAAGTTTTATTGCTACCGCAGAAAGCATCCGTTGGAACAAAAAACAGAATTGCAATCGAGCAGTGACATAGTGATCTTTGTCTCTTTTCACGTCGCAGTAAGTCGTATCGTAGCCAAGGAATTTGCTTCATTTTTCACAACACAATTTATTGCTCCGTATCCTTTGGGATCAACAGTTTAGTTTGTGAAAAGTGCTTGAACGAGTTAAAGCTAAATACGATTACTATTTTTTGTGCTTAGTATTACTTATTAAAATGCCGCAATTCACGAACGGCTAGAGAACAGATGCTTCTCATCTACGGCGAAGCTCGAGAAACTGAAGAAGTACGGCGGATTTATGAAAATACATATCCAAATCAATCCAAGAACATTTACAGCTAAATTCCCAGAATTTACGCGATTATGGAACCTTTCGTGTGTGTAGTGAATGTGTTCTTCCACACAGATATTATACGGTGAGTGAGTTCGCCTTTGCATATTAGTCACGCCTGCGATGTTTATTGCCTACGATCAGCGAAACAGGTTCCGTGAGTTTTTTGTTGTTTCATGACCGTCGTATAAGAAACGGATAAAATAATTTTCCCCCTTGTTATGAAAAATTAGTTTTTATTTTTCCGTGTTCTATGTGCTCTCACGGTAATGTGATTAAAATTTTTGCACCTATGTTACAAACACCCTGTATATACATATATCATAATATGTAAATACGTGCCATAGCATTTTGCACACCATTTATGATAGAGTAGGTATGCTCTAAGAGTTGCTTTTAACAATTTATATAATTTATTCCAAACAGTTAGGTTAAGTGTATGTATGTTTAACTCTTATCGTTCAGAAACGTGTTTGTAATATTATAACACCACAGAGTAATAACTCAACATTAACTCGACTCTACTTTAACTCTACTGGGAGTAAACTTCCTGAACGCACTCCTGATGGAATGAATAAGCAATACGGAACGCTCCGAACCGAAACCTTTCTAATTTTGTAGCGGCCCAGAGGTGGAACTCTGTAACTAATATCAATTGCTATTTGCCGCTATCTCCGTTATAGAGAATAGAGTTAGTGACAAATAGCGATTGATATTAGCCGTTTTCGTTTCATAAGTGATCCGCAACTGATCTGAACTTGAAATGATCCTGAACTGATCTAATTCCATTTGATCCCATGGTGGTATGAAAAGAACGTTTTTTGTACGGATCATATCTGTTCTAATCAGTGCTGCTCAGAGCTACTCCACTCGTTGAAACGAAAACAGCTATTTGTTACAGAGTTCCACCCCAGGAACGAAGGGCGCTGCATTTTGTTTCGTGTTTCTTTTTAGTTACAGAAACGTAACAAAATTGTTTCTTTGGAACGGTTACTCACATTCTACGCACGATTTCACAATTTCCTACTTCTCAAACGAGCGTTTTATGATCCATTTATAAAAATATCTTCTTATACTGCTGTTTAATTCAGAATTAGCCTCGTGATAAATTGCATATTATTATATGTATACACATTCAATATTGATTACGTGGAGTTAAAATGACAATATTAAATTTGTATAATAATCAGTGAGAGGACTTGCGAAGTTTTTCCGGTTCCATCCAGTTTGATACAGCGGCAGTCCTGGTAGGGAACTTACGTTGCGTTGCATACTTGCGCTCATATGCGAGCGTTAATCAGAGCACCGGGCAGTCTGATATAGCCAGAATACGAATACAATTTTATTGTAAATTCTAGAAGATAATAATTGCTCTTTCTTAAATTTAAAAACGATAACTTTAATTAAACACTTATTTTTTGTAGTATGGTAATGAAAAGTACTTCCTAATTATTAATATGTGTAATCTAGCTGCCGGTTTCGATAAGTAACATTATCTTTATCTGGCAAGTAACGTCTAGAAATTGAATAAAATTTTGAAAACACCATCGTTGGAAGGAAGAAAAAGGAATACTGTATTCCACTTAATTATTATTATAAATTTTGCGATTAAATATAAAGTTAACAGTAGGTACTTTATTAATATTTCAATTATTGCTATACAAACATATTTATATCATACGTATATTACTTACAATAAACCAACAATATTTTTAATGAATCCGTATTTAAACTTTTATGTAACCGCAACTGACTCACATTTTTGCCAAAGCGCATATCTCCCACTCCCAAGCAGTCAAAAATAGTAGTACAAAAGAATAGCAGTACAAAATTGTGAATCACCTCGAGTTGATGAGCGCACTATTTCTTTGACTCGCCGATTATTCATTATTGCAAGTCGCGCAACGCCGGCAAATATGTTGGGTCGTGTGGACATTCTATTTACAACATCTCACCGCTTCGTTGCAATAGTAAACCGTAAAAATTCCGCCCGTCCTCTGACTGGTAATAATTACTTGCATTGTCTTGCATGTTTTACAATGTAACAAAAATATTAGCAAAAATATTATGTAAATGCAATAAACATATTAGCAGCACATTGCCCTGCCTATCGCGTCGCCCGCTCGCACATGAACCATACAAACGCGAATCCACAAAGAATGTTTTTATAATAAAATGATAAGTTTCAATGCCAAATACTTACCACTAATACATCTCAAATCACGCACAATAACCACAAATTTGTGGGATTATAACTCGTATCTAAATGAAAACCTGGTCAAGTAGGCTACATTTAGTAATTCTGCTCTATAAATGCAATGGATAAATTCTCGATCCCAACCCACTTGACCAGGTTTTTATTTAGACGCTCGTTATTATGTCGAAGAGGAAGCGAGACAGAGAATTTACTTATTAGTAATTACGAATAAGTAAATTCTATGTCTCGCTTCCTCCTCGAAATAAAATCGCATCTGTCTCTCGCCTATCTTTTATGAATGTAATCAAACAAAAACGAAAACGATCTATTTATAGATTGTAACCAAGTTGCCGTTTCTGGACTAGTTCACGAATTATTTCTTAGGCGGAGTTCGATTCGGAACAGAATCTACAGATACAAAATCCATGAGTTACTCTCCATGCTATGTTTCTTTTAGAACCTTGTAAGATTTCGGTTACTCACAGAAACTTCGCATCGTTACTTTGGGTGGTTTCTGTTACATACGCAGTTTCTCGGCCTTGTGTTATGGGTTTCAGGTTTATTATTCGTGCGAAAGTTTTTGAGAATACGGTTTCCATGGAACGTTTCTTGTAACCGAAGCGCAAAAGAACCGGTCCACGGTTCACGTTACTTTTCCATTCCTGGTCCTAGAAAATATCGGCCAACTTGCGCTCATCCCTTCAGACTAGATACAAGTGCGAAGCTTTGTAAATTATTGTAACTACTGAAGATGTACGCATCGCGTACGAAATGTACATCTAGTTTTTAATAAACGTAATTTTGTGAAAAGGGTTTTTCTTACTAGTTTAATTCGTTTCATACAACTGGCTCATAGGCGCACACAGTCGTTTTACAAAATTCTGGAATGTCCACAAGACCCTCAATTCATCATTGTTTATAAAACACAATTGCAGGTTTCACAAAAGCTGATTAACTTTAACCGATGATTAACTTTCTGGATACCTGTGTTAAAAGCATAGCAACAATTGTTTTTAACGATTGATTAAATTTAGCGAAGCTTTATGAAATCGACCATCACTACATTAAATTTAACTAAATAACGGAGCGATTCTGCTCATATCTGTAAGCCTGTAAGTCAATTATTAAAAGGTCAAATTTTGAAGTTCTCAGTATGAAACGATTTCTTGTAAGTCTATAAGATATCACAGAGACTTAGGAGTAATCCTATGGACCTAGGAGAAATCATACCTTTCACAGAACTTCAAAATTTCATATTTTAATAACTGACTTACAGGTTTACAGATCTTACGGTTGCTACAGATACGAGCAGAATCGACACATAAGATTCGAGAAATGTCAATTGTATTCCTATGTTGTTGCGTTCGCAATTACACCTCCGAGAGCATCTTGGTCGTATAATCACATCTTTCCCACTCACGATTTTTATATTGAGAACTGGCAACTGAGCTAGATGGCGCTGTGTTTAAAAACAAATATGGCCGTGTTGAGGGTATAAGTTGTTCATGGTGGAGTGGTTATACGGGCAATAATTGTTAAAAAATAAGTATCTAAATAGATATGTTTAATAATTATTTTATTAATATGTTTCAAAGTACTTACTGGGATGGAAATCTTCCGCGTTGAAATGTTTTGAGCATATAACCATGGATTTTGTAATTGAACAAAAGCTTTTGCACTGTGGTACTGAACAATATTTGTTTGAATTATTTTTACTCATTCCTATTTGTTATTAACCAACAAACAACACCAAAACTACTGTAAAAGGCAAAACTACTAACACGTGATCAATATCTTTTCTAATCAAGTGACCTATGGAAAAAAAAAATTGTTTGGTTCATTATTTCAAATGCCATTTGAATTATTTTTATTGCATTCCTATCGTATATAAATATGTAATACAAGTGGCATTTGAAATAATAAACTAATTAAAGACACATGATTTTATTTCCATAGGTCGCTTGATTAGAAAAGATATTGATCACCTGTTATAATCTCTATTGTAGAATTCAAACTTTTATTAGTAACAACTCATATTACAGTTTATTACAAAGCATTACACAACATTGCACGCTGTACTCCATTCGGTTCTTATTCTTCTTGTCTCCAGTGTTGCCAACCTAATATACTACATCTCCTCCTTTCTTTTTAGCAAAAACTCCTTTAACTTAACTAATGATTATTGATTATAACGTAAATAAATAAACTTTTCTGTCTATAGTAACTAAATGTAAATTTTTCTTAAGCCTATTTTATAACATAATAATAATAATTTTTTTAATAATAATAATTTATTTGTCTTGGAGATCATAACAATGATAAAAGACACGTCAAATGTGTTCAAAATACATAAGCGTTCAGTCATCAAACTAAGCAAATTTACAATTAAATACATTCAACATACACAATTAACATATAATTTTAGATTAGAGTTCATCAAGTTTGTAGAAACACTGCTCCTGCAAAAATTGTTTTAATCTGTTCTTAAAAACACTAAACGTTTTTGAACTTTTGATAATAGAGGGGAGTTTATTGTAAATATTTAAACACGCATAAGACGGTGACTTTTCAAATCGGGTGGTAGAATGAGCTGTTACTCTGATATCCGATCTACGGCGAATGTTGTAACTATGATTACATCCGTTCTTGTTAAAGAATTCTTTATTTTTAAATAAATACGTCGCACAACTATAAATGTATATACTGGGAAATGTTAATAACCGCTCTTCTGTAGGTTTGTCGACAAGATTCTCTGGGTTTTAGGTCAAATATTAGCCTAATGATGCGCTTTTGAAGCACAAATACTCGATTAATATATACTGCCCTCCCCCAAAGTATAACATTGTATTTCAGGTGACTATACAGGAATATCCACATAAACCACTTCGTTAAAAGTTTTCAAGGTTGCAGTTCACGTAGATATTTGAAATTTAAGAGCAAGGGTTTTCCGTAGAGATCTCTTTAATTAAAATAAAATTGTCTTTGTATCACTTCCAGTTGTACCGGAAGTCGCTATCAACTCGCTTATTTTAAATGGAATGCTATATTTTTTATCACGTTTTTGAATTCTACATGTAAAAATATGTTAAATTGCAATACATTTCCCTATCTCTAAAATACATCATTTTTGGGATATTTTGAAATTTCTTAAAAATTTGGATTCTGCAATCTGATTTTCAAAAAATTATAACACTGCTGTTATTGAAGCAATTTTATTTGTAATAGCTAATATTGTAGTTGAAGCTTTAAGGTTCTTAAAAATTCCATCAGTATAATCTATTAAGCTACAGGGTGTCTAAAACGCACCGCTCCACTCGAAGATATTCAAACACAGAAAAATACTTTTTTTCAAATGGAATGACCGATATTTTAATGCACCATTGTATGTGGAATCAAATGCTGCGTCGAACTGTACTAGCATTCCCTATACCTAACTTTAACAGTCTTTCAGTTATGAAACATTTTCGATTTAATTCATAGAAAATTACAATTTTAATAGGTCAAATATTTTTAATTTTATTAAGATAGCATGGAAATTATAACAACGATTACTGTTACTACAAATTTTGTAGTCAACCAAAGAAAATAGAATTTGGCAAGTGGAAATTCACAAATTTTAATAGTTCTTTAATCATCCTTCTCTTAGGACGCTTGTGATCTTATAAAACGAAAAAGTATGAATTTCATTACTTTAAATTGAAGAATAAAATAGCTGCTAGTTTGCAATTCTCTGGATTAGCGTGAAAGTATTTTAAAACCATTGTCTAATTATCTTCGTTATTTGTTACATTTTATTTTTCCAAATTGTATAAAGTTAGGTTCAAACTTTCCAAACTGTGTTTTATTCATAGGAGACAAGAGGGGTACATTTGATTGAACACACATTTTCTGCTCTGAACAATTTTAGATCATTCTTCATGAATTTAAAAAATAGATTTAAAATATCAGCGTTTGAATAATTTTGATTTTGATTCTCAACTTTTTTTTGCTTTCGCTTAAAATTTATAGTAACAGGAAACGTTAAATACAATTGCTTGTTGTTTTCATAACTATATCAACAAAATTAGAAATATTTAACCTAATAAATGTAAATTTTTATGTATTAAACCAAAAATATCTTATAACTCAAAAACTCTTAAAGTTAGGTATAGGGAATGCTAGTATAGTTCGACACAGCATTTAATTGCACATACGATGATGTATTAAAATATTGATCGTTCCATTTGAAAAAAAATATTTTTCTGTGTTTGAATATCTTCGAGGGGAGCGGTGCGTTTTAGACACCCTGTAGCTTAATAGATTATGCTTATGGGATTTCTAAGAACCTTAAAGCTTCAACTACAATATCAGCTATTACAAATAAAATTGCTTCAATCATAGCTGTGTTATAATTTTTTGAAAATCAGATTGCAAAATCCAAATTTTTAAGAAATTTCAAAATATCTCAAAAATGATGCATTTTAGAGATAGGGAAATGTATTGCAACTTAACATATTTTTACATGTAGAATTCAAAAACATGATAAAAAATATAGCATTCCATTTAAAATAAGCGAGTTGATAGCGACTTCCGATACAACCGGAAGTGGTACAAAGACTATTTTATTTTATTTAAAGAGATCTCTACGGAATACCCTTGCTGCTTAAAATTCAAATATCTACGTGAACTGCAACCTTGAAAACTTTTAACGAACGGTTTATGTGGATATCCCTGTATACTAAAGAGTAGTACACTTGGATGAGAGATTTCGCATTCATAGTCTGCTAAATACAGAGGTGCTTTTTTATCCTGCGTGTTCCATTAATATGTGTTTCTTATACATTTGCAAAATTAGAAGGATCTGTCTTCAAAGGTTCTACTATACCTGAACCCAAAGACAAATACTTAGAGTCTGACTCTATATCGCTTTCTGATTTTACCTGATCGGTTAGGTCGAACTTGTTCGGAATAAACTTTTTTACTATAGAAATGTTTCTACTGTACGTATCTCCTGCTGGAAATTGGATAGTAACTGTATTTCCCGTTCTATTAGTTACTTGATATTTAGTAGACTCAAACTCGGGACTCAATTTGTTTTCCTTATTTTTACTTAAAAGAACGGTATCACCAGCATGCAAATTATGTACTTTCCTGCACTCTATTTCGTCTATCGTAATATTCCTTACCTTTCTCTTTCTTCCACGTGTCCCGTTCCCGTAATTCTTCGTCACATAGGATCTTCGCATTTAATTCAGGCAATTTTGTCTTAATTTTACGATTAAATAATAATTCTGCTGGACTTACCCCTGTCGTATTGTGCGGAGTTGCTCCATACATTAATAAGTAGTCTAACAATTCGTTTCTCCAATTCCGTTTCTCGGCATGCACAATTTTTAATCGTTTCAGAATACTTCAGTTCTGCCTCTCTATTTCCCCATTTGCTTGCGGCCACAACGGAGCTGAATGTTTAATTTTAAAACCACAAATTTTCGCCCATTCTTCTAATTCAGTACTGGCCATTTGAGGTCCATTGTCACAAACAATGACGCGGGGAAGTCCATATCTCGCAAATATCTCATTCAAGTGTTTTATAATTGTCTCAGATGTTGTGCTGTAAGTAATTACGACTTCATAAAATCTGCTATAATAATCGATAATTACCAACAGATATTCTTTATTTGGGAGAGGACCAAGTAGGTCTATTGCAAGAGTATCCCGCGGTTTGTCTGGCAGAATGTTTCTGTACAGAGGAGGCAAAATCACCGACTTCTGGACTAACTGACAACCATTGCAAGACTTTACAAACTTCTCGGCGTCCTTATCTATGCCCTCCCACCAAACTTTAGTTCTAAGTCTGTTTTTCATTGAGACTATACCCGAACGTCCTTCGTGGGCAATAGTCAATGATTTAGCTCAACTTATCTATATCCAAAAGTGCTTTGTTAAGTCGGTATTCTGCTTCAAAGTTGTTGAAAAAAAAGTTAATTTTTCTTATAACAAAAGAACGCTTGAATTAATTTGGATGATATTTGGTACGATGATAAATAGTAAGGTAACTTACATTTTAAGATGGTTTGAGTAATTTACATTGGGTCGCTAGTGTGAGAAACAGGCTTGCCATCGATTTTGCAGATATTGCAATAACTCTCTTGAGGTTAGGAAGGTAACATTAATTAGTCAATTTTTAGAATGAAGCATTCATTAGGAAACTTTTTTTTATCTTTGAAATTTTTGATATTTCTTACGATTTAGTCATAAAATGGAAAAATCTAAGAGGTTGCTTATTGTTATGGTTTCTTATTGAAAACAGGGAAACTATAATAGGCTGCATAGAAAAACAAATACCTGCTACGTGCATAAATATTTATTTTCATTAAGAGGCATTCATTAGTGAACTTTTTTTCATATTTGCAACTTTTGATACGTGTTACAATTTTGATCACAAATTAAAAAAACAGCCATTTGGATTTTTCTATTTTTTGACTAAACCCGTTGAGTGAAGGAGGGATTCGCGGGATTCGAGATTACTTTGGTCATAAACCTCTCTGATTAAATGCTAGGATCCGACATTTCTTAGTCGAGAACCTATTATTATTCGATGGGCTGCGTCGCCTATTTAAGGTATAAAATGGCGCAAAATGTTCCTTCCAATTATGAACTCCGATATTCTTTCCAAGATTTTGACATTGACCTGTTTTAGAAATAAACGTAATAGGTGATGACATGATTTATTTTTAAAATTAAATAGGTAAAATTAAAAATTGAAGCACTTACTTTCCAACTCTATTTTATTTTAAAAATAAATCAGGGCATCACGTTTATAAAACCCAGACTGATTATAAAACCCAGACTGATTATAAAGTAACTTTTCCGAAGGTCGAAACAAAACAAATTAATTTTTCACATTGAAGATGAACCTGGCCATTTTCGGAAACGTTCTGTCATTTATTAATAAATATTTTGATCGAAAACCAAATCTTTTTAATCAATTAATCTTACACCGATCAAGATGAGATACTAAAATATCATTACATACATAATTATTGTAAAGATTTTAAGGATTCTATTAATTTTTATTTTAAAACAAGACACGATATAGTTAATAAACTAATTTATTTAAAAGCAATACCAATTTATTTATAACTTACACTATAACAATAATTTATTTACAAGCTTAACTCTAATTTATTTTAACAGCCGAGCGAAAGTCTAACGCGAACTTTAATGCCGAACTGTCCAATGCCGAATTGGTTACATTCTACGGTTGCTGGCTTTTATAAGCCAGGGCTGGTTGTACGTGAACTTTCGCGAAGGATTCCAGAGTGTCTGTTCTATTCCGCCGCCGGAATTCTCCAGGCTGTCTGCAGAAGCCTCTAGTCTAAGGCGCGTCGGCTGTGACGAATCATTACATTATGATCCATAAAATTTCAGATCTTGGGCGGCAGTGCAAAAAACTCATGTCTTAGGGCAAAGGGGGTTTACTGAGATAATCTAATCTAAAAGTTTAAAAAACACGTTTATGCAAAAATACAGTTAAAATGATTAAATTTAAAGTTTCAGCATCTTATTAATTAAGTTAATAAATGATACAAAATGAAAGAATACTTTAATTTTGTATCATTTTTGTATCATTTACTGACTTAACTAATAAGGTACTGAAGCTTTAAATTTAATAATTTTAACTGTATTTTTCCATAAACGTATTATTTTGAACTTTTAGATTAGGAGTTCTATTTATCTCAATAAACCACCTTTGCTCAAAGACTTGAGTTTTTTTCACTGCCGCCAATATTAAATAAATTTTAGATGTTATCTAAATTTATTTTTTCATAACCCCTGCTAAATGTTATCTGTCAGTTGTATGTACAGTAAAACCTCCCGTGGCAAACACCTCTCTTACGTGGACACCTACCTTAGTCGGACAGTTTTAATTCCTCATTTATGTAATTTACATGGCAGGCATTTCTAATAGTTTTCTGATCACCGTCGGTTTCCGCCTAAGAGAGGTTTCACTGTATTTGAAACGCCATCTTAAGATTGTTTTACCTATACAGGGTGATCTATGACGTCGGGGAAAAACTTCACCGGTTGATTCCTATGAGTAATTCAAACAAAAAAACTTCTAATGAACATGTGTCCGATAACGTCAATCAATCAAAGTAATAGCAGTAGGCTTACTTCATATTTCATTTGTTACCTATGAAAATAAAAATCAGTATCTTAATGTCGCCTTGAAGTTGTAAACATTCAACATGAAGGGTTACACTTCCGTTAAAAAGCATTATCGGATTATAGAAATTTATATTTTAGATTATATTTAGATATATATTTAGATTATAGATTAAAGAAAATACAGAATTCCTTCTCTGCCAGTGTTGTAAATAATTTGTTGGCATTTAAAAGCAGTGCAGTAAAAACATTTGTAAATATGCAATTATTTCATAAGAAAGGTATGAAATGGTCAAATGCTGAAAAACAGTTAGCTCTTTCCTTTCATTACAAGTATCCCGGAGCTTATCTCTTGTATAATCTTAAATTTACTTTACCATCTATTAGAACAGTTCAAAACTGGTTAAAAGTAGGTAACTTAAAAACCGGATTGAATACGAATTTCTTGAAAAAACTTTCATTAAAAGCTAAATCCAAGACGGAAAGAGAAAAATTATGTACTGTAATGTTTGACGAAATAACACTGAAAAAGAAACTGGAATTCCATGAATCTGAAGACATCGTTGAAGGGTACCATGATCTAGTCTACATGCTTTAGTCTTTCTAATTCGCAGACACTTTTATAACTGGAAAATGCCGTTATGTTATTTTGTTTCTGCAGTATCTGTTTGCAGCAATAGATGTTATAAAAAACTTTACAAATAATATCAAACCTATGGTTTTGATATGCGACCAAGGCTCAAACAATCGAAGCGCATTGACGAAGTTAGGAGCTTCTAAGGAACAACCAATAATAGAAGTATATGGTCAAAAGATATTTACTTGTTTCGATACACCCCACTTATTGAAAAGTTTACGAAATAATTTTATGAATAAAAACCTTAAATTTTTTAAGTAGCGACATCTTTCGATCGCTTTTTGACCTGATATTGAAGTAAGATTGAGAAATTGAAGCCAGTTCGCTACATAATAAGTCATCCCATGCAAGGCGGCCATGCTTGTTGTCAAAGCACATGAGAATTAAAAAAAAAAATTATGCAAATCGGTTTTGATTACAGCGGATTCCTCGAGCAGGCTCTGTACAGCTGTTTCAGGCCTTGTTGGGCCTTCGTCAGCAGAATCGTAGCTCGAGAACTCCACTGCAAACCAAACCGATCTGTTCTAGGTTATTCGCCAATGCGATGTGAAAGTAATGAACATTTTAAGTAGCGACATCTTTCGATCGCTTTTTGACTGACATTGCCTGAAACAACTGTACGGAGCCTGCTCGAGGAATCCGCTGTAATCAAAACGATTTGCACAAAATTTTCTTAAATTTTTTGTAAACGATGAGCTAATATGTTGGTCTGATATTCTTCAAAATAGATAAAGAAAGTAATACAACCAGGACTCTGCCAAAAATAGCAGTCATTCATATAACTCCTACGACTTTTCAGAAAATGAGGGTAAAGTATGCTGCGCAAATATTTTCGCATACTGTTGCAGCAGCAGTGAAAACAGCTTTCACGACAAATAAAATAACTTCACCTACTTCATTAAAAACTGCAGAATTCATAGAAATGAAGTACTTCTTTACTAGCGACGGAGTATCATGAAGAATATGAAGAAGGTCAAGATCATGACAAAGTAGGCGAATTTACGTAGTAAATACGTAATATTTACGTAGCTGGTTATTTAGCGCACAGAATTGAAAAAAAATTTAACTGCAAATTTTGTTCCACGAAATTCACGAAAAGTAACGAAGATTTCATTCAAAATAAAGAACTTTTTTTGTTATCAAAAGATTATTCCTCTAGTAGTGAAATCAAATTTTTAAGAAGACCCTCAACCAGGGTTGGTTGCGTAAATTACGTGATACATACTTTACATAAATTACGTGTAATTTATACGTATTTTACGTCGCGTAGAAAACTATTTATTACACTACTTTTTTACACCGCGTAATATATTATTTTTTGTGAAATAATTTTAAGGAACGGCATTACTAATGCAATACAAAAGGTATAAAGTATGAGTTTGCAAGTGTATAAATACAGGAATTTACAATTATTCACTTAACTCTTAAATGTCGCCGTCCAATATTTATTACACTATCGCCGTCGTGCGGTCATCGTGACCGCTTCTTACTTTTTGGCTTAATTAATACACATTCTGAACGTTCAATATTTTTATGCAACAGATGATTCAATTGATATATTAGGAAGTCAGAAAAAATAAGAAATAATAAAACTGAAAATTTTATTACCCCCGAAAAAAAAGTATTTCCACATTAGCCACACATTTGGGTAGAAAAACGAAAAAAATATTTTTTTGTTAAAAAATAAAGAAAATACCAACAACTAAATATTAATTTTCTGAAGTTAACAGTTGAGTAATTATAACAAAAATTTTAAAAGAATTTACAAAATCACGAAAATCACAAACGCCAAAAATTATAGCTTTTCCTTGCAATTTCTGCACAATTTTGCACTGCACTCTAAACTAGTGCTGGCAAAAACCGGAAAAAATTTAAACCGAATAATCGGTTTTTTTAAAAACCGGTTTCGGATATAATCAGCTATCCAAATAATGGTTAAAACCGATTATTCGATTATCCAAGAAACCGAGTATTCGGATATCCAAAAACTGACTATTCGGATATTTGAAAAACCGATTATTCGAATATCCAAAAACGACTATTCGGATATCCAACAAATGACTATTCGGATATTCGAAAAACCGATTATTCAATTTTTGAATTATCCCAATTGATTAACCGAAAGCCGGTTAATTAGGACATATTAAAAAGAACTGAATTTTTGTCACTACTCACAATAATATGTTTGTGCTTTTAAATAGGTAGTAAAAATAAAAGTTTTTTTCCTGATATAATTATTCTTGTTATATCTAATGAACAATATTCAAAAAATTATAAAACTACCGCAAATAGTTTCAGTTTGTGTACTTGAAATATTTCTACCGACATAATTTTAGCTCAAAAGGAATTTTCTTTAATTCCCTATTTATTAAAATAATACTGCTGTTTCTAATAGTGCTGGCAAAAACCGGAAAAAATTTAAACCGAATAATCGGTTTCTTTAAAAACCGGTTTCGGATATAATCGGCTATCCAAATAATGGTTAAAACCGATTATTCGATTATCCAAGAAACTGATAATATCCAAATATCCCGTTTTCCGTATAACTGGATACTCGAATAACCGAGTTATCCGGATAACCGGTTTTCGGTTTTCTCCAAAACCGCGGATATCCAAAACCGGTTAACCGATTATCCAAAAAATCGATTTAGGTTGCCAGCACTACTCTAAACATATAGCTTGATGGCACAAAAAGTAAACATGGAAAGTCTTTCTTTTAATTCTGGGAGGACACGTATAACATGTCTTGCGGTGTCTGACGGTCCAGGTTGATCAGCCATTTTCATAAATAGCAAGCCGAAAAATTACAGCAACACCGTCGTGCGGTCTCAGTGACCGCTTACGAATTTCAATTGTGTTTAAAAATGAAACAGAACGGTATACAGTCATTCGCTTCTAGCAATATACTGACGTAGAGGTGGTTTGAAGGTACTCTAACGGTTTGTACGTTATCTTGAAGGAGAGACAAAATAAACACCAATCAAAAATCGCTGCGGTCATGGTGACCGCACGACGGCGTTTAAGGGTTAAATTTGTACTGTTTGAATAATAAATATCTAATAGAAAAAATATTGCCAGAATATAGTAATCCTAATTTTGACCACATGCTGTTTCATATAAGACGGTTCCTACATCTTTTCCAATTGTATTTCAGATTAGTAAATTGTAGTTAAGAAATCGTCAATTGTAGTTTAGATTAGTAAATTGTGTTTCAGAAAGTAGTACCTAATTGTGTTTTTTTTTTGTAAATTTGTAAGTGCCTGCATGTTAATAGCGAAGAACTGCATTTCTTAGTATGGACGCCATGCAAGTTCTACAATTATTTAAATTCATTCTTAGTAACAGTAACTATTCCACGAAAATCTGTTGCTAGTTCCTAAGGTATAATAAGACTGGTATGCAATTATTTTCTGAAATATAATTCACCTTTTCTGAAATTGATTCCTTTTTTGAACTATAATGAACACATTTTGAAATACATTTTACATTCCTAAATACAACTGACACTTTCTAAAATTCATTTTTTGTATCTGAAAAACATTTGACACTGTCTGAAATTAATCTGTTTACTTTCTGAACTACACTTGGAAAAGGTATAATTACTTCCTCATTTTTCAAGAGAATGTTTCAAATTAACTGTATTATGTGGAGCAAATTTTAAAAATAATTTGTTGTGTACAGAGTGTCCCGTTTGGGCGTTATGTTATTTCTTTATTTTAAATGAAACACCCTATATGTATATTTTTACATTTTTGGATTTCGGATTGAATTTTAACGTGACTTTACGAACCACAGATAGGTGCTAAAGTAAATCGTTTTTGCATTATTCAACTTTAAAAAAATTACCCATTTTGCAGTAGGTACTTCCAACAAATGCAATATCTTCCGAACAAGTGACGTTAGAAACTTGCAGATTTCCGTCTTGAAACGCTTTTTCACTTATACCGTAGAGAAAAATTACAAGTGACAAGTTTTTATAAGCAATGTAATAAACTTGAGCAGATTCAAACAACCCACAATACTTCCCGTTCACATTTAAAACAAGTTTTGAATTTATTACATTTTTTACATTTATGACATAAATTACGCATTATTTACGCGTAATTTACCGTAAAGGCTGTTTTACATTATAACATTTTTTGGTACAAAGTGAGAGAGATAAGCTACCACGGTGAATTCTAATTGGTTGAATTGGCACTTCTCACTCACTTTGTATCAAATTTTAGCATAGTGTAAAACGGTCATAACGTAGAAAATAATTTTTTACGTGTAAGTTCACAACCCTGCCCTCATCTGAATTTGCTGTAATTATTTCAGATCTTCTGTTAGAGTTTAATATGGTATTTCAGAAATAGGATGTTTACGGTCTTCTCTGTATCCTTTTAGGGGGCGATAGTATACCTCAGAAGAAGTCGATAAACCTTAAAACGCCTTAGTAAAAGTCGTCTCATAAGCGAGATAATAATTCTTTTATTTGTGAAATAATTGCGCCACATCACAACTATTTTCCGACTTATAATTCATGTCGTGAAAGCAAATAGCAACAATACCGCTGCCTCATAAGCTAACACGCACGAGATGGCAGTCGAAGCGGACAAAACGTGTCATCGCAAACATGTAAATGTTGGTTGCGAGTCGTCAGGATCGCAATATGCTCGGGGCCCCCGAGCATATTCTGTATAGCTACTTCGGCCCCAATTAGGGCATATTCTGTATAGCTATTTCGGCCCTAATTGGGACCGAAATAGCTATACAGAATATGCTCGGGGGCCTCATTGCGATCCTGACGACTCGCAACCAACATTTACATTCTTTTATTTATTACATTAAACGGTTAATTTGTTTTAAATTCTAGTAATCTACTACTTAATCAGTATTGTCCACTACAAAAGATGTTCGAAGTTATCACCATGTTATATAGAATATATCGATGGGCCATCCCGATTTTTAAAGAACAAGGTAAAAATATGTAATAAAATTTTCAGTCAAACAAAGGTGATAGTAAAACTTAATTACAACTTTGCACTTAATTACAACAAATAACAAACGTAATAACAATTGAACAATAATTTTTGCAACCGCCCAAGATTATTGTTTTATGTTTTTTGTTATACTGATTAAGTAGTAGATTACTAGTTTATAAGACAAATTAATCATTTAATGTAAAAAATAATAGAATTATTATCTCGCTTATGAGACGACTTTTACTAAGGCGTTTTAAGGTTTATCGACTCCTTCTGAGGTGTACTATCGCCCCCTAAAACGATACAGAGAAGACCGTAAACACCCTGTATAAATGCGGTACTAACGTCATTAAAAATATCTTTAGAAAAATATACTATTTTCTTCGAATCTAATCAACATTTATCATGCGAATATCATGTTCATTTTATTATAAAATTATTTATTAAATTAATGTTACTTCGTACTTTAAAATGGGAAACAGAAAGGCATAAAAAGCATGCAAAGAAAGAGCAAAAAAGGTGATTAAACCACATAGAAAGGTAATAATTTTATCCTAAAGACAGTTTAATAAAATGTTATATAAATTTTTATCTAAAACACATATCGCCTTTCTTATGAAAAAACGCACCACTCCGTTATTAATATTCCGATTTCAATAATTCAAAAATCACATGATTGATTTATAAGTACTACAAAACAGTACAACTTTTGATTTTTTTAACATGATATTTTTGTCAAGCGATAGTCAACTTTTTTTTCCCAAATTTCATTCAGTTTCTTAATTCAACGGTGTATTTCAATTTCATCTTTTAGAATATTGCAGGGAAATAGTTTCACTCTTTAAATAGACATTAAGGGTGCGGTGGAATACAAAGCAACGGAAAATTGGAATACATACTAAAATAAAACAGTTTAACAAAACACAAAAGTTATCTAATTATTATAAATATTGCTCAAAATGTCTCCCGCCACAGCTGACACCTTCTAGTTACCCCATAAGTGTATTCCACCGCACACTTCATTTTATAATTATTTCCCCGCAGTATTCGAAAAAATCCAGTTTATATTTAATTCAGAAAAAAAAATCTCTATCAAAATGAATGAAAAAAATGCTACTACTATTTGAAGAAAAAAAAGTTGATTATCGCTTGACAAAAACACCATGTTAAAAATAATCAAAAATGGTACTGAATGAATGAATTAACAACGGAGTTACAGCATAGTGCGTTTTTCGCAAGGCAGGCGGTATATGTATTACCGTTTCACATCTTAATACGTATATTCCATAAAAATATAAAATTGCTCTACAAAAAATTATAGAAAATGTTCTACAGCGACATGCAGAAACTTGGATACATCTACAGGAAACTTTTTTTCTTATTTCAAATAATATTTCCCCGTATTTTGAAAAATAAAGGTACACTGAAACCTCTCTTAGGCCCGGTTTATTCATATCTGAGTAAGTGCCAAGTTATAACTTGACGGATAGCGCAATGTGTTGTCCTATCTTTAATCTATCATGTATTTTACTGTCCACTTATTCAGAAATGAATAAACTGGGCCTTAGACAGACACCGAACATGACCAGCAAACGGTGTCCTAATAGAGGTAAAAATGGATATAAATTACGAAAATTTTCATATGCTTTGACAGCACATGGCCGCCTTGCATTGGGATGACTTATTATGTGGCGAACTGGCTTCAATTTATCAATCCTACTGCAATATCAGGTCAACAAGCGATAGAAAGATGTCGCTACTTAAATGTCCATATAAATTACGTAAATAATGGGGAATTAAAAAATTGTGCAGTAAAGAGAGGTGTCTGCGTAGAGAGGTGTCCGCCATGGGAGGTTTTACCGTAGTTTGTATTTTGATTGTCTCGGTATACCACGTGTCCATCGAGTGTGGTTTTCTTTTATGACGTTTAAACCATTTATTATAGAAAAAAAATTCAAACGCTATCATCCTCTAATAAAAAAAAAACTCTATACGTTAAATTTATTTGCAATTACACAAGGTGTTCATTTTACAAGTGTCAGCAAGTACCTTTAATATTTCAAATGGAATGTCCTATATATTATTACGAATTTTGGTAGATCTATCAATTTGGAAAATATTTTATTAATATATATATACAGGCTGTTTCAAATTCGACCGAGATAAATGCCGTCAAGGAAGAAACATCTTAAATGCATGCTTTAAGCTAAGAAACACTATGTTAAACAAACCTGCAGTCTACGCAGATTGTTGGTGGGTGGCAGTTCTTTCTGCTGAATTTAGAAGTGAAATATTTCAAGTTTTTCTTATGGAACAGCCCGTAAGTAAAATCATCGACCGATGTAGAATTAAATTTGCTACCTTTTTCCCAAACAAGGTCCCATGCCTAAAACCTACGGTTTGTGAGAAAATTCTGGTTTTATATAATAAATTTATATTCAACGATTTCCTGATAGAAGACATATGCAAAGACTTTTCGTAAATTAAAAGAAAGATTTGGAAGAACAGGCAGTGTTGCAAATGTTATTTCTAATAATATTACATTGGTAACATGTTACATGGTTACATGGAACCCTAAAAATGACAAAAATCATGAAGCAAAATGAAAACCAGAATTATCTCCTAATCCGTAGGTTTTAGGTATAGGACTTCGTTTGGCAAAAAGATAGCAAATTTAATTCTACATCGGTTGATGATTTTACTTACGGAGTGTTCCATAAGAAAATCTTGAAATATTTCACTTCTAAATTCAGCAGAGAGAACTGCCACCCACCAACAATCTGCGAAGTCTTCAGGTTTGTTTAATATAGTGGTACTTAGCTTAAAAGCATGTGTAATTACACACTAATAACTGATAATGAAGACTCTTCAATTAAGCAACTTAAAAGCAATTTAATAAGGGTCTGCATTTAAGATGTTTCTTCGTTGACGGCATTTATCTCGGTAAATACTAGGTTTAGGTATAGAAATACGTTAATAAAATATTTTCAAAATTGACAGATCTATCCAAATTCGTAATAATATATAGGACATTCCATTTGAAATATTAGAGGTACTTGCTGCCTTGTGTAATTGCAAATAAATTTAGCATATAGAGTTTTTTTATTAGAGGATGATAATGCTTGAATTTTTTGAATTTATGGGCTCTATGTGAGAGATAGAGTACTTATGTGTCGGATTGCGTTTCGGATTCATACCGGCTCCTTCGAGTGTGGTTTTCTTTTATGACGTTTAAACCATTTATTATAGAAAAAAAATTCAAACGCTATCATCCTCTAATAAAAAAAAAACTCTATACGTTAAATTTATTTGCAATTACACAAGGTGTTCATTTTACAAGTGTCAGCAAGTACCTTTAATATTTCAAATGGAATGTCCTATATATTATTACGAATTTTGGTAGATCTATCAATTTGGAAAATATTTTATTAATATATATATACAGGCTGTTTCAAATTCGACCCTCACCATTGGGATCTCGCTTATTTGAAGAGAGATAGACGGTAGGTTTAAATTTGGCAAAGTTGCTAAATTTTATGAGCAAAGTAATAATAATATTTTTTTGTTTGAAGAGATATCAAAAAAATAAAAGTACTTTCTTAAGACACTTTTGAATTCTCTACACACTGACGAATACCATTTTGCTACAACACGTTTCGTCAATTTGATATCATCGTCAAGTTCATTTTTTCTTATGATATAAGAAAAGTTGTAGTTAACAGAAGATAACTTTGGAGTCAAATCAAGAGCAATTTATTTGATGTAGGCACTAGTTTAAGAAATATTACTGGCACAGAATAAGATAAGAGAAGCAGAATATGTATGTTACGTGTGTTTTATTCGCACAACAGAAAAGCAAAAATAGCAAGTGAACTGTAGGTAGTTTCGAACCTACTCGGAGAATAAACAGCTTAGAACAATACTTATACAATTAGATAAAAATATTGAAGAGCATGAATCATTTACTAGAATACGTACCTATTATTTACAGTAACAAAAACTTAGAACTAAATTGAAGAAATAATAATAACACAAATAAATAAAGGCACTCAAAATAAGATATTTATATTAAATGTTCAAACAAATTTCCATTTTGATTTGTACATAATTGTGATCGTTTGCTTAAACTTAATGCAGCTCTTCGCATGTTCAAAATACAATTAATTCACTTGCTGTTTTCGTGTGTGGCACGAATACAAGGCAAGTAACATCTCGTTTTTCTTCATTGCTAAACATTATGCTATGTTAATATTTAGCAACAAGTATGTACTAATATGACAGATTATACTGCTTTTGATCTGAATCCAAAGCCACCTTCCATTAATTGCCAATTGTCTTGTCTCACAAAAATAAATTTTAATTTTGACATTTTAAAGAATTTTGATAACATGTGCTATATTGGCGTAATCAGCAAGAAAAGTAGATTCTTTTCTGACCAAATTTCAATATGGCGCCCATAAGAAAAAATGAACTTGATGATGATACCAATTTGACGAAACGTGTTATAGCAAAATAGTATTCATCAGTGTGTAGAGAATTCAAAAGTGTCTTAAGAAAGTACTTGTATTTTTTTCATTTTTTACAATTATTTCGAATAAGAGTTAACATAGAAGTTATTTCTCTACGGATTATTAATGCTCATAAAATTTAGCAACTTTGCCAAATTTAAACCCACCGTCTACCTCTTCAAATAAGCGAGACCCCAATGGTGAGGGTCGAATTTGAAGCTGCCTGTATATATACATAAACCTAGTATTTACCGAGATAAATGCCGTCAAGGAAGAAACATCTTAAATGCATGCTTTAAGCTAAGAAACACTATGTTAAACAAACCTGCAGTCTACGCAGATTGTTGGTGGGTGGCAGTTCTTTCTGCTGAATTTAGAAGTGAAATATTTCAAGTTTTTCTTATGGAACAGCCCGTAAGTAAAATCATCGACCGATGTAGAATTAAATTTGCTACCTTTTTCCCAAACAAGGTCCTATGCCTAAAACCTACGGTTTGTGAGAAAATTCTGGTTTTATATAATAAATTTATATTCAACGATTTCCTGATAGAAGACATATGCAAAGACTTTTCGTAAATTAAAAGAAAGATTTGGAAGAACAGGCAGTGTTGCAAATGTTATTTCTAATAATATTACATTGGTAACATGTTACATGGTTACATGGAACCCTAAAAATGACAAAAATCATGAAGCAAAATGAAAACCAGAATTATCTCCTAATCCGTAGGTTTTAGGTATAGGACTTCGTTTGGCAAAAAGATAGCAAATTTAATTCTACATCGGTTGATGATTTTACTTACGGAGTGTTCCATAAGAAAATCTTGAAATATTTCACTTCTAAATTCAGCAGAGAGAACTGCCACCCACCAACAATCTGCGAAGTCTTCAGGTTTGTTTAATATAGTGGTACTTAGCTTAAAAGCATGTGTAATTACACACTAATAACTGATAATGAAGACTCTTCAATTAAGCAACTTAAAAGCAATTTAATAAGGGTCTGCATTTAAGATGTTTCTTCGTTGACGGCATTTATCTCGGTAAATACTAGGTTTAGGTATAGAAATACGTTAATAAAATATTTTCAAAATTGACAGATCTATCCAAATTCGTAATAATATATAGGACATTCCATTTGAAATATTAGAGGTACTTGCTGCCTTGTGTAATTGCAAATAAATTTAGCATATAGAGTTTTTTTATTAGAGGATGATAATGCTTGAATTTTTTGAATTTATGGGCTCTATGTGAGAGATAGAGTACTTATGTGTCGGATTGCGTTTCGGATTCATACCGGCTCCTTCGAATTGGGTTTTCTGCGTTTTTCCAGTTTGAAAGGCGAATGCCGAAGGAGAAATTAACATCTAAGTCGGTCGCAGCCGCCACTCCTCCCCGACAAGCTTGGGGTAAAAGTTAGGTGAAAAGGAAAAAAAATGTAGCTACTATTTTGACCCTTTCCACAATTTTTTTGTCCATCGGTTGAGGTTTTTTATTCAGTTGTATGTTTCGTTTGTTTTGTGTAGGCCGAGTTTTGTAGAAGCCATAATTTAATTTAGTTGCGTGTTTATCTTTAAACAGTGTAGGAGCAAAATAATATTGAGAAGAGAGAGTATGAAGAATGTTTCGATAAGAAACCAGTATAAGTTTCAAGTGTGCACTTCAGCAGTTTTAAATTAAGTTCTTTCCAAGTATGTTATGGAAGCTGGTATAAAGTTGAAATTAGGTCATGTTACTAATAGCACTTCAATAAAAGTAATTCGTCAAAAAGAGCTTGGTTTCGCATAATACATTTTCGCGATTTGTGACAAATTTAATTTTTTGGGTTTATGGGAATTTACTCGCGAACTCCACAAACGTGTAAATTACTGTAACTTTAAAATCGCATATTTATAGAACATCGATGAGTGAACGATTTTAAAATTATTGGACAAAGTATACACTTACAAATTTGTCACACAAATATTTAACAGACAAGAACTTAGGTATTTTGTTTACGTGATAATTCGTACATAATACAGTCTAAAAACATTAGTTCCACGTAACACGTAAATATTACGTGCAACCCAGTAAATTATTGAAATTTGAAACAACTAATTTATTGGTTCTGATAACTAGAATTTCGTTTCATCAACAAACGCACATTGTTACCTAGCATAATTTTTGGTATGACGGACTAATAATTTACTTCTTGTAATTAGAATAGACCAAAATTGTGAATTTGTTGCAGAAGACAAGGTGATTTTTTAGTGAGTACAGAATGGTGATAAAGTCCCTCACCAAGCTCATAATTTGTTTATTTAATCTTTTTTGTAAGATCGTGGAACAGGTAAATTTGTTTTTAAGACACATCAAAGTAAATTCCATAAATTTTAAAGATCCACGAAACCCCTAAGCGTGAGAACTATTGCAGAATGACGTCAATATGCTATCAGGATTGCAGAACTTAAAGGTGATACGCAGTGAAACATCCCCTGCAAGAACCGCATGCAAGTCGACCTCTGAGGCCCCTCCGGGATGAAACGAAAGGATCGTCGCTAAACAGGGCAGCAGAAGGGCGGTCAAGTGTATGAAATTCCTTTACTTCAAACTTTATTTGCTGCAACGTATAAATTTTATCAATAAGGCCCAGTTTTATAATATGAGTTTAAAATTGAGCTGGAGCTTAAACCCATAACAACGATTATTTCAACAATTGTTGTTGTTGTTGCTTTAAATTTAAAGTGACATTATAAAACTGAGCCTAAAGCCCCGTAACGACAAATGTTCGCCGGACGCAAAATGTGATGCGTTCGGTTGAAGTCGTGGGCAGAAGTTTACCAAATCCGCACTAAGTGCATGCAAAATGATAAAATTTTGTCGCGAGGTTATACGAAGGCATGTCATCTTGCGTTTGAAAACGGCTGAGGGTATCAAACTTTAGTCGTGCAACGGGCACGGGCAACGGGCTCGTTTTATCAGTCAGTGGCTGAACATAAATAATAATAGTAATAATATGTGCACTGCACTACCTAGTAATAATTATAATTACGAATTAAGGAGTATCGACCGTTAGTTGTACTTTTATATAATTACATGTAACCTTACGTTTTTAGTTGCTCTGAGGAAGGTAACAAAAAATTACCGAAAGCTTAGCAGATAACAATAAAAAGTTTATTAGAAGACCGCTTACCAGTTTAATTATAGAATAGAATAATTATAATAATCATAAATACGCAATAATTTTAAAATTGTTTGTATTTCATTGGAATTTAACCTCTAGATTAATTTGTGAGTTTTGGAAGAGGTAGTTTATTCAACACATATTTTTAATATACCACCTCAAATGTAATTTTTTCATTTGTTTGTAGTGATGACTGATGAGCTGCAAAATGTTAAATTTATTAATTCTACTTATAAGTGGAATTTTTTAAATTCATATTTTTTCCCTTTAGGAAAAGAATACTATAATACAGTATGAAAATTTTAATTGAAAATAAACCAAGTACCTTAGTACGAGGGTGTACTTTTATGTTATCTACCTAGCCATTAAAAAAGACACATCACATTTTATGTTATTTTAATTATCTACAATACAATATCATCATTTTCATCAGCAATATTATGACTTAGTTCCTCCTCTTCACTACTTCTCTCACATGATGACTTACTGAAGTCCATGCTTTCAAATGTTGGATAAGGGCGAGCTATAGGAAGCATTAACTTATAGAATGCATCCATCTTGGTTTCATCTTGAAAATGCAATTCAGCTCTGTTGGGCTAGACATTGGTAAAGTGAATTGTCACATTAGTTTCTTGTATTTGTGTGGAGATCATTTTGATTCTTCAGGCCCGAAGATCAAATGCAGTTTTCTCAATGTCAGCCTTGCCTTTTTAGGCACCCCCTGATCCACAATTCCAGTAACCAGTTCACTAAAATTCACTTAAACTTTTCTTAGATTTATGTTTCTCTTGACTAAAAATAGCTAATATTCTGTAAACTTTTTTAGGGAAGTCATATACCGTCTGTCTTATGAAAAACGCACGACACTATAACTCCGTTATTAATGATCCGATTTCAATAATTCAAAAAGCACTTAAGACTAGTTTAAAAATACTACAAAAGGATAGCATTTTAGATTTTTTTAAATATGACATTTTTGTCAGACGATAGTCAACTTTTTTTTTTTCAAATGGCGGCAGATATTTTTCTTTTACTCAGTTTGATAGAGATTTATTTTCTGACTTCAATTACACATTTAAAAGTCGACATCGAAATATCAAATTGGGGGGGGGGAATAAGGGGGGAATAATGGAAAAACTTTCGGAAAAGTGAAACTCACCGTGCGTGTACTCAAATTAAAGGTCTCAAAGAGGAAAATCAGATAATCGAAAATGTGTAATTTCTGACGATTAGGAACTTCTCTATTAGGAGAGCGAGTTGCGTAAAGGCGCTCAGCTTGACCAGAATTTTTGTGGCACTCGAAAAACACTTGCACCATATCAGTTAATGATAGTTATCCATAATGAAATAATAATGGTATAACAAAATAATAACAAGACGGTAACAAATAATACAAACAAGAATAAATGAAAACAAGTTGACAGATAAATACATAAATCGTAAAAGATAGTTACTGTTTTGTGCAATTTGGTAGGAATCCAAAGCATACTTGAAAATTTTATTAAAAAAACAATTTCCATTTCTCAAAAACATTCTACAAAAAATATCAAGTTGAAATAAATCGTTGAATTCCGAAAATAAATCTCTATCAAATTGAGTAAAAAAAAATATCTGCCGCCATTTGAAAAAAAAAAGTTGACTATCGCCTGACAAAAATGTCATATTTAAAAAAATCTAAAATGCTATCCTTTTGTAGTATTTTTAAACTAGTCTTATGTGCTTTTTGAATTATTGAAATCGGATCATTAATAACAGAGTTATAATGTCGTGCGTTTTTCATAAGACAGCCGGTATATACACCACACTTTTTTCCTTCCATGTCGAATCGATTAAACTAAATGAAACAAAAATTAACAATCTTTTATTTTTCTATACAACTCGCTTCAACACATTTACTCATTCCATCTTTTTTTCAATTGTTCCATACCCTCAGAAAAAAGATTCCTTCGCCAATTCTGCAAAATATTGTTCAACAGCTTTTTTAAGTGCTCCATCAGATGCAAAAGTTTTGAAATAAAGAGAAGTCTCACGGAGCTAGGTCAGGGCTGTAAGGTGGATGTCTTAATTCTACAAACCCACAGTCATTGATTATTATTTATTTTATGAATCCGACAATTGTCGCAGCAACAAGTTTTTTTTGTAAAAAATGTCTGCGTTCTTCCTCCAGAGCAGTTTTTAAATTTTGATTTCTATTTCCACAGGTCTCTCCATTCATGTTAGACCTCCTCGGCATATACACAATAAGCAACACTCAGTACAGCAGAAAACTGTTGCCATCAGTTTTTTTCCAGATAATTGTGTTTTGGCTCCTTTGTGATGGTGAAGAGTCTTTATGAACCCTGTTTAGTGACTCCTGTTTAGTGAGAGAGTCTCATTGATATACCCAAGTCTCATCCCGGTGATAATTCGAAAAAAAAGTCCCTTTCCAGCTCAGTCAAGCATTCTTGAGAAATTTCTTTTCTGGGTAGTTTTTGCTCAGATGTGAGCAATCTGGAAATCGACCGTGCAGTCACCTTCTTCACTCAAATCATCATGCAACATTTTCAGGACACTTGTTTCGGATATACAAACTCATTGGCAATAACAGAGACCTTTATATCAAATTTTTGACTTTTAGAATCATCTCTTCAACTCTTTGTTCGGACTTTGGGTCATCGTTAATTGATTCTCCACCTACCCCCATCGAAAGAGTTTAGATCAAAATTTGACTTGAAAATAAGATGATGCATCTTCCCCATAAACAGCAACCATTCTTCTATAAACAATTTTTGAGCCGTACAAATTAAACACAACTTAACACATGTACAGTTGCGGAATTTAAAAAAGCATACAAGTCTTTAGACTATATTTTGCAATATTAGAGTAGTGTAAATCGATCCCTCATTGACACTAACGTTGACAATTAAATTATGTAAATGACGCAATGTATAATTCTAGTTACTTTCATTTTCAGGAGTTAAGAAGAAAACAAAAAAAACTAAACTTGTTTTAGTTCTCTGCACGGTGTTTTCATTAACCCCAAATCTTTTGGCTAATCTTCTACAGACCATCTTTCTTCAATTAATGTAATTATTTGCGTTTTTTGGGCACTTCGATAATTATTTTGACTTATAAAACGACAATAACTTCAAAGAAAACCAAGTTCACAGCGAGACATTTTGAGTATATGCTTTTTTAAATACCGCAACTTTACTTTTAAATATCACCGCTAATTCTTAATAATATAGTAAGAAGTTGATTTCTCTGAAGTTGAAAAAGTGAATATCGTTGGAACGCATGTGTGCGATCAAGATCTAAAAGTCCACATATTACATATTTTTCTAGGTTCAAAAATAAATTTCAGGACAATCCTCTGCCCTGCGACACATTCAAAGTAACTCGTGTCTAAATAAAAACCTGGTCAAGTAGGCTACATTTAGTAATTCTGCTATGTAAATGCAATGGAAAAAGTCTCGATCACAACCCACTTGACCAGGTTTTTATTTAGACACTTGTTATTTATAATGGATTCCATCTTAGAAGAAATTATTACTCACACAAAATATAATTCGCTGAAGATCTGTTAATTACAAAACTCAATCAGCTGCAATTTCCGAAACTAAGACCCCGCGCAGACTGCAGACTTACTATCGGCCGATAGTTTGTTCTGAATCAAGTTACGAGAAGTATGATTACGTGGCCTCTAATAATTTAATGTATAGCCACGTATCACATTTCTCGTAGCTTGATGCAGAATAAACTATCGGCCGATAGTAAGTCTGCAGTCTGCGCGGACTCTAAAGAACCAAGAGCTTTACTCGGATTTTTGATTTGGTCTGCAGCTTTAAGAAACAATCATTTACGATACAAAGAATTGCTTGATGATAAAATATGTAGCCACTATAAAATTAATGAAATATAAAAACGCAGATATAAAATTTGGTCCAGAGTTTTCCTGACTTAACTCCTTATCTTTCTGCAGTTGACACATTTTTAACGATTTCTGCGTCAGGGAGTAACTTAAGATTAACATTTCTGGTAACGCGAAACATAAATTTAATGTAGCCTTGATCTTTGCGATTTCCATTTCCTCGCTACATGCTCTCTTACTTTTTCTCTTTCCTCCGGACGAAATGATTTATTTTTTAATCTCGGTATTTGTAAATTAATTGACGATGCCTTAATGAAAATATAAAAGCAGCGTTTGGCAGTGTTCCAATTCTTATCTTTTTGACTGCATATTTCATAATATCATTAAATTAAATTTGTAGGAGGGGAAGTTTCTACTAAATTTAATATTAAGTATGCCTAAATGAAGTTGTGATAAATTCTTAAGGAATCCTTGCACATTGTTAGAGTGGTCGGAAGACGTAAAGGACCTGTGGGCGGAGTTTGTCTCCGCGGAATTGTCGTTATTTACGCCAGGCAGTGACAGTAAACACTGAAACATTAAACATTAACAATAAAACATCACCGTAACTTATAGCACAACACCCCTCGTATATGCAAAGACTGGTCCGACCCATTTCTGTATCCTGTACTGGTCATGGTCCTTTTCATATTCCGATTATTCTAGACATTGCGTACATTAAATCATATATTACTTAAAATATGTCAATATCCATATTTATAACATGAAAATATCATATAATTAAATTGAAAGAAACACTAACATAAATTTTTTGGCGGAAAAACCAAAAAATGTATGTTAGTGCTTCTTTCAATTTAATTAATGTTGTTAATTCACTAACAATCTCTTCATTTATTTAGTGAAAATATCAATTTAGGATGTTATTTGACTAAAACAAATGGCATATAAGTAAAACAACTAGATTTTGGTAAGTTGCTCCATGTTCTTTCTTAAAACAACTAGTGTATAAATAAAACAGGAGCTATGTATATAATTATGACAATTTATTATGAATCGACATTTCCATTTTATGAATCAAAGGTGAACATTAAAATGTTGCAAAAATTTAGCGTTTGCGTTGATTTCTTTAATTTATAACTACAACTTTTGCTAAATATTGATACCATCAAATAAATTGGAGGCAATAGAGATAACCTGTTAATAAGAGAATAAATAACATTTTCCCAATAATTCTTAAACAAAAAAAAAACATAAATTGTGACCGTCCATAGGAAAACGTACCGTCGACGTCGGCTGCTACCCAAATTTTTGAAAATTTAATGCCTGTATGCACAGACAAAAAAATCTCGGTGGACTTAAGGAAAAAGTGATCCTTAAAGCTAACTTCATATCAAATTGTGCGTTGCACAGACATGTTTCAAAGGAAAGGTTTGCTTTTACCTTAGTAGGTAAGAAAAGCAGCCATGCCCCTTTTTTTCCCATGTTATTCTTACGGACTTCCGTCGGAGTTTTTTTAGTCATATACCTGAGCGTGTATAAGAGAGAGACAGAAGAGACAAGGAGAGACGCGAATATAGAAGTTCTGAAATCGTCCGGTAGAGGTCGGTTGCGTGACGTGATCTGTAAATCGGAGAGACGCGAATATAGAAGTTCTGAAATCGTCCGTTAGAGGTCGGTTGCGTGACGTGGTTGGTTAATTTTGCTTAATGAAATTTTTTTTTCGCCGTTGCGCGTATGAAAGGAAGATTCGAACCCGGTGCCCGCTGTTTGCAAAGCCGTCCACCTAACGCCATCAGGCAAATTGGGTGCGATCGGTTAAGAAGCGGTAATAAAAAAAAAGAACTGAATCGTCGTGCGCTCGCCGAGGGTGCGCGCGCGCAGGGGGCTTTCACTCAGAGTTTTTGAGGTAGGTTGCTGCATCAATGCTGGGGCGGCTATCTTGCAGCCTCAAGGATAAGAGGAGATAATGAGAAATGATACATGTACGTTACAGATTAAAGCGTTTTATTTTCATTATCACATTTTCACATTTACAGTGAGTCGTTTACACGAACATCTAAAGTAGATTTTATTACAACCAACGTTATTACAACCGACGTAAATGCTCATGTAAATGAGACATAACACCCGTATTAGTAAAACGGTTTAGTAAAATGGATGTCATGCCTTATCTACACGACCTTTTACGTCGGTTTTACTAACAATTTGTTCGGTTGAAGTCGCGGGCAGAATTTAATCAAACCGCACTAAGCGCATGCGAAATAATAAAATCCGCCTACATTCTTCTCCTGAATTTATATGAACGCATCAAGTCTTACGAATGAAAACCTCTATGTAGTTTGTCTCTTAAGGCACAAAAACACGATTTAATTTGGTTGAACAATTTGGTTAATTCAACCAAATTCAAGCAATTGTATTGCTCGAAAATTTCATCGTTTTGCTTCCGACCAATATACAAATTGCTTAAATTTGGTTAAATCAACCAAATTGTTCGACCAAATTGAATCGTCTATTTCCGCCTTAAAGGGCTTAAATCTATAGTTTATCTGTTTTAAGAATGCTGTAATGTAGACAGCGCAGGCTGATTTACGCAAGGAAAACTAAACTATTAATAAATGTCAAAAGGATTTTCGCAAGGATTCCTATTCTCATCGTCCATGTAGTAAACAGTGTTATCATCAAAAACCGGCGGTTTAAATTTTTCACCTCCTACCACTTTACATTAGGCGGTGGCACTGCGTCTTGGCACATCGAACAATGAAATTTAGATTTGTCTTTGTGCCGTGACATTTCAACTTTTTTCGCTTAACTCTGGTTATTATCTTCGGGAGCAGGTTCCGTGTCAATTGACACTTGTCAGATCAAATCACGTCAATAATGATTTTTTTAGCGAGATTACCGCGAATGACCGATTACAGTCGCTTACAATTTGGATGTTTTTGCGAGGGTGGTTTACAGCGGTAACGGAAGTTCCGCTCTTGAATTGTCATAGTTAAATATTTATCGGCTATAAATTTCATAACCTGGTCCTTGAGGTGAATTAGTAGCGGTTGAACCGATAAACGTCAAATTAGCGTTTGATTGTGTTGCAAAATGAATGAAAATATGAAATTAATGGTTTTCCAACAATAAGGGCACTGACCTCAAGTGATTTGCTTTAAATGTCCTTAAGTAGTAAGCACAACATTCAAAATCGCCACATTCTGTGAGAATTTGAAAAAAAATTTCATTCATCCTCATGAACAGATCGCACAGTGGTCTAAAATGTGGATCTAGCTGAGCAAAATTTAAAAAAAATATTTTCCTTTGTATGTCGTTATTTTCAAATAATAATATTTGCAAATATCTGATTGAACGTTATGTAAACAATTAATGCAACGTGTACATTATTTTAGAAGCTACTGGCAATTGAATATGAATAATCATAAACACCTATTAGATATAATATTAATCTGCAACTTGGAAGACGCATTTTTGCAATTTAAAAGTGCGAAATATTTATAATTAAATATGGACTTGCTAGCTAAAGGTAAGTATAATATTCTTCTCTAGAAAATTTGCTTTAATTGGTATTCATTTAGGTTGTTTTAATTTATGAAAACGCATAAATATTTTGTGGAAAGTAAGTAAATGCATGTATGTCAAACGCGATGAAAGTAATGTGAAGTACTTGGAAGTACGGCAAAATTTAGTTTATATGTTGCCAATGCATATACTTTAACAAAATTCAAAGATAACTTTTGCCAGTTTTTGCCTATTGTTGAAATATTAACGTTTGTTTAAGAGCAAAGCAGAATTTCCAGAAAGGAGTTATTTCACGAATGGAGAAATATGAGAGATGTTGCAAAGGAAAACGGTTTATTAACTTATATTTTTAAGAAATATAATTATGAAAATTGTTCGAAAGATAAAAAAAAGCTCTTAAAAAATACTTTTAAAAATAATAAAAAATTTTGTTCCTTTGACACACAACTAAAGGCGTAGAAACTATACGCAAGGAAAAATAACATTACAAATAGCATAATATGAATTACGTAATTGTACATGTAAAAAAAAATTACAAAAATAATTTTGCTCAGTTAGATTCTTATTCTGGACCACTGTGGATCGTATGTACAGAAGCGGACAATAAAATCCGGGCAAGATTTGACATGTCATCCATATATCGACAAATTTGGTAAATCAGGCTTTTATTGAGGTTATATTTCTGTCAAAATAATAAATAAAATTTGAATTAAACGTCGGAATTACTAGTGACATGCATTAAACGTCAAAAATATTAAAGTGAGGTTTACATTATGCAAATGGCTAGCCCGGATTTTATTGTCCGCTATTGTATATTAAATGAATGACTTCAATATTAAAATGCCCACAGAGAAAATTGCGCACACAGAAAATTGCTCACACCGAAAAATGCTCACCCAGAAAAATGCTCACATAGAAAAATACGCACATTATATTTTATTTTCGCATAAAAATGAAGTTTATGCGCAATTCCATTACCATACATGGTGTGTTAAATAACGTGCCTTTTTTAAAATTTCTCCTCGTAGTTCTAGACAGACTATACCTGAGGGTTGTACCTCTACGAAAAATTTCAAGGAAAATCTGAGACTGTTATTTCAACAGTTCAAAGAGTTTGAACAATTCAAACAGTTGAAACAATTTAAATATCTTTTATTATCAGTTAGTGTTAATATTGTTTGTAGTTGTTTTAATAATTTGTTAATTTTTTATAATAAAAGCATAAGCATTTAAAGCTCTCCAAATAGTGGAAAATAATAGTTATTTTTTATAAATAAAAATAAATTTGAATTTTGTTATCTTCTATAAAAATAACTGTTACATATTTCTGAGTCCGTATTTGGAGAGTTTTAAACGCTCATGCTTTTATCAAAAATTAACAAATTATTAAAACAACTACAAACAATATTAACACCAACTGATTATAAAAGATGTTCAAATTGTTCCCCGTTAATTGTTTGAACTGCCTCAAATAACAGTCTCAGATCTTCCTTGAAATTTTTCTTTACAACCCACGTGAATTGATAGTAGTAGCATTCCTTTCAAGAGCTTCAAGCTCCGTACAGCACGTACAGTCGCAATCATAATTAATAACGCTTACAGAAAACTTATAGAACATCCTTCAAAACTATGAATGTCGAATACATCCAAATCTTACTGTTTTACTGAATCCCTGTTTAAAGAAAAGTAAACTTTGTTACTGAGGTAGATACCTTCCACTTAGCTTGTAACAGTACCACAATATTTGCATTCGTTAATGAGATATTAATTATAAAAGTTACATCTGTATTTTCCGAAAACCGCAAACAAAGTCTAATATCTTAAAAACCATAGGACTTAGGTATAGAGAACTCTTACCCTAAATTTACCCTAAAATAACCTGATAAGCTCAAATTCGGTATAAAATATAGGGAGTTCCATTTAAAAGAACGAAGTTACACATCGTACAGCCAAATTGGGACAGCCTGTATATTTGAAAATAATTTTAAATTATGCATAACTTGAAAGGATGATACTTTTGTATAAAACATTTTTCCACATATTCAATAGTGTTACGGTAATTTTTGGAGTAACATGAAACTAGGGACGTAGCTTAATATAACAAAACATTTATTATCAACAAATTAATTAACAATGATTACAATTTACTTACATCGTGTATTGCACTAAAAAACTACTAGACTAGATGACACTCTGAAGAGATTCGTTCTGATACTAATCTAGCGTTCACTCTATCGGCTTTGTGGAAATGTGATTCCTTGCTGGATTTGTTCCCGTAGATGAATCATAGTTTTTGCACACGACCTTCTGTGCAGGTGGTCCGTTTCCTGCACTTCGGGTGAATCATACGTTACATAATTTCAACGAAGGCAACTTCTGTTTACGTTATCGGTTTTATGTTTATATGACGCATGACTGCATCTTCGCTGCATCTCTTATCTTAGTTACAATAGGAAGGGCGTTAATGAAGAAAACCGGTTAAATGCTACGCCCTGTATATACGATATAGCGTGATTCAGAATAAATGTCGGACCCATTAACCGCAGATAATACATGAAAAAGCAAAGCAAAAAAAGTTATATGTATAGGGATAGGGGGTCTAATATTCAGAGTTTTTGAGATAAAATTCATTGAAAATTCGGATATAAATTGGTTGATGGTCACTGGAATAACTTTATTACGTCACGAAAGCGCAAAAAATGCTCGACGGTTTCAAACGATTTTCTTACGTAATTTTATAAATACGGCATCAGCGGTACTTAATCGGTTTCAATTTAGGACTCACAAGACGCTGATTTTTCAAATGTGTCCAATAAATTTATTTCTTGCAATTTCGTACTTGTATGACTTTAGTGAATACGCCCCTAACGGGTCGGACACTTATTCTGAATCACCCTGTATATAATGATATACACCGTGTCCACGGATCGGGTTCACTATAGGAAAAACTTTTTTATTTTTCAGTTTTCGAAAAAAATCATTCTTTATAAAAGTTTTTGCTTGTCCCAAAGATTCTAAAAACGAAAATATAGAAAATATTAAATTTCCATTGATAACAATAAAATAAAATAAAATCCTGTTTACACTTTCACAAAATACGGCAATGTTCAAAAATTCCGTTAGTATAGTCAAGTAAACTGGTTAACTCAAGCAATATCAATTACTGTAAATGTACTCGTAATTTGGGTGATAGTTATGTAGAAATAAGAACATAATATAAAAAAAACTCTCTTCAAAAATTAAGTTTTAAATTTTTTTTATTTCTTTTTTAAAATTTTAAGAACCTGCGAGGTAATAAAAAAATGACTTTTGTGAATTAAAATGTGATAAGAAATTAAATTCATAATATTGCCCGATTCTAGCTAACGTGATTTTTAACAGAATTTTAATTTTTGCTACATTTTGTAAAAGTTAAAAGATAAATTTCCCAACTTTTTCAGTTGTTAGTGGGAATTTATTATTTTCTGTAATATTTCATGGGTTTTTAGGTCAAGCAAAAACTTTTGTAAAGAATGATTTTTTTTCGAAAAGTGAAAAATAAAAAAGTTTTTCCTATAGTGAACCCTATCCGTGGACACAGTGTATATCAGGAGTTTTATGTTTGATATGCAGTGAGAAATTTTTAGCGTAGAACATATATGCATTCTTGCTATAATATTGAAGGTGAGTTTTTTAAAATCGAACACTTATGTATGTTCTACGGTAAAAAATTCTCACTGTAAGATCTTTATTATTCACATTTTAAAATTGGCAGAGCAAGTATGTTTGTAAGTACAAATACAACCATTATGCTACATTATGAAAAAGCAAATAAATAAATTAATAAAAAATAAATAAAATAAATTAGCTTTAATGTTCAAATACATGAATTCAAAAGCTGAAATGAAATGCTATATCATAGAGAAAGTACGGATTAGCGTGAACCGAGGAATTTGATAAACTGCAATACGGAACTATTATTTACGTTGAAGAAAAAGATTAAATTCTTAGAATCCATTGTAAATGATAGTACGCTGATGATAAATTTCTGTCGATTTTGTTTAATAAAAATCAAAACTAAAAGTTACCAACAGGTGAGAATGTCTATGTCTTTAATTAAAGCTGACCATTTCTCCGCCATATTGGTACAATTTACACCTGATCATCAGCTGATTTACAGTGACATCTGGAGGAGCTGAAAAACGCGAATAATGAAGTTATTCTTGGAGTAACTGATTTTATGAAAGGTAATTTTCTGTACAGGGTGTCTCAAAACCTATGTCTTTAATTAATACTGTAAGTTCCTCATTATAAAAGAGATTTGATTCCCCAAATATGAACGGTACTGGTCAAAAATAAAAAACTGACCTACCACAAGCGCGTGCAGTTCCTTTGTTTTGAAACCTCTGCTTAGTTTATGACTTGTTGAGGCAAGTCCGCTTTCAATAAAAAGCAATAAACTGCAATAATTTTTTAGCGTAAATACTATTGAAAGAGCTAGACCAAGGTCTCGCGCGCGCGTCTTCGGCAAAATGTTTATATCCATCTGTGTTTCACCGACACTGGCATAGCGAAATGCGTTTTTCGAAATAAAATACATTTATGCGAAATAAAAAAAATGTACAGTACAGCACAAAATGCATATCGCACGTGTGCATATTCATTATAACCTTAGAATTTTACTAAAGTTCACTTCTTTTTCTTGGCACTGATATTTGTAATTACAATAAATGTTCAAAATGTTGTCCTGCGGTATTAACACATAGCCATAACAGAGCACTATGTCTATCAATTCCTCATTGGAATACACATGAGCCATATTTATTACTTATTTACACTTAAATTAAGTTATGTACACAGATATTAAACTAACACAAAACAAACTACACACTACGTAAATTTGATAAATAATACCAAGCCTATTAATGTTTTTAAAAATTTATTTTAACTTCAGTCATTTATAAAACACAAAACTGTTATTCAGCACTTCGTCTTTCATTCTAAGTTACGACAGCATGATAATAAATGATAAATTTATTTACCCTTCTCATGACAGTTGTTTTCATTTTTACATATATCTAAAAATCTAGAAGTACTACAATGAAAATACAACATACAAAACACTAAACACTGAAATCACGTGTTAGGAACTCATCTAAGCTATAAAATGCTTTTGATAAAAATTATCCCTTTACTTTTCTTTTAAAGAGTTTTGCGTCGAGCAAATTTTTAAATTCTTTAAGGAGTCGATTGTCAGGATGTTTACGGTCTTCTCTGTATCCTTTTAGGGGGCGATAGTATACCTCAGAAAAAGTCGATAAACGTTAAAACGCCTTAGTAAAAGTCGTCTCATAAGCGAGATAATAAATCTTTTATTTATTACACTAAGCGGTTAATTTGTTTTAAATTCTAATCTACTACTTAATCAGCATTGTCCACTACAAAAGATGTTCGAAGTTATCACCATGTTGTATAGAATATCCATAGACCATCCCGACTTTTAAAGAACAAGGTAAAAATAATAAAATTTTCAGTCAAACAAAGGTAATAGTAAAACAGAATTACTGATAACTCTTTGCGTGTCAAAAAACAAACGTAATAACAATTGAACAGTAATTTTTGCAACCGCCCAAGATTACTTTTTATGTTTTTTGTTATACTGATTAAGTAATAGATTACCAGTGATTAAGATAAATTAATCGTTTAATGTAAAAAACAATCAGCTATTATCTCGCTTATGAGGCGACTTTTACTAAGGCGTTTTGAGGTTTATCGACTCCTTCTGAGGTGTACTACCGCCTCTTAAAAAGATACAGAGAAGACCGTAAACACCCTGTAAAGGAGCTTTCCATTATAATATAGCGAATTTTTAATTAATGCTGTTTCTGGCTTAGGTAAATGAAGGTCTTTTTTGTTGCGGATGTTATGTGTGTGAAGATCTCGCCTTTCCTTCAGGTCGCGTTTATTTTTAAAGGTGAATACTTCTGTAAGAAACAATGAATATACGTTAAAATTTTACATTGAATGAAAAGACGACGACAGTGAGCTCGCGGACTTTGTCCTGATAAGTATGTAATAGATCGTTTTTGTATTTAGAAAATTTGCTCAAGATTATCCATTGTAGTAAAACCTCAAAAAACAATACAGTACCTCAGTCTAGATTCCAATAGCGCAAAATACACTGCTCTAGAAGCTTCAGGACCTACTTTAAGTCGAATAGTACGCACGGCGAAACAAGCAGTAGAAAGAGATGTAATGTCTTGAATATGTTTTGTCCATGTTAAACTTTCGTCCATATAAGTAGATATAAAAAACAGATCACACCCTTTCTCCCCATTTGAAATGCATTGACTTCCGATCCAGTTTTCTGCCTCATCTGAGCCCGTGGTAAAGAGTGAGATGGAGCTCGAGAGAGAGAGAGAGACGGAGACAACGTAGTTCGGGCGTCCGTCCGCCAGATGCCTGCGGCGCTGCTGCTATTTTCGTTAGTTCGGAAATTGTCCGCCAGATGGTCGTGGCGCTGCGTCGTCGGAGCGTTAGTTCGGAAATTGTCCGCCGGGTGTCGCCACCGGCGCTTCGCTGCGGAATTTTTTCCTCCGTTCGGAGAGAGATTCGAACCCTTTCCTCGGCGTTCGTGAGGCGTCCACCTAAGCCGCTCGGCTCGGCCGTTGAGTCAGTTGTTCGTATCCGTTCGAGATGTGTAATATTAACGACGCGCGCGGCGAATGATGTCCTTATTTTTCGTCGAACACAGATGCGATGTTGGTTGCGTCAATTTTTTTCCTTCGTCCGGCGAGAGATTCGAACCCGTCCCTCGGCGTTCGTGAGGCGTCCACCTAAGCCGCTCGACCGTTGAGTCAGTTGCTCGTATCAGTTCGAGATGTGTAATAATAACGACGCACGGCGAAAGATGTCGTTTTTTCTTTCGTTGAGCACTGATGCGATGTTGGTTGCGTCCGGCGGTGTCCATCTGGTGACGAATTGCGAAAGGACGATCGCCGGCGTCCATCTCGGAGACGTCGCGTCGGTCGGTTTCTGTAAAAAGAATGACGCGCGCGGGAGCCTAGATCGCTGCATGCGGCGGCGTCGCGGGAATTTCGAAAAAATAGGTCCTCGGGGCGTGCGCATTTCCGCGAGCAGAAGCGGACGAGAACGATGCCTGCGTGCGTATTAAAAAATAAAAGATGCGTTTTAATTACGTATGTAGTTTATTACTATGAAAAAAAAAAACTTATATTCATAACTTGATAATAAATATTTACAAATTACATTTGCGTTAGTCATGGAACAAATACTGTAATTGTTTGTGTGATGCAGACAAGATGAATTTCTTTTGTATAAATTCGGACAGTCACGATCGGATTCCAGGTTTACGATTTCTATCACTGGTAAATGCTCTTGGAGGAAATTTGCTCTTTGGTGACCTTTTACGTAGATTCGCTGATATCCGTAAATTGATGAAGAATATTCTTCACTTGTGTGTAAGGAATGTAACCGTCAGAGTAGCGTAGATAATGATAATTATTTTCCAGCCAAATTATTTGTCTTTTATGTTCCTTTTTTAATTTATTGAAAGGAACGTCGGGTGGGCCGAATACGAAATGTGCTATGCCATACGCGTCTCTGATTGCCAATTCTTTTACCACAAAACGTTCCAATTGGAATCCTTCTATGTTAATAACTAGCGATTTTACGTTTGCTTCTTTCTTGTAGGTACAATTCCTGCTTTCGGAGGATCGAGAATTTTCGATAATTTCTTAATACGTTGGCGGAAACGGATTCTGTCGCATACGTTTTGCATCCAGTTATTGTCTTGCTCTTCTTCATCATTCGCGTTAAATTCTATTACAACGGCCGGTTCTTTGGCAAATGTTACGTTTGTCTTCATAATTTCGCGTACACTCGCCACTCGATGAAGCAAACGCAAAGACTGAGCGAGAAAATGCACTCGGCCTCCTTTCGTTTAGAGTGGAGGGGAAAATAAAGGCACTCATTGTTTAAAAAAATATGTTTCAGATAATTAAATACATAAAATAATATATATTTTGTTTAAATTATATCTCTAACTATATTCGTTGCAGGGTTATATTCAACGATCTTGTCGTGGATAATTAGACAGTATGCAACCAAATCCGCCTTAAATTCCTGTTCGCTCTCTAATTCTAATTTAATGTCGACAGTCGAAGATTTTACGGACTCGTTCTGTTTCGAACAGTCTATAACGTAGAGAGCTTTCTTTTTGAATTCCGCTAAATTTAGAATCGGTTCGTTGCCACGTCCGTAATAACTGTTTTGAAAATCAGCGTACATCAGATAAGCAATGTCAAATTTATTTTTACTCATTTCGAGATTTAAATTTTTACACGGATAACTTTCAGAATTGAGATGTAATTTAATATTTCGAATGTGTGCATGCTTGGTAATTCATGTAGTTCCCATTGTCGATAAGGAATGAAAATAGATTTTGACTCTTGTAGAAACTGTAGCATTTTCAATTTCACCTCGTCATTGAGCGTAATGTGCGGCACGTGCCATTCGATTTTTTCTAAGCTTATGCTTGCCGTTTTCGTTCCCGTACTCATGTAACAATTATTGTCACTTCTGGAACGAAGTAATATTATTTCTTCATTTGGCGTTCATTATGATTTTCTTGTAGTCCTCGCAGAAGCCGAGCAGAAATTTTAATGGTATGCACGCCATAAATTTATCACCTAATAAAGTCGGATGCTGGTCCTGAAAGAGCACCCATCCGGCCACTTGTAATACTTTACTTTCCGCATCCTTATAGGATAGGTACGCCTTAATGGTAGTTGTCACGCCTACATTTCGAACTTTATCTATTTCCTTACCGTCGATTTCGTATCGGATCTCTTCAAAAAGGAACGAATAAGGGTTACTTGTCAGTCGACACTCACCGGTACCTTCGTCGCTCGGCTTGAAAGTTCCCTCGATGTACAGATAACTTTCGTGCGGATAGGTGTAAATATCTTGATGATTGATTAAGATTCTCACTTACCTCGGAGAATACCAGTGAAATTACTTCTTAACGATAACTTCGTCGAAGTCGAGTCCTTCGGATAGATGCAACATTACCGTCGATATTTTTCACTTTATAGCCTAAACTTTGCAAGAACAATATATTTCTCGATGTTAACCTTTGGGGAGCTGTCTTCTGAATGATGAATTCTGCGGGCTTGTTTTGTATATTATTACTGCTACCGTTATTTTTGTCGTGGAAACGCAGGCCCATCACTTCACGTTTGCTTTTTCAATTCCAGACTGATTTGAACTTGTTCACCTCTTAAATTTATCGACGATCCGTTCTGATCGAGTAACGACAACGTAATGTTATCGATCTTGTGCACTCTTACAGGTAAATAGACGATGTTGCTGGGATTAATATTTATGCTGTAACCGGGATCGACGGACGGTGAAAATTCAAAAACCGTATGCGACATCTTTTGGTTGTAAAACGAATCGGTAGCAACGTTACACTCCACACGGATTGTCGTCACCTTTATAATTTCCACTGGTAAATCCGATTGATGTAACAGATTCGGTTCTAATATTTTCGGCGAGAAGTCCAACATTCGGCCTATCGAATCTGGTTTTTCGTTAAACATGCACTTAATTTCACACTTTAGCGTATTGTTGTTCGGTTTTAGCGAAAGCGTACCATTTAATTCTGTCTGCAGGAATTTCTCCAGATCCTCCACTTCGTAGGAGCCCGTTGGAATTTCGATAATCTTGCCGTCGCCGTAAAAAAAATTGTTATTCTTTCGCTCTTCAACGTTAGGCACAGTATTATAGGTGTAAAGACTTAGGAATCCGATTTGATATTCGTAACGGGGATCCAGTTCGATAGGCGGGTAATAATTTGCCGAAAGTACGCTAGTGTTGCCCACCAACGTGAACGTTCTCGACATAACTGCGTATTTTTTTTGCCCTCTTTATGTAAAAATTCTAAGCACAGATGTCCACAATTGTTGGCGTTGAATTTTTGATATCTCTTGTGATTGTAGATTATTCGACTGCCCTCAAAATATCGAATCACTTCCGACGGCGGTGGAAGATTTCCAAAACTGTCGAAATACAGCACGTGTTTATTTCTTTTAAAATAAGCGACCCAGTGCGTTCCGGGACCGTTTTTCGATTCTAAATTTATTATGTTTTCTAGGTAAATCGTCACGCATAAAGACGCCTCTAAAATGTGGCACGTTTTTGTTTGCAAATTTCGCCAGATGGAAATCGGTCAGGGCTGTTCGGGGCAGTCTATCAATTAGTTTTTTTGTTGTTTCGATTGACGAATGTAGAGACCGAGTCCCTTACGATGCGGTTTCAAATATAATCCATCGCCCTTCTTTCCTAGCGCGATGGTCTCCATTGTTCGATTGTGCCGTTTTGCTTCTTCCAACTTCCTTCTCGACTCTTTAGCTCTGCCAATTGCATGCGCAATGCTCGCGGACCCTCCGGCAAGGGAACCCGCTGCGCTGAGACCCGCTAACAACGGTATGAGAAACGGTATAACGCCTCCTACTTTCGGAACGGGTATCACTCGAGGTTTTCGAATGTTCTTCTTACCGTCGGCTTGGCCGATGCTCTCGCGAGTTTTATAGCTTCGTTCGCATTGTCCAGACGATCGAATTTTTTGACATTGTTGCGAATTTTCCTGACAACTTCTCCCAAGGCCACTTTACGAGAACCTCCGCCGCCGTGACCGCTTCCGAGTTTTCGCTAGATTTTCATCGCAAAAGTAACAGCAAGAGACGCTATTCTCTCTCCGGGTTTCGCGTCTTTCGATTTAACGCGATTCCAAGCGCGCTCTTCTAACTTCTTGTCTGCCAAATGTCTGTTCGGTAAATCTTTGTACTTGGAGTACGCTATATGTCGTGTTCTTTGCAGGCTCGATCTAATTCGTTAATGCCGACGTCTCCGCGTTTCAAACGCTCTTTTAATTTCGTACCGGGTCCGCAGAATTGGTAACCTCCGGGTAGATGCATACGTAATTTATTGATGAGAGAATTTAAGAGATCTGCACCACTACGCGCAGTCATTTGGTCTGAGAGACTGCGGTCAACAGAAGCAGAAGTTAAATTTATATGTGCGCGCGCGTGTACGTGAAACATGCGAATTGTCAAGCAGGCGCATAAGCTTCCCGTAACAAATATGAATTTTTTATGCGAAGAGACAGAATGGAACCGTCCTTTATTACCCTCAACGATGAGATATCTCGTCGCGGGAACGTCAAATTCTGGAAAAACCAACATCGCGATTTCCTTGATCGTCCATCCGAACGGTCTGTCTTTCGAAAATGTCTATGTTTACTCCAAGTCCCTGTATCAACCGAAATATCGAGCGTTGGAGCAAATTCTAAGTGAAGTGTAAGAAGTAAACTACTTTGCGTTCAAGGACATCCAGCTCCGCGAATTCGCTGGAACACTCCTTCCAGGTTCTTCGTCGTCGAACGTTTTTCCTACCACAATTATGTCGTCCAGGTATACCATGCACGTTGTCCAGGACAAACCCTTCAGAACCGTCTCCATTAGCCTTTCGAATGCCGCTGTGGCATTACATAACCCGAACGGCATCATAATTGAATTGCCATAAACCCATACCAAGGGAAAATGCCGTCTTTTCTCGATCTTGAGGCGCTAGTTCCACCTGCCAATAACCATTCTTTAAATCCAAGGTCGAGAAGATCTTTGAGCGGGCCAGAGTATCCAGAATATCATTAATCCGTGGCAGAGGATAGCTGTCCTTTTTGGTAACGTTGTTGAGCAATCGATAGTCTACACAGAACAGTGTAGATCCATCCTTCTTCTTCACAAGCACTACCGGTGATGCCCATGGCTGCTCGATGGCTCAATTACATTGTCTTTTTCCACCTCACGAATAATGCGTTCTGCTTCCTCATCTTCGCCAATGGTAACCTCCTTGGAGCTTGGCGGATGGGCTTTTCTTCCCCGGTCTCTATCTTATGTTTGACTATGTCGGTTCTTCCCTTAGCTCCATTTTCTACCTCGAACACATCTTGATACTGACAGATCAGGTTCTTCGCTTTTGTCTTTTGTTCTGGAGTTAATTCCTGTCCCGTCGACATGACCATTTCCAACAACTTCTTCGGGACCTTCGTCTCTTGTACGTTTGCTTCTATTTGGCGGGAGATGGATCAAGATCGTACCTTTCTTAATGTTAACGGGGAAACAGTTCACATTCATTAGGCGGACTGGTATCTCCTTCCTTGCTGTCAACAACATTTTTCCAATCTTCTCATCGTCGGTATTAGGTTCGACCATAATGACTTGCCCATCTTGGAAAGCGCCATTCAGGTTTGCGTCAACTATAACCTCGATTCTGCTGGGCAATAAGACATCTTCTGCGAGAACAACTCAAGCGGCCACGACCTCTCGTTGATGTAGAAGCAACTCCTCGTTGTTAACCGCCATCACGCCACGCTTCAGATCCAATTGGAACCCATGGGCACACATGATGTCCATGCCCATAATCGCCTCATCCTCTATTTCTGATACCAGTGCACGATATTTGATGGGCGTCTCTCCAATGGTAATGGTCACCTCTACTTCACCATGGACAGTCGCTGATGTTCCGGTTGCTGTCCTCAGTCTCCATTTAGTCGGCTCGGTGCGTCTTGATGTTGAGGGCTGTCATCAATGGTGGCATCCACGAAGACACTGCTGGTTAATCGCCGCAGGGCTATTACTTTCGTGGCTTTTGTCTTTGGTGGCCTTTGAATATGGCTCGACGTTTGCCCATCTGCACAGATCAGGCTTAGTTTCCCCTGTAACTTCCTTCGTGCAGGATCCTGCCTGGCTTTGGGACACTGCCGGCGAACATGTCCTTCTTCCTGGCAATTCTGATACACCAGCGGATTCTTCTGCCTCAAGAATTGTTCCATAATGCGGCGAACATCCTCCGCGGTTGCATATTCCTTGGGAAGCTCCTCTGCCGCAGATTGCACCTTGACGCTGGCGGGTTCTTCTAGGGAGTTCATGGCAGCTCGCATCTTGACATGCCCTCTTGAGACTCACTTCGCCGCCTCGTATTCCAAGGCGTAGGCCAGTGCGTTCTTGGATGTCTTGGGGTAGGCCATTCTCAATGCCTGTTGGTTGTCCGGGTTACGGATTCTATCCACGAAGCTCTGCACCATCAAACATTGCAAAAATTCATCAGGAGCTGCAAGATACGCCAACCGGGCTAGGCGCGCTACGTCAGTCTCGAGTTCCTGAAGACTCTCTCCGGATTTCTGGTAACGGTTTTTCAGCTGCGTATGGTACATCTCGGTCAGATGCGCCTGGCCATAACGCATCTCCAGCCTGTTCACCAGCTTGTTGAAGTCTTCTTGTTCCTCTGTGGGCATCGTTTGTAGCATACCGATAGCGTCCCCCCACAGGACCACAATTAATGAAGTGGCTTTTTCACTGGCCGTCCATCCGTTCGCCTTTGCTGCAGCTTCAAACTGTTTGAAGTAGTTAGGCCAAGAAGACTTCCCATCGAACGTCGGTGGTTTTATTTTCAATTTAGAAGTTTCCATTGGTCCTACCACAATTTGGGCCTCATTATTTTCTAGCATTTCTGCTGGTGACGGATCCCCGAACATTCGTAACCCTGCCATGATTTGCTCGAGATTCTTAATTTTGTTATCCTGCTGGAATAGTATTTCTTCCACATTTTCCTGCAGATTCCTTGTTTCTTCTGATATTTTTACTACTAGTTTATCTTCGAGCCCTTTTGATTGCTCTAGAAATTCATCCTATAAATTTCAGACTGTTCTTGTAATTTAACTTCCAAATTTCCAGATTGTTTTTTAATTCAGTTTCTAAATTTTCACATTGTTCTAGGAATTTACTTTCCAGATTTCTTGACTGTTGTACTAATTTAGTTTCAAGTTTTTCCTCTAAAATTTTCACATTTTCTTCTGTGTTTGTAGAATATGCCAATAATTTATCTAGACCGTCTTTCAAATTTCTAATATCATCTTTCAAATTTCCGGATTGTTCCAACAATTTATTTTGCAATTCATCTTTGAAACTTCTGGATTGTTCCAGCAATTTATTTTGCAAATCATCTTTGAAATTTCCAGATTGTTCCTTTAATTTAGCTTCTAAATTTCCAGATTGTTCCTTTAATTTAGTTTCTAAATTTCCAGATTGTTCCATCGATTTATTTTGCAATTCATCTTTAAAGTTTCCAGATTGTTCTTTTAATTTATTTTCTAATATCTTACTTAAATCTGCAGGACCGCCCGAGATTTCAAAAAGAAAGGTTTCCGGGTCCTCTCCTGCTTCTAGTAGCGCTTGGTGAAGTCTTTGTTGCAAAATCGATTTCTTTCCGGAAATTTCCAATTCGCGTTCTTCTAATTCGGCTTTCAAGTCGGTCACTTTTAAGTCTTTCAATAGCTCTTTCTTTGTAGTCATTGTTTTTTTTTACACTACACTTTGTTTATTAATTTGTTTAAATTTACTTTAATTTAATTGTTTATTTATTTTCACGAACTGTACGCCTGACACCAGTGTAACGATTTTAAAGGTTCTATTAATTTTTATTTTAAGAACAAAACACGATATAGTTAATAAACTAATTTATTTAAAAACAATTGATTTATTTATAAACTTACACTATAACACTAACATTTATTTACACGCTTATATCTAATTTATTTTAACAGCCAAGCGAAAAATCTAACACGAACTGTCGCGAACGCGAAACTGTCTAATCCGAATTCTTGTCGAACTGTCGCCCACTCTCGGCCGCGTGCATTTATAAGCCGAAGCTGCTGTTCTCGTACTTTCTGGAGCGCGACAGACTGTCTGGTCTAATTTATTCTGGCGCCGGCATTCTCCAGGCTGTCAGCCGAAGCCTCTAGTCGGCTGACGCCGGCTGCTGTCGACGAATCATTACAATGTTAACTGGCATTTAAGCTATTACATTCCTACTAAATTTTACCACATCCGTTTGTTATGTGTGAACAAGACCGATAAACAACCTATGAAATATAAGGAAATTAAAATTCCCGCCAACCGAATATTCCTGCAGGAAAGATTAACTATAGCTCGTTTACTCTGTAGACTGCACTAAAAATTTAAAATTTCAACTGTTTTTCTAATCGCTCAGCGGGGTGCGTTCTTATGTGGCTCTTATCGATGCTGCGTCTGGCTGACTTCTTCGAGGCGACGAAATGTATATGTTTCCGTTAAAGCGTATAATTCCGGTATTCCATGAAATAACTAGTTATTTCATAAAATACCGATCTACGGTAGTTAAATTATAAAATAGTTTTGCTATTTGATACTTTAACTACACTCGTGGACAAAAAATTCCGGACACCCAATTTAATTTTTGTTATCGTAGGAAAAAATTGGTTTTTGTTTTGTTTTTTTTTTACAACATGTGAAACATTTACAAACTAAGATTGGGAAATAAATACATTTGATTTATTTGCAAAACTTAAGACAAACCAAAACTGTGCAAAATTATCTTTAGTCAAAAAATCTTAGTGTGCTGTTTATTCAGTTTTCCTAAGTTGAACCGCTTTTGTCGAACGCGCATTTTAACTGTCTAGAGTGACGTTATTGTTTGGAAAAAATGCGACCTGAAAATGTAGCTCGAGTAGTAACTTTAAATGAAGAATAGAATATGCCAATAATTTATCTAGACCGTCTTTCAAATTTCTAATATCATCTTTCAAATTTCCGGATTGTTCCAACAATTTATTTTGCAATTCATCTTTGAAACTTCTGGATTGTTCCAGCAATTTATTTTGCAAATCATCTTTGAAATTTCCAGATTGTTCCTTTAATTTAGCTTCTAAATTTCCAGATTGTTCCTTTAATTTAGTTTCTAAATTTCCAGATTGTTCCATCGATTTATTTTGCAATTCATCTTTAAAGTTTCCAGATTGTTCTTTTAATTTATTTTCTAATATCTTACTTAAATCTGCAGGACCGCCCGAGATTTCAAAAAGAAAGGTTTCCGGGTCCTCTCCTGCTTCTAGTAGCGCTTGGTGAAGTCTTTGTTGCAAAATCGATTTCTTTCCGGAAATTTCCAATTCGCGTTCTTCTAATTCGGCTTTCAAGTCGGTCACTTTTAAGTCTTTCAATAGCTCTTTCTTTGTAGTCATTGTTTTTTTTTACACTACACTTTGTTTATTAATTTGTTTAAATTTACTTTAATTTAATTGTTTATTTATTTTCACGAACTGTACGCCTGACACCAGTGTAACGATTTTAAAGGTTCTATTAATTTTTATTTTAAGAACAAAACACGATATAGTTAATAAACTAATTTATTTAAAAACAATTGATTTATTTATAAACTTACACTATAACACTAACATTTATTTACACGCTTATATCTAATTTATTTTAACAGCCAAGCGAAAAATCTAACACGAACTGTCGCGAACGCGAAACTGTCTAATCCGAATTCTTGTCGAACTGTCGCCCACTCTCGGCCGCGTGCATTTATAAGCCGAAGCTGCTGTTCTCGTACTTTCTGGAGCGCGACAGACTGTCTGGTCTAATTTATTCTGGCGCCGGCATTCTCCAGGCTGTCAGCCGAAGCCTCTAGTCGGCTGACGCCGGCTGCTGTCGACGAATCATTACAATGTTAACTGGCATTTAAGCTATTACATTCCTACTAAATTTTACCACATCCGTTTGTTATGTGTGAACAAGACCGATAAACAACCTATGAAATATAAGGAAATTAAAATTCCCGCCAACCGAATATTCCTGCAGGAAAGATTAACTATAGCTCGTTTACTCTGTAGACTGCACTAAAAATTTAAAATTTCAACTGTTTTTCTAATCGCTCAGCGGGGTGCGTTCTTATGTGGCTCTTATCGATGCTGCGTCTGGCTGACTTCTTCGAGGCGACGAAATGTATATGTTTCCGTTAAAGCGTATAATTCCGGTATTCCATGAAATAACTAGTTATTTCATAAAATACCGATCTACGGTAGTTAAATTATAAAATAGTTTTGCTATTTGATACTTTAACTACACTCGTGGACAAAAAATTCCGGACACCCAATTTAATTTTTGTTATCGTAGGAAAAAATTGGTTTTTGTTTTGTTTTTTTTTTACAACATGTGAAACATTTACAAACTAAGATTGGGAAATAAATACATTTGATTTATTTGCAAAACTTAAGACAAACCAAAACTGTGCAAAATTATCTTTAGTCAAAAAATCTTAGTGTGCTGTTTATTCAGTTTTCCTAAGTTGAACCGCTTTTGTCGAACGCGCATTTTAACTGTCTAGAGTGACGTTATTGTTTGGAAAAAATGCGACCTGAAAATGTAGCTCGAGTAGTAACTTTAAATGAAGATGGACGCAGCATAAGATACATCGCCAATGTGTTGAATGTTCCTCGAAGTACCATCCAAGACGTAATCCAACGATATCGCCACACTGCGGAGTACACGAGACCAGGATCGGGAAGACAACGCATCACAAACCGACGACAAGACCGCTTTTTGGTGTTATCTACACTACGCGACCGTGGTTTACCATCAACGGTTTTATCTCGTCAAGTGGAAGAGGTACATGGTATTGCAGTTTCAGCTCGAACCGTTCGCCGAAGATTGCAGGAATACGGATTGACATCAAGAAGATCTGCTGCTTGTCCCCTTTTGCTCCCAGCTCATCGTGTTGAGCGACTACGTTTTGCACGTGAACATAGACATTGGACAATAGAGCAATGGAGCTCCGTATTGTTCACGGATGAGTCTCGTTTTCATCTACGTTCACCAGATGAACGAGAACGTGTGTGGAGAAGGCCAGGTGAACGGTTTTCAAATTGCTGCATAATTCCAAGAATACCATTTGGTGGTGGCAGTATAATGGTGTGGGCTGGTATTTTAATGCACGCGAAAACTGAGCATGTTCTCATTGAAAATGGTGCGATGACGGCTGAAAGGTATATCAACGAATGTTTAGCTGATCACGTCGTACCATTTGCTGCATTCTTAGGTGAAAATTTTACGTTAATGCACGATAACGCACGACCACACATTGCACAGCTGGTTACGCGCTATTTGAATCAATATTCATCGATTACAATGGCCAGCTCGAAGCCCGGACTTGAACCCAATAGAAAACCTCTAGGATTGATTGGGGCGACGAGTTCGGCATCGACAGCCCACACCAGAAACAATTCAAGAACTCAGAGTTGCTCTTGTTGAAGAATGGGAAAACATCACACAAGAAGAGGTCTCTAACTGTTTTCTAAGTTTACCACGCCGTATGGCAGAAGTCATTACAGCTCGTGGAGGTAGCACACATTATTAGTCAACCAAAATTTTTTGTTAACGCAGTTCTGAAACCTAGTCAATAAGCCAAATGAATTTTAGTTATTTTTTACACTTTTCTGTTTTTCAAGTTTTTCTTATGAAATAAATGTTTAGTTCCCTTTTTTATTCCCCATTCTTACTTTAGCAGGGAATACACGGTCCCACATGTCTTAACACATGTACGCGCATACATGTTCGCCGAACATCAACGTGCGTGTGTTGGCCCGAAAAACGCTTCGAACATGTACGCACTTACAAAAAGTCCGTCGAACTTGTTTTCTGGATTTCCTGAAAACAAGTACGTGCGTTGATGTTTGCGCGTACATGTTCGATCGTGTGGTTGCCAAACGCACATGTTCGCCACGGACTTATTCAATGCAGTGCGTCGACGTCGTGCATACTCTTTTCCACAGCACCTCGAAACAGCCAATTTATGATTTTTAATAAATAAATTTCCGGAAATGTGTGGTGGCAGATCCTGCAATTGGAACTATTAAACTGGGGACTTATTACAGCTTTGTTTATTATTATTTTTTTTTGTATTTTTGTTTTACTATAATAGCGCACGCCAGTGCCACCAAAGATAACTCTTCCGACATCGTCTTGGTTGATAACTGGACTAAGATGTCTTAGGACAAGTTCGATCGTGTGTAGTATGGTACTACGTGACGTTGATGTTCGGCGAACATGTACGCGCGTACATGTGTTAAGACATGTTGGATCGTGTATTCCCTACTTTAGATTGAACAAATAAATAGGTAATATTTCATAATTTGTAAAAATAAACGAAAACAAACTTTTCCCCTTATAATCACATAAATTAAGTTGGGTGTCCGGAATTTTTTGTCCCCGAGTGTAGTTATTCTATACATTACCTAGTTATTCTGTAAAATAACGTAGTTGTACAAAATAAAGTATGAAATAAATATTCGGGACGAAATTTTAAAAAAAAGTCAGAAACACATTAAGGACACTTAGTCCTTTATTTTGTAACTCACAGCGACATCGTTAAATAACGATAATAATCGTTAAAATGACATATTTTGACCAATCAGTACATAGAAATGCGTTGTATCTAAGCACTGATTGGTCAAAATATGTCACTTAACGATGTCGTTATGAGTTACAAAATAAGGGGGTTAGAATTGTACAGTAAATAGGGAGTTTTTGTAATACCTTACGATAAAAATATCGTTACGTTAGAGGCTTTTTGCTTAGCAACCTTATGAATTTAGCCAATCAGAAATCGAGTTTTAACGTTTAACGCACGCAAATTTTAACGGAACATTTTGCATAAACTCCCTAATTATTCTTTTTGCACAAATAGTTTTTGATTCGCATTGTTTTGTGCAAGCATATTTTTTAAAGCCTTGTCCTGTGCCAGTTGACTGGACAGTTGCCACTGCCCGCACTTAAATAAATATAATTTGCTTGTTGCCCTTTTATTAATTACTAACTACTGAAACTTATCTAGTAATTTCTCAAGTTATAATATTCTTCCCGTCTATTTATTTCATACTTTATTTTGTACAACTACGTTATTTTACAGAATAACTAGTTAAAGTATCAAACAGCGAAACTATTCTATAATTTAACTACCGCAGATAGATATTTTATGAAATAACTAGTTATTTCAAGAAATATCCGATTACACGCTTTAACGGTAACATATACATTACAATCGATTCAGAATAAAACAAATTTGAATCCAAAATAGCTGTTACAGTGTTACATAATATACCTATAATTTTAATGAGGTAAAATAGTAACTCTTCTTTTGTGTATAAATATCATGACCCGTGTTATTTCAAAGTATAAATTACGGAAGTTTAGATACCGTAAACATTGAGTTTTAGGCGTTACATCTCCAACCCCTACTATGTTTGTTTACACAATACCTTCTTCAGTATATGTAATCCTGTTTAGTTGTTGACGTCAGTTTGAGTCTACAACGGCCCTCCTTAATGACATCGTTGTAACTGCCCATCAGAGGGCACTGAACTCATCCTCCGCATTTCGAACTAAACACTTACATACCACTTTTATTCGCCTGATAATTCATTGACATGATGTGGTTACTCAGGGCCATGTGACAATAACTAATTTAACCTAATTAAAAACGTACTAATTTATACATCATAACTCAGATTTTATAGGATCTATAATAATTTAAATTTTGTACTGAATATTGTATTGAAAAATTAAATATACCGTTTTATGAAAAAATATTAAATTGACAATGATAATGATAAATTATTGAAATCAATGTATTTGTATGTAAATATATTAAGTTGTCCTTACATATACTCGTACATAATAAAATGTAGAAAGTATGATTAATTTACTTTTTGTAATTCATGAAAAATATTCATTAACTTATAGAGCATATTGATGGATCATGAGAAGGAACGACAATCGGAGAATGAGTCAGTTGAAGGAGACTTTATTTTGGTTAAATGTAAGAGTGCAAAACTCCGTACAATTTTTGTTGCAAATTTTTCGAAGAAAGAGATTAGGACATGTGAATTAGGAATTATGCGATGCGGGTAACTAAACACACCCTCCTTCGGTAACTTGTTTACGAAATGAGATAGAATTTTTTTTCTTTGAGACAATTTTCTGTCTATTACTGGTCTAAAATTATTCTGACACATACAGGATATTCCGTAAAGCACTTACAGAAAGAGGTAATATTTATCCTCTAAACGATAATACATAAAATATTTATTTTGAGACATATCCGAATTAGGTGAGTTGTAGATTGCGATGAGTAATAATACTTCCTAATTTTTGCGTAATATTTGTTCTTAACAGCTACCGGTTTCGGCTTATTAAGCCTTCATCAGGCCGTTAAACGTCTGAATTAAATAAATAATAAACAATAAACAATTATCAATGGAGAGAAGGAGAAAAGAACTTGTAAAATCGTATGTAAAATATCTAGCGCTCCAATGATAATTTTATTGTTTATTGTTTATTATTTATTTAATTCAGACGTTTAACGGCCTGATGAAGGCTTGAAAAGCCGAAACCGGTAGCTGTTAAGAACAAACATTACGCAAAAATTAGGAAGTATTATTACTCATCGCAATATAAAATATTTATGTTTCTGACGTTTTTATTACGTTTCATTACAAAACTTTAAGTAAACCTGTACGAGTAAGAGCACTCATATCTTAAGTATGAAAAGCAAGTAATTCTGAAGAAAACTGCTTCTTTCAATTGAATCAGTTTCACATATTTCAATTGCAATATTTACGCTTGAAGTGGCATAAGACTGAGATTATTAAATTTACTAAAATTGAAAAAGGAAAACTAATCGTAAGTTAGTTTACATAAATTAGCTGATACAGTTTTTCTTTCTTTTGCTTTTTCAGGATCTGCCAAGGCGAAAACATTAAACTCAGACGATCGTTCAACTTCAGAGTTTCGTAAAGCTTGCTCCAAAGAAAAAACAAGTGACATACCTCCCAATCAGATAGATACAAGTACAAGATTAGTCCGATTGCGAGATAAATTAAGGGAAGAAATGATTGATGCATATTTAATCACATCTGATGATGAGCACCAGGTAAATAACTAAAATGTCTATTATAAAAAAAGCATTTTGATAAGAATTTTAGTCCGAATATGTAGCTCCTCATGATCGTCGCTTAGAGTACATTTCGGGATTCAGTGGAAACAGAGGAGACGCCATTGTTACACTTAAAGAAGCAGTGCTTTGGACTGCCGGCCGCTTTCATATTCAAGCTAACAAACAATTAAATTGTAATTGGACCTTAATGAGAGTCGGACAAAAAAATGTGCCAACGATGCATCAATGGCTTAGCGAACACTTGATTAATGGAACGATAGGTGCAGATCCAAAGTTAGTACCCGCATCAGTTTGGGAAGCGTTAGAGTATGAACTATCCCTATCACTAATAAAACTTACCACCATAGACAAAAATCTTATAGATTCAATTTGGAATAGACCTGAAGAGAAAACGAAAGACAAAGACGTAATAATTTGGCCTTTGAAATACGCCGGTTAGAGTTTATCTTCAGTACAAATCAAAGCAGTTAATAGAATTCTAACAATTTCAGGTGAAAATTGGACAAGAAAAATTGATGAAACAAGGAACAGAATGCGTTCCATAGGAGTTGACGCAATAATAATCACAGCCTTGGATGAAATAGCTTGGCTATTTAATATTAGAGGCAGAGACATTCCACACCATCCATTTGTTTACAGCTATGTTGTATTAACACATGATAATATAACGTTATATATCGAAAAAAAGAAACTCCTGAAAAATAGTATTGCTACCTATTTACACACAGGGAAAGGATCATATTCAGTCACGTATGTAAAATACTTACTTACAGATATATATTATTTTTCAACAAACTTCTTTACAGCATTGATGATTATAATAAAATTTGGATTGAATTGCCGAAAGCAGCGCAAACATGGCAACGTGTCTTATTGCCTTGGCAGTCTGCCTTCAGTGCGGGTGCAAGCCATAAAATCTTTGCTTTAATACCGGAAAGGAAACGCGTTCCCAAAAGTTCACCTATAATTTTCTTAAAAGCGGAAAAGAATCAAGTTGAAATTGAGGGAATGGAACGTGCGCATATTCGAGATGGAGTTGTTTTGTGCAAGTTCCTTGCCTATCTTGAATCTCAGGTACCTACCTGTTTATAAACACATGCCGAAGTTTTCAGGAATATATGCTTCCTCCGTTATTAATTAAAACATAAGTCAGCACACTACATTTAATTGAAATGATTAGAGAGTACATATATTTGTGTTATAGTTGGTCAGTGAACTCGAAAGTGCTGAAGGTGGCGACTAATATTTTATTGATGCAAAAATATCATCTTGGTGAAACTGATGAAACTTGATGTAACTATGTATGCGTAGTTTTAAAATTAACACAAAAACTATGATAATGTTTGTGTTATATCTAAAGTGAGAAAATTTCGGGCTTTTTTTTAATAACCCCATTATGGATTCTGGCAACACGTACTCTACACACGCCTGATTTATTTGGTGGATCCAGATTTCAGTGTGAGAACACACGCGTTACGCGTCTCACCGTTGAGCTCTTGACATATATACCATAATGTATCATAATCATGATACCATGTATCATAATTCATGACATAAGCTTTACAGAAAATGTCATCATGGACATTTTTTTATAGTTTTCAAGTAAAAAAATAATTTTCGACGTCCTTCATTCACTTTTAAGTAATAAGATTTGGATGCATTCGACGGTCATAGTTTTGTAAGAGTCATGAATTATGATTGCGACTTTACATGCGTTTACTAATAAGGATTGAACTAATTAATTTTACTATTATCGTTGATATTTCAAAATTTATTAAAATTATTTATTTCTTTTTTAATTTGAAAATATTGGAAACAACAAAAATATTTTATAGTATATTTTGAAATTCGTCATATTTATGCAACATTTACAACTTTTTTCTACAGATTAGAAACCATACCAATGAGCAAACTAGAACACAGAAATAATCCAACAAATAGCCCACACCAATAGTTACCCTTCGTCTAACAAGATCAACAGAAACATAAAATACGAAACAGCTGCAAAAGTTAACCAATATAAGATGCCCAAACACAATGGGCCACATTTACGTATACAGGTCTCCAGTGTTGTAACAGATACATTTTTCAAAGTAGCTAGATTCAGATACAGATACTTACCCTAGTTTGTTACATATACTTCTTTTTTAAAAGTAACTAGATCTAGATACAGATGTAGTATAAATGTATCTAGATACCTTATAGAATCTTTCAGATACATACATAAATGTGCTACATAATAATAAAAATAATAATGTTCTTTGTTTCATAAAAAAAAACTGACAAAGCATCAAAGTTTGAAATTGAAAAATATCAAACAAAAAGAACAATTATTAACGTTTTGTGACATTAATAAAATTAGACTGAAGAGTAGTACAAGACATCAAATGAACAAATTCACAAGTTCAAAGTAGATTACGTTGCATATACCCTACTACTTGTACTAAATATGGCTCCAAAGTTAATAGTAGTCGATATTTATGTATTTCCGTGCGAAAAGTTCTACTGTTGGTTAAGCTACGTACTCAGTTAACTAGATAGCGTTTTGCGGCTCTCGTGCAGCATTTGTGATTGATTCATTTAAAATTATAGCCAATCACAAACGCTGCACGAGAACCGTAAAACGCTATCCGCTTAGCTGAGTACGTAGCTTTACTGATTTATCCGTTTTGAAAGTAAAAAGATGACACAAAATAAATATTTTTATTTTTATTTAAAAACTCTACCTGTGTTTAACTTGAAGGCTTCCGCGGCCGTCGTCCATGTTTGAATTGGCTTCCGGTTGGAACCGCGTCACGTTGACTTCTACTGCCGACGTTTCGTTCTTCATTGCAGAAGAACTTCTTCAGGGCTGCTGCTGCTGGTGGTGTTGCTGCTGCTTCTGGTTAGTCGTTGAGACTGAGTGGGTATGTCTGTTGTCGTGGTATTTATAGTACCTGTGTATCTAAATGCTCAGATTACGAAAGTGTCAAAATTCTGCTGGAAGTCCTAAAATAGTTATAAAGAATATAACTGGCAGCTCATAGGGGACTTTAAAATGGTGGCATTATTAATGGAATTGCTGGGTGGATATCCTTGTTTATGAGATAGCAGAACCGACACCTTACACTACAATCAACAAGTATGGCTGGAAAGGACAAAGGACAAAATTTTAGGTGGGAGGGCAAAATGTTAAATGGGAGCCTATACAATATGTCCCAGATAACTTTTCCAGCATGGGGATCTCGCTTATTGTAAAAGATACGAATTCGGATAAATGGGATGAATTATTCCTAAGTATTAGGGTAGTCATAACTGTTTTGAAATTTAAAAAATTCCATGTGGTTCAGGAGTTATAGCCAAAAAACCAAAATTTTCAAATTTCGTTTTTTTGTAATAACTTCTTTACTGTAATCGATATATTTTTGTTATTTGTACTTTCTTAAGGCACTTTTTCATGCAGAATTTAGATGTGCTTATAGATTTTTATTTTCTCTTTCCGTTTTCGAGTTTTCACCCCCAACTTCAGTTCTTCTTATGGACCGTCAAGTAGGCTTTGAAAGAATTGAATGCGCCCTGTTTTTCTCTTTACAATGATATAACACATGTAATATTTATTTTGACAGATAATGAAGAAAATTTAAAGAAAATACATTTTCTCGACAAATGTATGCTTTGTTTAATGCAAAAAATAAACAAATCAATAAAGTAAAATAAGAAAGAGTCACAAGAAACAAAAACTTAATTATTAGTTAATAACAAATAATACGTAGTTGAAATTCTTGAAATGGGAAGTACTAAACTATTTACAAAAGATGTTCGAACAATTGACCATTATGTTTGTGACCTGTGAATTGTTGCTCTTAATGCATTATGTAAATTACGACGCGAAATGCTAGATTCTCGAAGATCTTCAATATTTTCAAATGTTTGAACATAAACTTTATTTTTGACGTAAAAACAAAAAAAACTAAAAGGTTATTGAGATATTTCCTGATTATGTTAGAATAATGGGATGGCGCGCCATCTTGTCGAAACCGAAAAATAAATAGTGGACCTATTTTCCTTGTGACTCTTTCTTATTTTACTTTATTAATTTGTTTGAAAATTTGTTTATTTTTTATTTTATGCATTAAACAAAGCATACGTTTTTCGAGAAAATGTATTTTTTTTAATTTTCTTCATTATGTCAAAATAAATATTACATGTGTTATATCATTGTAAAGAGAAAAAAAGAGCGCATTCAATTCTTCCAAAGCCTATTTGACGGTCCATAAGAAAAACTGAAGTTGGGGGTGAAAACTCGAAAACGGAAAGTGAAAACAAAAATCTAGAAGCACATTTAAATTCTGCATGAAAAAGTGCCTTAAGAAAGTACAAATAACAAAAGCATATCGATTACAATAAAGAAGTTATTACAAAAAACGAAATTTGAAAATTTCTGTTTTTTGGCTATAACTTCCGAACCATATGGAACTTTTTAAATTTCAAAACAGTTTATGACTACCCTAATACTTAGGAATAATTCGTCCTATTTAACCGAATTCGTATCTCTTATAATAAGCGAGATCCCCATGCTAGAAAAGTTATCTGGGACATATTGTATAGATGAGTCTAAAAAAGTGCTGATGTCGCCATTGACCTTTAAGTTGTCGATTGTCCTGGTGTCTTCTATTTTTGTCTCTTATTTGTGTGTCTTCTATTTTTGGGGTATCTCGTTTAAACAAGATACCCCAAAAATAGAAGACACGCAAATAGTACGTTACGATGCTTACGATTGAGCTCAGAATTGTAGCATAAATTCAAATTTCGTAATCGCAAGATTGTGAGATCAAACCCAGCCGATTACAATTTTTTTTCTTTTGACACTTTTTTCAGACTTTTAATTTTTCCTTTAAAACGTTGGAATATTCTATCAGCCTTGTTTTGTTTTAGTTTTTTTTTTTTAATTTTTAGTTTTTTAAAAATTTTATTCATAAGTTGCCTTTTGATATTCATTAGGTTACATTAAACATTAGATCAGATCAAATTCATCATTTATTATTCTTATTTACCAGGTATCTTTTCGTTTTGCCTATTCGATTACTGAAATTTAAGGCAAATCTTGACCATAAAACCGATAAAAATAGCTTCAAATTCCAATTTGAGGGAAAAAAGAATGGAATTTTCCTAGAGAAAAACGACAGTCAGTATCCTATTTTGTATACTCCCCTTTTATGTCACTTATTTGCATGTCTTCTATTTCTGGGGTATCTCGTTTAAATAAGATACCCCAAAAATAGAAGACACGCAAATAAGTGACATAAAAGGGGAGTATACAAAATAGGATACTGAGTCGTTTTTCTCTAAGAAAATTCCATTTTATGTTTCTTTTTTCCCTCAAATTGGAATTTGAAGCTATTTTTATTGGTTTCTGTCAAGATTTGCCTTAAAATTTCAGTAATCGAATAAGGCAAAACGAAAAGATACCTGGTAAATAAGAATAATAAATGATGAATTTGATCTCGTAAGCTGATCTAATGTTATTTGAATATCAAAAGGCAACTTATGAATAAAATTTTTAAAAAAATAAAAATTAAAAAAAAAACTAAAACAAAACAAGGCTGATAGAATATTCCAACGTTTTAAAGAAAAAATTAAGTCTGAAAAAAGTGTCAAAAGAAAAAAAATTGTAATGGGCTGGGTTTGATCTCACAATCTTGCGATTACGAAATTTGAATTTATGCTACAATTCTCAGCTCAATCGTAAGCATCGTAACGTACCATCGAATCATTTACGAAAGGCTTTACGAGATATTGCAATTCTGTGCATTATTTTACTTTACGATTTGATCGTAAGGTTTTTACGAGTTCTCGTGAATCTTACAGTTAACTGATACTAATAACTCACTGTAAACACTACGATATTCAATTTCTATCGTTTATTACATTATTAAACAAATTAAAATTGAATTATGTATATTCAAGAAAAGTTTAAATGCAATTGTACATGGAATTATTAATTTAAGAACATAACAGGAAAGTGAAACTGTATTTATGTGTCACTTGGTAGTAGCTAGTTATAGCAAAAAAAATTAATTCCTTAAGGAACGATATCTCCAATCCATTTGATATGTCAACTTTAAGCCGGCTCCACACGTTCGAATATTTGACAAATACATAGTTGTATAGTTGCCTAAATATTTGTTTCATTGACAAACTCACCATCTTCATATTTGCCAATTATCTGATTGGTTGTTTGGTTTGGGAAGCATATATTCATTCACACAAACAGTTTAAGGATGGAAGTGGAAAGTGAAGACGCTTCAGTGGTTGATGCTGTGGCATTTTTACTAACGAGTGCTGTTACTGTTAAAAAACATAGAACACACTAAATGCGACTAAATATTCATGCACGAATATGTGGATCTGCCAGAGATGTGGTTGTTTACAAATATTTGCGCCTTTGATTTGTGTTAATTTACTAACTTCGAACGGGAAATATTTATATTTGCCTAATATACCCTTTTGTGCAATTACACAACTATGCATATTGAAAGTCATGAAAAATTTCTGATACTACATTACCTGTATTTTGTTAATTTTGTTAATACGCTGATTTCAAATTTGCTGTACTTTTTTCTCTATCACATCAGGATTTTCCACAAAAGGAAGTTGAATATTTAAAAGAAAAACGCCACTTATTTGACATTAAAAATACATATTAAATAAAATACAAAGTTGAAACCTATCCTTAAATATAAATATGATATACCTCTTAAATCTAAATTACAATTAACTACTCCGCGATTAGTTAATTCCGGTGTTACAATGATATTTTCAAACTTTTTCTCATATGTTCATGTCCATCATCATCCTTCTTTAGCATCCAACAATAATCAGCTAGCATGTTAACATTCCACTTCCATTGGTACCTCTTTTCCATATCTTTGATATCTTGGTAAAATCTTTCACCTTGCCCTTCACTAAATGTTCCCAAATTGTCTAGGAAATGGTCGAAGTACGACGCTCAAGTTTTTCAAATTTACTTAGTATATTTTCAACAATTTCTACATAATTGTCACTTTTGTAAAAGCTTTCCATGCTTGTTTTTCTGTATCAGTTATCGTTGACACAAAGTTTTTATCAATTTTCGTACACATTCACAATTCATCACAATTCAAAAACGTATCGAAATCTGTAGCATGCTATTTAAAATAAGCGAGTTGATAGCGACTTTCGGTATAAGCGGAAGTGTCGTGAAGTCAGTTTTGTTTTATTTGAAAAGATCCTTTTGAAATATCTCTGCTCCGTAAATTTCAAATTTCTATCTACATTTCTTCCTTGAAAACTTTTAATGAATCCCTTGCGTAAATAACCCTATAGAGATAAGACCTTTAATTATGTATTACAAAAAGAATCTGATGTGATGGACTTTTTATATTATTTTTCCTGATATCTGTGAACAAATAACTATCAGAAACCGTTATCATGATTGCAGAAATTTTTTAGTTGCATGTCTTTAAACATCCCATCCACATATTCGTCTATTTGCCTAAATATTTGTGACAAATATCCGAATATGTGGAACCGGCTTAACAGTATACAAATTCCAATCAGTGAATAAAACAATGTAACGCCTCTTGACGGGATTCCGCAATTAACAATTTTTGCACAGAAATCTACAAAATACTTGCCAAAATATTCTAAAAAACTTCGAACGAATATAAAAATTATTTGAAAAATAATTATCATTACCTGCGCTATTCCGATGATTACATTCCTTACAAACAAGTGAAGAATATTATTCGTCAATTCACACACGGATATTAGCGAATTTACGTAAAAGGTCACCAAAAAGCAAATTTTCTCCAAGAGCATTTGCCAACGCTAGAAATCGCAAACTTGGAATCCGATTTTGGCTGTCCGAATTTAAATATAAGAAATTCAGCTAGTCTTCATGACACAAACAATTATAGTATTTGTTTCATGACTACCGCAAATGTAATTTATAAATATTTATTATCAAGTTGTGAATATAAATTTTATTGTTTTCCGAAATTAATTTTAGAATTTAATTTTCATAAAACGTTTTAAAATTATACACGCACGCTGACGTCAGATTTCCTCTTCTTCAACTTTGGCACGCAAAACTACGCCAGTATTCCCTCAATGCGGAAGAAATATTTCAAAAATTCGGAGAGGACGCTCGCCCCGTCACATTGTGTGACGCAGTGTTGTTATTTGTATTATAAAGTAATATTATAAATAATGGAAAAAGTCGTGTTAGCTGCAGCAGCATTAATAGCAGAAGAAGTTTTTTGGATCATAGAGTGCTGAATGTACAGAAACTTCGTTTAGTAGTTTTCATCTTCTTCTTTTGAAAATCTTCACCTGTTTCCTCTATTATTATTAATTCCTCTATCAGTTCTAGCCATTTCGTTTAGTAGTTTTCATCTTCTTCTTTTGAAAATCTTCACCTGTTTCCTCTATTATTATTATTATTAATTCCTCTATCAGTTCTAGCCATTTTCGCAGAAAGCACAATAAAATACGAAAGAAAATTTCGTAAATATGTAAAACTTCGTACCGTATCAACTGCAATTGATAAAACGCACGCGTCTAAGTTGCCTTCAAAGCAATCCGACTATTAAACGCAGCGTCTTTCTGCGACTTGTTGCTGAACATAGACCAATCACACATGCAATGCATATGAGCAACTAATGCGATTAATCGCTGCGTTTATTCGCATCGATTAGTCGCTGAAGATAGACCGTACCTTTATTGTTACCATAGCGAACAATAGCGAGCAATTGACCCAACGGCCGATCGTTTAAGGAGGTCGACTCGTAAACGCCAGAGACCGGGTTCGAATCTCTCTCAGCGCGAAGAAAATATTCCGCAGCAGCGCGCCGTCGGCGAACGATTTCCGAACTAACATTCCGACTACGAAAAAGCAACAAATTTTTCGAAAAAAAAAAATGTACATTATAATTCAAAAATGCAATGTAGTAGATATAAAAAACAGACCGCACCCTTTTTTCCCCATTTGAAATGCATTGACTTCCGGCCGAGTTTTCTGCCTCATCTGAGCCCGTGGTAAAGAGTGAGATGGAGCTCCAGAGAGAGAGAGAGACGGAGACAACGTAGTTCGGGCGTCCGTCCGCCAGATGCCTGCGGCGCTGCTGCTATTTTCGTTAGTTCGGAAATTGCCCGCCAGATGGCGGTGGCGTTGCGCCGTCTGAGCGTTAGTTCGGAAATTGCCCGCCAGATGGCGGTGGCGTTGCGCCGTCTGAGCGTTAGTTCGGAAATTGTCCGCCAGATGGCGGTGGCGTTGCGTCGTCGGAGCGTTAGTTCGGAAATTGTCCGCCGGCTGTCGCCACCGGCGCTTCGCTGCGGAATTTTTTCCTCCGTCCTGAGAGAGATTCGAACCCCGTTCCTCGGCGTTCGTGAGGCGTCCACCTAAGCCGCTCGGCCGTCGAGGCAGTTGTTCGTATTCGTTCGAGATGTGTAATATTAACGACGCGCGCGGCGAATGATGTCCTTATATTTTTTTTCGTCGAACACGGATGCGATGCTGGTTGCGTCAATTTTTTTCCTCCGTCCGGAGAGAGATTCGAACCGGTTCCTCTGCGTTCGTGAGGCGTCCACCTAAGCCGCTCGGCCGTTGCGGCTGTTGCTCGTATCGGTTCGAGATGTGTAATAATAACGACGCGCGGCGAAGGATCTCGTTTTTTTTTTTGTCGAACACGGATGCGATGTTGGTTGCGACCGGCGGTGTCCATCTGCTGACGAATTGCGAAAGGACGATCGCCGGCGTCCATCTCGGAGACGTCGCGTCGCGTCGGTGGGTTTCTGTAAAAAGGATGGCGCGCGCGAGGGCGGCGGCAATTTCGAAAAAATGGGTCCTCGGGGCGTGCGCATTTCCGCGAGCGGAGGCGGACGAAAACGATGACTGTCTAATTGTAAAACGTCTTAAATAAAATTCTAAAAATAAAAAATACGTTTTACTTACGGATGTATGTTACAAAATGCTTTATTAACACACAATATAATTACTAATTACATATAATTTAATTTTAATACATAATTACAAAATTACATACAATTTCATTTTAATTTATAATGTCCCAACGGCAACGAATGAATGTCCGTTACAAGATCGTAATGTCGTTTGTCATCTTGAGCATCTAAGGCAGTTTTATTTATGCTAACGGTTAATAATTGATGATTTATTGACCTAATGCTATTGAATTTTGACATTAATTTTTTATTATCAAACAAACAGTCATAATAATCCTGAAAAGTTATTTTTTTAATTCCCGAACGACCTACGCCCTTCAATTTTTTAAATTTTACTTCTTTTCCCACTCTGATAGTGTAAACTTTAGCTCTAATTCCAATGAACTCAGTTATTATCTGTCCGCACAGTTCGTCTTTAAATTTACCGATAACTTTCTTATTAACCGAATACCTTTGGTTAATAAGAAAGTTATCGGTAAATTTAAAGGGTTATCTGCGGCGTAATCTGAAGTGTCAAAAATTTTATTTGCATCCCGTTTTATAATTTCATAAATACTCGAGACGCGTTCGGGATGTTTTGGAGAGAATTTAAAAATAAAACTGTCCGTGTCCGTGTAACATACTGTGACATTAAATAAGGGCTCCACATTTTCTCTGATGTAATCATAAAGAAAACTATACATGACTGTTTTTGAAATGTCAAGGACTGCCATGCCAACGTAGATCGGTTTATCAAATTTCACAGATAATTTGTTCAGTTCAATTGCGACCAGATTCTCATTGAAAATCGTAGCTTTTTTGAAATTTGGTTGACTAATATATTTTTCAGCAGATTTCCATTTCTTTATCAACACGATATTTCTGTATTTGCGTACAGATTCCATAAGTTTTCCGAAAACCATATTCGACATGCCCTTGTAAAAATCTTTATCGAAAGCGTTCGTAGATTTTGCCCTCAGATCGCTATTTAATTTAATGTATTTTTCTAACCAATTGCTCTCGTCAAATTCTATCGCACGATGAATTGTTTTTAATTTTAAGCCGTGTTTTAAACTTTGAAGTAAAACGCGTAAATGGAGGACGTACTTCTCTTTATTACATAAAGTTAGCATTAATTTTTTGTCGTCCTTTTTACCTGTGGTGGATATGTGTTCCGGACAAAATGGAAAAAATATATGAGAATCGTGCAAATCTTCAGGATATTCTAAGTCAACTTCTAAAATACAAGATTTACCCGTTTCATCCCCGTAATACATCGAACAATCAATGTCGGTCGTACTGAGCATTTCTAAAAGATTCGTTAATTTTTCGTCACTTACCCAGTTGAAGTTGTCGCACGGTAATTTTGTCGTCATCGCGTAAGAATATAGTCCGTTTGCGTCTACGTAAATAATTTCGCTAATTTCCTTATCAGGGTCGAAATCGGTTCCCATGTGTACAGAATTCGCTTTTGCATATCGGGAACTAACTTGAGTTATACCGCCGCGTAAACCTTTTTCTATGAATAAAATCATATCGATGTCTTGTAAAAGGGGAAGTTCAATTTTTGTTGTTTTAAGAGCCGCCGAAAATGATAGGCCCGGAGCTGTGAAAAATCCACACGCATCTAACCCGTAAGTTTTGAACGTCAATTTTCTAAAATTTTCAAAAATGTCTGCCAATAGAAATACGTCAATTTTTAAATACAAGTCCGCGTATTCACCGAGAGTTTTACATTGAAAATGTTGCCAAACGTTTACGGCGTGCTGGTAATCATCATCGTTGACGTTTTCGCCATGTAATTTATTATAAAATAGCGATTTATCGGGAAGACTTGTCTCCTCCAATTTGTCAACAGAATTCACGTAATCATAGGGAAAACATCCTTTACGAGTTGCTAATTTATAAGAATCCGGATTCGGAAACGCTTTTTGTACGAACTTTATTTGTTCTGGTTTCAAATTTTTCGCTAATGTTTCAAGAGACGAGGGCATGAAACGAAACGAATCTAAGAAACGTAACTTCACATCGCCTACCCTTTTCGAGAACGATATGTAAGTTTCAGTTGTGTTTGCTAAAATTTCGACATTTTCGTCGTTTACGTTTGCCAGAGCTTCTATTATAAAGTGACTATCGTAATGAGATAAATTGTGTAAAATCACGGGAATAATATTCTTAACGCGACATTGTAAATTACAATTATTGCACAAAGCAGCAATATAGTTCCCGGTAAAATGGTCGTGGTGATAAGTTTTAGCATTATTTTCGTTAAAATTAGAATCACAAATCTCACACTTTTCGGCATTTGCATGTGCCGTAGATTCTTCAAACGTTAAATCTTTCATAGGAACGGTAACGTGATTTTTTATTATTTCTTGAACATTTGTTGCTTCTCCTAATAATTTATTTACGAACCACTCAGCAGGGTTTTCGCCGCGGTAAATTTCAAAATGATTTAGTCGATCGTCGTAAGAACAGACTGTTAAATATGCAACGCTAAAGGCTTCGTGCCGTTGATAGGCGTTCGTGAATGCTTTTTCTAAAGTATCGTCACAGGAATGAATAGGTTTCGTTAGAGCTTCGAAGTCCGCGTAAATGACAAACGGCAAAGGCATGGTGGCTGCAAATTGTTTGAATTTAACAATGTTTTCTCCGTCTTTAGGTAATTCAATTTTTACGGCCTCGTGACGCGAGCAATCTGACACATGACGATTTAATTTGTCCTTGGATGAAAAATAACACAAGCAGCGATCGCAAATGAACTTGACACGCATATTTGATGAAATTTGATACCTGCACAGTTCTGATAAATTTTTAATGAGACAAAAATGACCTACGCGTTGACTTTTCTTTAAGTATAATAAATTTACGTGACAGTTTTTGACATTTCTTGTATGATAAAGCGGACCCACGATGCTCTTGTTTTCATAACCGTATACGTTAATTGAAATAAATTTATTGGCGTTTTCGAATTTCTGTAAGTCGCACAGATTTACAGGAAAACATATACCTTTAAAATTTAAAAAATCGTATATATTTTGATGATACGTAGAAGGATCGCACGCATCTTGACCGTTTCTCGCCGGAAATAGGTGAGCCAAAAGGCAATACGCGAAGCATCGTCGGTCTCGATTTTTGATGTTCAATATGACGTTACTTTTTCGCCGAAGTTCGTCCGGCAGATCCACGTAAGTGCTACCGTTATCTTTCTTTCCTGCTCCTCTCAACGGTGTGTACTTGCAAAACGCCACGACCAGGTTCACGATTGCCGATAACGCCCAACCGCTCTGTCTCTCTTGAAATTCTGAAAGCTGATAAGAAAGTGAAAAAAAGAAAATTAATATGTGGCAGCTTATTTCGTTTTAAACTTACCTGCACCATGATTTCGTTAAACAATTCGTTTAATTTCTAGATTTGCTCCAATGTTGATCACGTGATTTTTGGTATTGAAAAACTTATATTCCGAGACATCGGTTTGAGGTTTTACAAATTCACCGCAAAATACCAAATTTATCTTCATCGAAGGCGTTTTCACCAATTGATTTCCGATTCTAGTTCTAATCAGAGACGAGGCGTCTAGGAAAAAGCTTTGCGGTTGTGTATGAGTTTTATTGATTATTACTCCGGTACGAATTCTGCTTTTAAATGCAGATTGCAGCTGTAAATTAAAAAAAAAACAAATTAGAAAAATACTTACGCATTTAATTTAAAACTTACATCCTTCCACTGAATTCGGTTGATTTTATTAATTCTCCGTTCTGTTCCGGGACGACGACTTGTTCTTAAACCTCGACCAATCGGCAACGTTTTAATTTTTAATTCCAGTTTTACGTCGAATGAATGTAATTTTGCAATTAAGCTTTCAATTTGTTTCTTATCGTGCACCGACGGACAATTTCTCATTAGCTCGTTTAATGTTTTAATATTTTTTTTGTTTAGTTTTGCAATTTTATAAGCATCTGATTTATCGGCGCACTCATCCAATAAACGAAACACATTTAAATATTCTCGTAAATCCATTTCAATGTTTAATAATAATCTAATTTTAAAATTATGTTTATAACTAAGCTAATATTTTTTTACGTTAACGAGCTGAAAAAAAAAGAGAGACTAATTCTAGTGACTTGAAATAAGATAATAAATTTTGTACTTACTTGTATTTTTAATATTTCTCAAATTCAAGGTCATAAGCCGGCTGCGGTTTACTGGCTAATTTCACCAATCCTTTGTAAATCAAGCCGCATTGCGAAGACAACACGTCACCTATCTTATCTTCGGGTATGGCTTTGTTAAATCGACGAGGCAGAAACACGACAAACTCTTGATCGAGTTCCGCCAGCAATGATTCTCCAAATTTCGTTTTTACATATTTTAAATCGGACAACGGATACTTGCGGTCGATTTCCAGCTCCGACAACTTCTTAATAGGTAATGATTTTAACGAAGTAGCACTATTTATATTCGAAATGGTATCCATAATTAACGCGCACGGAGAAAACGTAAAATGAACTCTTTTCTGTAGGGACAGATGATGCAAACTAAAGTGCTGTGCTGCAGTTCGCGGTGCATTTATCTTATCGGTAAATTGCAATGCATTGAGTAATCTACGTGTGCGCATTAGATTTAAAATTAAAAATACAGGATGTTTCATAACTCGCGGCGTAGAATTAAGGAACGTATACGGGGTGATAAAAAAAGTTAAATATTTATTTCATAACTTACAAAAATATTTAACATTTTTTATCACCGCGTACACGTTCCTTAATTCTTCACTTCGCGTTATGAAACATCGTGTATAATACGTCTTTTTTATTGGTTTAAAATAAATTACGCTCACATTTTTTCCTCTCCTCCTTATTTAAGAGCGCAAGTTTGCTTTCGATCGTTTAGTCTCGCAGCGTGCGTAAATAAGTGCAAGTATATATCTGAAAATGGCATCATCGTCGTCGTTAGAGTTTCTGGAAAGTTTCCTGCAAGAATGCAGACGAAGTAGTGATTTTCGTTTTGTTAGCGAGGTGTCTTACAAGCTAAGCAGATCTACAAAAATTTCAACGGGACTCAGTGTAATGAATAATTTTGAACCGTTGGTAAAACTAACGTACAGCTCAAAACCAAAATGTTTAACGTTTAACGGCAACGAGTGGAATCAATTCATCGAATACTTTCCTCGCATCGAAGATCATCTGAAATTAAAAAGTACGAGGTGCCAACAATGTGCGGACACGAAGACGATTTCCAATTTCGAGCTTTGCGACAGTGATATCAAATTATTTTTTATCGAGTCCAAAGGTAAATTTAAAGTGAAAATTATTAAAGGCGAAACAGAAATAGAATTGGATAAATCTATGTTTAAAATATTAAGTAAATTATTACATGTCGTCGATTACCGCATCAAAAGGCTCGAAAAACTTACGTTCAACGGCTACTACAATAAAATTATAGAATTAATCGCCACTTATCTCCCGGATAATGAAAACTTAATTTCATATGCCCGTAATTTTATTATCGGAATCCCAAAAGCAGAGGACGGAAATGTGCAATGGTATTCAGAAAGTATCGATTGTTTGCTAGAATTGTTGGCAAATCACGAGGACAAAATAAAACTCGACGTGGGAAGATATAAAAACTCGATTTTAATGGGATCAACCGTCGTCGGTCAGTCGCAATGAAAACGTTAGAAGAGATACTTGAAATCGTGGATAAAATATTGGAATATAACAATCAAAATTTCGGTTTGAGCAATATCGATACGGATCTAATTCCCTACATTCCCAGATACATTTTACTGCAACAATCTACGTTAAATTTAATTGATATTTGGGAGCGATTACCCGATCGTTTGAAGCAAGATAAAGAGCTGCAGCGTAAATTACCTTGTTATTTACATTATAACACCGGCGAAACGCAGTGGGACGGACCTCCGATTTCTCTGCATTTGTGCCCCGTGTGCCTAAACAACGACGAGAGTGCGTCCGTGTGAAAATGGGTCTCCTTGCTGCCGCGATTGTTTTCGCAGTAATTGCGAACAATACGTTTTATATAAACATTAATAATTCGAACATAAGTGAGTGTTACGTGTGTACAGATTATGAAAATAGCGTTTGGCCTGAGAATTGGATTCAACTTGCATGGAAAGGTTCAAACATGTTCGACGTAAATTTAACAAATCAAGATCAGGCGTTGCTGTATTACAAACTTCGTTGTTTTCATCAAGGTCGTCGGCAAGTTGAAGACAGCGACTGGAAGATTGCGCTAAATATTTCGCACGAATATGCAGATTATTTTTTCGATTCGGAATGTGGCAACTTAACGCAAATTGATTTCAACCATAATTTGTTTTTGTATAACGATAATGAAAATACTTATTGTTCGCATGCATTTTTTGTAAGTTGTATCGCACTGTTTTTCAATATATTGTTAACGATAATTTGTATGTGCCATATAAAATGTGTTTTTTAAATAAGACGAGTTAATAAAACTATTTTTCTTTAAAAAAGCAAATCAATTTATTTCTATACGTTCATACAATTAAACAATATTTGACAATTTAACCCAAGATTTTTCAGGAATGCCCAACCATTTCACGTAGGCTTTTCCTCCTTTTTTTCTCAAAATTTTTTCCACCAAATAAACGTCTTCGTGTTTAGCTCGTTGGAGTTCTTCGTTATAGAAGGCGCCCAAAATCGGTTGCTTCGACATGTCTTCTAGCAGGTAAGTAACGGGATTAGTAACTTGAATTTTAGCGATTTTGAACAGTTCCGTGGACCACGACGGTGTAAACCCCTTTTCGAATACTCCTTTATATTTGCTGATGCGAACGACATCACCGACACGAAATTTCGCTTTGCCCGCAATTTTAATTTTATTGTATACCGTTTCTAAAAGTGTCTTTTCATTTGTCTTGTTCACATCTTTAGGAGCCATGCCTATTGTTCTGTGCACGCTCGCGTTGTATTTGTCCACAATCGTTTGCAATAAATCGAACCATTTAAATTTGCCGCGCATACTGAATTCTCTGTACAGATTTTCTTTAATTGTCCGTATAACTCTCTCTACCATGGCGGCCTTTATCGGAGAAAATGTTGAGTAGTGATTTATTCCGTATCTATTTGTCAAATCTTTAAACTTTTGGTTGTAGAACTCTTTTCCCTCGTCGGTGTGTAAATTTGCGGGCGTCCTCTTGTCGGTATTCAATATTTCGAGCATAGCTTGAGTTACGAGCTCGCCTGTCTTCCTTTTCACCGGCCGCGCCCACAAATACTTAGAAAAGCAATCTATTACAACTAAAATGTAATTATAACCTTTATTTTCACGCGCGTAAGGAATAAATTCGCACAGATCAGCTTGCCAAAGATCGTGCACAGACTTTACAATTATGGATCTCCTCGAGAAATTCTTCCTCGCAGGTTTGTGTAACTCATTGACGACGTCACGTTTAATTTGGCTCATTGCTGTGCCCTTCACCGAACCGCTGCTCCAACTTATCTAATCTAATATTAATCAGCTTCACTTGTTCTTGAAATACGTTTAGCTCTCGTTTCAGATCGCCGAGATAGAGAGCTTGCGATCGAAATATTCCTTCGATTTTCGATTTCACGTCCGTAACTTGATTTTGTATGGTCCTAGAATCGTTTTTGATTTTTTCCTTTATCTCGTCCACGTATTTTTTATTGGTCGCGTCTCTTGGATTGATGCTCGAGCCGACGTTGCACAGTCGCTTGTTCCCGATATCATAATGTTTATCACTTGTGAGAGAAAATCCTAAACCGGGAGGTCCTCGAGTTGTTTTCGTTTTGCGTAAATATCTGCCGAATTTATCGACGCTCATTCTATTACATCGGCTTCTTTCAGTTCTTCGATGATCGCAATAATCTCGTTATTATGGCCCGTGTGTCCCGCCTGTTGAGAAGCCTTCAACAATTTCAGGCGATCCACCAGCTCGTTGATGTTATCCCAGTATATATACTGAAACGGTTTATTTTCAATTTCTAATCCTTTACCGCTCCAAGTTTTAGCGCGAGATCTTCTTTCGAACAACGGTTGAATTATACTTCTGTATTTTTCACTTCGACTTCCCTTTATTTGCCCTGCCGGATCATTGCCTCTTCTGTGAGCGTGCGTGCGATCTAGTATATGATGATAGTTCTCGAGATCTTCGTTCTTATGACCGATCGGTTGCTTTTTAAAGAGTAATTCATAAAGCCCCGGTGTACCGCTATATGTAACACCTTTAATTATCAAATCTTTTTTTTTTAATTGCACGTCGCTATCGCCGATTCGCCAAGCGTCCGTAACAGGATTATAGCGAATGCCGTACACATTGTCGTACTCATTATTGACGTCTTGTAATAAACCATCAATGTATCCTCTGGGAAGTGGATCGTACATCTTAAGGTATTCGTCTCTAGGAGTGGGAGACATTATTTGATATAAATTTTGGTAGTCGGAAAGTCTTCTCTCTTCATCGATTTCTTCTTCCTCCTCGGACGAAAACGGATCATATCCGGCAACATCTTCCGATTGAACAAAACTGGGTTGTGGAAGACTGAATCGTCGTCGTTGTTGTTGTTGTCCGGCAACAAAACTGGGTCGTTCTTGGACGTCCGAAGAAAGCGGAACAACGTCCGAAAGCGGACTATATCCGGCAGCTGCTTCCGATTCAACAAAACTGGGTCGTGGAAGACCGATTTGCTTTTGCAGTTTTCTTTCCGGTTCCGCCAAGCTATCGTCGGCAGATTTCTTTACAGGTAAGTAATTAGCGGAATCTTTTTCAGTTTTTACCGTTCGCTCAAGCTCTTTGAGAGACTTGGTGATCGGTTTATACTTTTGCGCCAGCTCATAGTCTCGTTCCAATTTACCTCTTTTCAAAGCCAGATACTTGTTTCTTATCGCTTTACTTGCTTTGATAATTTCTAATTTCATTTTCTTCTCTTTGTCCATTCTTAAACCAATTGGCCGGTTTCCGAGCAGTTAAAACCAGTTGTAAAGCTGTTTTAGTTGTCTGGTCCAGTTCTTCCGCCGGTTAATATCCGTTTCCGAGCAGTTGTAAAGCTGTTTTACCGATCAGTTACCGGTTGTAAAGCTGTTTCGATACTGTTTTAGTTACCTGGATGCGGCGACACTTATATCAGTATGTAACTGTCAAATCCTTTACGATATCTTCCGTCTTTTATATCATGCTCCTTATCAATGCAAATGAACCCGTATTTCTTCTTCCAACACTCAGCACACATCGACTTAAATTGATCGAATGACATGTCCATGCATACGTGGTCCTCAAATATATGCCGCAAATTCGTCTCGTCTTGTTTAAATAAAATCAAATAGTTAGCGTTGTCGCGAATTAAATGTTTAGGGATTCGGGTGTAAGTTTGACAGAGATAAAAACAATTAATCCTTTTATGACGACCCACACTAAAGTAATCTCGTTTCTTGTCCTGCTTATCGCAAGCGACGTCGTCGAATATGAGAACCGAATTCTCTTTTGCATCCTCCGGATTCAGTATTTCTTCGTTGTCCTTGAACGCAAAGTAGTTTACATCTTTCGCTTCACTTAGAATTTGCTCCAACGCTCGATATTTCGGTTGATACAGGGACTTGGAGTAAACGTAGACATTTTCGTAGGACACACCGTTCGGATGGACGATCAAGGAAATCGCGATGTTGGTTTTTCCAGAATTTGACGTTCCCGCGACGAGACATCTCATCGTTGAGGGTAATAAAGGATGACGGTTCAATTCTGTCTCTTCGCACAAAAAATTCATATTCATTACGGGAAGCTTATGCGCCTGCTTGACAATTCGCATGTTTCACGTACACGCGCGCGCGCACATATATATAAATTTAACTTCTGCTTCTGTCGACCGCAGTGTCTCTCAGACCAAATGACTGCGCGTAGTGGTGCAGGTCTCTTAAATTCTCTCATCAATAAATTACCGTTCGAATTGCATCTACCCGGAGGTTATCAATTCTGCGGACCCGGTACGAAATTAAAAGAGCGTTTGGAACGCGGAGACGTCGGCATTAACGAATTAGATCGAGCCTGCAAAGAACACGACATAGCGTACTCCAGGTACAAAGATTTACCGAACAGACATTTGGCAGACAAGAAGCTAGAAGAGCGCGCTTGGAATCGTGTCAAATCGAAAGACGCGAAACCCGGAGAGAGAATAGCGTCTCTTGCTGTTACTTCTGCGATGAAAATCAAACGAAAACTCGGAAGCGGTCACGGCGGAGGCGGAGGTTCTCGTAAAGTGGCCTTCGGAGAAGTTGTCAGGAAGATTCGCAACAATGTCAAAAAATTCGATCGTCTGGACAATACGAACGAAGCTATAAAACTCGCGAGAGCATCGGCCAAGGTTGCTCTGAAACAAGCCGGCGGTAAGAAGAACGTTCGAAAACCTCGAGTGATACCCGTTCCGAAAGTAGGAGGCGTCATACCGTTTCTCATACCGTTGTTAGCGGGTCTCAGCGCGGCGGGTTCCCTTGCCGGAGGATCCGCGAGCATTGCGCACGCAATTGGCAGAGCTAAGGAGGCGAAAAGGAAGTTGGAAGAAGCAAGACGACACAATCGAACGATGGAGACCATCGCGCTGGGAAAGAAGGGCGAGGGATTATATCTGAAACCGTATCGTAAGGGACTCGGTCTCTACATTCGTCCACCGAAACAACAAAAAAACTAATTGATAGACTGCCCCGAACAGCCCTGACCGATTTCCATCTGGCGAAATTTGCAAACAAAAACGTGCCACATTTCAGAGGCGTCTTTATGCGTGACGATTTACCTAGAAAACCTCGTAAATTCGAAAGCGGAATAATAAATTTAGATTCGAAAAACGGTCCCGGGACGCACTGGGTCGCTTATTTTAAAAGAAATAAACACGTGCTGTATTTCGACAGTTTTGGAAATCTTCCGCCACCGTCGGAAGTGATTCGATATTTCGAGGGCAGTCGAATAATCTACAATCACAAGAGATATCAAAAATTCAACGCCAACAATTGTGGACATCTGTGCTTAGAATTTTTACATAAAGAGGGCAAAAAAATACGCAGTCATGTCGAGAACGTTCACGTTGGTGGGCAACAGTAGCGTACTTTCGGCAAATTATTACCCACCTATCGAACTGGATCCCCGTTACGAATATCAAATCGGATTACTAAGTCTTTACACCTACAATACTGTGCCTAACGTTGAAGAGCGAAAGAATAACAAATTTTATTACGGTGACGGCAAGATTATCGAAATTCCAACGGGCTCCTACGAAGTGGAGGATCTGGAGAAATTCCTGCAGACAGAACTAAATGGTACGCTTTCGCTAAAACCCAACAACAATACGCTAAAATGTGAAATTAAGTGCGTGTTTAAGATCGACTTTGAAAAACCAGATTCGATAGGCCGAATGTTGGGCTTCTCGCCGAAAATATTAGAACCGAATCTATTACATCAATCGGATTTACCAGTGGAAATTATAAAGGTGACGACAATCCGTGTGGAGTGTAACGTTGCTACCGATTCGTTTTACAACGAAAAGATATCGCATACGGTTTTTGAATTTTCACCGTCCGTCGATCCCGGTTACAGCATAAACATTAATCCCAGCAACATCGTCTATTTACCTGTAAGAGTGCGCAAGATCGATAACATTACGTTGTCGTTACTCGATCAGAACGGATCGTCGATAAATTTAAGAGGTGAACAAGTTCGAATCAGTCTGGAATTGAAAAAGCAAACGTGAAGTGATGGGCCTTCGTTTCCACGACAAAAATAACGACAGCAGTAATAATATACAAAACAAGCCCGCAGAATTCATCATTCAGAAGACAGCTCCCCAAAGGTTAACATCGAGCAATATATTGTTCTTGCAAAGTTTAGGCTATAAAGTGAAAAATATCGACGGTAATGTTGCATCTATCCGAAGGACTCGACTTCGACGAAGTTATCGTTAAGAAGCAATTTCACTGGTATTCTCCGACGTACAAAAATTTTAACAACAACGACGAAGTGAGAATCTTAATCAATCATCAAGATATTTACACCTATCCGCACGAAAGTTATCTGTACATCGAGGGAACTTTCAAGCCGAGCGACGAAGGTACCGGCGAGTGTCGTCTGACAAATAATCCTTATTCGTTCCTTTTTGAAGAGATCCGATACGAAATCGACGGTAAGGAAATAGATAAAGTTCGAAATGTAGGCGTGACAACTACCATTAAGGCGTACCTATCCTATAACGATGCGGAAAGTAAAGTATTACAAGTGGCCGGATGGGTGCCCTTTCAGGACCAGCATCCGACTTTATTAGATGATAAATTTATGGCATGCATACCGTTAAAATTTCTGCTCGGCTTCTGCGAGGACTACAAGAAAATCATAATGAACGCCAAACAAGAAATAATATTACTTCGTTCCAGAAGTGACAATAATTGTTACATGAGTACGGGAACGAAAACGGCAAGCATAAGCTTAGAAAAAATCGAATGGCACGTGCCACACATTACGCTCAATGACGAGATGAAATTGAAAATGCTACAGTTTCTACAAGAGTCAAAATCTATTTTCATTCCTTATCGGCAATGGGAACTACATGAATTACCAAGCATGCGCCCAACCCTTAATGACGTGTGGCCAATAAGAACGTCTACGAATTTAGAAAAACCTAGGTATGTTATCGTCGCTTTCCAAGACGCTAGAAAAGACAAACCTACTAAAAACGCGTCAGAATTTGATCATGCACACATTCGAAATATTAAATTACATCTCAATTCTGAAAGTTATCCGTATAAAAATTTAAATCTCGAAATGAGTAAAAATAAATTTGGCATTGCTTATCTGATGTACGCAGATTTTCAAAACAGTTATTACGGACGTGGCAACGAACCGATTCTAAATTTGGCGGAATTCAAAAAGAAAGCTCTCTACGTTATAGACTGTTCGAAACAGAACGAGTCCGTAAAATCTTCGACTGTCGACATTAAATTAGAATTAGAGAGCGAACAGGAATTTAAGGCGGATATGGTCGCATACTGTCTAATTATCCACGACAAGATCGTTGAATATAACCCTGCAACGAATATAGTTAGAGATATAATTTAAACAAAATATATATTATTTTATGTATTGAATTATCTGAAATATATTTTTTTAAACAATGAGTGCTTTTATTTTCCCCTCCACTCTAAACAAAAAGAGGCCGAATGCATTTTCTCGCTCAGTCTTTGCGTTTGCATCATCGAGCGGTGAGTGTACGCGAAATTATGAAGAAAAACGTAACATTTGCCAAAGAACCGACCGTTGTAATAGAATTTAACGGGAGTGATGAAGAAGAAGAGCAAGACAATAACTGGATGCAAAACGCACGCGACAGAATCCGTTTCCGTCAACGTATTAAGAAATTATCGAAAATTCTCGACCCTATTCTACTCCGGAAGCACGAATTGTACAAGAAAGAAGCAAACGTAAAATCGCTAGTTGTTGACATAGAAGGATTCCAATTGGAACGTTTTGTGGTAAAAGAAATGGCAATCAGAGACGCGTGTGGCATAGCACATTTCGTATTCGGTCCACCCGACGTTCCTTTCAATAAATTAAAAAAGGAACATAAAAGACAAATTATTTGGTTGGAAAATAATTATCATTATCTACGCTACTCTGACGGTTACATTCCTTACAGACAAGTGAAGAATATTCTTCATCAATTTACACACGGATATCAGCGAATCTACGTAAAAGGTCACCAAAAAGCAAATTTCCTCCAAGAGCATTTACCAGCGATAGAAATCGTAAACCTGGAATCCGATCCTGACTGTCCAAATTTAAACAAAACAAATTCATCTTGCCTGCATCACACAAACAATTACAGTATTTGTTCCATGAGTAACGCAAATGTAATTTGTAAATATGTATTATCAAGTTATGAATATAAGTTTTTTTCATAGTAATAAACTACATACGTAAGCAAAACGCATCTTTTATTTCTTAATACGAACATCGGTATCGTTTTCGTCCGCCTCCGCACGCGGAAATGCGCACGCCCCGAGGACCCATTTTTTCGAAATTGCCGCCGCCGCTCTGCGTGCAGCGATCTATATGCTCGCGCGCGCCATCCTTTTTACAGAAACCCACCGACGCGACGCGACGTCTCCGAGATGGACGCCGGCGATCGTCCTTTCGCAATTCGTCAGCAGATGGACACCGCCGGTCGCAACCAACATCGCATCCGTGTTCGACGAAAAAAAAAACGAGATCCTTCGCCGCGCGTCGTTATTATTACACATCTCGAACCGATACGAGCAACAGCCGCAACGGCCGAGCGGCTTAGGTGGACGCCTCACGAACGCAGAGGAACCGGTTCGAATCTCTCTCCGGACGGAGGAAAAAAATTGACGCAACCAGCATCGCATCCGTGTTCGACGAAAAAAAATATAAGGACATCATTCGCCGCGCGCGTCGTTAATATTACACATCTCGAACGAATACGAACAACTGCCTCGACGGCCGAGCGGCTTAGGTGGACGCCTCACGAACGCCGAGGAACGGGGTTCGAATCTCTCTCAGGACGGAGGAAAAAATTCCGCAGCGAAGCGCCGGTGGCGACAGCCGGCGGACAATTTCCGAACTAACGCTCCGACGACGCAACGCCACCGCCATCTGGCGGACAATTTCCGAACTAACGCTCAGACGGCGCAACGCCACCGCCATCTGGCGGGCAATTTCCGAACTAACGCTCAGACGGCGCAACGCCACCGCCATCTGGCGGGCAATTTCCGAACTAACGAAAATAGCAGCAGCGCCGCAGGCATCTGGCGGACGGACGCCCGAACTACGTTGTCTCCGTCTCTCTCTCTCTCTGGAGCTCCATCTCACTCTTTACCACGGGCTCAGATGAGGCAGAAAACTCGGCCGGAAGTCAATGCATTTCAAATGGGGAAAAAAGGGTGTGGTCTGTTTTTTATATCTACTCAATGTTATTTTATTTTATTTTAATAATAATCTTGGAATTGAAACAAAAACACGTAAAAATTAACAAAAATATTGAAGCTGAGCTGAACCAATTGTTCAGATTTTCAATGCATTTTGAAACAAATTTCAGACGATGGTCAGGATCATGGGTATTTCTTCTTTTTTTTTTTTCGAAAAAGTTGTGTATTGTGTAAGGTACTATTTTTGGTGACAAGAAGGACTATCAAAATCTGTATGAAAAAGTTAGGGTTGCCATTTAAAAAAATTAACGGAAGAATTGCGGAAAAACAAATGCCGATCAAGAAAAGATTTTTGTACTAAAATGCGTCTTTTTAAAATTAAAAATTTACCTGTTTCAGGATTTTGCAAAAAAAAAACAAACAAATTATGAGCTTGTTGCGAGTCTTTATCACCACCATGTATAATTGTTTTCATTAGATATTTCAACGTTAATTTAAAGAAAATATATAGACATAAAATAAAAATTCTTTCAAAATACAAAAAGTATTTCTTTCTTCATTACAGTGGAAGGATTTATTATAATAATAATTTACGATGCATTAGAAAAGTCCGGAATAAACACGGAAGGACACGTCACTTAATTTATTTATTAATTAGGAGTATTTCGTAACATTTTGATTTGAAAATTTCAAAGATAGCATTGAATAAGTAGTGGATGAAACGTTACTAATTTTTTAAACTAAAGATATATTTTTTACTTTGCAAATAAATGTTTAAAAATTAAAAATAAATAATACATGTAGTACTGTAACGCGCCCGTTTAAAACCGTCTGTTGACGCTGAACGCTGAATTGTTGAACAAGCAATAAAACTGCCCAAACAAACACAACTTAAATCTATTGCCAAAGAAATAACTGTCCCGACCGTTTACCTGGATTCCCGAGAAAAGGCCATCCAGATGTTTCTTACTACAGCCGGTCATGCGTCCCTAACTACGCTACCCGATTACTTGTGATTTACTTGCCGGCCGGCGCTAGCTGTTAATATCTACGGATTGTGTTACGGTTGAATGGCCCTTGCGGGAATCCGCTATAAATAATAATACTTTTAATTACGGCTCGTGATCGTTGCTAACAGGAATATACGTTGTGATAACCCGTTCTTCTTGGTGCATATGTAATCAATTAAAAGAACAAAGGAGCGGATTACATTAATAAAACACAAAATTAGATTTAATTAATTATTTATTGCAAAAAAAAGGTAAAAACTCCTTGTACCAGCCACGGCGCACAGTGGTTTAGGTTCTATAGAGATGCGGAAAAAACTAATTATTTTTGAAATTATCATTGTCCGTTATCATTTTTAATTTATTTTACTTTTTTTGATGCATTATGTCTTTAAATGAATAAAATAAAATGAATGAAAATTAAGCCGAATTAAAAAAAAATTAATTATTAAAAATCAAAATCTAAAACGAAATAGAAACTTATACATATTTTTAACACCATAAGAACTTAGAAACTAAGGCACTGGATGAACAACAAAGGTTTCACATCAACAGGTCGACAGTTGAAGCGATATTTACAGTATGTCAAATATTAGAACAATTGTAACCTAAAGGGTCGCAAGTGGTCACAGCTATTACTTAATTAGAAGTGTAATGTATGCAGAAAAATAGGTTAGAACATAGCGCTCGACGGAGCTCAAAAATTATGCCCTATTAAATTTTTTCACAAAACATTTTTCAACAATTCTTCGAGTCCTCTATGTAATGGCACAACAATTGAAATAATTATTTTTATTCAGCATAACATATTCTCCAATAGTGCTGCTATTCATTAAAAAATATTTCTTTAATGTAGTAATAAAATCGTAAGAGAAATTCGTATAAAAATATGATGAATTTTTACACTGTCAGTAAGCATTAAAACTCAGGTAACTTTAAGGGCTTATATAAGAATGCAATATGGAAATATATCTGATTATTTTGTCAATATACATCAGTTAATCATTAAGAATTACTAATTTAAAATCAAAATGCTCTGCAGCATTTTGAAAAAAATGGGTTTTTTCCGCATATTGAACCACTGTGCGGCGGGTTCTGGTATAATGAGCGCAAAAACCTTGCGTTGAAATCAAATACAAAGAAACAAAAATTACGATGCTCAGAAAGTACAGTATAACCTGCTTAACAGATTTCACTTTCGAATATCTGCGCGATCTACTTTTTTTCGATTCACACCGTTGGTGGTTTAACGTCTACACAGATATTTGTTGGAGAGCTCTGCTCCTTAATTAGATTAACAATTAATTGAATTTCAACTTAGCTCGAGTCTTAGTACTAGTGTTCGTCACTTCTGATTGTACTCTAAGACTCGTTCTGTTTAATAAACCAACGCACAGTGTGACACAGTGGGACTACAGTGTATGTACTTAATTGATGGAGTTAATTAATGAATTAATCAGATGTTCTGGGGAAGTATGTGATACAAAATGCCGTCCTCGGCGATCAATTTGCAGGACAATCAATAACAATCACCAGTTTTTCAGGGACACCTTTTTGGAGGTGATAGAATAACCCTAACACTGGCTAAACTAATTAATTAAGGTCGATGTGTAGGAGACTTCCCAGCTACTTCCAATTGCCTTGAGAGAGTGGCTCTAGGCACGTTTTTTCAAATCTCTCTCTTCGTCGTTTTTTCGTCGGCTAAACCTATCCAACTAAATTATTGCGCAAGAACCCAGATTTGACTGTTTTTCGACACTACACTATGGGTGTTTATGGCCATTTCAGTCTCTTGGCGAATCGCTTCTAATTAACCTGCAAATCTTTCGGCAAAGACCACAATTCGATTCACACACATACAGGGTGAAAGAGAAACTTTGTTAAGAAAATGGCTATTAATATGCAGTTCAAATTGTTCGGCCTCGTAGTTTCTCGAAATTCGTAATGACAATTAATTGGCCTTGATTTCTTTGTTTATATTGTGCTGGCACACTTGGTTTCAGCGGTAGATATAATTGCCTCACACCAGTGATTTAGATCGGCGACTTCCCTGTACAAAACGAAAACAACCGATAGCGTGTTTCCAACTTGCCGAAGAAAGTCCCCAAGGGTAGAATGATTTCTAAGAGTACACTGTATTGAATTCCCAGGTAGAAGTGGGGAATAGTTAACGCTGCTGGTTGTTTAAATCACAGAACTGGCCTAATAATTAAAGAAACAATTACCAACAATTTTTTCTAAGATGAATGTCACTAGTGGGTTTTAATACTCGCTTCAATGTAAATAAAAATAGTTTGATTAAAGTTATCGAAATGCAATGGTAAATATGAACTTTACTGTCTCTTTAGTCACTAATTAATGCAAATCAAATTATCCCTTCGCCGTTGTTACCACCAAAGGTGCGATGAAGAAATACAAATAAATGTCAATTAGTACCTACTTTTCAATACCAACATTCTCAGAATAAAAAATGTTAACGAATGCATTAATAAACTCATAATTTTTGTTTAAAAAATCACAGTTGAAGATAATCATGAAGAAACGAAACGTTTAATTACAATTCTACTGAATCTATTCAGTGCACAAACAGGAAGTGTCTGTTGGGCTAGAATTTTAATATTGGGTATTTATAATTAAAGAGATACGAAGAAAAAAGAAAATCCACTATTTAATATTTTTACATACATCTTAAGAACATGTGAAAGAAAGAAATTCTATAGTTAGATAACTTTCTTTTTCAGGAATGTACTTGATTGATGCGATTTTTCTTCCATTTTAACCAAATTTGTATCTGTTACGCTTTAGGGGATCCCTTCAGTGCACACTTAATTTGAAACATCCACTGTACTACATATACGCAATTTTCTCAATATTTTGTGTCTACTTCTCTGTACATTTTCCCCAAGAAAAAAAAATGGAAAAATAATACGTACGAAATGTTTGACGTTTCATTGCAAAAATCAAAACAAATTATTCAAATCCTTGTTATTTAAACATATTTACCATACTAAATTTATTGGTTTATTGGCGCCAATATTAGGCATTTTTAGTGCATCAAGTTTTTGGGTAGAGCAATCCTTGTTAAAGGATGCTGCTTACTGTCCTGGAGAAACATTTCTACTGACAGAAAAATGTATTGGCCCGTGTAATTTGAAATTTAAAACAAGTTTATGCTTTCAGAAAAAATTACACGCTCGTATTTAAATAATATGTATTTTTTTAATGTAGTGGCCTGTAATTTTTTTACTTAACTGCGCGAGATTTCAAAACATGCATAAAATATTTGAGAAATTTATTAACGAACACGTTTAAGGTACTCACTTATTCCAATTGTTCTAGTTGGAGAATATTACGGCCTGGTCCGAGCTAGATATTGTAAAAAGTTTGGACGATTGTAGACGTAAAGAAAAAATGTTTTTTGATACCAGTTTCACAACAATTGCTGCCTTTGGACCAAATGGTGCTGAACCAAGCTATTCACCGACTTCAACTAATAGCGCAAAAATTTATAGCAATAATACTTTGATAATAGATTCTGGTGGCCAATATTTTGGTAACAAATGAAACAAGTTTTCAAAATTTTGCCCTAATATATTATTTTAGATGGCACAACAAATGTCGCACGTACTTTGCATTTGGGCATACCTACAAAGGAACAAATGGATGCATACACTAGAATTTTAATGGGACAAATACAGATTTCTACATTAACTTTTCCATTCAACATGACGTCTTCGGTTGCAGATGTTTTAACTAGAGCTCCATTATGGACTGCAGGTTTTGATTATTTGCATGGATCTGGGCACGGTATTGGTTCCTCTGTTCACGAATGTAATTACAGTAAGAAAAAAAAACTTAAATTCCTGCTATCTGTTGCATATTTTTGCAGCTCCTATTATTTTTGATTACAAAACTTCAGGACATCACTTTCGTGCTGGATATTTCGTTTCAACTGGTAAATTAGAAGAAATTGCTTTAATGGTTTTTTTAATCAGGAAACGATTTCAGAACCAGCTTTTTATAAAGAAGACACTTTTGGAATTAGACTTGGAAATGTTATGGAAGTTGTGAACAAACCTTGGTTGCAAGGTACGAATGGTCAAACATTTCTTGGTTTTAAGGACATCACTCTAGTACCTTATGAACCCAAACTAATTAACACAGAGTTATTGAGTTCTCATCAAGTAAGTACATATTTGTAGTAATTATTAAATTAAAACAGATATCAATCGCCTTCTACATAGATCTTATACCTATTTTTAATGTAATGTAATGAGTATGCAAGTCGATTTAAATATGAGGAAACAAATTCACTGTAAAGTTTCTCTCTTTTACTTTTATATTTGAGTTTTTGAGATTATATTACTTAAATTGAAGTTGTTTCTGAATGATTTGTTTACAGATACGATGGTTAAATGATTATAATTCAAAAATACGAGAACTCGTCGGTAAAGAATTGAAAGAAAGAGATGAGAAGGAAGCATTTTACTGGATGATGGAGAAAACAAAACACATTCCTGGAAGCGGCAACTGTTTAAATTACCAATTATTATTATACATTTTAAAGCAAACTGCTATATTTTTGATATTATACATTAGAAACTAATACCTTTTTTTCACCATGACTACTTTACATTAAACATATCTTAAGAATAAAACTAAAGAATACATCAGTGTTTCTGTTAGCTCAAGGGGCAGCACTACATCCAATACATAGACTATTTCACTAAAACTTGAAAAACGGCAAATATAGAACAGGTTATATTATAAATAAAAGATATAAAACGAAACCGTTCGCTTGTTACTATATCACATCTACTTCGCTGTTTACTCTACACACAAGGTTCGTATAAAAAATCAAAGGATTTAAGATAAGAACGCGCAAAATATGTCTATACATTTTCAAGTTGAAATGAAACATACGGTATGCACAGGGTTTTTGTTTTATTTTAAACGGAACATATTTTCTCAAATTAAGAAAGTTTTTTATTTTCCTAATTCCAAAAATATATAATTTGTCTCTATTTGGTTTCATACCTTTTGCAATATTTAAATTTGAAATTATTATTGTTGTATTATATTTTTATTAATTTAATTTATACAATATGTTAATTTGTTTTAGCTATTAGCTTTTTGTGTTATAAAATGTCCGAAATGAGTAGTCCTTTAATTACAATTATCACTTGTCTTGTCACACATAATAAAATTCTTATTAATCAAAGTAAATTCTTTTTTTTTAATTCTAACTTAAATATCGCAAAAAGTATGAAACAAAATATAGGTAAATTATACATATATTTTTAGAATCAACAAAAAAATTAAAATATCTTCTTAATTTGTGTAAATATAGCTAAATTTAAAAAAAAAATTGGGAAATGAAATTTTTCCAATTGTAAATTGTTCTATTTGTCAATTAATTGTCTACTTAACAATACCTTTCAAAAAAAATATTTTCTTCAGCACTTGTACAAAAGTCGCTCAGGGCGAACATTATAATATTAATGTTTTAATCATGGCCTTCTAAATCAAAAGCGAGTTCTAACTGGCCTGGACGTTTTGAAAAATTTGCATTGAATTTTTGTGCTCGAGAAAACGCCAAAAGTCGACACTTTGGCGCTGGTTATGGGGCAATGAGTGAAGTGCACTGTCATTAGTGTCAATCAAAGTGAGTTCACGCAAAATTAATTAATATTGTAATTACTGTAATACAAGATAATTTATGTGGTATAACCTTTATAGATTCATGCACAAATCATTTGATCTCGTCGGAGTGAAGTACGCTTGCGCAATAAAGAAAGACTGGCACTTTAAAAAGCTTTCGTGTTAAGAATAGGTAATTACAACAAGTTACATAAAAGAGTTTCGACTTTTGATAATGTGAAACGTGTTAAAAAAAGGCGTTGATAATTACGCACAATGAGAAAAGAAGCTTTATTATACATGTTGTAGCTTACCACAGAAATTCTGAGTATATGCAGGTAAGATTTTCATCTAAAACCGTAATAGTTTAATGCTAAATTAAGTTGTCAAAATTGGACATAAATACTCCACCTTATTCCAACGTAAATAATATCCAGTATGCTCAAATTTTTATAACAAAACATTAATTGTTCTTACACGAACTCATCCACTATTCACATGTGACAGAACTGTCAGATTTTAGGTTAAGAAAGCGTTAGGTTGTTGTTTGTTTGTTTGCTTTGCGCAGTAATGCTGCAATTAATGTCTTTCGGCCATAGCTTAAGCGTTAGGGTAAGTAAGCAGTGCTTGGCGGAGCACGCCTGAACTACACTTTTGCGCAGGCCAGATAGAACTCGCTTTTCATTTAGAACGCCATGGTTTTAATTAACTCTATAAATGTAGGGGACCTTAGGCCCAGTTTTACAATCGTGGAATAACCTCTAATCGCGGAATAGTAACTATTCGCTGAAAATCCTTTAACATTATTCCATATCTACGTCACATTATTCCAAGGATAGTATTATACTCAGTTTATCCGACGATTGTAAAATCACGCGTTAAGGCCCAGTTTTACAATCGTGGAATAAGCTCTATTCACGGAATAATAACTATTCGCCGAATATCGTTTAACATTCTTCCATGTCTACGTCACGTTATTCCAAGGATAGTGTTATATGTACTCAGTTTATCCAGGCCCTTAATGGTGAATACGATGCGCCGGGAAAATCGATTATTTTTAGACAACGGAATATATGCAAAATGTTAACCTTCAATAATAATTTTTTCTTGAAATCTATATGCTACTTCATTAATTTCAGTAATTACTAACTTAGTTAACAATAATTAATTTCTAATTACAAAATTCAATAAAACGGTATATTGATTTTGCGAAAAAATTAAACTTGAAGATTAACATTTTGCATTCCGTTGTCTAGTTATAATATACAGAGATATTCACGGTGAGTGGCCTATTAGAATATATTGGAAACTACACCTTACAGATTCTTTATACAGACTATTTCACGGAAAGGCTTCGTTACAAATATTAAAAATTCTAGTAAACATGAACGAATCCTTTCGGTAAATCACTTTGTGAGTATTGAATTTAAAAATTGGAAGTGGCTAAACGTCTGCCGGCGGAACCATGCATTGTATTTCGAAATTCCGCCGTTCGGCGGATCAAAATAACCTTAGCCCACAAGTCCACCGAAAGTTCGACTGATTTGAGCAAGAACGGCGGAACATTACTCTAAAAACTAATAATACCGCCGAACGGCGGACTTTATTGAAGAGAATGCTTAATCCGCCGTTCTGATGTTGTGATGATAAAGTAATACACTATTTTAACAGTTTTATTTACAAATTTCGAAGTTAACATACATCATGTTAAAAGTGGCCGGCCACTTATGATGTATGTTAACTTCGAAACTTGTAAATAAAACTGTTAAAATAGTGAATTACTTTAACATCACAACATCAGAACGGCGGATTAAGCATTCTCTCCAATAAAGTCCGCCGTTCGGTGGTATTATCAGTTTTTAGAGTAATGTTCCGCCGTTCTTGCTCAAATCAGTTGAATTTTCGGCAGAATTGTGGGCTAAGATTATTTACATCCGCCGGACGGCGGAATTTCGAAATGCAATGCATGGTTCCGCCGGCGGACGTTTAGCCACGTCGTTAAAAATTAGAAAGAGAAAGGTTCAAAAGTATTCTTCTTATACAGAACTTCACTACCAAGACCAATACATGCAACTGCAAACATTTTCTCAGACTTCAAGGTGTCAAAGCAAATTGTTATGAAACAGTTCTACAGATGCACAAGTCTCAATATACTCTAAAATTTGAAATGAAACACAAATCCTTACGTTCTAAAGTAAAATGAACGGCTGAAGTGATAATTCCAAATAAAATGACAAAATTTTGACCTTAACTCACACATTCCGGCGGGTTTAGTTTTATATCGGAAAGCTGCAAGGAAAAGTAATTTGTATTAGTGAGCTTTGAAATGATTATATTCCTAATGAAAATCCAAAGGACAGTCCTGCAGTAAAGAATGGCCAGAAAGACAAGATTCAGTTTGTGTTAGTGGAATAGAACACGATTTGTTTCGTTTCAATTTCTTGAAGGGAAAGATTGTTGTATGGCTAGCTAATAGGAGAATAGCTAACCATACACGAGCATTCATTCCCGCCGGAAAGTGCAATCGCGAAGGAAAGAACGTACCTACGTCAGTGAAGTATGAGATGACTAACCAACATTCTTTATTTCCTTCGGAAATCATGTCAGGGATGATCCGACGTTCCTGACCGATACGATAAACACTTAATTAGTTTCGTGTAGACTTGTTTATACTTCCACTCTTTGCAGCGATTAATTTGCAACGTCAAATGACATGATAAGTGGAGTCCGACCGAAGATAGTTTTTCCAGCCGAAACCAATGAAATTACGCAAAGCTAAGAAAATGACGATTATTTTCTTTCTCATTTATCTTAGTTTGCATTGTAAAGTCAAGATTGTTATTGGCATATCAAATTGAATAGCGAATTAATATTTTAATTTTTCAGTTCACTTTGATATGTCATCAATCAAATTACGTTTGAGAGTTGTAATTCAAAATATTACTAATAAAATAAACATTATTTAATTAAAAATTTTAACGTAATTTTCTTGATTAAAGTAGCTTCTTGTCCGATGAAAATTGTATCACAAAAATCAAAATCATTCAATGCTTGTATAGCACTTGTTAGAAAATTACCACAATATTAATTTTGAAAATACTAATATTTTATATTGCGAGTCTAATATTATCAAAGGACATTTTATAGAAATGTGCAAAATAAAAATGTCATCGAATTCTGTTAATAAACAAATTTAAACGATATATTTTGTAATTAAAGCAGGTTCTTTCCGATGAAAATTGTATCACAAAATTTTAAACGGACACTAAATATGCGCACCTGATGAATGGGATTAATCAGTGATCAAATAATAACCGTGAAAGTTATGTTGAACGGAACTTCTTTTTATTTTTATCAAAAACTATTTATGTTTACAAAAACTGTCACATTTTGTTACAAGTCCATACGTGCTTGATATTTGTGAAGACTTGCTTCTTGCGTTAACTTGATAAACACAAATCCATGATATGGCACGAGATGTCCATATTTCTAACACCTCTCAAATCGTGCCAGGGATTGCTTGTAGTCCTAAACCAATCGTGCATTCCATATGCTTAATGCCCGGAAGAGACTTTGTAAGAATGTCAGCAACCATGTTCTCGGTTGGTATGTAGTTGAGCTTCATCTTTCCTTCTTTCAATACTTGACGAATGAAGTGGTGTCTCAAATCTATATGTTTCGATCGACTATGGTACATTGGATTTTCTGCTAAAAATTTAGCTCCATGATTATCATTGAAAACAATAATGTCTGCGAGATCCTTGCAACCCAATTCCGATAGAAAATTTGAAAGGTATATGGTCTCTTTGGCTGCGTCGAAAATAGTCATGTATTCCGCCTCGGTTGATGATAACGCCACCGTTCTCTATTTATGTGACTCCCAAGTTACTGCAGCATCACAAAGTAGGAAAGCATATCCGTTGTAAAAGCGTCTGTCATGGGAGCAATTTCCCCAATCAGCGTCTGCATATCCTTGAAGTGAGGAATTATTCTTAGTGAAGGTCAACCTGTAGTTAGTCGTTCCTCGAAGATAGCGAAACACTCTCTTTGCAGCGATCTAGTGTTGGTTTTGGAAATTCAAATTGAATTGGCTTAGAGTACTAACGGCGTGCATGATATCTGGACGTGTACCAGTTGCGGCATACATCAGAGCACCAATCAATTCACGATAGGGATATCGTTCGACGCCTTGGTCCTGGATGTCTGAATTCTTGATTAATTTTGTACCGATAGCTAGAGGTGTCCCACCAGGTTTGCATTCATCTATGTTGAAACGTTTTAGAATTTCTTTGATATAGTCTTTTTGTGATAGAGAAATACCATTTTGTTCTTGGTGTATTTCAATGCCTAAGATGTATTTTGCTGATTCCAAGTTTTTCATCCCGAATGCCTTTGTGAACTTTGACTTGATGTCCATTTCGCGTTGACGATCGCTGGAGAAAATCAAAATATCGTCCACGTAGATGAGAACGTAGTTCCGATTTTTTCCGTCAGTATAGACACATGGATCGGAAAAGGTTGGAGTGAGACCGATGCTGCGAAGAGTTTTATCCAGTTTGGCGTGCCAATGACGACCTGCTTGACGCAACCCGTACAGTGCCTTTTGGAGTCGGCAAATTGGATTTTGAAGTCTTAATTTCTTTAACAGGTCAGCAGCTTTCTTGGAAACATCCGAACCTTCTTCTTGCTCGGTCATTCTATTCAACATCTTAGGTAGCATATCGGGTATATCCATGTAGATGTCGGTGTCAACGTCGCCATTAAGATAAGCCGTTTCGACGTCACCCCTTTATTTTGTAACTCATAACGCCATCGTTATTATAGCTATAATCGTTAAGTGACATATTTTACCAATCAGTACTTAGATACAACGTATTTCTATGTACTGATTGGTCAAAAATATGTCACTTAACGATTATCGTTATGAGTTACAAAATAAAGGAGTAACTGTGAGATATTCATGTCATATTTGGGTGCCAGTGCTACGAATAGACGTAGAGATCCTAAACGAGCGACAGGCGCGAATGTGTCAAAATAATCGACTCCTGGACGCTGTGAATATCCCTTGGCGACGATGCGGGCTTTTCTTCGACTTAGATTGCCATCGTCGTCGTACTTACTATTCCTTAAAACTGTGCGACACTTTATGACTTGTTTATCTGAGGGTTTAGAGACTATGTCGAAGACGTCGTTTAGGACTAAACTTTTCATTTCCATGTAGATTGCATCTTGCCATTCATCTGAATCCGGATCTGTTGTTGCTTCTCAATAGGAGATTTCGCCTGTTGTAGACATGGCCATTTCTGCATCATTTTGAGGCTTATCATTATTACTGCAGTCTTTGATGCGTTGTGACCGGAGTGTTTCAGAAGCGACGTTGTACCGTTTGGCGGGACGACCTGGTTTACTAGTCCCGTATCTTGCTAGGTCTACCGCGCCCCTGAGAGAGAATGGTTGCATGTAGTTAAGATGTGGACGTTTACCTGTCCACAATTCATATGCGGTTTTAGTTCCCAGTATTTTGGTGATGCAACGATTCCTGATATGGTTCGCTGTTGCAATAGCCTCAGCCCAGAAAGATGTAGGAAGTCCTGATTCAGCTAACATACACCGAGATACTTCCACGAGCGTTCTATTTTTGCGCTCGGCGATCCCGTTTTGTTGAGGTGAATACGGCGCTGTGAGACGTCTTCGGATTCCAGCTTTCTTGAGGATATAGTCCATTGTTGAATTGCATTACTCGCGGCCGTTGTCCGATTGGAGTACCTTTATTTTATGACCCGTTTGATTTTCGACCATACTTTTATATTCAAGGAATTTTGCGCTTACTTCAGACTTCTGCTTCAAAAAATAGACTTCGGTCCATCGAGAATGTTCGTCGGTAAATGTCAAGAAATAGCGTTTACCGCCTTGTGATTCTACGCGTACGGGACCGCATACGTCAGAATGCACCACCTCAAGTAAGGTAGTTGCCCTGTTTTCGCGATTCTGATAAGGTAACGATGTGAGTTTTCCTGTGGCGCAGTCCTCACAAGGTGTTATAGGATCGGTAATTTTGTATGTCACACCTGATATAGATTTGTTTTTCAGCATTAGTGCCATGTCATTCCAGTTGAGGTGTTAGTGTTGGTGTCCCAAACGTCGATGCCATTCCATGGAATTGTTTGATGCCTCATTAGAGAATTGGCGGTTTTTCTTGTTTCCCTGTCGTATGAAGAAAGGGTCTCCTTCGCGATCAGCAATCATTCTGATATTCCCGTTTTCGTCTTTAACCACTGCAGAATTTTTGGTGAAGAGCACAGAATTTTTCTTGTCAACGATCTTCGATACTGATACCAAATTTGTTCGAAGGTCGGGAACGTAGAGCGTGTTCAGAAGTGTGGTGGATATATCGCCTTTTTCGTTTGAACACGTTATATGTACATCTCTTTACCTGCTACCGTGCTGTTGCGTTGTTGGCCATGTTAATATTGCTGTTGAAGTCGGTTGAATAGTGGAAGAGATTTGCCTCGTTACAAAGGTGTGATGTACATCCACTGTCCAAACACCATTTTGGATCCGATTTCGAGTTGCAGGCTAAGCTTGCCGCAACGGCTTCGTCAATGTAGAGTTCTTACAATAAGTACATTTTCAATATTGGTTTCTCGGAAATGTGATTCTGTTTATTTTGTTGATTATGTTGTCCCCGATAGTACCTTTATGTTTGATTTTTCTGTTGGCGAGAAAACATTGCTTCAGCCCCAGTGTCACTGCTTTTGTGAACTTTACCATCATGTTCCTCAGTGATCTTGACCATTAGGGTTTCGATACTTGGTAACTGATCGCGTGATTTAATTGCACAACAGAAGTTATCGAAGTTAGGGGGTAAACTGTGAAGTAGCATTATTGATAGTAAATCTCCGTTTATATCAATATTCATCACTCCCAGCTTGTCAACAATATCCATGTATTTTGATAAATAATTGCGGACGTCATCGTCTTCATGAATTTTTTCGAGTAACAATTTTTCGAGAAGTGTAGCCTTTCTCATTGGACCTTCAGACGCGTATACTGACTTTAGTTTGTCCCATACCTCTTTTGACGTGTTGCAACCTCGAATATGCCGCAATTGATCCGGACTGAGAGATAACATTAGATCACTTTTTGCCTTCCCGTCTTGTAGTTTCCACTTTGATAAACTTTCTTGTGCGGCGGCTATTTCAGATGCGCTGCTGTTGTTATCAATATTTGGAGGTCTTGGGTTGTCCCCGTTTACGTACTGCCACGTTTCATTCCTTATTAATAGCGCCTTGAATTCACCATGTATCGTAGTTTTGTTTATTTAATAGTTCAATACGAGTTGAGCTAACGAGCTTGCCAGCCATTTTTTGAGTTGTTGAACGCGCGCTTGTTCCGGACGTTTTTCGTTGCCACTTGTATTAATGCGCTGGGCCCATAATCTGATGAATTTGATTATTCAGTGGGCAAATAATAACCGTGAAAGTTAGTTGAACGGAACTTCTTTTTATTTTTATCAAAAACTATTTATGTTTACAAAAACTGTCACATTTTGTTACAAGTCCATACGTGCTTGATATTTGTGAAGACTTGCTCCTTTCGTTAACTTAATAAACACAAATCCATGATATGGCACGAGATGTTCATATTTCTAACAATTTTACGTTTCGCTATCGTTTGAGTGTGCATATTTAGTTTCCGTTTAAAAGATTTTGTGATACAGATATATTTTATAGTTTTCTACATTCTTTAAACAGGATATAGATGTAAAGTAGTAAAATGATCGGCTGAAGAGATAATTCTAAATAAAATGACAAAATTTTGATCTTAACTGTAGCATCAATTACATGTGTTAAAAACAAATGCTGTTATATAAAAAATAATAATAAACAGTTGTTTTTGACAAGAAGTAATTTTGTCATTTTCTTAAGCAATTATCTTCTATTTTGGGCGACGAGGACATTTAGAAGTGAAGAGAACCCAAGTAATATTGAAGAAATCTCTAAAATGACCAAAAATAATGTTCAAATTGAGGAAAATTCAGAGGAAATTATGGGCCGAACGAAACGATTCTCATTTGACAGTTTTGATAAAAATTAATTAACACGTTCACTGCGGAAGTGACTTTTTACAACCTGTCGTATTGTGCGTTACGGGACACATATATCCCATATAGGTCCTGCATCTAGTGCGTTACGGAACCTATGTGTCCCGTCAAACGGTTTCCATGTTATAATAATTTTTTTATGTAAAGCTCGCTCGCAGGAAAATAATATTGGGTCAATTTAATGTCCAATTGTACCTTAATATTCTACAAACATCGCTCTGGAATTCGATGTATAGTATAGAAGTTTGAAGTAAAGAAATAAGGATATTGTAAAAAATGCTTAGTAATGATTCATTACTATTTATTTATTATTATAAACATAGAAAATTATAAAACTAAATAAGCACTTCATGAACATTTTACGCATGTTCATAAATATTGCAGACCCCGTATCGCACACAGACCAGATTTTCTCGGCTGGTGCGATAAGGGACATATGTGCCCCGTATTTTTTTCTTTGATTAAAAAATAGAGGAATGTTAATGAATACTAAAGCTACAATTAAAATTTTTATATATAAAATAATTTAGAAGTTACTGCAAACGCACCGTACGGAAATCTAACTTTTTAATCTGCGCACCGAAGGAAAGTTCGATACGGGGTCTATATGTCCCTTATCGCAGCGAACGTGTTAATATGGGATGTGTACATATTCCATTTTGAACGAATATGCACAGTAAAAGGGCTAGGTGGCTCAGGTCCATTAGCAACAGGTGCCCGATGCGATCTTCTTTTAGCCTACATTGGATCAGAACCGTTACAAGCTGTAAGAATCTATTTTTTTCCCGACGAGCCGGATTATCATGCATATATGCACAAGTCAAAGATGCCTTACAACAAATATACAGGGTGTTAGGTTATTGCATGGACAAATTAAAACTGTAGATTAAGACTAGGTTGCATAAAAGATTTAAGTCAGGATTAAATTTAAGCCAACATCAGAATGTGACACACAAAATGTTGTATGTCATGAGAGTGTCACAATCTAACTTAGATTTAAATTTAATCCTGGCTTAAATCTTTTATGCAACCCACCCTTAGGGTGTCAAATGGGATCAGAAAGTACCTAGACGTGATAGATTTTCGGGATATTTTGAAAAAATGCAAAAAGACCCAACTATTAAGGACCGCTGATAGTAGGGGAGGGTGGGCCACAGTGAGGCACGGGGCACAGTGAGACAAAGAGAATAAATTCGAACTTTACGGTTTTTTGCAGCTTAGTTCATACATAAAGTTGAGCCCCGTCAATGACTAATTACCGCCAAAGTTACAGCGTTATTGCAAATTTCTGCCGTCTTTTATGTAAAATGTGTGATATTCGGGTATGTAATCTTTTTTGCTATGCAGAATTTAATGTAACTCTGATGTACATGGAATTCCATCAATGTTGTTTTATTTAATGGTTGATACACCTTTAACCATTACCGTAAACCGGGGTGTATTCGAACACAACTTCGGTCACAAGATGTGGCCACAAATTAGAATTATTGTAATACATGATAATACAGGGTCCGGCAATCAAACTTGACGCTTTTAGTTTGAGTACCTAAGGCAGGAGCGAAGAATTGGGAAGAAAACGGTGTAATTCGATTCTACAAGTGTGGAAGTTTTGTATTCATGGAGTAGAGGGGCCATGAGCATCGCGCTTTCAGTCACAGAGACGTATTTGAAAAACAGCGATTCCGTTACGACTCGCAAGGAAAGTTCCGCCAGCATTTCAAAATTCCTCCCACACGGAAAGCGATATTGTTGTGGGTGCAAAATTTTTGCACTATGTCTTCAACTATGCCAAGGAGGAGGGCTGAGTCCGTTCGAACCATCAAAACCTCGGAAAATATTGAAGTTGTGCGTTATACGAGGGAACAAAATCCTCGCCAATCTGATATATTTTTTCACACGTGATAGTTTTTTAGCAATCCCTTTTTATATTACAAATTTCCGAACATCTATCTTAAAAAAAGAAATATTTTCTTTGTCGAAAATTGTCATGTGTTATTCCCTCTCAAAAAACGTTAGGTTGACTACCTGACCCTGTACAACATAATTTATATTATATAAATTTTATAGATTCATGCACAAATCATTTGATCACGTCGGAGTGAAGTAAGCTTGCGCAATAAAGAAAGACTGTCATTTTAAAAAGCTTTCGTGTTATGAAAAATTACAAGTTACATAAAAGGGTTTTGACTTTTGATCATGTAAAATATGTTAAAAAGGGCGTTGATAATTATGTACAATGAGAAAAGAAACTTTTATTATACATGCTGCTGTAACTTCCCACCGAAATTCTCAGTATATGCAGGTAAAATTTTAATCTAAAACCGTAAACGTTTAATGTTAAATTAAGTTGTCGAACTTGGACATAAATACTCCACCTTATCCCAACGTAAATAATATTCAGTACGCTTAAATTGTACGCTTAAATTCAGTATGCTTAAATTGTTATTGTACAACAATAACATTAATGCTCGGTTGCACCAACTTTTTAAGCAGAGCTTAAATTTAACTGATGTTTAGACTAGGACATCATTTATAGATTTAACAAAATAGGGGCATTCAACAGACAAATCGGTTGATTACAATCAGACTGAATCGATTTAAATCGATCCATGAAAACACTGAACGGTGGCGTGACCGGTATAGGCGCCATGCACATCTCTGCGTTCAGCGGCGCCTGACGTGGTGATTTGTGAATTAGTGATATGAAAATATTTCTTGAGACTCATTGCATGGGAATAATATCACACTTATGACAATTTGTGATTGTAGTACATAATGCTTGAGCTGCCTGGTATTGAAATACATTACAATATTCAAGCTCAAATGTAAACTAATAATTTGAAACAACTCGTGTTTTCATACCACTAATGCACAATATGGTCATTGGTGGCGCTGGCTTCGCATGTGCATGGTCCCTATAACCCTACTTTCTACTATATTTGCTATTTAACTATTCAACAATAGCAATATCACAATATTAGCAGTGCGGTTAAGTTATTTCTCTAATAAATCTTTGAAATAAACAATACACTAGGGACCAATTGTACAAAGGAGGTTTAAACTGACGCTTAACTGAACCAGGTTCAAAGTGAACAAAATCGCATCAAATTTTATTTATGAATGCATTAATTGCCATATGTCATTAAGATCCTATGCGAATTTGTCTACTTTGAACCTGGTTCAGTTGAGCGTCAGTTTAAACCTACTTTGTACAACTGGCCCTACTATAAACAACTCGCACATATTATACAAACCGCAACGCTATACACGGTTCGTCTGAATACAACTTTACTTTAAAAAATGTCCATGTTTAATTTATGTTTTTATCAACTTTTAACAGTTTTCTTTATTAAAACACATTAACCTTTAAATCTTCGTACGACGAGTTTTCTTTTAATTAAGAGACCTTTTACAAAGCGCTAATTTTTAAAAAAGTTTTTCTAAGTAACCATTGTCAATTATAGGCTCAAATTTTCAGTATGCATTCATGAGACAATTATCTAGGTCTCACGTTGACATTTAAAAAAGAAATTTTTTGAAAAAATCAAATCGATATCTCAAAAACTATACAAAATTTTGAGAAAAACGAAAACGTGAGACCTAGATACGATGTTCTACAGCATATTTAAAAAAAAAGTCAGTTCTGTGAATTTAATAATTAAAAATAAAGATTACGTTATTATATAAGCACTTTTTTAATAACATGTCATTAAAAGTATTTAATTGCAATGGATAAACAAATTAATGGCAATCAAATTTAACTGTGCTTGTGTAATACCCTGTATAAGGAGTGATGTAATATCCTGTATAATGTAACGAAAGAAATGGTTAAGATGCGATAATGTACTGCACCTGATGTTTAGCCTGAGAAGAAAAGGATGCACTATCTAAGTGCAGAGGTAAGCATTCGATGCAAGTGGCAGTTAGAGTGCGGTTCAGGCTAGGAGATCAAAATTTAAATTATACAGTGAATTTTTTTAAGTGTGGCCATAGGGATTTACATGTTAAAAATTCGACCTCATGTTAATGTATGTTATAGCACAAATTTGAAGCAAATTTTTATTTTTATTAATAAATCAAATATTTGTCTACGAAATGCACATTGCTAGAATAACATGAACATGTTCTATTTAATTATTTTTCGGTTAGAAGTTGAATTAATAAGCATAGAATTAACCAAAGTCAAAAATCAAGGTACCTGAAATGTCATTAAGAGAAAAGTTCCGTTAATGGCTGTCTACTGCAAATTTATAAAGAAAATGTCTATTATTAATTAAGCAAGCATTAAAAATATCAATTATGTACGTTATAACAAGTTCCACTCATTTTTCAATGTTATGATTATGAAGAAGTAGTTTTTACAAGTGGTAATAAATTAATGTTGCAATAAATGGTTTATCAGTAATCACAGTGGCAATTTATTAATATCGTCAGCCTACATGGATTACATTCGTTCAATAAATTTGCGTCTATGTTAGGATATTCTAGCAAAGTTCTTCTTGTAGTAAATCGTTTAATTTACGACTAAATACAAAAATTTACTTAAAATTTGCCTCATAACCTACATTAACATGAGGTTAAATTTTTAGCATGTAAATCCCTATGGCCACACTTAAAAAAATTCACTGTATACTCAAGCATCTAGTTTCAATTGATACGTTAAGTGAAAAGTTCCATTGTGTGGTAACAGAGCTCAGGTCATATAAAATCCCGTTAAGCATTTCACTCCCTCACCCCCTCGTCTCAACCGTTTGACACTAATGTATACGCTAATATTATTTAGATTTTCTAAATTGAATATAATAGTTTAGAAGTTTTCCGCTTTTTATTTATCGATAGCTGATCAACTCAAAAAAAAAACATCCTCCGAAGAGTGCAAACTCTTCCTTTGCTCTTTCAGCTGGTGGCAGCAATACCAAAAATTAAACGCATTACGTTAAGTAATCCAAATTACTTAGCCCGGTCACGTTATTCCCCTCAGTACCGCCCTAAATAACGGAGTAGGGGCGTAACACTTTGCAACCAATCTACTTAATTAAAATTAGGTAAATTGAATTGTAAAATGCAATTGATGTTAAATATAATTAAATTTAATTGCAATTAAATCTTAATCAACTACTTTTTTAATTAATTGATTAATTAATTGAAATTTGTAAGGGTTCTTATTCTTTATTTGGTATCCGATTACAGAAAATAACAATAAACTTTACTATTTTTCTGTAAGTACAAAATAACGTGGCACGCGTCACTCGTGCAAAAAAATAACAACCATGGCCTTCTTCTCAATGTTGTCACCTTACAAATTTTAATTTAATAATATGCTTGTGTTGAGATAGTTATATTGCAGGCAAGAAAATTGAAATGTCATATTTAATAATTTGGGCTTTATTCTATATTAAGGCTGGGAATCATATTCGAATACATGTGCACTCTCTATTCGAATACGTTCAAATTTAATAATTCGAATTCTCAAATTATTCGAATAATTCAAATAATTCGAATTTTCAAATTATTAAAATAATCCAAATAATTCGAATTTTCAAATTATTCGAATTTTCAAATTATTCGAATAATCCAAATAATTCGAATTTTCAAATTATTCGAATAATTCAAATAATTCGAATTTTCAAATAAATCAAATTTTCAAATTATTCGAATAATTCAAATAATTTGAATTTTCAAATTACAGTGAAACTTGCTTAGAACGAGCACTGGTTATAACGAGAACTCGGTTATAACGAGAAAATTGAAAAGTCCCGTTTCTCGATATGGTAAATTACATTACGTTTATTACGAGAACTTGCTTATAGTTGCCAATTTTGTAATTTTTTTTGGTTTTACCTTACATATAGCGAGCTTAATTTCAAAGAATTTGAAAATATTTTTTTGTTTGATACAGAATTATGTATTATGCCCGACAAAAAAATCTAAATACGACAAATTAATTGTTAAAAAAATTGTTCGCTTGTTTCTTTGCGAATTAAAACAAGCAAAATAAATTGTTTAAAATTGTATTCAAACTTATTAGTTTATTAAATAAACACAAAAATGCAGGAGTATAGTTGTCCAAGGTTCTTTTAGTGTTCATAGTACATATCATATATGCATATATTTTTTTCATTTATAACGAGCACTTGCATATAACGAGCAATAAGCGTGGTCCCTTGGGGCCTCGTTATATCCGAGTTTTACTGTATTCGAATAATTCAAATTATTCGAATGTTCAAATTATTCAGTGAATTGAAAAATTAAAACTTTCGAATACTAACTTAACCCACCTGACCTGAACTCGAATGTCAAATTTAATAATTCGATTATTCGAATATGTTTTGTAACTACTTTCCTAGTTGCCTTCATTCGACGAACAAAGTTAATAGAATCGTTTTGCGCCACTCAGAAGAAGGCATCCCTGCAATCTTTGATACAACAATGTAGACTCCTCTTCTACGAAGTCTATCTATTGGCTGCTACGCCTTATAGTATTTCTCACATCATTTATTTGCAAAATATTGTCCAGAAGTGATGCTTACAAATGCTTTAAAATGAAAATGATAAAGTACAGTGTAAATTTTGCTCATACAGTGCTCATCGATTTCATTATTCGAATATACAGGGTGTCCCAACAGTGAGTTTTCGAGCCATATCTCGATAACTACTCTTCAGTTGTATCTTCATACAAAAAAATGTTCAACACAATTTCGTTTTTAATTTAACAGGTCCACAATACAAAATTATTTTCATTTATACCGAGTGAATCAAAACAGTGGAGCCAGACACAACTTTTTTATTTCAAATGGCATGCCCTATATATGAAACCAAATTTGGATTGCCCATAAAATTCTACACATTTTCTGTGTACCATTGCCTATACCTAAGCCTAACCGTTCTTGAGATATTTAACGTTTTGTCTAAAAACTGCAATTTGCAGCCACTATTTTATTTATTTTTAACTCTAAGAAAAAGATTTTTGGTACAGATGTAGTTGATACATAAGCTTATTATAAGCCATTATTAAATTTACTTTTATCGTTACAGAGTGATCATGGTAATAAACAAAATATCAGAAATTTCAAAATGACAAAACTCAATTTTCTTAAATAGCATGCCCTATATTTTTCTATCCTACATTCTTCGTCTAATAAAGTACTTTCATTTTTGTTAAGTATGTCTTATACCTATCTGCGATATTTTTAGAGATTTTCAGATCTATTTGAATTATTTCTTTTAAAACGAGTTATTGTCTAAGGTGGCCGTGGAAAACGGCAAACTATGAACCGGTTGACATTAATAATTACTTTTGAAAATCTTAGGGTGTTGAAAACTTTTAGTTGTGAACTTCTTAAGACATGAATTTTTAGATTTATGTATTGAATTATTTCTTTATTAAATGGTTGCAGAGCCAATTTGGTTGGGTCCGTTGGCAACGGGCTTGACGTTTCGTCGAGCAACTTTAGGTGTGTGTTCTAATCGCCTCCTAGTACATATGGGTCCTATGTGAGAAATGGAACACTTATGTGTCGCATTGTGTCAGAATTCATATCGGCCCCTTCGATCTAGGTTTTCTGCGTTTCCCCAGTTTGTAAGGTGAATGCCAAGGGAAAACACCTAGTAGGTCGGTCGCAGCCGCAGCGGGCAATATTATAATAGCTGCCTTAACACATACCTGACAAGCTGATAGAGAGCTTGGGGCATGTATGATGTAAGTACAAAAAAACTATATAATTGTTTAAAGGAGTCCGTACTTAAAATAACTAATGCTTGTACATTATTGTCGCTTGAAAATTACTTAATAAAGTCAACAGCTTCATTTGTTTGCCGTTTTCCACTGCCACCTTAGACAATAACTCGTTTTAAAAGAAATAATTCAAATAAATCCAAGAATCTCAAAAAATATCGCAGTTGAGTATAAGACATACTTAACAAAAATGAAAGTACTTTATTAAACGAAGAATATAAGATAGAAAAATATAGGACATGCTATTTAAGAAAATTATGTTTTGTCATTTTGAAATTTCTGAGATTTTGTTTATTATCATGACCACCCTGTAGCGACAAAAGCACATTTAATAATTGCTTATAATAAGCTTATGTATCGACTACATCTGTACCAAAAATCTTTTTCTTAGGCCCGATTTTTCGATCTCAGTTTAAGTTTCATTCAGTTTATTCCTATAGAAGCAATGAGAATAAACTGAAGTTTAAAGTTAAGCTGAGATCGAAAAACCGGGCCTTAGAGTTAAAGATAAATAAAATATCAATAAATAAAATAGTAGCTGCAAATGGCAGTTTTTAGACAAAATGTAAATATCTCAAGAACGGTTAGATTTAGGTATAGGCAATGGTATATGTATAGAAAATGTGTAGAATTTTATGATCAATCCAAATTTGGTTTCATATATAGGGTGTGCCATTTGAAATAAAGAAGTTGTGTCCGGCACCACTGTTTTGATTCACTCTGTATAGATGAAAATAATTTTACGTAGTAGACCTCTATAATTAAAGAAGAAATTGTGTTGAAAATTTTTTCTGTATCTTCAGTAGTTATCGAGATATTGCTCGAGAACACACTGTTGGGACATCCTGTATACAGGACGTTCACGGGAAGCCGCTACAATAGCTAACTTTTTAATCTCGAAAACCTGACAGTCATTTGTTTCTCTGGTGTTACCATAAAATCCAGCAGGTGACGTCCTGAAACTTTTCTAATTTAAGCTACCTCGTAAAAATTCAAATAAAAAAGTTAGCTATTGTAGCCATTTTCCGTAAACACCAAGATTTATTAATTAAATGATTTATAAAAATAGTAGGCCTTGGAAGGTAATATTTTAGAGACATAATTAATTTGATGCCTTAAACACGATGCGATGTTAAAAAATGTAACATTCCATTTAAAAAAGTTCAAAACAATTGAAAATCTCGAAAACCTGACAGTTATTTGTTTCTCTGGTGTTACCATAAAATCCAGCAGGAGAGGTCCTGAAACTTTTCTAATTTAAGCTAAAATAAAAATTCAAATCAAAAGGTTAGCTATTGTAGCGGCTTCCCGTGTACACCTGTATATCTAAATATTAATTATTATTAATTTAATATTTATTTAAATATTCGAATTATTCGAGTATTCGATTTATTTGAATTATTCAAGTATTCGATTTATTCGAATTATTTGATTTATTCGAATTAATTCGATTTATTCGAATTATTCGAATTATTCGAATTATTCGAATATTCGAATAAATTTTCAATTGAATATTCGAATAGCAAATCTGAGAAAAGTCCCAGCCTTAATTTAGATCAAGACATTTGATTTTTTAGGAGATACATATATTTTGATTATTCTGTGACGATTTTAAGGGTTCTATTAATTTTTATTTTAAAACAAAACACGGTATACTTAATAAACTAACTAACTAAAAGCAATATTAAATTATTTATAAACTTACACATCTAATTTATTTTAGCGGTCGAGCGAAAGTCTAAGGCTTCGTTCACATTGGTGAGCGATGAGCGGTGAGCAGCGAGCGATGAGCAACGAGCGTTACAGCTAAATTTTCAAATGCATTAAAATCAACATGAGTGTGCATATTGATCGCTTTGCCGCTAAGCGATGGCGTTGCGTTGTTCGAGATCAAATTTTATTGTAACGAAATAAATGGCTTGCGGAATCTGCATGTATCTGCTAGTGACAAATTTGGGACGAACAAAATTTTAACTGTACAACTTAAAATATTTCCACGTTTTTGCGGCATCGTAAGATTTTAGGCCAATTAAGTGTTAACATGACATTTTAAATTTTGACGTAAAATTACTGACGTGGATAAATTATAGTGACAACGAGAAGTACCTAGCAACCAAAATCAAGGCTTCGAATCGTAATCTTTTTTGTTCCGGTTCAATAAAAAAATACACTGTGGAACGAAAGTATGGAAACCTCTAAATATTTTAACAACGGTTAGGACTATCGAAACGAAATTTGGAACAGATAATTTAGATGATAGCGCGGATGTCAAGATGGTGTCAGTTGTGTTGTCAATATTTCAGATTTCTCGCTGCTAACTTTGTAATTTTAAATGAAACACCTAGTATTTTTTTATTTATTTAAATTGCTTAAATCATTATTGACATAATAACATGTAACATATGTAACGTATGTAACATATCGTATACCTAATGTTCACTATTTTAGAAATATTTCAACATTTGTAAGTTCGTAACATTAAAACGTGTACGTTTTTTAAAAAGCAAAGTTGGGGTTTACTAAGAATTATGTAAATGTCAATTTTAAGTTAGTATGAAAGTTCTGACTTATAACAAACGTGCGCGTTGTAATGTTACGAACTTACAAATGTTGAAATATTTCTAAAATAGTGAACATTAGGTATAGGATATGTTACATATTGTCATGTTCACAAGGACACACAGTCTTCGGGTTCTTCAAATAAGCAGAGATTTGCTTCCAATCTTCACATGCAAAGGAAATTCTTCACCTAAAACAATAAAACAAAGATCCAAATATTTATTTTACAAATAAAATGTAACATACCTTAATTTTATGTATATTCTTTGAACCATACTGAAATTCCTTAAGAATACCATTTTTCTTACTTCCAACACAAACATTAGATGAAAAACTTTAACTAAAACAGAAACACAGGGGCAATTTAAGTATATATTAAAAATTATACTAATTAAATTGTATCTTACAGTGTTTGATCCGGAATCTTCAACTTTATTATTAAATTCACCAAAACACGAAGCATGGATTAACAATAGAATAAGAAACTTCTGTAACTGGCTCGAGGAGCAAGCTAGGGAGTTGGCAGACACAAAGCAAGACGTACAGCAAAATGTTTCTGGACATAGTCTTGATGTGCCGGTCTTGAAGGTACAAGATGATGTTCCAGTGACAGCTGTAATGTCGGCTCAAGAAGAAAAAGGAACGGATATGAATTTTAGGCATAAAAACGGTCGATTAAGAAAATTTTTAGTTAAATTACCAGACGGAAGGAAATTGAGAATGAAAAAACACGAGGCTATAAAGTTAGTTTTTGTTAATTGATATTTTTGATATTTTTAAGAAGGAATTAAAGGTTGATCTTGTGTAATAGTTCAATCTAATGTTTTAACTTACCGAAATTTGTTCAAAATAATTAAAAAACCACAGAAGTTTGCAATCACTGACACACACATTTACGTCGTAATGACAAATAACAAGATGACAGGATAATCTCGAACTAGGTAGGATTCGTGACGTCATTTAGCCTCGAACCCCTATTTTTAGATTCAAATTTAAGAAAATCAAAGGAAAAATTAAAACATTTCATTATGAAACCTTAAATAGAAAAATATTTTATGATTGACGAAACAAACGGACAAAAGATTCACTGAGAATTTATGAAATAAAAATCAAAGGAAAAATAAAATAAATTATTGGTTTTTCAAAAATAAAAAACTAGCGCGGACGTCATAAAAAGGAGCCGAACCACGCCGAACTGACATTCGCTCTCATTCCTTTGACACCCATCACGGAGTGAATAACTCTAAACAATTTGACTTCCCTACATTTAAACAAAAGTAATTATCATTGAGCAAATAGCTTATTATATAAACACTTATCATTGAGCGAATAGCTTATTACATAAACACTTAGCATTGAGCGAATAGCTTATTACCTAAACATTTATCATTGGGCGATTAGCTTATTACTTGTAACATCTATTATTGATTGATTGATTTATACAATTTTATAATAAATAATAAACAATAGATAAAATTTATTTAGAAAAGTATGATATTTGAAGTAAAAATAAAAAAAATATATTTGAATTAATGATCATTATCGATATTATTGTTGTTAACATTATTGTTTTTATAAAGCATTTAAAAATTTAAATAAAATAAAAATTTTGAACATAAATCTAGCATTTTATTTATCTCTACTGCTGCTCTTTCTACATAGTTCCACTTTCTTTATCTATAAAAGATAAAAAAAAAGAAAAATTGCTACTAAGTAAACCACAAGGTTAATGAAAATAGTTAAAAGATAAACTTTTGACACATCAAAAGTTTGGTAATAACCAGTGGTTATACGTCATAGCAATATGTTACATGTTATTATGTTAATAATGATTTAAGCAATTTAAACAAATAAAAAAAATACTAGGTGTTTCATTTAAAATTACAAAGTTGGCAGCACTGGTGAGAAATCTGAAACATTGACAACACTGCGGACACCATCTCGACATCCGCGCTAGCATCTAAATTAACTGTTCCAAATTTCGTTTCGATAGTCCTAACCTTTGTTAAAATATTTAGAGGTTTCCATACTTTCGTTCTACGGTGTATATACTGGAAAAAAATAGGCCATACTTCAAGGGCGGCTTCTTTGGGCCAAAACAAATCGATATAGATCAATTTATCTTAGTACAATTTTGCTTCATTAAAAAGTTATTGCCTTTCAAAGATAACTTTTTTATTTCAATATTTTAGCAAAACTCGTTCATTTTTGGAGGTACTTAATTGTAATTTGGTATTTTAAGGTTTCTTGTACTGCTGAATCTGAATATCTTCCTATTTTTAACGTATAGGGGACGTTCTCGAGATACTGATATTCTTTTTTTTATTGCTGTACTTTTTTTTAACGTGAATATTTTAAAAATTATATTCATTTTTTTGAAAGAAATAATTTACTTTATAAAAGGTATAGTTACATGTCGCTAAAGTATACCAGTTTTGAGAAAAATGGCTTTGAATATGATAATGCTGAATATTACTGTTTTAGGTCTACATTGAAGCAGGCACATAAACCCGTATTTCAGTTATAACTTTTAAGTTTAACTTTAATCTTCACTTTATTTCAATGGGAACAACTGTTTTTATAATTTTTACTATGGAAGTAATCTGGAGTTGAAAGTTGAACTATGAGTGAAATACGTGGCCATAGCAAATATAATAAGAATTTTTACGTAATGTATCGTTGATTTAAATGTGGAATTGTAAATTTTTCATCCTGAAGTAGCGTTACTGGTATAGTAAGTATTCAACATTTTCACATTCAAAGCCATTTTTCTCAAAACTGGTGTACTTTAGTGACATGTGACAAGTATGCCTTTTTTAAAGTAAATTAAATGTCTTTTCAAGAAAACGAAACATATTTTTAAAATATTCACATAAAAAAAAGTATGACAATAAACAAGATTATTGGGTCTCCAGAGCGCCCTCTACACGTTACGTTAAAAATAAGCAGATATTCAAATTCAGCAGTACAAGAAACCTCTAAATACCAAATTACAATTAAATATCTCCAAAAATGAGCGAGTTTTGCTAAAATATTGATATAAAAAAATGATCTTTGAAAGGCCATCACTTTTTGATGAAGCAAAATTGTACTGAGATAAATTGATCTTAATCGATTTATTTTGATCCGAAGAAACCACCCTTGAAGTATGGCCCATTCTTTACTGGACAGCCAGTATATCAGTTTGGTTCCGGTTTCCGTTCCGGCAAAAATAGCGTTTTTTTCCGGTTTTCGATTCCGTTCCGAATGATTAATTTTTAAATTTTTTAATATTTTTATTTATATTAAAAATGTATTATCGCATTAAATTTTCTTTCGTGATAAGACTACATACACTACGAGACTGCGCAAATGAGAATGTCTTAACGTGCGTGTCTGAGCATGTATCAAACCGAAATGAACCGATATTTCTTTTCGGTTCAACTCCGGTTTTCGTTACGACAAAAATAACTGTCTTTTCGGTTTTCGGTTCAGCTCCGGTTTGAAGCCCTTACCGAAATATAAGGTTATTCTAAAATAAGTTCCAATTTAAAACGGTCTAGTGGTTCTAGTTTTCCGGACGCCGAGCAGAGTACAAAAGTTCTTGAACAAAGCCGATTCAAAGTTCCTCCCTTAATCTGGGCGCGCCGTACCGACTGATCCATTCCCTGACAAGGACTTCAGCAATAGTGATCGCCTCTTGGTTTGGTAGGGCGTATGCTTCAACCCACTTGCTAAAGTAGTTCATTACTACGACGATGTATTATTTCTACTATTCGTTTGTAGAAATGGGCCGGCTACATCAAAGGCAACTCTCTCAAAAGGGCTTACTACGTTATACTGCTTCATAGGAGCCTTGCCTCGTCTGTGGGGGCCGTTACTGGCAGCGCAGACTACACACTTCCTACACCAATCCTTTACGTCTTCCTTGCAGTTTACCCAGTAGAACTGCTCGCGCACCTTTTCCATAGTCTTCTTGATTCCCAGATGCCCTCCCGAAGTTCCATCGTGAAGTTCCCTCAAAACTTCCGGCACTCTATTCTTGGGGGTCAGTAACTGTGTCTTCTGTTCCGTGCCTTTCTGGTTCTTGACAGTTTGTTTCAGAAGACCATGATCCAGCATGGAATCCCATTGCGCCCAGTACGATTTTACGGATGGTGGCGTATCTGGGAGAGCATGCCAGCGATACCAATGTTGCTAACGTCTGTGTCCACGAAGAACTTGCCTTCTGGGAAAGAATAGGAGCACTTATCAAGTGCTATTTTAGTTGTTCAAAACTAGTTTGGCAGTGCTGGTCCCATTCAAACGGGCGGCCTTCTTCGGTGAGTTTTGTCAACGGCTTAACGATATCTGCAAATCCGGGTACATAGCGCCGATAGTAAGTGCACAGGCCTAGGAAACTCCTTATTTGGTGTTTATTCTTGGGAGTTGGCCAGTCTTTCACCTGAATCTTTACTGGGTCCACGGCGATTCCATTCCCCTTAACAATATGGCCTAGATAATTCACTTCCTTCTGGAACAGGTGGCACTTCTTGAGAATAAGCTTTAATCCAGCTCCGCGAAGCGGCTGGAACACTCTTTCCAGGTTCGTCAGATGGTCATCGAACGTTTTTCCCACCACGATTATGTCGTCCAGGTACACCATGCACGTTTTCCAGGACAGAACCTTCAGAACCGTCTCCATTAGCCTCTCGAATGTCGCTGGGGCATTACATAACCCGAACGGCATCACCGTGAACTGCCTTATACCCATACCAAGGGAAAACGCCGTCTTTTCTCGATCTTTGGACACTAGTTCCACCTGCCAATAACCACTCTTTAAATCCAAGATCGAGAAGACTTTTGAGCCAGCCAGAGTGTCCAGAGTATCATCAATCCGTGGCAGAGGATAGCTGTCCTTTTTAGTGTCGTTGTTGAGCAATCAGTAGTCTACGCAGAACCGTGTGGATCCATCCTTCTTCTTCACAAGCACTACTGGTGACACCCATGGGCTGCGCGATGGCTCAATTACATTGTCTTTTTCCATCTCACGAATAATGCGTTTTGCTTCCTCACGCTTCAGTTATGGTAATCTCCTTGGAGCTTGACGGTCTCTGTATATCTGACGAAGTCAGTTCTTCCTTAGGTCCACTTTCTACCTCGAACACATCTTGATAGCGACAGATCAGGTTCTTTGCTTTTATTTTTTGCTTTAGAGTCAATTCCTGGGCCGTCGACATGACCGTTTCCAACAACTTCTTAGGGGCCTTTGTCTCTTGCATGTTTACTTCTAGCTGGCGGGAAATGGAAGACACCATGGCGCAGCTTTCCAAGATGGTACCTTTCTTGATGTTGACGGGGAAACAGTTCACATTCATCAGGCGGACTGATATTTCTTTCTTTGCTGTCAACAAAGTTTTCCCAACGAGAACTCCTCTTCCAATCTTCTGATCGTCGGTTCGACCATAATGACTTGCCCATCTTGGAAAGCGCCGTTCAGGTTTGCGTCGACTATGACCTCGGTCCTGCTGGGTAATAGAACATCTTCGGTGAGAACAACTCGAGCGGCCACGTCCTCTCGTTGATGCAAAACCAATTCCTCGTTGTTAACCGCCATCACGCCACGTTTCAGATCCAATTGGAACCCATGGGCACATATGACATCCATGCTCACAATCGCCTCGTCCTCTATTTCTGCTGCATGGTGTTTGATGGGGGTCGATCCAATGGTAATGATCACCTCTACTTCGCCATGGAGAGTTGCTGATGTTCTGGTTGCTGTACTCAGTCTCCATTTAGTCGGCTCGGTGCGTCTTGATAACTTGATAACGTCGGGCCTCAAGTTGTCTTCGTCGCACTCGTATCCAGTAACATGGTGTGAGGGATGTCATCAATGGTGGTATCCACGAAGACACTACTGGTTAATCGTCGCAAGGCTATTACTTTCGTGACTTTTGTCTTTGGAGGCCTTTGAATACGGGTCGACGTTTGTCCATCTGCACCGACCATGCTTAGTTTCCCTTGTGGTTTCCCTTCGTGGAGGATCCTGCCTGGCCTTGGGACACCGCCTGCGAACATGTCCTTCTTCCTAGAAATTCTGACACACCAGCGGATTCTTCTGCCTCAAGAATTGTTTCATAAAGCGGCGAACATCCTCGGCGGTGGTATACTCCTTGGGCCGCTCTTCTGCAGCGGATCGCACCTTGACGCTGGCGGGTTCCTCCTCTTGGAAGTCCGTGGCAGCTCGCACCTTGACATGCCCTCTTGAGACTTGCTTCGCGACCTCATATTCCAAGGCGTAGGTCAATGCGTTCTGGGATGAAGGTCTGCACCGTCAAACATTGCAGGAATTCTTCAGGAGCTGCAGGATATGCCAACCGGGCCAGGCGCGCTACATCAGCCTAGAATTCCTGAAGACCTTCTTCGGATTTCTGGGAACAGTTTCTCAGCTGCGCACGGCACACCTCGGTCAGATGCGCCTGGCCATAACGCATCTCCAGCCTGTTCACCAGCTTGTTGTAGTCCTCTTGTTCCTCTGGCGACATCGTTTGTAGCACATCGATAGTGTCCCCCCTCAATGCCACAATTAACAAAGCGGCTTTCTCACTGACCGTCCGTCCGTTTCTCTTTGCTGCTGCTTCAAATTGTTTGAAATAGTTAGGCCAAGAAGACTTCCCATCGAACGTCGGTGGTATTATTTTCAATTTAGAAGTTTCCGCTGGTCCTGCCACACTTCGGCCCTCATTATTTTCTGGTATTTCTGCTGGCGACGGATCTCGGAATATTCACAATCCTGCCATGATTTGTTCGAGATTCTTAATTTCGTTATTCTGCTGAAACAGTATCTCTTACATATTTTCTTGCAGATTCCTTGTCTCTTCCGATATTTTTACCACTAGTTTATCCTCGAGCTCTTTTAATTTCTCTACAAATTCATCCTACAAATTTTCAGATTGTTCTTGTAATTTAACTTCCAAATTTCCAGATTGTTCTTTTAATTTCTCCTGTAATATCTTACTTAAATCTGCAGAACCGCCCGTGATTTCCGGATGCTTCCGGATCCTCCCCTGCATGTAGAAGCGCTTGGTGTAATCTTTGTTGCAAAATAGATTTCTTTCCACAAACTTCTAATTCGCGTTCTTCTCAAGCGGTTTTCAATTCTGTCACTTTTAAGTCTTTCAAGAGCATTTTCTTTGTAGCCATTGTTTTTTTTTCGACACTACACTTTATTTATTAATTTGTTTAAATTTAATTTAATTGTTTATTTATTTCCACGAACCTCAAACCTGACACCAGTATTTACGATTTTAAGTGTTCTATTAATTTTTAGTTTAAAACAAAGCAAAGCTTAATAAACTGACTAACTAAAAGCAATACTAAATTATTTATAAACTTACACTGTAACATTAATTTATTTACACGCTTATATCTAGTTTATTTTAACAGCCGAGCGTAAGTCTAACGCGAACTTTAATGCCGAACTGTCCCCTATTCACCGGCTGCCGCTTTTATATAAGCCGTTTGTACGTGAACTTTCCAGAAGGGTTCCAGAAGGTCTGGTTTTATTTCGCCGCCGGAATTCTCCAGGCTGTCTGCAGAAACTTCTCGCCTAATGCGCGTCGGCTGTGACTCAAGAGATGGCTGGCGTCGACTGGTGTCGACGAATCATTATAATTCTATTATTCTTGTTATAAGTAAGCATTCTAACTTTCTCAGGGAGTTTATTATAAAATATTTTGCATCACCAGTTCTTATATTTTTCAAGCCTACAAGTAGGGATATAGATATTAGATTTTTATCTGGTGTTGTAGTCATGAATTTCATCACAGAAAGTAACATTATCAGTTATACATTTTGCGTAAAGTAAACATTCATAAATATATATAGCAGGTAAGTTTAGAATTTTGAGCGTTTTAAAAAGATCACTGGTGTCCGTCGTTGAGTGGCTCCAAAGCAAAATTCCGTAGTTTAGTAGACTATGTATGTATTGTAAACGCTCCTCTGGCTCAGCTCCCGAGCGTTGAATTAGGTAAGTATTTCTTTCTTACCAATCACCACCAATGGTAGCATATGGCGTTTACACATAAGAGTGCCAGGTAACTTAGTCGTGACGCCAAGATTCATAAAGAAAACTTCATTTACTACACTCACCACTATTTTAATGAAAATCGTAAAACATAACAGAATTGATAATTAATATCCAAATAAAACACTTGCGGAGGATCCCTATAGCATCAAAAATAACATTGTAATAAATCGGTAAGTTAATTATCTCAGAAATTTTAATTGTTAATAAACAACACACAATTAAACATCGCTCGCAACGGACGCGATACTTAACAAAAAATTGGCAACAGAAACTCCCACCAACAAGCTAACAACAATATTAATATTAAAATTTGATAATCTCTCTCATCGGACGTGATTATCAAACATCTCCCAAAGCTTGGCTTTACCAGGCTCATCGGCCAGTGTAAGACACAAGTGTTATTTGCCAATCGCTCTCAACGGTCGCGATTTACAAACAACTAACAGTTTTGCATTTACTTCGCACATCGGCCGAAGTAAGATACAAGGAATAATTAATAATCGTTCGCATCGGACACGATTTCCAAATGATTGACAAAATCTGTCTTTACCCCGCTCATCGGCCAGAGTAAGATACAAGTTCTGTTTGAAAACTGCTCGCAACGGACGCGATTTTCAAACACCAACCAGTTCTCCCTTATTTAAGCTCACCGGCTGAAATAAGATGCTTCGCTCGTACATCGACCAAGCGTGATGAGATCACATCGGACACTCATGCCTCTTGGGCCATTTTCCCTGGTTTATATAGTAAACGTTAACTAGTTTTTGTTACCAAAATTCGCAAACAACGTATCTTCAGCGCTCCGCGTGGAAATTTCCGTGCGCGTCGTACCTGGTACGGGAATTTCCATGCGTTTTGGGTTCAATTACACTTACTTAAATAACGCATTATAACAAATTTACACTAAATTACACAATTACATTTCGTAATATTATTTCTAAATTACCCAAAACTAAAAAGATTCATAACAAAATTTAAGAATCAAAGCGCAGTCTTTACATTATAAGGGCAAAGTAAGCCGTTTTTAAAACTTAACCAGAGATCTAAGCCATTTTTTGGCATTACATTAGTTTGCAATATTTTCAAACATTGTAATTTTCGCGTTAAAACAATGACGTCATATTTGAAATAATAATAATAGTATATTACGTATCAAGTTAAGAAAAGTGAAGTTTTACTAAACGAGTTTGGCTTGTTTAAAAAAGCCAAATGAGTTTAGTAAAACACTTTTCTAACGAGTCAAGCCTAATCCACAATTTCCCGGGAACGAAAACGAGAACGGGAACGGGAACGTTAATAAAGTTAAATCATTTCATAATCGTACAAAAATGTCCACAATGTATCAGTCAATACGATAACGCTAATGAAGCTCCGCAACGGAAACGTAAGAGTTGATGCGTTCCCATTGCGGAGATTTATTAGCGTTACCGTATTTACCGATGCATTGTGGACACTTGTACGATTATGAAATTATTCAACTTTTTTAACGTTCCCGTTCCGGTTTCCGTTCTCGTTCCCGGGCAATTATGGAATAGGCTTTACGTATACTATTTTTTCGCATTTCATACAGTAACGTGTTTTATTAATGTTTAATAGAAGTGACATTAATCACTGTCACATTAATAACTGTCACAATTGATGAACGAAAAATCATAGTAGTTAATACGTTACTATACAGTAATAGTTGCTATGTTGTAAAGTAACCCATTACAGTACGATTTTGAGGATATTAATATGATACGTTACTGTATGAAATGCGAAAATAATAATTTATTAATCCAAGAAAATGATCACCTACAGTGATAATATCCAATATCACTGTAGTCAATAACTGGATATAACATACAATACATGTACACGTTAAAATAAAAACACACAAAGAAAACGAAAGTTTAGGCAAGCCTATTGAAAATATTCATTTAAGGAGTAAACACATTTGTCGATTAGTAATTTTTTAAGTTCTTGTTTGAAGGTTTTGGGGGATTCTATTGCAAGTATGTCACGGGGCAAATTCTCATATATTTTACGACACTGATAGTTTGGTGAATGCTCATAAAAAGCTGTGCGGTGTAAAGGGACTCTTAGCGCTTGATTATTTCGCTTAGAGTAACAGTGATTCTCGTTGTTTTTTTCAAAATGGTTGATGTCGGTCTTAACATACATGCATGAATTTAAAACATAAATAGACGCTAATGTAAGTATATTTTGATTTCTAAACGTATCTCTGCAAGAGTGTCTTTTGTTCAAGTTAAAAATTAGCCGGACAATTCTTTTTTGGAAAATAAAGATTCTGGTAATGTTGGGTACATTACCCCATATGATGATATTATACGACAAGGCAGAATACACAAGCGCATAGTACGTCTGGAAAAGTATTTCTTTATTTGCGTCATAGCGTAATTGTAACAAAGCATAGTAAGCTTTACTTAGTTTCTTACTGATTGTATCAAGATGGTTACTCCATTTTATTTCTGAATCTAGGGTTAAGCCTGAGTCTAAGGGTTAAATTTAACTGAAAGATTATTTGGAAACAAAGAGATGCCTCTTCCGAACTGCATACATTTAGTTTTTTGGATATTTAATACTATCTTATTATCTTTACACCAAGATTCCATGTCAGTAACAACTGATTAACATGTGCTTGGAGTTCGTCAGGGCTCGGGGCAGATACAGCAATTGAGGTATCATCCGCATAAATCACAGTATAACCGTTTTTGACATATTTAGGAAGATCGTTAATAAATAATATGAAAATGAGAGGGCCTACCACCGAACTCTGAAGAACACCAACGTTCAAGTTATATCTATCGGATTTTACATTATTACAAGTGATATATATATTACATCATAGACTAAATTATTTCAAATATTAGTCGAAAATATTGCGCTAAAAAAGTCTATTGTTTGCAAGATTGCGTAGAACGAAAAGGTTTTTAGATAATTTGTTTGCAAGGGATTCACCATGTTAATTTTCCATTCAAGATTAAGCCCAAGAATTTCACAGCCGAGTCTGTATTATTTTGGTGACAGAGGCTGAGCTTATGTTTTGTGTCTTATCAATATTTAACTTTAACTTATTACTTAAGAATCAATTTTCAGTAGAGCCAGTTATTTTCCGTGATTTCCTATTGAAGATGTATGTTTTACACTAGTGAATCCGCAGTATCGTCCACAAATAAAATAAGGGATATGGTTGAATCGCTAGAGGGCAGATCATTGATGTAAATCAACAATAAAGCTGGACTCAGGATGGAACCCTGGGGTACCCTATGGCGTATACTCCTGAAATCAGAATAACTATTGATTATAACTATAATGATAATAATAACTATATGATTATTGACATTTTGCATTCTGTTTTGTAGATATGACTCCATAAACTGTAAACTGTAAACATAATATACTAGTTTCTGTAGCAATATTGTATGTGAAACGCAATCAAACGCTTTACTTAGATCAAAAAAATGAGACACTAATGTCTGCATTCATAGTGCTTCCTTAAGGCTTCCTTGAATGGGGAACCCCTTAAAATGGGAATGTCGTAAGGCAGTTGCATTACAAGAATTCACATTCTAAGGGGTCCCTTATTGAATGAAGCCTCAAGGAATCACTTTGAATACGGACATCAGTGATTTCTTTCCTCAAAACATTTAAGTATAGCTGTAGTTAAATTGTTTATAGCTTTAGTAGTGGATCTAGACTCGCAATACGCGTACTGAGATTCTGTAAATAGCTTATTACTTTCAAAGAAATTAACGATTCTTGTTTTCATGATTACTTCAAAGACTTTTGAAAATATTGGCAGAAGAGAAATCGGTTTATAATTTGAAATGTCAGAGAAATTTCCTTTTTTAGCTATAGGTATAACCGTTGCTATATTGCTTTAATTTTGTTAGTGGTGAGATAATTAAGTTTTTCACAAATTTCATAATAGGTACAGTTAGGTCATAAACGTCTTTAGCTTTTGAATTATTTAAAATGTTAATAGCATCTCTTGTCACGCCTTTGGTCGTTAAAACTTGTCAGAGTATCTTGGTTATTTGATACCTACCAAACGTTCGGTTGCTGCACGCTGTGGAGTTAACATTACCTTTTTCCACTGACTGGATTCTCCGTTAAGACCAACGTAACGTTCCCTAACGAAGCCTACAACTTTTCCGGATCGACATGAAGGCAGAGTTTATTGATCACATACCCAAGGTATTTGAGCTCCTCACGACAAAATTGACATTTATCCTTATTTAGAGTTAGACCAGCCGCAGCGATGCGATCCAAAACCTTTTGAAGGATCTCTAGATGCTTGGCAAAGGTGGACGTCACGATGACAATATCGTCCAGGTATATAAAGACATAAGGCTCAAGGTCAACACCGATCACACGATCTATGAAGCGCTACCACGTCGCGGGAGAATTTTGCAAACCCAAAGGCATTCGTTTTAATTGGTATAACCCTCGATTTGGGACCGTGAACGCCGCGAAAGGTTGAAATTTTTCAGTCACAGGAATTTGCCAGTATGCAGATTTTATGTCCAAGGACGTAAGATATTTCCCGTCTCTTAGTTTATCCAACGTATCGGAGATGTAAGGAAGAGGATATGCATCTTTTCCCGTTACACCGTTCAATTTGCGGAAATCGACACATAATCTGTAGGATCCGTCTTTCTTAGAAACCAGTAAAATTGGTGAAGCCCAGGGGCTTTTGGATTCCTCAACAACTCCTAAAACCAACATCTGATTTAATTCCTGATCGAATATCTTCTGCATAGCAGGGGATATCGGGTCATATATCTTTGCTTTATTGGCTCGCTATCGGTAAAAATTTGAAGCTCAATCAATGAAGTATAACCTAGGGTTTTTCCTGAATGGTTTAGAAAATGACTATCTACTAAGTCTTCAAGTTTAGAACTTTGAGCAGTCGAAAGAAGAGAATGTGATATAATGGCATCCACAGACCAAGTGGGATTGGCAGAAAAATGCCACTCACCACGACGTAAATCAGGCACGATTTCCATATTTCTCCAAAAATCCGCGTCAAGGATCAAATGATGACTCAGATTCGGGATAACCAATATTTCAATCATCTTTACCACGTCTCGAACACGCACCGGGACGACAACATAACCAGGACTAAGATAAACGTTACTGTTGGCTACCGTACATGAGGATGGTTGAACCGTTAATTAGAAACTAAGTCCTTTAAGGATTTCCCAACCGATTTTTCCGACGATAGTGCTCAAAGCACCAGAATCAAGTAAACCAAGGAATGGGATACCAAGGATCGAAACCTCTAGGTATGGACTCTCATATATAGCGTGGGATAGTATGAAATCTACAATGTTTTGTTGCCTAAAGTTGACCGTTTTAGAAGAAGAGTCATGCAGCAGATGACCTCCTATTGCATGCGTGGCTCGTTTCCCGAGCATTTAGGGCACGTCGGACGGGTTACATTCGGAGTACCACAACGAAAACAGTGTCGCTTGAGGAGTTTGGGACATTTCGAAGTAAAATGTCCCTCTTGTCCACAATTCCAACACTTGCGGTTTATCGCTTGTACACTCTCGCAAGAGACAGTCGATGAACTGGAAGAGAGATACGCCAAATCAGGTTCTAGAGTATGGTTGTGTTTAGGTGGAGGTACATATAACTCAACAGCAGTTTTCCTCGCATCCAAAGTCCGACACTAGATGCCCAATAGAAGTAATCTCAACCAGGCCTAATTGTGTCTGATAAAATGGCAAAATATTTCTCGTTAATATCTTAAGTTGGATTTGTTCCGGCACAGGGGTAGATAACCGTGAAAACAAATTCAATATAACTGAAACATATACTCTTATGCTCTCATGCGAGCCCTGAGTTCGTCTCTTTAATTTCATCGAACAACCTGTCATCGTAATCCGAAATCAAAAATTCTTCTCGAAGTCTAGCGACCAACTCATCCCAATCAGCGATAAATTTTCTATTTGCCCTAAACCAGATCAAAGCAGAACCCACGAACAATTCAAAAGCAGAAACAAAGAGTTGAACCTTGGTAACATTGCGAGAAATCCTCAGCTCTTCAACACGTTCGATGAAAGCGTTGAGTGACATCTCCTGTTGTTACCTGAGTAAGTCAAATTACACCTTACTGGCATTTGGGGAACAGATGACATGGGAAGACTTCTAGTTTTTGAGTCACGAGTTTCATCATCAGTTGACTCAGAATCCGAAGAAAGTGTAAAGAGAGATGTAGAGTTCGCAATGGTACTTAAATCAGCAACAGGGTTTGCATTCGCAGAAGAAGATTTATTCGTCTTGACCTTGGCCTTGGAGTGTCGACAATGAAGAAACAAACTTCACCAATAAAGTAGACCGCTGGCGAACATCTTTAGGCGAGGTAGCCGTACAGCGATTTGTTCGACCTATGGCATGCGCGATTTTAGAAAAGATCTTTTTGAACGGTGTCACCCAAGTTTAAATTAAATCTACTTGTCTCTACTTACCACGACTCCTGGTGACAAGTCTGCCGAATCTAAATCAGCTGTGCCCCAGCTAGCAACAGTGGAAAAGGGGGCAGGTTATCTCAACGATGGTAAGTTATAACGGGCACCAGAAGACAATTTAAAAACAACTAATCGAAATTCGACTGGCCGACGTCTCCAATCGACCAAGTCGTGCAGAAAGGAAACTACTAAATAGAGACGAGACTTATTATACCCACTGTGTGTATGAAAGTAGTTAAAATTAAAATCGTACTCAAGTTAATACAATTTATTAATCAATTAAACTAATAGAAATAAGAGAAACAGTTTTACAGTTACACTAATACGTTTACTTTCTAGCGTACCGTGTCTTTAAATTAAATCCGCACGAAGAATGCATGCGCAACAAACAAAAAAAAGAAGGTTACCTCGCGACCGATGTCATATACCGTCTGAAGTTGGCTGTCACTACGCCATCTAGTGGTCTTGTCAGAGTCGATGACTTCACAATGGCGTACTCACACGACGGGGAACAACAGACGGGCAACAAGAATTGTCGGGGCACCAACACGCGATGTACTGGGAAATCCCTCGCGTATACGCTTGCGGGGATGACCTGGGCCTGCGCTGTAACTTGCGAAAAGCCAAGCAGAAAAGGAACAAGCCCGAACTAAAAAAGCCTACGTGGAAAAACGATATGCGTTAGCGGCCATTTTGATGGTGATATGCGTCGTTACATATTACCTGAGCGAACAGAAGCCTCAGGCTTGGTACGGAGATTAAAATTACCTCCGCTCGGTGTTCGGCAGTGTCGAATGAATTTCCAGCCAAGCTGCGATTGATTTCTTCTCCAAAAGAGCAAGGAATCCGACAATTTTATCACACGCGAAAAGATACGTCCTTACGGCACAATGCACGAACAACAAAAGAGAACGACCAAGCCGCTCAATTACGCAGATCGCCTTGAGGCAAGGGAATTACCAATGGTATGCGGCCTGAAAGTCACATGGACCCCCAGAACCTATCAGAAATCAATGATCGCAGCGTGCAGGTTTTCCCCCATAGCGCTGTAAAGGAGGGGTACCAGGGTTGCCACGGCGCGAAAACGAAATTATTAGTCGCTACATTTTAGCGCTAAATTTAAAACGTAACAACGGACTCCACTGAGCGACACCATCAAAATTATCAACAATATCCCTAATTTCCTCTGCCTTTGCTTTAAGAGCCGCAAGGTCTTCCTGTACCGTGAAAGGGTGTGGTGGAAATACAAAGCTAGACATATTTTCTAACCGCATTAAATTTCCATGGGTGACACGTAGTGTCGCGACAGGTGAGTCACTAGTCATCCCCCAAACCTTAAGTTCATATTCAAGTTCATCTCTGTTTAAACGATTAATTCCAAATTTGGTATCCATTTTCACTCAACACGACTAAAAAATAGGTGTATGCAAAGAAATCGACTAAAGAAAGTGCAAACCTAAGTAGAAAAGTATAAGTTCCCCCCCTTATAATAGAGCAAAACAAAGAAAAGAGGAAACCACACCAAAAAATGTAAAACGTGGCCCATAAATGCTTTCAAGCGGCCCCACGTTGGGCGCCAAAAATTTTTCACGCCTTTGGTCGTTAAAACTTGTCAGAGTCTTTTAGTTATTTGATACCTACCAAATGTTCAGTTGCTGCATACCGTGGAATTAACATTACCTGGGTCAAACCTTTTGTACCCAAACTCAGTGGAGACGGTCGTGGGCCAAAATGGGGACCAAATAGCCGTGACCACAAAATATCGTTTTCGGAAAAGAGCGCCACCAGCGATTGAAGGTGACCCAAGCTACACTCAAGCTACACCCAAGGTGATATGGGGTATTGAAATAGTTGCAGTTCCACGCTGGAAGGGACGGTCGAAACGTCGTACCACAGATAAGAGAGCAACCGCTATAAGGGGAAGGGGATCTCCGGTTGAGAGTCGTATTTGCACATCCGTGAATTTTGGTTTCGTTGAAAGTAACATTAAATACGTGTATATTAATTCAGTAAGAAATTCAGCAATTTCGCGACTATTATTTCTTTAAACAAAAAATACGTGAACCATAACGCAACGAAAAAAAGACAATAATAATTTTATTACCACATTCAAAAAAAAGAAAATGTGTTCTTAATAAAACGAAAAAAAGAAATAATTTGGTTTGTTCCGACCGTAGAATTCCGTGGTTACAAGAAGCGAAGTCCTCCTAGGCCGGTGAAACTGCTTTAGCCCTGTAAGACTCAAGGTCTTCTTAGGTCGGTGAAACTGCTTTATTCATTCCCTCGATGCGATTCACGGCGAGTTCGAAGGGGCCGTGTGGAGACAGGCGGCCACAAATACAGAAGTGTAGTTAACGTAGACACGGAGAGGGATCCAACCAAACCAAAAGAAGAAACCCCGATGAAAGCTGGTTTTTTTGACGAAATGCGAAGAAGTCGTTCGAGTGCGAGGTGCTCGTAAAGCCACAATATCCGGCTTAAGCCGAGTCAATTCTTGCTTCGAAGAAATAAACAACGTCCCCCCAACTTCAAAACCCCTCTTGTCACACAGTAAATTCAGGTAACACGCAATTCAGAAAGCATCTAAAAATGGCCATCGTGTTGGGACGTCGAACAAACTCGCACGTACACTTCAATGAACAACCAAACAATCAATGATCGATCTTCCGTCGCTTCACGCAAGGGACGCTGGGAAATTTTTGGCACACGAGCAACATATTGAAAATTCAAAACAAAGGTATGCTATTCTCCCCACAGGTATAGCAGAGGGAAGTATACCCAACGGTATTATCTAAGTCGAATAAAATGTAACACTCTCACTTCAGTAAGCGATACTGTGCCAAAATTGAATGATTTAGTTGGTTTGGTTCATGCCTTTAAGTAATAGTTACTTAAAAAAAGTGATATTTGTTGGAAGGTTGTTTACAAGTTTCTCTGCTACCTACTTCTGCAAGGTAACTATTCGAGTTGTTTACATTTATATTAACTTCAGTTGTGTTTTCTTTCGAATTTCTGTCACATTTGCTCAACTTTATTTGAACTGTTTGCTATTAAAGTTGCTATTACTTTGATTTTTGTCATTTTGATCGCATTACTATAATTCCGTTTGTAGTTAACAAAAATTTCTTTTTTAGTATTGGTAGGATATTTATTATAAATTTTTTTTATAAGAGTTAGATTTTCTCGCATTGCCATTAAGTCATTCTTAAACCAGGTTTTATTCATGATTTGCCTATTTTCCTTTTCCCTAATTTCTGGAAACGCTAAATAGAATTTTTCTAAGATAATTTCTAGGAATTTGTCAAACAGAACATCGACGTTATTAGAATAGCAGTCAATGAACGACCAGTTGACATTCTCTAATAGGCTATAAAAATAGAAAAGACCCCTCTGTGCAATAAACCTTTGGTTTTTGCGATTCAAACTAGATATAAATCTTATCTCTTGAGTGTGTGGTGAGTGTGGTGACACATATCAATAGGTGCGTTTTATTGATACGATTCTAGTTTTGATGTTAAAGTTTTGACGTTTTTTTTGTCTACAATGGTGCAACTTTTGTTACGGTCGTTTGAGACAGTGGAACAAATTATTTCCTGTAACACGTTAAAGTTTTGTTTATATTTCTTCAGTACATACTTTCACAAAATATCTCTGCACTTAAATGTATTTCAAGTAATGTAATTGTTAATAGCAAATTTAATTTATCCTGTTTTAACCGAACGTTTGCTGTTTATATGTATTATTTTTGTATACAAATACATAAATATGAATATATTTTTTGTTTACTTAAAAATTTTCTTTTTTTTAAGAGTAGCAATTTGACTGCATTTCTTTTTAGGTACACTGGCATTCAACAGTTTCGGTTACTATGAAGAACTACGACAAAGTGGACAGCTTAGAAAAGCCTGCTCCAAACGTGGTTCAGGCAAACAACCTCCAAATAGGGTGAATACTACATCTAGACTAATAAAACTTAGACACGTGATGAAAAATGAGCTTAAAATAAAGCACAAACCGATAAATGCCTATCTTGTAACATCAGATGATGAGCATCAGGTCAGTTAAATTCAATTTGCAAAAAATTGGATAATACATTTAAACAGCTGTGTTGTTAGTCAGAATATGTAGCGCCGTACGATCGACGGAGGGAGTATATCTCTGGATTTAGTGGTAGTAGTGGAGACGCCGTTATAACAATGGGCAAAGCTGCTCTCTGGACTGATGGTCGTTACCACCTACAAGCCGATGATCAACTCAATTGCGACTGGTTACTTATGAGGGACGGCGAAAATAAGATTCCAACAATATCCGAATGGCTTAATCAAGAATTAGCTGAAAACAGCACCGTTGGTGCAGATCCAAAGCTAGTACCAGCCTCCATGTGGGAAACGCTAGAATATGAACTGTCTCAATCAATGATAGAACTGGTTGAGGTCAATGTGAATCTCATAGATCTAATTTGGGAAAATCATCAGGAAAACGTTGAGACTAAGGCTGCGATGGTATGGGATTTAAAATATGCTGGTAAGAATTTACTGAATTGATTATTATAAACTGAAAACGTATAAATTGAAGATTTTTGATTGTATTTTTCCAATAATTGAAATTTATCTCCGCCCACAATAATTTTATATCCGTAGATACGTATTTCGGCAGCTAAGCTGCCATCTTCAGTACAATTTAATATTTATATAAAACTACATTGAAATCTAACAGCTACCTACCTACCTACCTGATCATATTATCATATACTACTAAAACTATCTAAAAATAACAAAATTAACACTAAAAATTAGCAAAAAAGAGAGACTGTGGTTTAAGAAATAATTGAAATTATCTCCGCCCACAATAATATTAACAGTCAAAACCTACCAAAAATGCAAATCAAATAAAACGGAAATGAGTATTTTTCTAATAACCGAAAACGGTTCTTATTCTCCCGAATAAAGAACTTCTGTAAGCATTTAATTCCCTGTTATTTGATACCGCTTGAATTTATCCCTGAAAAGAAATTATATACCTATATATGCATATGTATGCACCTATATATATATATGCACAAATCGTCAAAAAGCAACCTACAGATTAGAGCAGATTACACCCACACACCACAAGTTAAGAGCACTTTACGATATTTATCTCGGAGAATCCTCTCCTTATCACATATCGAGTGCAAATACGCTTAACTGTCTCTAACACCCCTTTATATAAAATTTAAGTCGCGACCTCTTGCGGCTGACTTTTGACCTAACAAAAACGACATCTGGCGGCCGATTCCTGACTAAAACACATATATATACACAAACACATAAATAAAAATATATATATGCACAAATCGCCAAAAAGCAAGCTACAGATAAAAGCAGGTCACACCCACACACCACAAGTTAAGAGCACTTCACGATATTTATCTCGGAGAATCCTCTCCTTATCACATATCCAGTGCAAATGCGCTTAACTGTCTCTAACACCCCTTTATATAAAATTTAGGTCGCGACATCTGGTGGCTGATTTTTGACCTAACAAAAGCGACATCTTGTGGTCGATTTCTGACTCAAACACACACACACATACACATACATATATATATATATATATATACATAAAAAATAATAATAATAATAATAATAATAATAAATCCGTATATAAAACTTACAAAATTAGAGTAAATCAAACAATGCGGAACTAGGTATTGGTCCATTATCTGAATTCATTAAATTGTTTTTATTTTTTTGAATAAAAATACTTTCGTAAGCATTTAATTCCCTATTATTTGATACCGCCTTAATGAGTTTTAAATTATCTTTAATAATACTGTGTCCAGTATTGTAAATATGTTGGGCAACACTTGATTTCTCAAACCTATTGTACCTATAGTGACTTAAATGTTCCTTAAAACGTGTTAATATATTTCTTTTTGTTTGTCCAATATATTTATTAGCACATTCATTACATTTAATTTCATAAATTCCAGATTTCTGTTCAACATCAACTTTATCTTTCGGGTTTCCCAATAAATTCTTTATAGTATTGTTAGTAGAAAAAGCTAATCGTAAGTTTTGAGTTTTAAAAATATAATTTAAACCTTTAGTGTAAAGTGCATCAAAAGGCATTTTAACAAATTTTTCTAGAGATGAACTTGCCGTTAGAGTGCTAGAATTTTGGACTTGTTTCCTATGGCTAATCTTCCTAATTATATTATCTACTATTTGGGGAGTATAACCATTATGAACCGCAACATTCTTAATATATTTAAGTTCTTTATCATATCGGAATTTAGTAAGTGGAAATGAGAGTAATCTATTTACTAAAAAATTTAGAGCCGCGAGTTTGTGTTGTACAGAATGTTGTGATTCGTTAATTATAAACCGGCTAGTATTTGTATCTTTACGATAAATGTCGATTTCTAATTCATTTTTGCTGTTTCTAATTACACGAGTGTCTAAAAAGGGAATCGCACCGTTTTCTTCCTTTTCGTATGTAAATTTAATGCTATCAAATTTTGAATTTAATTTTTTTAAAAAATCTTCCAAATTACATTTCTTGGTATCAAAAACTGCAAAAATGTCATCAACATAACGCAACCAAATTCTTGGAAAATACTGATAATCAACTCTTACGTCATTTTCGAATTTACTCATAAATAAATTGGCCAAAAACGGTGACAAACAGTTTCCCATTGCGGTCCCTTGAACTTGTTCAAAAAACTCACCATTTATTTGAAAACAGTTCTGAGACATGCAAAGAGAAATGTTCTATGGACTTTACCACGACTAGCAATTCCCTTCTAGTGACGCAATAATTTCGTTCCGGCTTTGACGGGACTTTACTGAAGTAGCCAATCACCTTCTCTTGCCCTTCTTGGATCTGGGACAGTACGCCACCGATACCAACATTGCTAGCGTCAGTGTCCACGATGAACTTGCCTTCTGGGAGAGGGTAACTTAGAATAGGAGCACTTATCAAGTACTGTTTTAGTTGTTCGAAACTAATTTGGCAATGTTGGTCCCATTCAAACGGACGACCTTCTTCAGTGAGTTTTGTCAACGGTTTAGCGATGTCCGCAAATCCGGGAACATAGCGACGATAGTAAGTGCATAGGCCTAGGAAACTCCTTATCTGGTGTTTATTCTTGGGAGTTGGCCAGTCCTTCACGACCTGAATCTTTACTGGGTCCACGGCGATTCCATTCCCATTAACAATATGGCCTAGATAATTCACTTCCTTCTGGAAAAGGTGGCACTTCTTGAGACTAAGCTTTAGTCCAGCTCCGCGAAGCCGCTGGAACACGTCCAGGTATACCATGCACGTTGTCCAGGACAGACCCTTCAGAACCGTCTCCATCAGCCTCTCGAATGTCGCTGGTGCATTACATAACCCGAACGGCATCACCGTGAATTGCCATAGGCCCATACCAAGGGAAAACGCCGTTTTTTCTCGATCTTCGGGCGCTAGTTCCACTTGCCAATAACCACTCTTTAGATCCAAGGTAGAGAAGATCTTTGAACCGGCCAGGGTGTCCAGGGTGTCATCAATCCGTGGCAGAGGATAGCTATCCTTTTTGGTGACGTTGTTGAGCAATCGATAGTCTACGCAGAACCGTGTGGATCCATCCTTTTTCTTCACAAGCACTACCGGTGACGCCCATGGGCTGCTCGATGGCTCAATTACATTGTCCTTTTCCATCTCACGAATAATGCGTTCTGCTTCCTCACGCTTCGCCAATGATAACCTCCTTGGAGCTTGACGGATGGGCCTTTCTTCCCCGGTCTCTATCTTGTGTTTGACTATGTCGGTTCTTCCCATATGTCGGTTGACTATGTCGGTCCATTTTCTCCCTCGAACACATCTTGATACTGACAGATCAGGTTCTTCGCTTTTGTCTTTTGTTCTGGAGTCAGTTCCTGGGCCGTCGACATGACCATTTCCAACAACTTCTTCGGGACCTTCATCTCTTGTACGTTTGCTTCTATTTGGCGGGAGATGGAGGACACCATGGCACAGCTTCCCAGGATCGTACCTTTCTTGATGTTGACAGGGAAACAGTTCGCATTCATTAGGCGGACTGGTATTTCCTTCTTTGCTGTCAACAACATTTTTCCAACGAGAACTCCTTTTCCAATCTTCTGATCGTCAGTGTTAGGTTCGACCATAATGACTTGCCCGTCTTGGAAAGCGCCGTTCAGGTTTGCATCGACTATAACCTCGGTTCTGCTAGGCAATACGACATCTTCTGCGAGAACAACTCGAGCGGCCACGTCCTCTCGCTGATGTAGAACCAACTCCTCGTTGTTAACCGCCATTACGCCACGCTTCAGATCCAATTGGAACCCATGGGCAGACATGATGTCCATGCCCAGAATCGCCTCATCCTCTATTTCTGCTATCAGCGCATGGTGTTTGATGGAAGTCGCTCCAATCGTAATGGTCACCTCTACTTCACCATGGACAGTCGCTGATGTTCCGGTTGCTGTCCTCAGTCTCCATTTAGTCGGCTCGGTGCGTTTTGATGACTTGGTCACATCGGGCCTCAGGATAGTCTTCGTCGCACCCGTATCGAGTAGCATGGTGTGAGGGATGTCATCAATGGTGGCATCCACGAAGACACTGCTGGTTAATCGCCGCAGGGCTATTACTTTCGTGGCTTTTGTCTTTGGGGGCCTTTGAATACGGGTCGACGTTTGCCCCTCTGCACCGACCCGGCTTAGTTTCCCTGTGGCTTCCTCCGTGGAGGTTCCTGCCTAGCCTTGGGACACCGCCTACGAACATGTCCCTCTTCCTGGCAATTCCAACACACCAGAGGATTCTTCTGCCTCAAGACTTGTTCCACAATGCGGCGAACATCCTCCGTGGTGGTATAGTCCTTGGGCCGCTCCTCTGCAGCAGATCGCACCTGGATGCTGGCGAGTTCTTCTTCTTGGGAGTCCATGGCAGCTCGTACCTTGACGTGTCCTCTTGAAACTTGCTTCGTCGCCTCGTATTCCAAGGCGTAGGCCAATGCGTTCTTGGATGTCTTAGGGTGGGCCATTCTTAATGCCTGCTGATTGTCCGGATCACGGATTCCACCCACGAAGGTTTGCAGCGTCAAACATTGCAGGAAATCATCAGGAGCTGCAGGATATGCCAACCGGGCTAGGCGCGCTACATCAGCCTCGAATTCCTGAAGACTCTCTCCGGATTTCTGGTAACGGTTTCTCAGTTGCGCATGGTACACGTCGGTCAGATGCGCCTGGCCGTAACGCATCTCTAGCCGGTTCACCAGCTTGTTGAAGTCTTCTTGTTCCTCTAGCGGCATCATTTGTAGCACATCGATAGCGTCCCCCCTCAAGGCCACAATTAACGAAGTGGCTTTTTCACTGGCCGTCCATCCATTCGCTTTTGCTGCAGCTTCAAATTGTTTGAAGTAGTTAGGCCAAGAAGACTTCCCATCGAACGTCGGTGGTTTTATTTTCAATTTAGAAATTTCCGCTGGTCCTACCACAGTTTGGATCTCATTATTTTCTGGTATTTCTGCTGGTGACGGATCCCCGAACATTCGCAACCCTGTCATGATTTGTTCGAGATTCTTAATTTTGTTGTCCTGCTGGAATAATATTTCTTCCACATTTTCTTGCAGATTCCTTGTCTCTTCTGATATTTTCACCACTAGTTTATCTTCGAGCCCTTTTGATTGTTCTAGAAATTCATCCTTCAAATTTCCAGACTGTTCCCGAAGTTTGTCTTCTAAATTTCTAGATTGTTCCAGCAATTTAGTTTCCAGATTTGTCGATTGTTGTATTAATTTATTTTCAAGTTTCTCCTCTAAAATTTTAACATTTTCTTCCGTGTTTCTAGAATATTCCATTAGTTTATCTAGATCGTCTTTCAAATTTCCGGATTGTTCGAGCAATTCATCTTTGAAACTTCTGGATTGCTCCTTTAATTTATCTTCCAAATTTCCAGATTGTTCTCGAAATTTCTCGTCCAAACTTCTGGATTGTTCCAGCAATTCATCTTTGAAGTTTCCAGATTGTTCTCGAAATTTCTCGTCCAAACTTCTGGATTGTTCCAGCAATTCATCTTTGAAGTTTCCAGATTGTTCTCGAAATTTCTCGTCCAAACTTCTGGATTGTTCCAGCAATTCATCTTTGAAGTTTCCAGATTGTTCTCGAAATTTCTCGTCTAATATTTTAGTTAAATCTGCAGGCCCGCTCGAGATTTCGAAAAGAAAGTTTTCCGGGTCCTCTCCTGCTTCTAATAGCGCTTGGTGAAGTCTTTGTTGCAAAATCGATTTCTTTCCGGAAATTTCCAATTCGCGCTCTTCTAATTCGGTTTTTAAGTCGTTCACTTTTAAGTCTTTTAACAGCACTTTCTTTGAAGCCATTGTTTTTGTTTTTGACACTGATCTTTGTTTAATAATTTGTTTAAATTCAATTTAATTTTAATTGCTTATTTATTTTCACGAACCTCACACCTGGCACCAATGTAACGATTTTGCAGGTTCTATTATTTTTTATTTTAATCAAAACACGAAATAGTTAATAATCTAATTTATTTAAAAGTAACACTAATTAACACTAACTTAAGAATAATTTATTTATAAACTAATAAGTAATTTATGTTAACAGCCGAGCGAATATTTATAACGCGACTTCAATTTCGAACTGTCCACTTGCTTAATTAATGTCGAACTGTCCCCCGTTTGGCTGCGTGCATTTTTATATGCCGGGGTTGTTTCTCGCGAACATTCTCGCTCGTTCGACAGGAAGTCTCGGATCATCGCTGACGTGATATCGAAGCTTCTCGTCTAAGGCGCGTCGTTGTTGACGCATCAGACGGGCTGGGACCGCAAACGTCACAATAATAAACAGTAGGTATGACAAAGCCTGTCACGTTTCATTTTACGAATACGAATATTTTTTAATTAAATTTCGCTCATTATGATTCCATAAATGTGATGATTGTGGATAAAACGTTGTATTGCTTGTGTGTTTTAGATGCATTTTATCCACTTAAGAAAATGCTATCTAAAACACGAGTATGCTGGGTTTCATAAAAGTCGATTAAATTTAATCATTGATTAAGAATAATCAATCCTATACCTTCAGCACATGTAACCATAGCAACGTTTACTTTTAACGCTTGATTAAACTTAAGTAACGTTTGTGAAATCCACCATTATACAATAAATAACTATTAATGAACTATTTCAAATGTGTCAAAGTTTACAAAGCGTTCCATTTAAGCTTTTTGAAAAGTTTAATTCAATTGCTTCCTGTTTCCTTACTCTTTCATGCTAACAGATACCTTCCCTTAAAATTCCTAATAGTTGCTGTAAGCTTCTTCATCTATGATACTGAAATGATCGTAACTTTAAAAGGTGATAAGTTCGTATATACGAGACAAGTCTTCCAGCTAAGTTCGCACAATATCGGTTCTATAGCGGAGTTAGTCTAGCAATATTTTCCAGCAATAAATCATAGAAATCAGTTTATGTGTGATTATCAGTAAGCTTTACCGCCAACCGCTTATACAGACTGGCCCAACGAAAACGAAACAGACTGAATATCTCCCAAGAAAATGTTTGTTTGAAAAAACGAAAAAATATGTCGATTTATAATCCCAGGGGGACACTTTTCTATCCTATACCTAACTGTCATACGTCATCCCCCTCCGTTCCAGCTCTCCAACCAATAGAATTTAAATAGGGAATGGCATATCATTGAAAAGGTAATTTTATAGAGAATTCAGTAATGTGAATATGAATATCCGAAAATTTGATTTTAGCGCCCGCTTTCGGAGAAAAAATTGTTACATAATCCAAAGTGTGACGACTTATATGAAAGCTAATTTTAATAGTAATTCAATGCTCTAATTGAAATTACGTAAAGGCGCTCAAGACGCAAGATGTCAAGCGTTCGTATAACCTCAGGATGAAATTTTATTATTTCGCATGCGCTTAGTGCGGGTTTGGTTAAATTCTGCCTACGATTTCAATCGAACGCATCACATCTTACGTCGTAGCAAAACGAAAGTCATTTTTATGGTGAGTCATGTGTACGGGGAAAGTCGATTTTTGTTACCTTGTTGAGTAACTTACCAAAATTGAAGCAAAATGGTTCGATTTGGAAGTGATAAATATGTTAGTTCAGATTCCCTGTCTTCTAAGCATATAGTTTATTTCAATTTTTGATTATATTTTTTGTTTGTTAACTCCTTAATTAATAGGAAATTAGCAATGTGAGAGGGCTTTTCAGGATTCAAATCGATTGAAAAAATAAATTTTGGGGATTAAGATGTTATATTGATCGGCCTGTATATTTTCTTTATTTTTCTTTCATTATGTATTAATAAAGAATTTTGATTTATTTTGATATTACAAAAAGTTGCATTTAAAATAAAGTTGATATTATTATTAAATGCGTCTGAAATGTAATAACTCATTCAACATTTAATTATTTAAAAATTAAAATAAATATTATTTTGGTAACTAAAATGTTTCTCACAGTAAAAAATTATCCATAAAAATTAATGTTTTAGAGTTTTGAGCAAACTCTTTTATTAACAATCCCAGTGTGCGACGAGAATTCACGCGAATTCGAGCAAAAATCACAAATTATTTGACCGCTTCGCTTTACTTTTCGCTTCGCGTCGCTCGAAATCGCTCACGTTAGACGCTCCTGTGAGAAATCATTGGTTTGAAATGTTCGCATCGCGTCGTAACCGCATCGCTTCGCTTCGCGTTCGCTTTGAATCGCCCACGTTAGACAGTGACAGTGCATTTAATATGTAGTCGTTATATCTGTCTATTATTAAATCTATGGGTGCAGTAGGTAATGCTGACCGGATTGCTAGATTTAAAATTCTTCTTGTTCAAAGATTAGTGCCTTATACTTTTTTGTGCCACGTTTCATTTACACCCTGTATTTAAACCATTATACACTGTGTCCATGGACTTTCTGTAAAAGAGGAAAAACTTTTTTGTTTGCATTTAAAACCAATAAAAATTCTCGAAATGCCTCATGGCTTTAAAATTAAAAAAAAAACATACTTAAGCCTCATTCACAACCTAGTAACCTATACATAAATTAAGACGTAAAATTGTAATTATACTTGCCGCGAAACCCGAACGTTCACAATGTTTAATTAAAATTAAAGCATTTTAATTTCATTAAATGATATTATAATTAAGTCAAAAGTGCATAAATGTTACTTTTTTTCTATTCCTTGTGGAGATATTTGTGCGTTACGTAAATCAACTAATTGTAATTACTAATTACAAGGTTGTGAATTCAGCTTTACTATCAAAAATTTGTCAAGTTCAAATTAAAATCAGAATTGTCACTACCTAGAATTGTTAGTTTCATTAATTGAACTTATTTCTTAATTGCTTGACGGCAATTAATATCCTTAGACTGCGCTCACACTGATGAAGTAAAAACGTTTTCGGACAAAACGTTTTCGGACAAAACGTTTTTGACTAATTTTGTTAGAAAGCATTTCTTTTTAATACTTTAAATAGAATCAGGCACACACTGATATATCAAAGCAAAAAGCAGTTAAAAGCACGCTAAAACAGTTACTGTAAGGTTTAAAGCACGCTAAAACAGTTAGGCCCGGTTTCTCAGTCACAGTTTAACTTTAATCTCCTAAAAATTAGTAAAGGAGACTGTGGTTTAAGGAATAATTGAAATTTATCTCCGCCCACAATAATTGTATATCCGTAGATCCGTATTTCAGCAGCTGAGTTGCCATCTTCAGTACAATTTAAAAACACTACATGAAATCTAACAGCTACCTACCTACCTGATCATACTAAGGTATCTATACTACTAATAGTATCTAAAATTAACAAAATTAACACTAAAAAAATAGTAAAGGAGACTGTGGTTTGAGAGATAATTGAAAATTATCTCCGCCCACAATAATATTAAGTCAAACCTACCAAAAAAGCAAATCAAATAAAACGGAAAAGAGTATTGGTCTAATATCCGAAAAAGGTTCTTATTCTCCCGAATAAAGAACTTTTGTAAACATTTAATTCCCTGTTATTTGATACCGCTTGAATTTATCCCTGAAAAGAAATTATACAGGGTGTTCACGGGAAGCCGCTACAATAGTTAACTTTTTTATTTGAATTTTTACGAGGTAGCTTAAATTAGAAAAGTTCCAGGACCTCTCCTGCTGGATTTTATGGCAACATCAGAAAAACAAGTGACTGTCAGGTTTTCGAGATTTTCAATTGTTTTCAACTTTTTTAAATGGAACGTTAAATTTTTTAACATCGTATTACGTTCAGGACATCAAATTAATTATGTCGCTAAAATATTACCTTCCAAAGCCTACTATTTTTATAAATCATTTAATTAACAAATCTTGGTGTTCACGGAAAATGGCTACAATAGCTAACTTTTTTATTTGAATTTTTACGGGGTAGCTTAAATTAGAAAAGTTTCAGGACGTCACCTGCTGGATTTTATGGCAACATCAGAAAAACAAATGACTGTCAGGTTTTCGAGATTTTCAACTGTTTTCAACTTTTTTAAATGGAACGTTAAATTTTTTAACATCGCATCGCGTTCAAGGCGTCAAATTAATTATGTCTCTAAAATATTACCTTCCAAGGCCTACTATTTTATGAATTATTTAGTAAATAAACATTGGTATTCGTGGAAAGTGCATAGCAACAACAGCTTTTTTGTTGGCGAACACAATATGGTGTGCGTTGAAACAAGAGAACATCGAAATTGTTTTCAAATTGGCAGTTTTGTTAACTGTTCTGATTAATCAGTTCTTGAAATTTAGTTCATATTAAAAATGTCAAATAGTAGGCCTTGGAAGGTAATATTTTAGAGACATAATTAATTTGACGCCTTGAACGCGATGTGATGTTAAAAAATATAACGTTCCATTTAAAAAAGTTGAAAACAAATGAAAATCTCGAAAACCTGACAGTCACTTGTTCTTCTGATGTTGCCATAAAATCCAGCATGTGACGTCCTGAAACTTTTCTAATTGAAGCTACCTCGTAAAAATTCAAATAAAAAAGTTAGCTATTGTACCGGCTTCCCGTGAACACCCTGTATATATATAAGTATAAAATATAAAATATATATAAAATAAAAATATAAAATGTATAACATCATATTGCTTTGTCTCAAATAAACAAATTTACTGTCAATTCAATTTAGTGTCAAAAATAATTTGTCAAAAAAAAATTTTTAACTTGAAATTAACTTCTTTTCTTACTCATTAAGGAGTAAGTAAAAATTTATATTATTAATTAATTGTTAATTAGTGCCATGTTTTTGTAGAAACCTTGAAAAAGGAAATAAAATTTTCCGAAAGCTCGGTTAAACTTTAAAAGAGTATTAATTACCGCCCTCTTGACTGCAGCCCTGTGAAGAATTTAATTTTTCCTTAACTGATCAGTCGTGATCATACTGCACACCTATATATATATATATATATGCACAAATCGCCAAAAAAGCAACCTACAGATTAGAGCAGATCACACCCACACAATACAAGTTAAGAGCACTTCACAATATTTATCTGGGAGAATCCTCTCCTTATCACATATCCAGTGCAAATGCGCTTAACCCCTTCAGACCTGGCGTACATGAATATGTACGTCGACATTAGATTTTTTTTATTATTATGAAAAGTTTCATTTGATACTATTTGTACACATACATGGACATATTTTATGTGAAATAATAAAACCGGCAACGTCATCTAACGAATGTATTCAGAAATACATTCAAAAATATCAGTACTGATCACAGCCTGAAATTTGCATATGCCGTAAGAACTAATTTATTTGCTAATTATTATTTTACAATTAAAGCTGGTTCTTGTCCGATGAAAATTGTATCACAAACTCTTTTAAACGGACACTAAATGGCGCATAAACACTTAACGTTTCGCAGTCGTTCGAAGCTGTCGAACGACTGCGAAACGTTAAGTGTTTATGCGCCATTTAGTGTCCGTTTAAAAGAGTTTGTGATATTATTTTACAGTTTAGAATTTGATAAAAATGTACATGCAGTGTGTCAATAAATGATCAAGAAGTAATTCTGAGTAAAATGCATAACAATTAGTATTTTCTCAACCACAATTCTGTTGTTTTATTAGCAGAGTAACTGAAAGAATTAACTTGAACTTTATATTTTTAGATTGTCACTATTGTCAGTCTTTATTCTATTGAATACACACTTAACTCTTTTGTTTTAACATTGCTTACTATTTTAATTTACTAACTTTTATAAAATACCTACAAGCATTTTCTTCAACACTTTCCCTTATTTGATAAAAGTTAGCTTAACATTTCATATGTAAAAAGAAGATGCTAATTTTATGATAGTCCCATTTTATGACAAAAAATCAACAATCTAGGCCTTGCTATAGGTTTTGTCATTATGTCTGCCACTTGGTCCTCTGAAGAAATGTGTTGAACTTCTAACTCTCCTTCCATCACTTTTTCTCGAATAAAAAAGTTCTTGATTTTTATATGTTTTGTGCGACGATGAAATTCGGGATTTTCTGCCAATCTCACCGTAGCCTGATTATCAATGTTAAGAACAGGAACTTGTTTCAGCCTTCCCAATTCTTGAAACAGTCTACTCAACCAAATGATCTCTTTAACAGCTTCGTTTGCACTTACGATTTCTGCTTCAGTTGTAGATGTAGCAGTCATTGCTTGTCTTTGACTCAACCATGAAATAGCGCCACCTGCATGTGTAATTACCACGCCGGATGTTGATCGACCAGTTTTATTGCACCCGCCAAAGTCTGCATCACTGTAGCATTCTAATATACCACTTTTGCTTATATTTGGGCGATAAACAATCCCTAAATTACTTGTACCTGCAATGTATCTAAGTACTCGTTTCAGTCTTGCTACATCCTCTGAGGATGCTGAATCGAGTGTTCTTGACAGAAAACTCACGCTGTAGGCCAAATCAGGTCTTGTTCCAATCATGAGATACATGAGTGCTCCAACTGCTTGTCGATAGGGAAAGTTACATTTTGTCATACTTTCCTTTGTGGATTTTATGTCTGGTTCCTTTACCATTGGTGTTGACACAGGTTTGCAGTTTTCAAAATTAAAACGTTCTAATATCTTTGCATATGCTTGCTGACTTATTTTTATTGTTCCATCATTAAAATGTTTAATTTCAAGGCCAAGGAAGTATGATGCTGGTTTTACTGTGATCTTGAACTCAGCCTTTAATTCTTCAATAAAGAGTTGAGCATCTTGTTGGTCAGTCGCTACAACTACATCATCTACGTAAAGAGCAACCAAGAGTTTCTTGCCACCCTTTTCTCTAATACCCAGGCAGCAAGGTGCCGTCTTTTTCACGTTAATAGTTGGTCATTGTTTACGTCAAATGACCATTGTCATCGACGTATTAAAGACGTAAATAAGACGGGCAAATGTCACAGCCTGGCGACGTCATTTTTAAACGTCATATAGTCGTATATTTTTCACGTGATTTTTAATTATATTATGACGCAAATGTAACCAAAAAATTAAACCACATTTTAATTTTAATTTTTATTTTAATACCTAGACATATGTATATGAACAATAATTTTTTTTATATCCAAACAAATAAATTCTGGATAAAAAGTTTATATATGAACAATAAATAATATTTTAAATAAACTTATAATTACATTCCTTTACATTGCAGATAAAAATTACTTCTGTATAACAAAAATTGCTGTGATTCTGTGATGAAATAAAACAATTGCATTATCAAAAATAAAAATGCTCAATAAAAGTCCAAAAAGTCCGATCACAAGGCGCCATTAATAGAGGTTATGATGCAATGAGGCATGAGTCGATATGAGTTCCCTCCTCTGCACGGCTTACTAATAACTAAAAATGTAAATACTTAAGAAATACTAAATACCTTAATACATCCTGTCCGTAACAAAATAAATTAGCGCTTTAGAATATGAACCACTTATGAAATCGTGAAATATAAGTCGTGTATAAGTGCGAACAACGTTCACGACTAATTCACGGAATTCACGTTTAGCATAGAGTGCTCGTACCACATTAAACCGCGCAAAGTGGACGCATGCGCCACACATCTAAAAAAGTATGGCAAATTTGTGTTAATAAATTTACATTTTTCTGCAATGCAAGAATTTTCTTAAATATACAAAGTTTATTGCAGATAACAATTTTTTACAACCGTATTTCACATTATGTCAAATTCATGTCATTAATTTAACGTTCTGTTGACGTGATTTATAAACGTCAATTTTTGAGCAAGGTTTTCACGAACAAATGACGTTGCAAACTGGTCGCTCGACGTCATTGACCAATTTTAACCAAATAATGACGTGATAAAAACGACTGCTTGCTGCTTGGGTATGCAAACATGGATCAGCCTCACTTGTTTTAAAACTCGCTGACAAAAGAAAATCACCAAAACGTTTAAGTTTTACGTTACGTTTTAAGTCCATACAAACTGCGCTTTAGCCTGCATACTTGGTTAGTATTGTCTTTGTATTCCTCTGGCTGCTGCATATATATTTCTTCTTTTAGCTCTCCATACAGAAATGCTGTAGACACGTCAAACTGTATTAAATGCATCTTTTCGGTTGCAGCAATACTTAATATTGAACGAATCGTGCTCAACTTGGCTACAGGACTAAACTTTACTAGGTAGGGCTTTTGCTCCTTCTGGGAGAGTCGTTAATTTCCATGTATGATTTTCTCCCAGTGACTTCATTTCACGGTCCATAGCTTGCTTCCAATGAACACTATTCGTGCTATTGAGCGCTTCTTCATACGTTTCCGGAGTATGCATTCCATTAATAATTTCTTCAGTGATCATAGCATAATCATTCAAGCGTAATGGTTTCTTTAGTTTCGAACGATCTCTTAGCTGTCTTTTGGAAAATATGAAAAGCTTTTCTTCTTCACTAACATCATTTTCTTCTTCTAATATTGATTCTTCAAAATTTTCTTCATCGAAGTTCTTGTTTTCATCTTCTTCTTGCGCGATCTGCTTTCCCTGATTTCTATCTCGTACTGGTAATTCAATATGTTAGTCACACTTACTAGGTTTTTCTTGAAAAATGACATCTCTACAAAGAATAACCTTGTTTTCTTCTTTTACCCAAATCCTATAACGCTCATCTCCATCATATCCTATAAGGTAACCTTTTATTGCTTTCTTATCCATTTTTCGTTGTCTTTGTACTGGTATATGAGCGTAACAGGTGGATCCTATAATACGTAAGTGTTTTATTCTAGGCTTCTTACCCATCCACAATTCAAATGGACTAATGTTTTCAACAGAAGATCTTCCAGTTCGATTGAGAGTATACACTGATGCTCCAACTAACTCTGCCCACATTGTCCAATTCAAATGGACTAATGTTTTCAACAGAAGATCTTCCAGTTCGATTGAGAGTATACACTGATGCTCCAACTAACTCTGCCCACATTGTTGGTGGAAAATTGGCTTCTTTATTAGAATATTTAAAAGTTCTAGCCATTTCGACTATCGTACGCATATCACGTTCACAGCCGCCGTTTTGCTGAGGTGTATATGGTGCCGTCAGCCTTTGAGTGATACCTTCTTCACATAGTATTTTCTGTACTTCTTTATTGTCAAATTCTCCACCATTATCACTAAGCATTTCTTTTATTGAATGTCCTAATCCTTTTGAATGCTTAAGAACATGTGTCAGTACATTTTTAACTTCTGCGTTTTGAAACTTTTGAAAATCCATAAAATAATTTGAACAATTAGTTACATGCCTCGTAGCTCCATTATCTATCCACCACACTGTGGTGTCTGATTCAACTGTGTAAACTTCTTCACAAGTGAACATGAGCAAGGGTTTCCTGAGTAATGCTCTTGACTCCGCTTTTATTAGGTTTTCCATCAGAAATCCACTTTTTGCAGTTCATTACCCAATGACCTTTCTGTTTACAATAATTGCAGATGTCACCTTTCCTTGCCTTGCCTTTAACAAACTTTCCTTTGTCACCTTGTTTCTGTTTGCCAGTATTTGCCACTAATACTTCCTGCACTGTTTTATCACCATTCATAGTCTTCATAAAATTTCTCTCAAACATACATAATTGTATCGTTAATTCGTCGAATGTTTTATTTTCATCCTTTGTTAGTAACATCCAACTAGATTGAGAGGTTTTGAATTTACTTGGTAAAATGTGCAAAGTCTTACAAACTAACATAAGATCTGGCAAAGTATTTTCATTTCTAGCTGTCAATCCGTTATTCAACTCATTCCACAAACTCTTTAATTTTGCTATATGTATTGAAACATCTTCACCTGGTATCCAGCTAAACGCGAAGAAATCAATGCAAATCTTGAATAATTGGTCTTTGGAAGTGGCTTCAAACTGTTGCTTTAATGCATCCCATGCGTCACAAGCTTTTTCCTTGTCCATTACCTTCTGATTCATCAGTAATTGCACTCGTTATCATGGATTTTGCATAGCTCTTTGCCTTACGGTACAAATCGGACTGTTCCTTGTACTGCCTGATTTGTGCTTCCGTAGCTTCTTCCCTTAACGGTTCAGGTTTCACTAATTTCCTGTCAATAACGTCTAGTGATCCTTAATGATAATCTAACAGATCTCTTATTTTTCTTTTTCATAGAGGCCAATCTAATTCTCCAGTTAACGGTTTAATATGTTTTGATAAATCCATTCTTTTAGAAACTTTATGTCAAAAAAAAAATTCGCTCAATTTAACGTAACTTAAAAAAAACGCACCTTTCAAATGCAATTGGAATGTTTTCTCAATTTTTTTGACAATTGTGTTTCGTTAATGTGCTGAAATCTTCTTATTTCCTTCACCAATAACATCAGTACAATTCAAAAAAGAACTTCTTAAAAAAATTCCAAACTCGGAAATGTATTCTTAGTGTTTTGTGAAACTTTTTAACTTTTTTAACAATACTCTTTATTATCTTCTATTTTCACAAGAGCACACCACTGGGCCCATAACCTGTTGTTTTATTAGCAGAGTAATTGAAAAAATTAACTTGAACTTTATATTTTTAGATTGTCAGTCTTTATTCTATTGAATACACACTTAACTCTTTTGTTTTAACATTGCTTACTATTTTAATTTACTAACTTTTATAAAATACCTACAAGCATTTTCTTCAACAATTCTAGAAGGAACTTGTTGTACATGAGTGTGTACAAGCGGTCTTAGTTGTTGTGTACACTGTCATGTAACGAGCGTCTAAATAAAAACCTGGTCAGGTGGGTTGTGATCGAGAATTTATCCATTGCATTTACATAGCAGAATTATAAATGTAGCCTACTTGACCAGGTTTTTATTTAGACACGAGTTACAAATGGTATGAAATGATGTTGTAAAATGTTAACTATTTTTGAAAAAATATTTGAAGTTTGTGAAAAAAATGGATAAATTTTTAAAAAATTATCTAAATAACCCAACAGATACTAAGGAGTTTATAAGATTTGATTGAAAAAGATGGTCTGTTAGATATTGATGAAATAGAAGGAAGTGAAGATGGCGGTTCAAAGAGTAGGTAAATCTTACAATTTTTGTAAGACTAGAGAGCGATATCGTTACTCCTCATGAAAGGGATACTGAAAAGAGGAAGCAAATGAAGTTTACTCACAAACTACTGATATCTCTGGTAGCATGAAAGGAAGAAATACAATGGAATGTGGATGGAGACGTCATTTAAATCTGTTGATACGGAAAGAGAGACAAACATAAGTACTATTATCAAAGAACCTTTTGTTTCCATCGATTATTAGGTGTTTTAACTTTTTTTTTTTTATTATATATAGAAATATGTTTTTTTTCATATCCCAATACTAATGATTTTTTTTTTCATTTGATACCATATGTACATCAGCATGTACATGTTAGAAAAAATAGAGAAAATAAACTGAAACGAAAAAAATTGAGTTTAATTAGCTAAAATGAAACCAAGAAGTTCAAAAAAGAAAAAGAAAAAATTCAGGTCTGAAGGGGTTAACTGTCTCTAACACCCCTTTATATAAAATTTAGGTCGCGACATCTTGTGGCTGATTTTTGACCTAACAAAAACGACATCTTGCGGCAGATTTCTGACTCAAACACACACATATACATATACATATACAGGGTGTTTCAAAAGTGATGGTAAAAAGTTTAGGGATGGGGAGTATGAAGGAAGAGAAACAAAAAAGTTCCAGTAAACATGTTTCCGGAAATTAACCGTTTACGAGATAATGTCATTTTTTACTGGTTGTGGCATACTGAATATTAACTTACTAATGTAAAAAAAAACAGTGAAAATTTTATTTAATTTATCATTCATGAGAAAACAGAAATTCATAATTTCGGCAAAACAACGTACAGTAAAGTATGAGCATGTTAACTGAAGAATTTTACAATAGGTGTTCAAAATGCTGACCATGCACTTGAATGCATCTATCTAGTCTTTTCCGCATGTACAATCCAATGCTGCAATTCTTCAGGTGTGGCAATGTCAGCTGTATTGTAAACTAAACATACACAAAACTCCAAAAGATTTAAATCCGGTGATCTAGGAGGCCACGGTACAAAACACAACGTAGTTGCTATGTATATGAAACTGCGTGCAGTCAATACGTACAGAATCTTGATTTAATTTTGAAAAGGCTTTGTATGGAAGATGGAAGAAAATTATGGCAACGTGGAGTACGCAGATGTATGGCAAAGCCAACGGCAATGCACTGGAGGCTGCGCGTTTGTATGCAGAAGCTTTTCCTAATAGAAGGCATCCCGACAGTCGAACTTTCAACAGGATCCATCAACGCCTCAGAGAAAATGGGTCTTTTTGACACCACGAACGATCGTAGACCGAAGTCCATAGCTCCTAATGTAGAAGACGCATTGTTAGAACGTATAGATGTAAATCCAGGAATTTCGACTAAAAGGATTGCTATAACAGAGGGCATAAGTGCAAGTAGTGTATGGCGAATCTTACATCACCAATTACTGTACCCATACCATCTCCAACGTGTTCAAAGTCTTAAGAACACAGATTTCCTTCCTAGAATGAGCTTCTGCGAACAGATACAACAACAGAGAGCCCTAGATTCCCAGTTTTTAAATAATGTTTTGTTTACAGATGAAGCTGGGTTTACCCGTGACGGCATTTTTAATTTTCACAACTCTCACGTATGGGCATATGTCAATCCTAATGCAATGCATCAAACTTTTTTATTCAATGTCTGGGTAGGAATACTCGGCGACTGTCTAATTGCACCACATTTTCTACCACAAAGGCTAAACGGAGAGCTATACCTGCGCTTTCTGCGGAATGATCTTCCAAATTTGCTCGAAGATGTGCCATTGCAGCAACGCCAGCAAATGTGGTTTATGCACGATGGTGCACCAGCACATTTCTTTTTACGTGTAAGACAATTTCTAAACGGATGAAATCGTGAGCGGTAGATAGGTAGAGGAGGACCTGTACCGTGGCCTCCTAGATCACCGGATTTAAATCTTTTGGATTTTTGTGTATGGGGTTATGCAAAAAGCCTAGTTTACAATACAGCTGACATTGCCACACCTGAAGAATTGCAGCATCGGATTGTACATGCCTTCCAGCAAATGAAGAATGATCCAGGATTGCTAGAGCGCATTCGCGGGTCTTTGCGGAGAAGATTAGATAGATGCATTCAAGTGCATGGTCAGCATTTTGAACACCTATTGTAAAATTCTTCAGTTAACATGCACGTACGTTGTTTAGCCAAAATTATGAATTTCTCTTTTCTTATGAATGATAAATTAAATAAAATTTTCACTGTTTTTCTTAAACTTAGTAAGTTAATATTCAGCATGCCACAACCAGCAAAAAATTACATTATCTCGTAAACGGTTAATTTCCGGAACCATGTTTACTGGTACTTTTTTGCTTCTATTCATTAATACTCCTCATCCCTAAGTTTTTTACCATCACTTTTGAAACACCCTGTATATATATATATATATATATATAATATAAATTTTGATGACGGGGTTTCGGTCAATTAAATGAACAACGTGTTCCTCTTAGTTCACTCTTTTATTTATATCGATATTTCAGAGCTGTTTTTCTCCTTCATCAGGATCTACAAGATTCATACAATGCAAACTCTTACTATTTACTTTAAGAAAAATACTTACAAAATAATGAGGTTACGTTAGGTAAGTTGAAATTAACACATTGTTTAAGTCTTCTGCTGTCGTGAATACACAGTTTATCAGGTAAATATAACACTTAGAAGATTTCTCCGTTAGTTTAAATTAAATTATATATATATCCGTACATAAAACGTACAAAATTAGAGTAAATCAAATAATACGGAACTAGGTATTGGTCCATTATTTGAATTCATTAAATTGTTTTTACTTTCTTGGAATAAAAATTCTTTCGTAAGCATTTAATTCCCTATTATTTGATACCGCCTTAATGAATTTTAAATTATCTTTAATAATACTGTGTCCAGTATTGTAAATATGTTGGGCAACACTTGATTTCTCAAACCTATTATACCTATAGTGACTGTGTGTGTTTGAGTCAGAAATCGGCCGCAAGATGTCGTTTTTGTTAGGCCAAAAATCAGCCACAAGATGTCGAGACCTAAATTTTATATAAAGGGGTGTTTGAGACAGTTTAAGCGCATTTGCACTGGATATGTGATAAGGAGAGGATTCTCCGAGATAAATATCGTGAAGTGCTCTTAACTTGTATTGTGTGGATGTGATCTGCTCTAATCTGTAGATTGCTTTTTTGGCGATTTGTGCATATACGGTATATCCCCGGATTGAGTTTACAATACGTATAATGGACCAAAAATTTTTGAATTAAGATTTCATGTTCTGCAGTTCAGGTCTGCTTGGCGTGAAATGAATTCGTGTCAAATTTGACACCGAAAGTCTTCAAGGTGGCGGAATTAACACAAGAAGAAGTAAAATCTGTGTAGGTAAAGTGGTCTTCCTTTTGAATTTAGGAGAAAAATTTAATAAAATAAAATGATTCTCATTTCAAATTAGGGAGATGTACCAAATTCCAACATCCTAGAAAAAAAAATGGAATTACGGAATATTAGAATTTCAGTACAGTTGTAAGACATTAACACTGTCAGGTGCTAATATGGACAGAGTTTTATTTGAATAATCATATTTTATTTTTTTGAGTCAATAAATATGTATCTGGCGTTGACATTTTACAACTTTACTGAAATAGTTATAATTTAATTAATAATTTTCCGTAATTCAATTTTTTTTTTCTAGGATGTTGAAATTTAGTATATCTCCCTAATCAATCCGGGGACATACTGTATATAATTTCTTTTTAGGGATAAATTAAAGCGGTATCAAATAACAGGGAATTAAATGTTTACAAAAGTTCTTTATTCGGGAGAATGAGAATCTTTTTCGGATATTAGACCAATACTCTTTTCCGTTTTATTTGATTTGCTTTTTTGGTAGGTTTGACTGTTAATATTATTGTGGGCGGAGATAATGTTCAATTATCTCTTAAACCACAGTCTCCTTTACTATTTTTAGTGTTAATTTTGTTAATTTTAGATATTATTAGTAGTACAGATACCTTAGTATGATCAGGTAGGTAGGTAGGTAGCTGTTAGATTTCATGTAGTGTTTTTAAATTGTACTGAAGATGGCAGCTTAGCTGCCGAAATACGTATCTACGGATGTAAAATTATTGTGGGCGGAGATAAATTTCAATTATTCCTTAAACCACAGTCTCCTTTACTAATTTTTAGTTTATCATGGCTTCTCGGTCTAAAGAGTTAAATTTATTTAATAAGATTAACACTAAGATTTGGAAAATTGGTGCAGATATTTCTTTTCTGAAAGCATGTATATCAAAAAACGTTTTTACAAAATAATACAATTTTCAAAATGCAATTATGCAAAGCGCAAAATTGAAGTGGCTCAATTTGGAAATCAAATATTTGTATCAAAAAACGTAGTAAATTAGAAATAGAAAAATATCAGCTTCATTTAAAGCTTACCAAGAAGTTCTTGCTTCATCAGTGTGGGCTGTTTTCATAATAGAACTAAAGGAGGCTTTAATTTAAAGGAAAACTAATGTGTTTTCTTAATAAAGCTAAAGGAGAATTAAAGTCACTTTAAGATCCGAAATCGGTGAAACTACTTACTACTTACGTCCATTGATAAATTTAGGCCCGGTTTTTTCATCTCCAGTTAACTTTATCTGACGGTTTGTTCCCATAGTAACAATTGTGATCACAATCGTTACTAAGGAATTAATTGCCAGATAAAGTTAATTGAAGATGAAAAATCCGGGCCTTAATGTAAAATATCCTGGCATTCATGTTATAATTAATTTTATTATTAATACGTTAAAGAAACATAGTCCAAAAATTTGACGAGACTGGTTCTGTATCGTTAAATAACATGTATACGAAATTTAGATACAGGGTAGAAAGGTGCGTAGAGGTACGAGTAGGTGGGAATTACATTAAAAATTTTTTTCCATATTTAAAACTAATAAAAATATTCGTAGTAAAAAATGTGTAATGTATAAGGTTAAATTAATTGTGGTTTCAATTTTTAATAGAGAAAATACTTAAAACAAAAGAAATAATGAAAAATTTATCAAAATCATGTCACCCGAGCAGTGTTGTAACAGATACATTTTTCAAAGTATCTAGATTCAGATACAGATACTTACCCTAATTTGTAACTCGTTACAGTTACATATACTTCTTTTTTAAAAGTAACTAGATTCAGATACAGATATAGTATAAATGTATCTAGATACCTTTCAGATACTTTTAGATACATACATAAATGTCTTACATAATAATAAAAATAATAATTTCAATAAAAAAAACTGACAAAGCAACAAAGTTTGAAACTGATAAATGTCAAACAGAGAGAACAATTATGGTTTTATGACATTAACAAAATTACACTGAAGAGTAGTATAGTCGTCCCAGTTTCGTAGCGGTTTTATTGCCCTGCCAAATAAAGCGACCGCAGGCCGGTCTCTTTGAAGTTGTTTTTTATAGCAAACCGATAGAGAACTTGGACGACTATATACAGGGTCTCCCAAATAGAGTGCCATATTAAAAGTTTTCGGGGAAGGGAATATACAAACATTCTAAAAATTAGTACACTGCCCTAAGGGAAAGTGATCTTTGAGAATAAAATATTTTCATTTTTATATCACTTCCGGTTATACCGGAAGTCGCCGTCAACTTTCTTATTTTAAATGGGATGCTATACTTTTTATTGCAAATTCTGATTCTACACATTATTTGAAATAAAAAATGTTAAGACTTCCCTATACCTAAATGTAACCGATTTTGAGATCTCTTCAAATTTATTTAAAAAATTGTTTTGATGACCTTTCATTCAAGACAATGTATTTACGCCAATTTCAAATTTAAAGATTGAAGTGACATGTCGTTTAAAAGTATAATGTTCAGACTTTCAAATCATATCCTAATTATCCCTGAAAAATTCATAGGGTGGTCACAATATGGTGTCGAAGATCATTATGTTTAACTGCCCAAAACTCAATTTACGTAAATGGAACACCCTGTATATTTTTACATCATGAGATGCAGAATCAAATTCAGTTAAGCAGATAGCGTTTGCGGCTCTCGTGCAGCATTTGTGATTCGCTCATTCAAAATTATAGCTAATCACAAATGCTGCACGCTGGCTATAATAACATGGCTATAACAAATGCTGTAGAGAACCGTAAAATACTATTCGCCTAGCTGAGTAGGTAGTCTTACTGATTTATCCATTGAGGAAGTTTATTATAAAAAGATATTGCATAATATAAAGATTTTTCCATTAACGTTTAGCTTGTGTATTGGAAAACTGTACTTTTAGTTTCTTGTAACATAATGTGAGATGGCATTTTTAGTTTTATTTAAAAAATGTATCTGTGTATCTAAATGCTTAGATACATACATAAATGTAACTAAATACAGTTACAGATACCAAGTACTACAATGTAACTAGTTGCAGATACAGATACACTGAAAGTATCTAGATACTGTATCTAAATACTTGTAACTAGATATGTTACAACACTGCACCCGAGGCAGAAGATCCGTGGACTGTATATTATTGTATGCAGTGACATTTTTGCCCTGATCTGCTGATCTTATAGCGTTTTCGATTCACCTGCATTGGTTGCACTCAGAGTATTTACATCTTGTTTTAACCTGATGTCATACGAGATGAAGATACTCTTGAAATTCTTGGATGCACACTAGTGCAGTCAATCGAAACTCCCTTAAATTTAGATAACTGTCAACTAACAAATATTAAACCCTTGATTGAAGTATTTACATAAATACTTCAATCAACGACTAAACTATTCAACCAACTTTTACCTAATTCGCTACATTTGAGCGCCTCGCTATGCAGCAGTAACGCAAAATACAACTACTTCTGGCTGAACAAAGCTATAAAGTTATAATAATATCACACCCAATATTTTATTTAAAATTTAAATTAAAAATTTATAACAATAAATTAACGTTCAGCTGTTTCTGACATAAATTATTCCGTGAAACATAGGAGATAAGATTCAATGTTGCTTTCATTAAATTAATGTGATTTTAGGCAAAAACTGGACCACAAAAGTTAATGAAACAAGGAAAAAAATACTCGCCGCTGGAGCTGACGCAATGGTAATCACTGCGTTAGATGAAATAGCTTGGTTGTTGAATATTAGAGGAAGAGATGTTCCATACAGTCCTTTTGTTCGTAGTTATGTCGTTTTGACCAATCACACCGTGACTTTTTATAGCAATCGAACCAAGTTAGTAAAGTATGGCATAGGCAATCATTTTCATATGGACTATGGGATTAGCGCTTACTCAGTCAGGTAAGTATAATTTAATGTATCTCTATATCTCTCTCTATACAGGTTGTTACAAATTCGAGATTGTGGGATCTCGGAAGCGGTAAGAGATACGAAGTCTAGTCGGTTAAATGGGATAAAGTTGCGTATTTTGGTGCTCAATAATAATCCGTTCTGAAAAATCGATTTGTAGTTCTTGAAATATTCCCAAGAAACAATAAAACGTAATTTTCTTTTTTATTTTTTATTAGTTATTACTGCAGGGATCTTAATAAAAAAAATTAATACATTCTACAGGTACTTTTTTAAGCTTTTTACGATGATGTCATTAGATTTTACTTAAAACGTTTCGTCTCGTTCTGACCATCATCAACTTTTTCTTATGGGCGCTACATTGTGTTTTAATACCATTGAATAGATCTATTTTTTCTGATGCTTTTCTATATATTACACATCCCTATTTAATAATTTGAAGCAGCTGGAAATGCAAGAAATTGTTGAAAATAACACTGCAAAGAAAAACATGGTATGCAGTGAAAACAAAAACCAGAAAAGTTTGATATACCTTCCGAGTTTTATTTCATATATCACAAAAGCTGATTTTAGTAAAATTTTTAGATCTAAAAATGAACGTTATGAATCCAAGAAAATTTAAAATTTTTTTGTGGTCTTAACAACAACAATTCAGTAATAACGAGCGAAATTTCCTTCCAACAATATCCAGAAAGACAACTACAAAACAATAGTTTATTATATTTGTAATTAAATTATACATTATTATTATTAAAAAGCTAGAAAATATCAAATTAAATTATGCGCATGTTTTTAGAAAATTCGTATCTTAAAAGATGTTACTGCTCAAGGAAACATTCTTTCTTGTAGTCTCATAATTTTATACATTTTATAAATATCTATGAATTACCTGTTCTAATAATTCTTCATTCTCATCATCATTAAGGCGATCTCGATAAGTCCTTCGAGTTTTATGAAAATATCCATAAAGTGCAATGTTTCTGTCTAACTTAATAATATTGTTCTGTGTGGATGACATCTTTCTGGGTATTACTGGAAGTAAATTCATCTTGCAATTACTAAATTGTTGTTAGCACAATACATTTTTAAATTTACAAGAATGAGAGATTTTTAAAGACATAATTTCTTGTAATACTTTCTTGCTTTAATCATAAAAATGTATAATTTAATTACGAAAGCAATTAAATACTGCGTCATCGTCATTGTTGGAAGTAAATTTCTCTTGCTATTACTAAATTGTTGCACAATACGTTTTACAAGTCTACGTCTTTGTTGGATTCACATCCTTCATTTTTATATCTAAACATTTTTCAAAAATCTGTGTTTGTGATAAGCGAAATAAAACTCCGAATGTATATCAAATTTCTTTTGGTTTTTGTTTTCATTGCATACCTACCATGTTTTTCTTGCATTTCCAGCTGTTTCAAATTATTAAATAGGGATATGTGATATATGGAAAAGCATCGAAAAAAATAGATCTATTCATTGGTCTTAAAACTCAATGTAGCGCCCATAAGAAAAAATGAAGTTGATGATGGTCAGAACGAGACGAAACGTTTTAAGTAAAATCTAATGATATCATCGTAAAGTGCTTAAAAAGTGCCTGTAGAATGTATTAATTTTGTTATGATCCCTGCAGTAATAACTTCAGAAAAAAATAAAGAAGAAAATTACGTTTTCTTGTTTTTTGGAAATATTTCAAAAACTACAAGATTTTTCAGAACTGAATATTATTCAGCACCAAAATACAACAGCAACTTTGCCCCAATTTAACTGACTTTGTATCTCTTACCGCTTCCGAGATCCCAATGGTGAGCCTCGAATTTGTAACAGCCTGTATACAGGTTGTTTGTAGAACGGTAGCCAGTCAATAACTCTGTTAATAATAGTATTTTAGTAAACTTTTTTTTGTTTTGTTTGACAGAAGGTGGCCTATATGGCGATATGCATTGCTCTTTTCCTAGGCCTACTGTGATTGAGTTATTATACATAACTTTGTTTTTCCAAATGGAACACCCAGTATATTTTGTGACATTTGGAATCTACTTTAAAAACTCTGTCCAATGGCAAAGTTTCGAAAAAATCAAAGACATGGTTAACTTTTTCAATAATATTTTAATTGATGTTTAGTAAGTAGGGTACAGTAGGTAACCAAGTGTCTTATACCGTTGGAAAGCTAATTTTATGCACTTGTCAAATATGCACTGAAATTCATATGTTTCCATTAAAAAAAAAGAGTTTTTTTTATGAATTATGTTTTTTATCACAAAATCTTTTAACCGGACACTAAATCTCGCACTATACACTTAACGTTTCACCGTCGTTCGACAGCTTAGTCAGAAGTGAAAAAATATTAAATATAAACTTTAAATATATTTTTTTATGTTTTAAGATGCAATAATTCCCTAGTAAAGCTTTTTACTGACGTAATTTTATTTATTATGTCAATGTAAGAGCATTTTTGACAGTTTTAAATAATTCACGGCCAACTTGTACACAATTAAAAATTTATGGAAAAAATTAAACCATGTCTTTGATTTTGTCGAAACTTTGCTATTGGATAGAGTTTTTAGAGTAGATTCCAAATATCACAAAATATACCGGGTGTTCCATTTGGAAAAACAAAGTTATATTTAATACCTCAATCACAGTAGGCCTAGGAAAAAAGCAGTGCATATTGCCATCCACACCTTCTGTCAAACAAAACAAAAAAAAAGTTTATTAAAATATCTCTATTATTAACGGAGTTCTTGACTGGCTACCGTTCTTCAAACACCCGGTATACATATTGCTGTGTTATCTTTATTTTTCAAAGTTTCTGATATGCCCCACGTTTTGGGAATCAATTTTATGCTGTGTTTTGAGACTCTTTCAAATTTTTGCATTCGTTGCTCTTCTCGGGATAATTTTTGTCGATTTCTCTAGTTTAAATCTTATTTGTTATTTGCTGTTCTTAAACTTGTTGATATCGGTGACGGCTCCTGCTCCTCTCCCGATGCAGTGTATCTCGTAGGCTAGCTTTTTCCTCGTAGAGTGTGTTCGTTATGTGATAAGTTTTGAATGTAAATAGCACTCACGAGCCCTTACATTCAAAATTACCGCGTCAGTGTACGTGTCGTGTGTGCGTTTGTGTGTAAATAAAGAAGAATACTCGTAGACAGTGATAGAAACAACGGTTTATTAAATCAATTATTCATGAAGTCGTACAAACAAAATACTGATTGTATAAAGAGTTCAAAGAGTCGAAGTTTTATTTGGTCAGTCGGTTTTTCGCTAAACCGCTGATATATTACTTACAATTCCGTGTCGATCTTACTTGAATGAATGTAAACAACACGGAGCCTGTTTTGTATGCGCACTGGTTGCTTTAGTTAAAATAGCTCAGACGCAGCGCCCTCACTGATCCAATTTCCGAACTCCGCGCTGCCGCTTACAGTTTCCAACAACGTCCGGTCTTCAATTCTATTTTTAGATCAATTATTTTAATTATTATAATTCTAGCCTTAAATCTTACGTATTTACATTACAAAAATTCTAAATAATTTACTTATAATATACATGTAATTTTAAAATCGCCTATTTCTATAACTAAAATCGCTTATTTCTATAACTAAAATCGCCTATTTCTATAACTATTTACCCAAACTTAATATACCTGATAAACACTTGAATTTAATAATCGTAAAAAAATAAATCCTGTAAAACATAACTTATACATTACTCTAAATTTCTCTTTACTATTTACAAATTATTTCATTGAAAAAGTCTTTCGATTAGGTTATAAACACCGCATATCCTCAGAATACAAATTAAAATTTTCCCTTGCTCTTGGAAATTTCAAATTTTGTTCTCGGTGGTGTTCGTCTCTTCCTCGGTTCACTCCTTATCTGGTTCTGGCGCTTCGTTGTATGGGACTAGGGCATTGATATGGTAACGCCCTTTTACCTGTGTCTCATCTGGATTCTTCAGCTAGTACGTCGTCTCGTTGAAGATTCTTGTCACCTTGTATAGTCCAGTATATGGTAGTTGTAGTTTGGCACACTTTCCTTGGCTTCTTCTTCCAAGTCTGTAGCTTTTTACTAGTACCAAATCTCCTACTCGAAACATCTTCCTCTTCTTGATTTTCTCATTTTCCTTGGCGACATACTTTTCTTTCTTTTGTCTGAATCTTCGTCTCGCTTTCTCTAATGCTTGTTCTAACTCTGTCTCTTCTCCTTCTCCTGTCCATGGTCTTTCTGGTTTCGTTCCTCTCAATAATGTTATCGGTGGGTATCCCGTTATGATGTTGTTGGTGTGTTGTTTATGTACTTCTCAACTTTGGTTAAATGTCTTGCCCAGTCTTTGTGTCTCATGTGTGTTAACATTCTGAGATATTTTATTACTTCTTGTATATATCTCTCGCTTGGATTTCCTTGCGGATGTCTTATACTACAGAAGTTGACCTCAATTTCTTGATCTCTCATGGCTTGTATAAACCTTTGGTTGTTAAAATATGATGCGTTGTCTGCCAAAATTCTTCTCGGTTTTCCTACTTCTTCTTCATATCGTGAGATTTTATCGATGACTGTTTCAGTATTGTACACTCTTGATGGATACAATTTAACATGTTTTGTGAATACATCTTATACAACGAGAATATTTTTATACCCATAATTGCTTTCAATTAAATTTCCTAAGAAATCTATGGCTATTAAGTCTAATGGATTTTTTACGATTATGCTTTTCCTTATATTTTCTGCTGTGTAATTTCTATATTTCCCAAGCTGACATAAATTGCAAGAATTTACGTAATCTTTGACTACTGTTAAATCCCTGGTTGTATAGGAAACTTCTCGGAATATCCACATTCTTCCATTCCATTATGACGATATTTTTCGTGTAAATCCTTTATAATTCTCCTCGCATGTTCTTCATCTAGCACGATTAACCTTTCCTCTCCTATCATCTTTTTTAACAATCCGTCTTCAAGTATAAATCCCTTGTATGGTTGTTCTTGTTCTTGTATTATCTCGCGGATTTGTTGAAGTGCTGGGAAATTTTGTGAATTTATTATTTCTTCTCTCGAATAAATTCGTTCTGCTACCTCAAAGTTGTAATTGTTTATTTCAAATTCATTTGCCAGTTTGATCTTATTATGGCATCGACTCAGTGCATCTGCTACGACGTTATTTTCTCCCTTTCTATACGCAATGTCGAAATCGTATTCTTGAAGAATTAACGACCATCGGTATATTCTGTTATTTGCAAATCTGATTTTTAATAAAGTTGTTAATGCACTATGGTCCGTCTCAATCATGAATTTTCTTCCTAATAGATAGTATTTTAATTTTGTTACGCTGAATACGATGGCTAACATTTCCTTTTCAGAGACTGTATAATTTTGCTCGTATTTCTTCAATATTCTGGACACAAAACAAATTGGTTGTTCTTCTCCGTCTTTTATTTGGATTAATTCTGCTGCAACAGCGTATCCTGATGCATCTGTGCGTAAAATAAAATCTTTCGAGAAGTCTGGATGTATTAATTCCAAATTTTGGTAAAATATTTGTTTTAATTCTTCGAAGGCTTTTAGTCTTTCCTCCATTTTGTCTCTTTCCTCAGCAATTCTGTTAGCTTCTCAGATTTTTCTGCCAGGTTTGGAATGAATTTCTGGTAATAATTTAGCATTCGTAGAAATCCTCTCAATGCTTTCAAATTCTTTTCTCAACTGATTTTTCTCTATGTTAATTTTGAATCCTTCTTCACATAATGTTCTAAATATTCTTCTTTTGTTTTGGAGAATATCAAAATATCGTCCACGTAGTGTAAACAAAATTCTTCATATCGGTCAAGAATTATTTGCATCGCCCTTACTGGTGCTGCACTTGATGAACTCAAGCCGAATGGAACTACTCTGTATTGGTATACTCGTCCATTTATCATAAATCCTGTGTACTTTTTCGAATCTGGATATAATGGTGGAAGCCAAAATGATGTTTTTAAATCAATTTTTGTAAAAAAACGGTTTCGAACTAGTTACAAACTCTTGCTGGAACAGATCTCATTTTCATCAGAACATCTTTCTGTTCTTCATCACATTTAAGATTTATTTTTTCTAAATCTTCTATCTCTTGGATTTGAATTTTTCTATTAATTTCTATATTATTAATAATTCTTTCCTCCTCCTCTCTTGAATCATCTTGCGATTCTATCCAATTTATTGATTTTCCATCAATTATTATTAATTTCTTTTCCACATTCATTTCTATATTTAAACTGTTTAATGCGTTCAACCCTAAGATACATTTATTTCGTAAGCCGGTGACTATCACAAATTCCATCACCACTTCCTTTTCCCCGATGTTCATTGTTGTTATTGGGATCCTATCAGTAACCGTTAACTTCTTCCTTATAGCAGTTAATAAGTTTATTTTGTTGATTGGTACGACGTTTTTCAAATTATGTTTATTTACAATACTTTTGTCCATTACAGATATTTCAGCTCCAGTGTCTATTAATGCACAGATATTGATGTTATTTATCTGGATGTTAATGTATGGTAATTCAAAATGTATAAAATGTTCATCTACAACATCTAAAATACAGTTGTTTAAATGTAGATGTTGTATTTTGGCTTCTTGCTTTACCGAAAATCCTGGTCGTATACTTCCGCTACTGTAATACTTTCGTCTGGGTGTTGCATAGGTTTCCTCGTCTTTGGTATTGCTCCCATCCTTTCATAATCTTCACTGCTTCTTCTTTTTTCAAACGTTTTCGGTTTTTCCTCAACTCTTGGTTTAAATGTCCTTTGTTCTTGTCTTGGACTCTGATTTATATTTGTACTTCTATTATTTGTATTATGATAATTATTATTGTTTCTATTAAAATTTTGGTGGTTTTTATTATTATTGTTAATGTAATTATTTTGATTTTTATTATTATTATTAAAATGACATTTCGCGTTGATCTAATTCAAGACTTGCTTCACAATGTTATGAAAATTCAAAGGCTGCTTGATGAACTTTTCAATTGAACGCTTGATACGTATTTCGTCCTACTTAGTTTAAATTTTTGTTATTCATGGCATTATTAATAATTTTAGGGTAAGGGATTATGAGAAAATTTGGGCAGATCTTCCAACAGCAGCACAGGCTTGGAAATATGTTTTGCTCCCTTGGCGCTCCGTATTTAGTCCCGGAGCAAGTCAAAAAATATATTCTTTGATACCAGAACGCAAGCGATTACCTAGACCATCTCCCATAATCCATTTGAAGGCACAAAAAAATCCTACTGAAATAGAAGGTATGAAACGGGCGCATATTAGAGATGGAATCGTGATGTGCAAGTTTTTATCATATTTGGAATCACGGGTAAATCATTTCTAGAGAGCCAAATAAACTGTTTTTACAAATGCTAATGTTCCTCAAATCTTAGGTAAACGAAGGAGATGTTTGGAGTGAATTGGATGTAGTCAAAAGTTTGAATGAACACAGATATGAAATGGAGCTGTCTTTGGGTACCAGTTTTCCAACAATTGTAGGGTATGGACCAAACGGGGCTCAACCTCATTATGAGCCTAGCTTGAGCACAAATAGTATAATTTTTAACAACAGTACGGTGGTAATAGACTCAGGTGGTCAATATTACGGTAACGTTTTTGAATTAATTTTTTTTTTTATTTTTAAAATTGTATGCCTTAGATGGCACAACGGACGTTACACGAACCATACATTTAGGTACTCCAACTCGACAACATATAGACGCCTACACAAGAGTATTGATCGGACATATTCAGCTTTCCTCGTTAATATTTCCAAGTAATATGAAATCATCTGTAGCAGATGTATTAGCTAGAGCCCCTTTATGGGAGACTGGATTGGATTATATGCATGCAACTGCACATGGCATCGGTTCATTTTTAGGAGTTCACGAATGTAATTCATTGAATAAAATCTTGCTTTGATAATGTTTAACCCTCCTCTTGTTTCAGCGCCAATTGTGATAGATTATAAAATACCGGGTCAACATTTTCGACCTGGACACTTTCTTTGTAGCGGTAAATTTGCAACTTTTGTCACTTAAAAAATTTGTGTTAATTCTCTGTTTTAGAACCTGGATATTACAATGAAAATGACTTTGGAATAAGACTTGAAAATGTTATGGAAGTAGTAAATATGCCCCACCTGAGAGGCCTTTTTGGAAACTCTTTTTTGGGGTTTGAGGACATCACACTTGTACCTTATGAACCAAAAATGATTAACGCCAGCCTCCTAAGTGTCTATCACGTATGTGTAAAAGTCGGAAATACATATGTTGATAATGGTAGAAATATTTTTGCAGATACGTTGGCTAAACAATTATAATCAGAAAATTCGAAAGTTGCTTAGCGATGAATTACAGAAACCGGGCAACGAAGAAGCTTACAGTTGGATGACGGAAAGGACTGAATACATTCCTGGAAGGAGCAACATCATCAGTAGCCAATTATATTTATTAATAACTATTCCATTATGTGCTTTTAAGATTATTGTATTCTATAAATAATATGTATGGCTGTAATAAGTATGGTTCAACAAATCTACAATTAGTAGACGATAACTTTAAAGTGCACCAACAGTATGCCAAAAACAATTATAATAAACAATATAATTCCCATAAAAATGACAGTAACCGCGACAATGTAAAACAATTGCGGAGTGAGAAAAACTGACAGTAATCAAATAATAAACATGTTTTATGTAAACATTCAATCCCTGCGAAATAAAATAAGTGAAATAGAAGCTCATCTATGTGATTCAAAAAACATTGATATTGTGATGTTGGGAGAACATTGACTTTCTAAGAACGAATGTGAGGTATGTCAAATTAACTACTTTCGCACTGCCGCGTTCTATAATAGACAATCAAGTAACCACGGTGGGGTGATAATCGTACTACGTCCGAATATACGTTATAACCTGTGAGCAACTAAAAATCAGATTAGAGCAGGCGGTGCAAAGAAAATGCATGTCTGTGATTAAATGAAAAGTCAATAAATTTGACAGTCCATGAATGTATTACATTAATTAATTCAGTTAATCACAGACATACATTTTCTTTGCACCGCCTACTCTAATCTGATTTTTATTTGCTCACTTTTTATAAAATTAGAAAAAATAAATAAAATCTCGGTTGACAAAGACTGTGAAGTAGTTGCGCTAAAACTTATAAACGAAAACATATATTTGGTGACGATATATCGTTCTCCAAATGGAGATTTTAAAAATTTTCTTCAGCTATTAAACGAGACCTTAAATGTATTAAGCGAGAGACACATCGATGCGGTTGCGGTAGCGATATAACAGATCATATCGGCATTGCGGCCTCAGTTACTTTACCACAAAAAACATGTACGCGCACACAAAAGACATACCGCCCAATTACCAACGAAGGAAAAATAAGATTGTATGAGTCCATTGCAACAGCAGACTGGAAATTTATTGATGACACAAGCGTAGATTTAAATAATAAATTTCAAACGTTCATGAATGTGTTAGTGACCGCTCTTAACGAAGCATTCCCGCAAAAATATGTTTCGTGCGGTAATAAGAAAAAGTCTTGCCAAAAAAACTGGTTCAACGAAAACCTAAAATCTATGAAAGAAAATTTGAGCTTTAAGAACGAAGCATGTAAACAACTGCAATCGACAGAATCATGGGCGTATCCAGACTTTTTTCTAAACCCGGGCATATTTTAAATTATTAATAATTACTAATACTACTAATATAATTAATAGATGTTTAATAGTAGGTATGGATATATTGGATTAAAAAAGCATAACATATTTTTTAAACATTTGTGAACAAAAATTGCAGTCTTCTGGGTTGTTGATGTCCAAAACTTTCGATTACCTCTTTTATAATCGATTCCTTGTTACTCTGCAAAAGCTCTCGATGAATACTCATCAGACATAATCCTGATAATCGATGGTCGGCCATTGTAGATCGCAACCAAGTTTTTACTCTTCTTAGGGTACTAAATGACCGTTCACTTGTACAAGTAGTTACTGGTAAAGTTAATGCGATTGTCAAAGCTGTTTGAATAGCAGGAAACATATAGCATTCTTCTGAGGTAAGTTGTACCAAATCGATATCTCCTGATATCTGTCGTGTTCCACCTTCTGTTCTCTGCTTCCAAATGGAGTACCACAACTGACTTTCTTCAAAAAAGTTATTTATCTTGTAAATACTATTAATGTCTTCAACAATAGTTTAAAAACTTTTTTCCGACAATTTGATTAATTTTGAAGGATGCAATTCAAGAAGAGAGAATCCCGGTCTATGTTCTTGCGAGAATCTCTCTTGAAGACTTTTAATTAATAAGTCCAAATAAGGTATGTAAATACTTCTTCTAAAATACTCTTCTGGAGTATTTGCAGGATGATTATCTCTTAATGTTTGACGACTACATTTACGAGGAATTTTTATTTCAATATTTAGGTCTTGGGCTATATTCTCAAACCTATTGAAAATAATTTTGAAAACATCTTCTGTTTTGTCCCGCTCGTTCTTTAAAACTTAATAAGTGAATAAAATTTCCTGATGAAAGAGTCCTTCCTCTTAAGGCAATGTCGTGTGTTGCACAGAATATGATGGTTTTCAAAATTGAAGTTAACTTTTTTCTGTTGTTTATGATAATATCCTTAGCCAACGAATCAAGCTGTAAATCAATCCTTAATCCTTCGTCTTTCCATGTTGCTAAAAAGTTTTGTGATTTTTCGACACTTTTTCGATGCCATTCAGTTTTAACATGGTCTCTAGTGCAATTGTTAAAGTCGTTGAAACGTGTACAAGGCTTTGTAATAAAGGCGCCTTGTACTCCTCTGTTAGTAGGAGGTCTGAACAAAACACAATTTTTACAGAGTCCACCCTTAAGTTTTTTCGAGTACGCAAGCCATGCATAATCATTTAACCATTGGCGCCGAAAAATACGAATATATGTAGTACGCTCATTGTCCAAATTTAAGTCATTTTTGAAATCAAATGCCATTCAGTTTTAACATGGTCTCTAGCGGTATTGTTAAAGTCGTTGAAACGTGTACAAGGCTTTGTAATAAAGGCGCCTTGTACTCCTCTGTTAGTAGGAGGTCTGAACAAAACACAATTTTTACAGAGTCCACCCTTAAGTTTTTTCAAGTACGCAAGCCATTGCAGAATTGCAAGCTTTACGTGATCACTACATACTACATCTGTATTTCCAGAATCTCAAGAGCGAGCACAACAGAATATACAGAATTTGAAAATTTCACAGAATTCCCTAGATTGCAAACTAAAATTCACTAGACGGTCGAAGTCAACGGCGCCGGCGCGTGAGTTCGTGAGTTGTGTGTTGCATAATATTAATTTTTTTCGCCCAGAATATTAACCCCGGGCAAATGCCCGTGCTTGTCCTTACCTGGATACGCCCATGACAGAATTAAAGCGAATAAAAAATTCCTTAGAATTATTATTATTAAAAATTATTTAGAAATATCTTGAAATAAACATCTACGATCATAACTCGACGCGCAATTTAACACATAAGATGGGGTTAAGAAAAAAAATCAAAAATTAAGGTAGAATTCGCGAAACACCCCTCCGTTTCCAAAAAGCGCTGTAACTATGCCCAAAAATGTACCAAGGTCGCGAGTCTAGATATCTACTGCCGCGTCTCCCCCTCCCATTCCGGCTTGCCCGCGTCTCGCTTCTGCTACCGCTTGCGCGCGACTCCCTCCCCCTTCTCACCTCACCCCCCCCCCTGACCAACATCCGCGCAAAAATTGCAATTTCGAGGCCTATGTTACATTTTATGGGAAATTGGCGCAGAACCGGCATAGTATATCTACTTGCCAACACCGTGCAATATGCAGATGACACTACGATGACAAACGATGCCGATGTACTAAACACATTACTGGATATCCACGAAAATAACATGAGTAAAGCAACTGAATGGTTTTTGGCAAATCAGCTATGCCTGAACAGTGACAAGACTGTACGCTTGCTACTGACTCTCAAAAAAATTCCAGAACTCAACGAAGATGCAAGTGCCACAACAAAGTTCTTAGATGTATGGATCGATTCAACGCTCAAATGGGACGTCCACGCTGATCGTCTGACAAAGAAACTATCCAAAACTACATACCTCTTACGTAATCTAATAAGATCTGCATCAGCTGATACAGTTAAAGTGGCTTATCATGCCTTATTTCATTCACAAATGTTCTATGGCATATGATATTAGTTTGGGGTCATTCTACGGCGAGATATCGAATATTTGCAGTACAAAGAGAAGAATGATTAGAATAATGGCAGGGGTAGCATACAAAGACAACTGCAGGCCTCTTTTCAAGCAACTGAAGATACTTACGGTACCATGTATATATATATATTGAAATGTCTGATATGGGCCAAAGAAAACTATAATAACCCCAGTTTCGTGAGAGGCAGTGATGTACACAATTACTGTACGCGTCAAAACACAGATGTTAGAAATCAACATAGTAGACTTACCAGAACACAAAACAGTTCAAGATATTATGCTATTAAGTTTTCAACAAACTACCGGCGAACCTAAAAACTGTAAGTGCGAGCGTACTAAAAGCAAAAATCAAGATGATACTACTAGAGAAAGCCTTCTTCACCCTGGAGGAATTTGAAGACGATGATCCTAATATATGGGAGATCCTCTAGTGACAATTTAATGCGGTTAATTAATTAATACTTAGATTGTACCTTAATTCTTGTCTGACGCTTTCAAACATGTCCAGATGTTTTTGAAATAAAGAGATTTATTATTTATTATTATTATTAATATACAGTCGCCATCTACTTTGTTATTTTAAATGGAACACCCTATTTATTTTTGCACTTTTAGATGGGAATCATAATTTTAAATCTTTTTTATTGAAACCATACCATGTCTATCTACACTTCGCCGCAAAATTAGAGGATAATTAGTAAAATACTAAAAATGTTTGGTCAACATGGCATTATAGCTTTTAAAATCTTAAAATAAGTTATTTCAGACTTTGTAATGCAAACAAAACAAAATTGAATTCAATAACTTTTATACCAACTCTAACATTTCATCATAAACAAGAAATAGTAAAAACGAAAAATTAAACTTAAAATCAAAACAACGATTAATAGCGGGTGTGTCCACCCCTTGCTGCTATGCAAGCTGCAATTCTTCTGGGCATGCTCTCTATTAAGGCGGCAATCTTCTCTTGGCCGATTACTGCCAAAACCTCTTGCAAATTATTGGAGAGCGCATCTAATGTTTGCGGAGGATTTTCAAGACCCCTAATCTTTCTCCCGATATGGTCCCAAAGATGCTCTATGGGATTAAGATCAGGGCTACGTGGTGGCCATTCAAGAACATTGATATTGGCGGCAACGCGTTCCTGCCGTACAACATTGGCAATGTGCGGCCGAGCGTTGTCTTGCATAAAAATAAATTCTGGTCCATGTAGAGCACCAAACGGTTCTACAACAGGGATTATGATTTCATCCCTGTATCGTACACCAGTCAGTGAACCATTTATTCTTAAAAGATTGGTGCGATCAGCAAGGCTTATTCCATCCCACACCATAACGGATCCACCACCATATGGCTCGACTTCTCGTATGGCACACTGCGTAAATCGTTCACCTGGGGCTCTCCAGACCTTAGCACGTCGATCATTTGTCGAAAGGCAGAATCTGGATTCATCGGTGAACAAAACGTGCCTCCAGTCTTCAATCTGCCACTCAGCATGCCTACGAGCAAATACTAAGCGGTTTCTCCTGTGGGCTGCTGTTAAAACTGGTCCAGTAGCTGGTCGGTACGGCTTCAATGCAGCATCTTTAAGCCTCCTTCGAATGGTATCCGTACTGACTGCTGTACCAGTGGCAAGCAGGAGGTCGTTTTTTAGCGCTCTAGCAGTAGAAAACCGTCGCCTTTTTGCACTTATTCTGACTACGCGATCTTCTGCAATTGTGGTTTTCTTTTTTCTGCCTTGGCCTCGTCGCCTTTGATAGCTACCAGTTTCGCGGTACCTATGCAAAGCTCTGCTGACCACAGATTGACCCACCCCTAATCGTCGGCCAACTTCTTGCTGAGTGTAGCCTTCTTCCATCAGGATCACCAATTTGACGACCTCAGTTTCAGATAAGTGGCGTTTTTGTCTATTTCTGTTCATGACAACGTGATGACAACCACATCTAATGACTTTTTCAAGCTTTTTGACGTTTTTTGTGTAAAAAACAATTTTTGTATTTAGGACTTTTTGATTAAATTTTTTATTCTTTAAATACTTTTGCATTGGAATATCGAGAATATATGTAAAATCATATTTTAATTGTAATATAAGTTGATTTATTTTGAAATATTCAATTTATTTACTACAACATTAAATATCCTCTAATTTTGCGGCGAAGTTTATTACAGTTTTTGAGATAAAAATTATTTTCCGAAATCATGGCAGGTGGTTGACGTTTTCAAAATGGGCTGTAACTCTTATTTGAAACGAGATAGAAAATTGAAATCTAATTAAGTTTGTAGTTTAAAGATTCCTTTATCGTAGGTATTCTTTAAAATAAACATTTTTGCCTGAGAATAATTCTTAAATTTATACTTTTACTGTCTGGATTTTTGACCTAAACGCCGATTTATGGTCTCTATTTAAAGCGTGTTTTTATAATACATTCCTTACGGCGAATCATGTGTTTGATTGTAGAGTTTGTACAGTTCCATAAACCCCCTAAGACCCTCTCTCCGATTGCTTAATAAATGACCAGGTAACTAGATTAAGCGTTAATATTATTATTTTTTATTATAAAACAATGAAAGAGGAGAAATTATAAAAAGCCTAAACTTTTTTTAGGCTGCCTAAAAGTGCGCCTATTTCTTAGACATTAACTGCCTATTTGCCCGCCTAATTCAGTCTTTTTAAATGCCTAAAAATCCGGGCTTTAGTTATAACCAAAAAACAAAAATTTTCAAATTTCGTCTTTTTTAATAACATCTTTATTGTAATCGATATGTTTTTGTTATTTGTATTTTCTTAAAGCACTTTTTATGTAGAATTCAAATGTGCTTTTGATTTTTGTTTTCACTTTCCGTTTTCGAGTTTTCATCCCCAACTTCAGTTTTTCTTATGGACCGTCGAGTAGGCTTTGGAATAATTTAATGCGCTCTTTTTTCTTCTTCACAATGATATAAAGCATGTAATATTAATTTTGACAGATTACGAAGAAAATTTTTAAAAATAATTTCTATGCCGACGTAAGCTTTGTTTACTGTAAAAATAAACAAATTTCCTAACACTTGAATGAAAGAATTATTGAGAAGGTCCTACATAAGAAATAAAAAAATTAATTAGTAACAAACAACAAATACGTAATTAAATAAAAATACTAGATTATTTACGGAAGATGTTTGAACAATTTACCATTACGTTCTGAACATAATAGGCAACTTGAACTTTTTTTTAAAATTTTTAATTTGAAAGCATATGAATATAACATATGTCCAAATAAATTTCTGATAAAGGTAGGCTATGGAAGATAAATTTTATTACATTATTTACATTAAAATATTGTCCAGTTCTTGAGTAGTTAAGTAAAATTGAAGTTTAATTGGCCACATCTTACAGCTTGATATGTCACTAACTTCAAAAACTGCTTGGTGTTGTAGATTTTTACACTCCATCAAAAATTTATTTGGACATATGGTACGATAATCTAGATAAATATTTATTTTTATAAATGAATATTAAGGTTGCAATTAATAAAAGAAATTTGAATTTATTAAATTCCCGCCAAAATGCACAAAACCAATAATTCGTACGTATAAATTATTTTATAGTTACAAACGCGAAGCAGCGAAACCTTGGAAGATCATTCTTGTGGTTTTGAAAAGAACCTTTCAAAATTCACCGGATGAACAACTGCAAGTATACCAGGGTCGGAGAGTAGGACTTGACCTTCATATTGCTAATCCGAAGCCTTTTTAACAAATCTATCTCTCTATTCTCTATCGAGAACAAAAATAAACTAAAAATATTTCTAAAGATGTTCGAAAAGACCACCATTATTTGCAATACATAAATTACACCTCTTTAAAATCGAATTTACTGCTTTCCTTCTAGAACGTCCGTCATTAGGGGCTATTCTGTAACTTATTAACAGGCTGTTAAAATTTAAGGGTACGTTAAAATTCAAAATAGAGTCTTGTGATTCGCTGTTACTACGATAACTGTACTTTTTATTTAATCACAGATATACATTTTCTTTGCACCGCCTACTCTAATCTGATTTTTATTTGCTCATCGTTTATAATTTGCATTTGTCAATAAACTTTTGTTTCTATGGCCAACCATATTAACAATTTTGAAAAAGAAAAACTGCCGTATCTCCGTCGTTTTTTTAAATAACCATATCGAATGTTACATCATTGAAAAGGTAAAAAAAGGACCTTTCTTTTTCATTCATGGCCTACTATGGTTTCCATTTTAAAAAACTGATGTTTATGTCATAACTGAAAAATAAGAGCTTATATGGAAAATTTAGTTCGACTGTTTAATTAAGAACATGGAAAGGAGACAATTGGCCAATTTGGAAATACTTTGTACGAAACAGAAAGGTGCGATAGGCTACAACAAGCCAATTCGGATAAGTAGGAAAGCGTCGAAATAATACACCATATCATAATTTAGTTAAAAATATAATATACAAAAATAATTTTTATTCTAAAGCGACAGAATATGGCCAAATGAATGAATCAATAGCAATAGAATTATTTCAGCGAAACACCGGCTTAAAAGTAGAACGGAGTGGTTTGTTTATCAATATAGATAATGGATTTTTAGGAGCAAATCCAGATGGTGAAGTTTTACATATTACTTTCCTCATTTAATTTTTTAAATAAATATATTTCTTGAGTGCAGGTTTGATCGGCAATGATGCCTTGGTGGTCAAATGTTTATTTTCATTGTCTAACGAAAATATTGTTACGACTTCGAGTTCACAAATTTAAACGTTATTTATTTATTTTAAAACACTTTAATGTCTACGATCATTACACACAATAAAAGTACAATAATATCGAGCTGTACACTTATCTGACAAAATAACACTTCAACGTTATTAAATTCGCTTGCTACACATCGCTTCCTAAGTAAGACTGATTTAAAAACCGCGCCCCGGCTCCTCTTTATAGCAGTCGGCCCTCTTCGAGAATAACTTCGAAAGACTTGCTAGATTTTTCCAGTAAATTCGGTGCGTGTCTAGAATAGATTAGAATCCTGTCTGAGGCACAGGTGGCGCTACCAGTATATAAAAATATAGTCTGCTTCTCATAATGTAACACTGCCCCCTCCTTAATTCTGTTCGTCCCGAACAGAATATGGAGCCAAACGGTCTATGTGGATCACTTTCATCTTCCCACGGGGTAGCTTCCGTATTCTGTATACCACGTCATTAATTCTCTTGATTACTTCGTAAGGTCCGTCCCAAGGCGCCTGTAGTTTAGGGCATAGTCCACGAGTCCTTTTGGGGTTGTACAGCCAGACCTGGTTCCCTGGTTGGAATCCCATTTGATTGGCTCGTCTATCATACCGGGTCTTCATTTTGTCGGTGACCAGATTGATGTTTCGTCGCACATATTGATGAGTGCTCGCCAATCGATTCTCGAAGTCCTGCAGATATTCGTGCAATTCAGACCTTCTAGCTTCTGGAAGTCCAAACTTCAGGTCACATGGCAAACGCATTTCTCCTCCAAACAAAACTCGATACGGCGATTGCTTAGTAGTGTCATGTATTGCTGAACGATATGCCATTAGAAAAATGGGCAAATGTTGATCCCAGTCGCGTTGGTTTGTGGAGACCACTTTTGCTAAATGTCTCTCTAGAGTTCTGTTGAATCGCTCTACCATGCCGTCTGATTGCGGGTGTAACGGGGTAGTGTGCGTTTTAAAAATGCCAAGCATCCGGCTCAATTCTTGAAAGACGCTTCCTTCGAAATTTCTACCTTGGTCGGAATGAAGCTCCATTGGCACCCCAAATCTTGTTATCCAATTCTCTATGAGGGCAGTGGCGACAGTTGTTGCTTCCTGATTAGGCAACGCGTAACCTTCTGGCCATTTAGTGAAGTAATCGGTTACCACCATGATGTACTTATTTCCGCGATCGGTTTCTGGAAACGGGCCGGCTATGTCAATGGCAATCCTCTCGAAGGGTGCACCGACGTTATACAGATGTAGTCTTCCTCGAGACTTTTTCGCAGGTCCAGACACTGCCTTGCAGGTAATACACCTGGCACACCAATTGTCTACATCGGTTCTACATTTCACCCAATAAAACCTTTCTCGGACTTTTGCTAATGTTTTATTGATGCCCAAATGTCCACCTGACGTACCACCATGTATTTCTTCCAAAACTTCGGCAATTCTTACTTTTGGAAGGACTAACTGTTCTTTAATTTCGCTGCCATCAGGTGACTCCCATTCTCTTTTCAGAATTCCATTCTCTAACTTTAGAGAGTCCCATTGTGCCCAGTAGCTTTTGAAAATCGGGCTTTTGTTCGATATTTCGGCCCAAGTTGGTCGTTGTCCTTTTTCCTTCCAAGAGATTATATCCCTTATGTCTTCCTCTTGGCGTTGCTCTTGGCTTATAACTGCCGGTTGCCAATGGTTGTTTGTGACAGGTGTTCTTTTGATAGGAATTATTCCTTCTTTGTCCTCCAATTTCAAGCAGTGCCGACAATCTTCAGGACACGGTCTTCTGGATAGTGCATCTGCATTATTATGGATACGACCTGGGCGATGTTCGATTGTAAAATCATACTCCTGCAGTCTTTCTATCCATCTGGCAAGCTGGCCTTCTATATTTTTGAACTGGAGCAACCACTTCAATGCTGCATGGTCTGATCGAAGATGAAACTGTCGACCATAAAGGTATTTGTGAAAATGTTCCAATGTTTTCACCACAGCAAAAAGCTCCTTCCTGGTTACACAATAATTTCTTTCAGCTTTGGATAAAACTTTACTGAAGTAACCTATGACACGTTCTTCCCCGTCCTGCACTTGTGATAACACGCCCCCAATTCCGTGATTGCTCGCATCTGCGTCAATGATGAACTGGCCCTCTAGTCGTGGATAGGACAGTATCGGTGCAGACATTAGAAGATCCTTCAGATTTTCAAAAGCTTCCTGGCAGTCTTCACTCCAAAAGAATGTTGTTTTTCCTTCGGTCAGCGAATGCAGAAGCTTGGCTGTCTTTGCAAAGTCTTTCACAAATCGTCTGTAATATGTGCATAATCCCAGGAAACTTCGCAACTCATGCACATTTTTTGGTGGTGGCCAATCCTTAACGGCTGTAATTTTGTCTGGATCCGTTACGACTCCTGCTTCTGATATGACGTGTCCAAGATATTTCACTTCCTTTTGGAAGAATTCGCATTTGGCAGGATTCAGTTTCAATTTCGCCTCTTTTATTCTCTGGAAGACGTCTGTTAAGTTTGCAAGATGTTCTTTAAAAGTTCTTCCAACAACAATCACATCGTCTAAGTATACGAGGCAAGTTTTCCAGCTAAGTCCGCGCAATACCAATTCCATGAGTCGTTCAAAAGTAGCTGGGGCGTTGCAAAGACCAAAAGGCATCACTTTGAATTGCCATAAACCATTTCCAGCAGTAAAGGCCGTCTTTTCCTTGTCTTCGGGATGCATACCAACTTGCCAATAGCCACTTTTCAAGTCTAAGGTCGAAAACCATTTCGCACCGGATAAGGTGTCTATTGTGTCATCGATCCTGGGCAAGGGATAACTGTCCTTTTTCGTGACATCATTTAATCGTCTATAGTCCACACAAAAACGCGTGCTGCCATCCTTCTTAGTCACCAGTACAACGGGAGATGCCCATGGACTTTGCGACGGTTCTATAACGTCTTGGTCTTGCATCTTCCTAATTAAATTTTCGGCTTCCTCTCTTTTTGCCAACGGCAGTCGACGCGCGGGTTGTCGAATTGGATTCGAGTCGCCAGTGTTTATTCTGTGATGTACAATGTCTGTCCGGGTTAAGTCATCATCAGTATAAGCAAAGATTCCTTTAAATTTTCGAAACAGCTCTCGTACGTCTTCTGTTTCTTTGGGTTTCAGCAATGTTGATGTACCAGCCAGCAATTTCTCTAGTAGTGGTGGTAGACAGATGCCGAGCGGATGCATCGTTCACTTCAATATGGTTTACAGAAACAATTGCTTCACACTTGCCCACTACAGTTCCGCCGGGTATGGTAACTGGGTAACTGTTGACATTTGCAAGACGGATAGGAACTGTTTCTTGAATCTTCACCAGAGTTCCAGCCAATAAAATTCCCTTCTTGGCGCAGTTAGTTTCAATTGGTTCTATGATCCCAGTAGGATAGCTACCAAGATTGCCTTCCATTTTTGCCAAGATTATCTTGTCGGTTAAGGCGGGAATGTTCACACTTTCTTTCAGTTTTATTCTCAATACGGTAGGTGAATTTCCAGGGATATGGAGAGGTGTATCTCTTCTGTTCCAATGCGTAGAACTTTATCCTTTAGATCTACAACCAAGCCGTTTTTCTTCATGAAATCCACTCCAAGTATGAAATCATCAACGATATCAGCCACTAAAACCCTGTGACTAAATTTCATACTTCCAATCTTCAATTCAATTTCGGCTTCCCCACAAACAGGAGTAACCTCTCCAGTAGCTGTCTGGATGTGATACCTTCTTCCAGTATTTATTAGTTTCCATTTTGGTAAAAGATCTGTTCTTACTATGCACGCATTTGCACCAGTATCGATTGTGAATTGGAAGGATCTCTTGCCAATTTGTCCATTTGCTATCAAACTATTTTCATTATTTCTTATTCTAGAAATAGAGACAATCTTGGGGCTATCCGTAGAATCAGTCAGCATGCGCCCCTTCTTGCTGACTGGAATTAGTTTAACGAATCACTATCTTGTAGTGGCGCGGCCGCTTGCGCCTACAGTTGGAGCACAGATGGCCTTGCTGACCACAGTTCCAGCAACTCATTATTCGCTTGACATTGCCTGCGGTTTTATTTTCTTCCAACTGTTTGAGTCTATCCAAAATTTCTGTCAGTGCATTGTCGTCGGCAGCTTTCACCTCTCGCACTCGTACAAGGCTTCTAGAGGCTTGCTTGGCTGCCTCGAATTCCAGAGCACGGGCCAGTACATCTGTGCACTTGGAGAAGTTACCCAGTCGCAAGACTTGCTGCATCTCTTGGTCTCTAGTACCGTCAATGAATGCTTGTATGGCCAGCCGGTGGAAAACAGGTTCAGGCAGGAAGTCTCCATACGCCATTCGGACCAATCTCTCGACATCGAGTTCAAATTCCTGTAATGACTCACCATTCTTCTGGGTACGAGTTTTCAGTTGGATAGTATGGAGTTGCTTCATGTGTGCGTCACCAAATCGCATGTCCAAGTGTTCTACTAGTTGATCAAAGTTGTTCTGAATCTCTTCGGGAATTGATTGTAATGCACTCAATGCTGGGCCCCGCAAAGCCAACACGAGGGCTGCAGCCTTATCGCGATCATTCCAGCCATTTACATCAGCTGCGATTTTGAATTGTCTAATAAAAGTAGACCATGGTAAGTCCCCTTCAAATTTGGGTGGTTTCATTTTTTGGCTTGACGACACAGATGGTGTAATAGAACGACCAAGTCCTACTTTATGCAGTTGTTTGGTTAAGTCTTCAAATTTATCGTGGAACTGAATTTCTATTCCTCCGATTTTCTCATCAAGTTTGCAGTCAAATTCAGTTTTTATGTCACCAATATGAGTTTTTACATCTTCAATTTGATAAAAAATTGCGTGTTCAAATTGTCTCTTCACATTTTCAATCTTTCCATCAGTTTCCTCACCGAATTGTGTTTTAAGATCTTCAATCTTTTCATCGATTTGATTTTTCACCTCCTGTAATTTCAGATCGGTGTTTAAACTGGAAGTTTCAATTTTTATTTCCAAGCTTTCTATTTGTTTTCTAGAAAGCTCCATTTGTTGCGTCATTCCTTCCTTCATATTTTCATTGATTTCTTTAATTTCTTTCTTTATATTTTCATCAACTTTTTCCATTTTTTCATCCACTTTTTCCATTTTTTCATCCACTTTTTCCATTTTTGCTTTCATTTCTCTAAGTAAAGCTGTGGTATTTTCAATTTCGAATTCAAATAATTCCGGATCTTTTCCTTCTTCTCGGAGAGCTCGTTCAAGCCGTTCTTGTAAAACGACTTTTTTTCCAGAATTTTCAAGCCCTCTCTCGTCCAATTCATCACGCAGCTCCTTCACTTTTAATTCAACTAGCTTCATTTTCGATTTTTTTTTGAAAATTTCCGCTTCTGACACCAATTTGTTACGACTTCGAGTTCACAAATTTAAACGTTATTTATTTATTTTAAAACACTTTAATGTCTACGATCATTACACACAATAAAAGTACAATAATATCGAGCTGTACACTTATCTGACAAAATAACACTTCAACGTTATTAAATTCGCTTGCTACACATCGCTTCCTAAGTAAGACTGATTTAAAAACCGCGCCCCTTTATAGCAGTCGGCCCTCTTCGAGAATAACTTCGAAAGACTTGCTAGATTTTTCCAGTAAATTCGGTGCGTGTCTAGAATAGATTAGAATCCTGTCTGAGGCACAGGTGGCGCTACCAGTATATAAAAATATAGTCTGCTTCTCATAATGTAACAATATAACCCTGGAAGAAGCTTGTACCACAAAAAAGAATTTTTGTCTTCAGCTTAAGGATAATAAATTATCTTTAAAAAGAAATCATGATTATTACTATCAGGTACATATATTGACACGGCGTATGTTCTGTACTTTCAGAAATGTGTTTTATTTCTTGCAGATACAGGGCCAACTGAATATTACAAAAAGAAAAATTTGTTATTTCATAATTTTTATTAATAAAGACATAAATATTTTCTATGAAAAAATTGAAGTAGATGTACCATTTTGGAACAAATTATTACCTAAATTAACATCGTTTTATAAAGAGTGTGTACTACCAGAAATTATTTTACGAAGGGTTACGAAAGGAAAATTATGTAAGGATCCGCAACAACCAAATAAATAAGGTAAAGCTGAAATCATATAGTATAACTAGTAATGGTCATTTTCATTACTTATCAATAGGGCTGGGTCGATGTATCGATACGCCAACTGTATCGATACACATTTTCAGCTGTGTAAACAGCCGGAAAAACAGAATGTAACAATTTTTAATGACTTGCCAATATCGAAAAAGAAATTCCCAGTATAAACATGTTGCCATTAACATAAGTGGTATTCTAGATAGTTTTAAATAAAAATTATAAATAATAATAATTATAAATAAATCCACACCAGCGCGAAAAGAAATGATTTCGACATTTAGCATTAACTTAAGTGGTATTCCAGAAGGTTCTAATACAATAAATAATCTATAAAAGTACAAGCGCGAAAAGAGACGATTTCGGCATTTAGCAATTAAGCTAAGTAGAAAATCAGATACGTCTAAGATAAATATTAGCGTATTACCCAATCGACACGTGCGATTATAACTCCGCGCGTTAGAAAATGATCAATCAGATTTTAAAATTATCTAATTACTACCCTGTAGATAGGCAACTTAAGTTACTTGAGTGACTTAAATGAACGGGATCAAAAAGGGAATTTAGATAGGTGGCAGCACATTGCAGGAATTGCGCGAAATTCTAATATAAACAAAGGGGTTGTCGCGGTCAGAGAAGAAGTCAAAATCTTCAGTCTTCATCTAGCTTTTTCTGAAATCAGAAGGGTTCTTTCCCAAAAAGAAAAACACGAGTGATTGATAAAATTTATTACCGTTAAAATAAGATTATTATTATAAATTACTCCTAATAATTTCGGTGGTGAGTTCACATCCTGGGAGCCCCAAAGCAAATTCGATTTTCAACCCTTGAAGAAAAGGAAACTTAGAGATCGAGAGAAGTCCCAACAAAGGTTCCTAATCGCCTACTAAAGGTAGGAATTAAATTGTATAATATGTTTGCTCATTCGATTCACCTTATGTATCAAGCTATTACATACATTTTTGTTTCTTCCCTAATATACTTAATTATTTCTTACTCATGTCTTTTAATTATAATTAAGTACTTAACTTTCGTTCAATTAATGCACTTTCCACAACTTTGGAGCTCAGAAGAACCCCGATCCTCCGATTAAATCACAGTATTTATTGTTTTTCTTGCTCTCAAGAAAACGGGTCCGGAAACCTATATTTTCCGGTGGTGGCAGTGAAACATTTAAATATAAAAATAAAAGATAAGCACTTTCAATCTGCTCTTATAAATAAATTGGCAGGGTTCACCCCACGACTACCCCCGGCCAGCTTACAAATGGTGGCAGCGGTGGGATGTCCTTTTTTTTAATTGCTTATAATAAATTAAAAAGTAAAAAATTGTAAAAGTGAATGCATAAATTCCAGTCATTGGGCTTTTAAAATTCCTCCGGAATATTAGCGTAAATTTTCTCAATTCCAAGGTTTTCAAATTTAATAGCCGTTTAACAATTTTCAATTAAAAAAAAAAAAAAAAAAAAAAAAAAATTATCAATAATTTTCTACGTGAACTACACTTGAACAAAATTAAAATAGGACAAGGGCCTGAAGTGCGTGGAAAGTGAATTTTATGTACACGTTTATGTTGAGCGTTATAAATAAAAGATTATTGTTTTGTGTTTAACGCATTTTCTTTTTTATGTCTGTGTTTTTTTTTTATTTTTTTTTAAAGGAAATATATAATAAGTAATAAGTTACACTTAAATAAGGACTAGCATTATTGCATCCACAGGGCGTGTTTAAAAAGCAAGTTATTTGTGCGACTCAATTTCTAAACAAAAAAAAAATAAATAATTTTTTTTTTCTTTAGCAACAAGTTTAATAAAAAGAAAAATTTTAAGAGAAATTTCTCTAACAAAGAGTAGTTTAGTTTTCAGACTTTGCTATGTACTCCTGTTTTTGTGTTTTATGTAATTCAGTTGTAGCAAAAGCATGACTTTAATTTTAAAAATTAATCACACATAAACGCAACGAATAATTAAAACTAATCAAAGGTATTCCACACGGTGAAATTTTCAAATTAAAATTGAAAAAAAAAGGGGATTTTTTTTTTCTTTTTCAGACCGTTGTATTAATTCTAAAAATATAAAGTTTTTAAAGCTATTGTTATTAAACATAATAATTAGTATTCAATTACAGTGAATTCAATTGAGTATAAAATCTGAAATTTAAAAGTAAGTGTATTATAATCCGTTATGGCGGAGGAAACGCTCGACATAACCACTGCGACAGATGACATAACGGAAACAAACATCTTCCCTGTTGGTGGCACAATTGATGCACAACAACCAATGATGACGAACTTTCGAACGATTGGTCAAACCCTTGTCGGTCTACCAGAATTTTCCGGTAAACCAGGAGAAAACATTCGAGAATTTTTCCTGAAATTGCGTCAACGAGCGGACATTGATGCCTGATCGGAGCAACAGGTATTAGCAGTTGCAAGGTACCAGATGAAAGGGGAGGCATTTCAGTATCTTGAACTGGAATCTAATCTCTTGTCGTCCGCTGTCACATATGCTGAATTTAAATCAGCGTTAATAAAGCGCTATGAGAAGAAAATTCTACCGGGAGAAGCATATTTAATGCTTCAAAGATGTAGTCAAGCATCCCGAGAAAAAATCGAGGATTTTGCGATCCGAGTGAAAAAGGCTGGAAAGAAACTCCTAGAAGAAAACCTAGCCTTAGTTGAACCAAATCAACTGGCTGAAAGAGAAAACGTCATAAAAAGGCATCAACGAGATTTGTCGGAACAATTTAAAAGAGGATTGGATCCGGAAATAATGAAAATGATTATCCTAGACTTAAACCGAAATCCTCACATGTCGTTCGAAGATGTGATCGAACTTGCCCAACAGGCAGAAATCAGCGGACGAATGCTGAAACAAATGAGGAGATTGAATGATCTTTATATTACCAACCAAGAAATGGAAAAATTTGATGAAGAATATAATGAACAGGCTTTTAGAGGTGGACAAGATAGACGTAACCGAAGAGAATACAGTTCAGAACCGATCGAGAGAACGAAATGGGCCAAGTCATCAACATCTGGTCGACTTCCAGAAAACAGAAACAATAAATTCCCAAATGAAAAAAGAATCGCTGGTATGGGCGAAGTTAGACGGGAGGAACACTCAAGGAGTTACCCCACAACAAGTTATTACTCAAGGGGAGCAACAAGGAAGCAAAATTTTCCGGAGAATAGCAGAACTAAGTCTAATGAATGCACGAGAAACATGACGAACTACCATCAAAGAAAGCCAAATCTTTATGAAATAGGAAGAGAACCACAAGATTGGAATTTCAGGAAGCAAGTGAGGTGTTTTAAGTGTTGTAAGATGGGACACTATGCTCCGGATTGTAGATGGACTAATAATCAGCTAAGGGTGCCAAATAGAGGCAATAACAGGAGTGAAACTAGAAAGTTTTTAAACTTAAACGGTCCTTTGCAGAAACCCGAGGTCAAAGGACCTTACCAAAACAATTAAAAATCACGCTCCCCCATACATATACGGTCGAAGAGGAAGAAAATAAATGTCTTATCCTACCGGAAATACGTGGACACATCGCAACTATGCTAGTGGACACGGGAGCCTCTTTGACCATATTAAAAGATGGATTCGTTCGGAGAATCGGGGCCCGAACTGAACCAGAACCAAATGTGATTTTTCGAGGAATTTCAGGTGATGAAGAGCCATGCTTGGGGTCAATAATGTTATCACTCCGAATAGGGAAAAAGTACTATGACACCAAGTGCATGATATGCTCAGATTCCGTGAACCTGAAAGTAGATGGCCTTCTTGGAAGGGATTTTCTCAGAGCCAATAGAGCATCAGTCGACTATGGGGAAAATGTCATCAGGCTTGGAAGAGAAAATATTGAGCTTTTAAGTCATAGTGACCTAAACGAGTCAGGATGTGATAACGCGTACGCTCTACACCAAGAGGGTGCCTGGAAAACAAAGGCTAGGAGAACGCCAAACAAACCTCAGAAACCGAATCATCGAATTGCACAATCTGAGAGATTTACAGAATCTCGACACCGGAATCGAGGAATGGAGACAAGAAACAACGGAATCAAAAGGTTAAGTTATTATGAGGAATTGGAAAAGCCGAGCTACGGTGAAATAGTGAAACGTGGAAAAGGAAATACGACGGCAAAGAAAAATTTAGAACCGATCCAAGAGAGTGTTAAGTTTAATAACAAGAAACAGTTTAATAGAAAGACGCAAGAGGTCGGCAAGAATTTTAAGAAAAAGAATGTTGAAATAAGAGAGATTAGCGGCGATTTGTTTACGGCTCCAGAAGAATACTCCTTGGTTCATTGTGTAGCAAAAGATCTCCACCTGAACAAGGGTATAGCGGCTGAGTTCAAGCAAAGATTTGGACGAGTAGGAGCATTAAGAAGGCAAAATGCTCAAGTCGGCGGAGTAGCAATTTTGCGCCAGAGCTTGTTAAATGGACAAAGCAGGTTTATCTACTACCTTGTAACGAAAAGTCGAAGCCAAGGCAAACCCACCTACAAATTCTTAGAAAAGGCATTAATCAGTTTACGTGATCACTGTCTACAGTACAGAGTTCAAAAGTTAGCGATGCCAAGGATAGGGTGCGGATTGGACAGGTTGAAATGGAAGGTAGTTAGAAGAATAATAGAAGATGTATTTGTTGGAACCGAAATAAGCATCTCAGTCTATGCTTTGGGGTTGCGAGAAGATAGGCAACGAAACCAAGAAAGTATGCACGAGGAAAAAAATGTTAACAAAATGCGGAAGGATGATACTACAAGGAATCAAACGATACACAAACATAAAGAAGTGGAAAAAGCACCTAGAAGCTGCAGGAATGCTGGGAACGAATTAAAGAAGGAGACTCTAAGGGAGGAGGATCGCAGGTTAACACCATCACTACCAATGATGGAGGACGGGATAGTTGGTAGCTGTCAAGTCCGCGTTAAAAATGCGACCGAAATTCCTCCTAGATGTCAAATGTTGTGTACTGCTGTGCAGGGAAGGTACAACCCTACACAGGATATATTGCTGGAACCAGCTCATCTGCTCATCCATGGACTTATAGTGGCTCGCACAATTTCCAAATCCAGACCGGAAGTGCCAGTTTGTATCATGAATGTTACCAGCGAAACGGTCAGAATACCGAAAAATACAGTAGTTGCCTATAGTGAAAGAATTGAAGTGCATGAACACATACCAAGAAGAGGAAAGGAGCGCGTCTCCATAAACAAGGTAGACCTGAAAAGATCAGGAATTCTAGAAAAATTGGAAGTGGAACATCTAAGAAAGGAAGAAAAAGATAAGCTATTAAACCTGGTTCGAAACTACGGCGACCTCTTTATGGGGAAAGAGGCAAAGTTGGGGTGCACACACGAAGTGAAACACAGAATTATTACAGAAGATGCGCCACCCATTACCAAAGCGCCGTATAGAGTACCGTTTAGTCAACGGAAGGAACTCCAAAACCAGATCGAAGAGATGTTGGAGCAAGGAGTGATCAAAGAATCCTCCTCGCCCTGGAGTGCACCGGTAATAATGGTAAAGAAGAAAGCCGCAGAAGGTGAAAATAAAATTCGCGTCTGCATAGACTATAGAGCACTGAATACCATCACCAAGCGAGACTACTTCCCATTACCAAACCTTCAGGAAACTATCGATCAACTAGGAAATGCAAAGTTCTTTTCCACGTTGGATCTGGCAAGCGGCTATTGGCAGGTGGAAGTCGACTCAAAAGATAGGGAGAAAACAGCATTTTCAACCCCTGATGGTCACTACGAATGCCTAAGAATGCCATTTGGTTTGGCCAATGCGCCTAGTACCTTCCAGAGACTGATGTATTCGGTCATGTCGGGACTGACAGGTGAAAAGTGTTTAGTATATCTCGATGACATTATTGTGTTTAGTAAAACGTTGGAAGAACATCTAGAAAGATTGAGGGAAGTTTTCGAACGACTGAGAAAAGCAAATTTAAAATTAAAGACATCAAAATGTAAGTTTCTAGCCAGAGAGGCTAAGTATTTGGGTCATATTATATCCGAAGAAGGAGTGAAACCAGATCCAGAGAAACCAGATCCAGAGAAACTAACTGTTGTGAAGAATTACCCTCGACCTAGAAATGTGAAGGATATTAGAGCTTTCCTGGGACTAGTAGGATTTTATAGGAAATTTATCCCAGAATTCTCGCATAAAGCAATCCCCTTGACATCGCTCACGAAAAAGGACGTTGAGTTGGTATGGACGCAGGAACAAGAGGACGCATTTGAATACTTAAAGGAAAAGTTGTGCAGTCCACCAGTCCTGAAGTACCCTAACTTTGCGGAACCATTCATCCTTGCAACGGATGCTTCTGGAACAGCTATCGGAGCAGTACTAAGCCAGAAGAATGGTAAGTACGAAAGACCTATAGCTTACGCGAGCCGACAACTCAACAAAGCGGAGCGGAATTACGACGTGACTCAGCAAGAGTGTTTAGCAGTTGTTTGGGCCATCAAGCATTTTAGATGTTACCTTTATGGGACAAAATTTACAATTTACACAGATCATAGACCATTAAAATGGTTGGTCTCTCTGAAAGACCCTACATCGAGATTAGCCCGATGGGCATTACTCTTGTCGGAATACGATTTTACGATAGAATATAAGCCAGGAAGGAAGAACAACAATGCTGATGCCATGAGTCGGTTGCCAAGGTACGAGGAAGATCAAGAAGGAAATGAAACTACAAGAGATCTAAAATGTAACTCCAAGCAAGAGAAGATGAAACGAACGACGGATGACAAAGTGCTAGACCACAGTACGCATAGGAATCAACGACGAGACACAGGAAAAGTGCATGAAATTATCGAATTAACACATGAAGAAGGAAGAACCGATGAAAAGTTAGTTCTGCAAGAAAATCTTGAGAAAAGGCGTAAAGATGATATGCTAAGAAGTGATAATAAATTACAGCCGGGAAGAAAAGAAGAAAGGAAAACAGTAAATCCAGTCGAAGTTAATGTGAAAATCAATACACATGACGAAACTCTTAGTGATGATGAACAAGGAAATAAGTACGACCGAACCTTTTCGCAATTAGAGCAAGATAGACTCCGTGGATATGAAGAATTTCAAGAATGGGCACGAAAAGCAAGAGAAAAAGATCGCAGGAAGGATATGATAGTACACGAGGCAAGACAAATCAAAAAAGTAAATCCACAAGAAATCGAAATCCACCCAATTCTGAACAGCGATCAAATCAACCCAAAAGATACACCGGTACCATACTTGGATAAAGAGATGATAGGAAGAGAACAAAGAAAAGATAAAACGTTGAAGAAACTTCATCAACAAATTCGAGAAGAGCAAATAGAAGATCCTTATTATATCGACGATGATGGTGTTATTTTTCGAGTGAAACGTGGTGAAGAAAGAGAAGACAGAGTTGTTATTCCCAGAAATTTAGTGCGCCAATGCATTCATGATCATCATGATTTACCGTACACCGGACATCAGGGAATACCAAAAACACTGAAATTGCTACAAGAACGGATGTACTGGAAAGGAATGGAGGATGATGTAAAATACTACGTCAGAAATTGCCATTCCTGTAATGCCCGTAAAACACTTACAAATAAGAGACCAGCTCCATTGCAACCGTTCTGTGAGGTTTCATACCCATTCGAACTAACGGCCATGGACATAGTAGGACCGTTGGTTACTACAGATCAAGGCAACAAATACATATTAACTTTCCAAGACTATTTTACAAAATATCCGGAAGCCATACCTTTACCGGATCAAAAAGCAGATACCGTAGCACGAGCATTTGTAGAAAACATCGTTGTCAGACACGGAACACCAAAAAAATTACTAACTGACCAAGGAACAAACTTCGTGTCGGCATTAATGAAAACCACTTGCAAACTTTTAGGCATAAAAAAGATTCAGACGACTCCTTACCATCCACAAAGCAACGGAATGATAGAAAGAATGCATAGAGTGTTGAAGGATATATTGTCGCATTATATTTCAAGGTCACAACGTGATTGGGATAAGTGGATACCCTACGTCTTGATGGCGTATAGAACCAGTGTTCACTCTTCTACAAAAGAAACTCCGTACTTTTTGCTCCATGGAAGGGACATGAGACTACCTAATGACGAAATTTTTAGATCTACGAGACAGCGATACGACTACAGTGAGAATTATGCATCTGAATTAGTCGCAAGACTAAATTCGGCATTTGAAGTCGTTCGCCAAAACCTCAGAAAATCGGCAGGGCAGCGGGAGAAGCAATACAACAAGAAGACAAAACCCACTGAATTCCTACTAGGCGATAAAGTCTATTTATACAACCCGATGACGAAACCAGGTCTGTCGAAAAAACTAAGTAAAAAGTGGGAAGGACCTTACCGAATCATGGAAAAATTAGGTCCAGTTACGTACAAAATTGCCAAAGTTGGTACTGGAGAGGAACAAACAGTACATGTCAATAGACTGAAGTGGTATGGAGGGGATAATAATAGAAATAAGACTCAACACGGAGGAAGGAAGGTTTCAGAAGAGGATTCCGACGATCAGGAATCAGACACAGAATCAGAAGACGATTTCAGAATTCCAGGAAATCTAGAAGAAATGGAGAAAGCACTCTTCAGAGAAGCACCAGGTCATGCGATAAACCAACCAGAAGAAGTAGAACCCTGGATAGGCACACCGAGGTCTATGAATGATGACAGCTTCGCGCGACAAGTAGTCAACTATAATCCAGACGAGCTGGATGAAATCAAGGAAGATTCTGAAATTGAGAACGAGGAACTACCAGATCTAGTGAGAAATAGTAGTTCAGAAGGAGAAGAGGAGAAAGAAGAGAGTGGAGAAGACGGAGGAGAAGGAGAAAAAGAACAAGACCTCGAAGAAACTGCAAGTAAAAATAGTGGAAGATTGGAAGAAAATCTCGAGAATGAAGGAAACGAACTAAATAAACCAAGTACTTCTACAGAACATCCTTATGGAACAAGGAGTAAAGGACCTGCGAAATCGCAACCATGGGTAATGCCTAAAACTTTGCTTATCGAAAACGAATGTTTGGAAACACAAAATAAAAGTTTAAAACAGAAATTGAAACCACACAATAGATTCAAAGCATTTAGTTCCACGAATGTCATATACGTGATAAGTATTTTTATTTTTTTAAGTCTCATTCAAGTCCTCTAATATAAAAAAAAAAAAAAAAATTAAAATAATTTTTTTTTGTTATTTCAGTTTTAAACACTCGTTATCGATACCTTTTTGTTAATCAGAAATTTAATTTCTTTTGCAGCGCTAATGAGAGAGTAATATCAAAAATTTCATAAACGATCTGTTTTTTTTCTTCTGCAATCATTCAAATTATTATTGAATCTGAGAAAGGCAAATGCCAAATAACATTCTTCTTTTCTCAAAAACTGTTGTAACATAGGGACAGTTAGTTAGAGAGAAAAAAAAAAAAACAAAAAACAAACAGTTACTAAAAGGACTAAATGTTAGTGATTAAACAAACTTTATATATAAACTTATAAAATCACCCTGTGAAGGACAAGTATGTAAGAAAAAAAAATAATAATAAACATAATAACAAAAACGTGCAAGGAAAACCGGGTCTTCAAAATGACGCGGCGTAATATAATAACATTCTTCGCAGCCATCCTCCTAGTCGAACCAGCTCTAGCGATAATCGCATATGATTGCCAGAATCAAAAGATGAACCTAACTAGTTTCAGCTTAACTGACATTGGGAAATGTAAAACTCCTCCAACACAAATTGTATCGTCACGTGAGGAAATACAACTACTTCAAGTAAATGAAATCGAGATGTTACCAATAATCCAATGCAAAATTCATGTAACCAGATTAATATCCCATTGTGGTATGCACTCTCACATGTCTGCTACGTTAAATGGATTAGCCACTTATATACACCCAATAGGTCGTACAAGATGCCAAGAGATGCATTTAACCCGAAGCCTCTTGAATTTCTATGGAAAGAACATAGATCATTTAGTTATTAACGGAACAACACACGCAACTGTTTTGATGACAGGAAGAATGACTGGAGAAAGTAGCTGCCAAGGTAGTTCATATGAAGACCATAAAGGACGTTGGGATAGTGTGATCGTGCAAGCAGCCTTGGAAATTTCGCTGTATCAACGCTATTCACCGGCGAGGACCGGAGAAAATGAAATAATACTGCCAGGAGGGATACAATGTCCGTACAAGGAAAAGTCTTGTATAGATTCAGTGTATGGCGAGACTTACTGGGATCACGTAGATAACTCTCAGTGCTCTGAAAAAAAGTATACTGTGCTGTATGAAGGTCCAGCCGAGAAACTCGCACCTAGTGATGATGATATTCCGAGGGAACAAAAGACCGTTATTTATTCGGTAGATAGAGGAGATACAGTCTTCGCAATGCCAGTCTCTAGACCGACAATGATTTGTGGACAATCTTCGTATGAAACCGATCATCCAAAGTTCTTCATAGTGAAACCATCTGAAAGTGGTAGGTTCTACTTTAAAAAGTCAGCAGTCAACGTTCTAAATATGGACCCTACTGCTTACACCAATGCAAAAGTGGTGTTTGTAGAAAGGCATATTCAAGGACAAGTTTCTGCTTTGTATGCAGATGTGATTGCCCATAAATGCGCGCTAGAACAACAAGTCCTAAGGAACCTACAAACACTAGCAATAATAGCACCAGAAGCGTTTGCGTTCGCAAAAATGCAAGTTCCCGGATACACAGCTGTCAACTATGGAGAAATCGTCCATATCATCCAATGCCTACCAGTAGAAGTGTCAGTAAGGCGTACTGTAAGGTGTTACAAAGAACTACCGGTAGAACACGATAATAAGACCATGTTTATGACACCAAGAAATCATGTCTTACAGAAATTTGGGACAGAAACAGGATGCAACCCATTCCTGTATTCGGCTTATAAACTTAACGAAAAATGGTATAAGTATGCCCAAGGAGTACATGAAATACCTAATCCCCAGATCCTTGAACCTTCAAATGATCACCAATGGACTTACGTGAGTCCAAATAATTTATTCACTGGAGGATTATACTCTAGAGAAGACATGGAAAAATTGCAACAACACCTAATATTACCATCTGAAAGACAAGCAGTCGAGGGAATCATTACGAGAGGAATGATGGGAATATCAACCGATAGACAAGGAACGACTCTAGATCAATTTATCGATGAAAACACAATAAAGTCGTGGTTATCAAAGGCCTGGAGTTCAATCTATTCATGGCTCACTACGTTGGGGACCATCACATCCGGCGTAATGGGATTATATATTATCGGAAGAGCAATTAAATTCTTAGTAGATACGTTGATACATGGAATCATGCTACATGAAATTTTTGGTTGGAGTTTTAAATTGATCGGAGCTATACTGGATAGCATTACCATGTTCTGGGTGCACCGCCACCATACAGAAGAATTAAAGAAGAAAACAAAGGATCCGGAAGAAATTGAACTAATGAACGTGAAAAACGGAAATACCAGTGAGGTCGTAGAGATTGGGAATCAAAATGAATTGCCCGAACTAGACGTCGAAGTGAATAAGCCAAATAAACTATACCCAATCTTGGAAGGCTACAAGACAAACAGAGATTGGAGACAAAATGATGGCTTGTAAAATAAAGAGTGTAGTGGGGCAAGGAATATAAAGACTTTTATATGTTAATTTAAGAGAACAGTAAAGAGGAGAAGAGAAGAATGTTACTTTATATAAACAAGGTTAATATTAGGTAGTCCTTGATTCCTTGTTTGTTAGTGTAGGTTTTATATCAACATTATATATTGTATTACTTTAAGGTTCGCATTATATTATAGATATGTATAGAAAAAGAAAAAAAAAAAAAAAAGGGGGAGTCGAAAAAAAAATGCATGCTTGGGTAAGGGATAAATTCAAAGGAATAATATTGTCCATATTCAAGATGTATGACCCGGACAACGACAATTGTATCCGACTACTCTTAGCGGACCATAAGGCATCGATAGTCGTAGGAGCCTGCAGGCAGCAACTCAAACGGATCCGGAGGGACACTGGAGCCGGGGTTTGGATAAGCCCATGGACACCGGAAGAGGACCCCCGACTCATTATAATTGATGGAACAACCTCAGAGGTCCACCACGCCGTCCAGAAGATCATGCGTGTGATCGATACGTATGGGAAGGATCTAAGATACCACATGGATTGTCAGGGCCCGAGGTTTGAAAAAACGATCTCAGTAAAAATGGTTCTTCCAGAAGAACTAGTGAAACTGTGGGATGGACCACCACCATTAGTAACCACCTTGATGAATTTCAAAGAAATCATTTGGGAGGCAAGCAATCGCCTTCCCCATTCCAACGAAAGAGAAATATTCATCAGTGGCCCTTGGACAGATGTTCAGGCGGCGGTCCGTATGACGAACGTCGAGGAAAAGAGAGTGAAGCTCCGAGATAGAGTACGACATTTCTATCCGGAATAAACCTACGTTCGATCCCCCTCGAAAGGACAAATATATTATATACGACCCTGGGACAACTACCACGAAAGCCTATTTTTCCGTAGCATAAATCTACTAAAACCTACAAATCTAGGTTAACACCCTAGATAAAGCATACTTACAGAATTGCATCCATAAGTATACCGTTAGCTATGCTACGTATTTTTAAGATTTTTCTTTTTCCTTTTTCCTGAAAATGTTAATCCCCCGTATTTTAAATATAAAATATTATAAAACAGTAATTTGCCATTTGGGCATGAATTAAACTTGTTTGTCACTTGGTCCTAGAATTATAATTATTGTTACTAGAAATTTTTTTGATCCTATATACATATTTTATTAGTATGTAGGTACTTAGTTGTATGTTGTTAATATAAGGACTAACCTCGAATGTAATAATATGATTATAATCCGATAAGGTACCCCTAAATTAGTATTTCGCTGATACTGCTCTTTTGTTGTATGTAATGCTGCATGGGAGTCGACCATCAGAAAAAGGGACATCATAAAACCAATGACCACCAACACCCGACGAGGTCCCATCAAACAAAGGCAACCGCCACTACGCCAGAAAGTATGGTTATTCCCTATAAAGTAAGAACTGCCCACGGGACTGTCAGAGAATTTTGCATCTGAAAGGACAGCTAGCAGTGCAGGACAAACGAAATGGTAAAGTGGACTTAAAGGAAGTAGATAATTCTGGAGTGACTTTGAAAGTGCCTTAGCCCTTATAAAACTTCTTAATACCTATTCTCATTGTGTTTTGTGTGTGTCCCTATATGTACGTACCGCAATCGGATAATATACACTGTAACCTTTATTACATTATGGAAATGTTTAAATTCAAATTCTGTAATCCCCTCATATTGTTACGATGATATGTTGTAAAGGAACTTTTGAAGAGACCTCTCGACCATTTTAAAAGGAATTGACCATAAGGGTCAATTCTTTTATTAAGGGGGAAGGGATGTAAACAGCCGGAAAAACAGAATGTAACAATTTTTAATGACTTGCCAATATCGAAAAAGAAATTCCCAGTATAAACATGTTGCCATTAACATAAGTGGTATTCTAGATAGTTTTAAATAAAAATTATAAATAATAATAATTATAAATAAATCCACACCAGCGCGAAAAGAAATGATTTCGACATTTAGCATTAACTTAAGTGGTATTCCAGAAGGTTCTAATACAATAAATAATCTATAAAAGTACAAGCGCGAAAAGAGACGATTTCGGCATTTAGCAATTAAGCTAAGTAGAAAATCAGATACGTCTAAGATAAATATTAGCGTATTACCCAATCGACACGTGCGATTATAACTCCGCGCGTTAGAAAATGATCAATCAGATTTTAAAATTATCTAATTACTACCCTGTAGATAGGCAACTTAAGTTACTTGAGTGACTTAAATGAACGGGATCAAAAAGGGAATTTAGATAGGTGGCAGCACATTGCAGGAATTGCGCGAAATTCTAATATAAACAAAGGGGTTGTCGCGGTCAGAGAAGAAGTCAAAATCTTCAGTCTTCATCTAGCTTTTTCTGAAATCAGAAGGGTTCTTTCCCAAAAAGAAAAACACGAGTGATTGATAAAATTTATTACCGTTAAAATAAGATTATTATTATAAATTACTCCTAATAATTTCGGTGGTGAGTTCACATCCTGGGAGCCCCAAAGCAAATTCGATTTTCAACCCTTGAAGAAAAGGAAACTTAGAGATCGAGAGAAGTCCCAACAAAGGTTCCTAATCGCCTACTAAAGGTAGGAATTAAATTGTATAATATGTTTGCTCATTCGATTCACCTTATGTATCAAGCTATTACATACATTTTTGTTTCTTCCCTAATATACTTAATTATTTCTTACTCATGTCTTTTAATTATAATTAAGTACTTAACTTTCGTTCAATTAATGCACTTTCCACAACTTTGGAGCTCAGAAGAACCCCGATCCTCCGATTAAATCACAGTATTTATTGTTTTTCTTGCTCTCAAGAAAACGGGTCCGGAAACCTATATTTTCCGGTGGTGGCAGTGAAACATTTAAATATAAAAATAAAAGATAAGCACTTTCAATCTGCTCTTATAAATAAATTGGCAGGGTTCACCCCACGACTACCCCCGGCCAGCTTACAGCTGTATCGACGTATCGAATATCGATACGTATCGAAATATCGGATATCGAATACCGATACATATCGAAATATCGATACGTATCGAAATATCGAATATCGATATACCGGCACGTATTGAAATATCGAATTACAGACTAACTAAAGATTCTATTTATTTATTTGTATTTATATGGTCGAATATTAGGCGTTATTATTTAAACTTATTCCAGCTCTATTTTTCATCTCGTATTCTTAAGTCTCTGTTCAATATTTCAATCTTATACTTCGAAACGTATCGATATATCGATACATATCGATTCGATATTTCGATATATATCGATACGTATCGGTAGCCGATACTCGATACGTATCGATATTCGATATATCGATACGTATCGATACAGAAATCGTATTGAAATTCGATACACAATTTCCCGTATCGCCCACTACTTATCAGTAGGGCAGGGTCGATGTATCGATATATCGATACGTACCGATACGCCAGCTGTATCGATACACATTTTCAGCTGTATCGACGTATCGAATATCGATACGTATCGAAATATCGGATATCGAATACCGATACATATCGAAATATCGATACGTATCGAAATATCGGATGTCGATACGTATCGAAATATCGAATATCGATATACCGGCACATATTGAAATATCGAATTACAGACTAACTAAAGATTTTATTTATTTATTTGTATTTATATGGTCGAATATTCGGCGTTATTATTTAAACTTATTCCAGCTCTATTTTTCATCTGGTATTTCTAAGCCTCTGTTCAATATTTCAATCTTATATTTCGAAACGTATCGATATATCGATACATATCGATCCGATATTTCGATACATATCGGTACGTATCGGTAGCCGATACTCGATACGTATCGATATTCGATATATCGATACGTATCGGTACCCGATACTCGATACATATCGATATTCGATATATCGATACGTATCGATACAGAAATCGTATCGAAATTCGATACACAATTTCCCGTATCGCCCACCTCTACTTATCAGGTCATCAGTCAACACATGCCGTCTGTCCGTTTGACATAGGAATTTAACATAGGGAAACCGAAATTATTTTATATTATCTACCTGAATAAGTTCATATAAATTTGTAGGTTCCAGTCGGAAAAATTTTGATTTTTCATTACTTATTTATTTATAAATCAAGAAAAATTTTGTTATTTTTTTTAAATTTATGGTTAATAACTTATTCTGGCAGAAACAATAAATAATTCTCGTTATCTATGTTTCTGAAACATCTCTTTTTAATTGTAAATATAAATGTTTGTATATTGCACTTATACTAAATATATTTGTATTTGTATTTGTATTACTTTTTCATTGATATGCAGTAATAAAGCCATTTCTTTGATATTACAATATTTTGCACTATTTTCAAACATTGTAATTTTCGCGTTGAAACAATGACGTCATATTTGAAATTATTTGAACTTGTTTTAAACATTCTTGGGAGGATAGGAAAATTTTTCAACGCCAAAAAAATGACTATATTTTTCGATTCATTAATGCTAATTATATTTAGAGCAAGAATATAACGGACTCTTATGTAACACGCACATAATAACATGTGTCCAACAATTATTGTAGTCCTGGGTGGCTGTGTAGTCAAACATTTTTAACATTCCACAACCACCCAGGACTACAATAATTGTTGACATATGTTAAAATCCACATGCCGCGCCGTACGGAAACGTCATGCTTAAGATTTCTATCCCTAATAGCACCGCCCACGAGGTAGTCCGACTTCTATAAAAACAAAGCGGCTGCTATATAAATATAAATTATGTGCCGCCTCTTCGATACTGCAAGCAAAGACCGACTGCGCCATCTCTTATTTGCGAATTAATAATAATAATAAAATAAAATAAAAATAATACTGCAAGACACCCGTTAACAACGTACAAGAGAGGTGCGCCTAAGGGTTTCAGCAGATGCATCTTCCTATGGATTAAGAGGATTAATTGAGCAGTTCACGAACGGTGAATGAAAAGTGATAGAATACGCATCAAGAGAATTGTCACAGGTTGAAGCTTGATATGCTCAAATAGAAAAAAAAACTTTAGCTCTTACGTGGGCATGTGAAAAATTCAAGAACTATATAATGGGCATGGAAATAGAATTACTAACAGATCACAAGCCTCTCATTCAGATTTGGAAAGAAAACCTATTAGTGATTTAACACCTAGGTTACAAAGATTTAGAATGAAGTTGACGGGATTTAATTATAAAGTAGTTCACGTTTCCGGTAAAGAGTTTTATATTGTAGATATATTATCAAGAAGCCCAGTAGAAAAGCCAGAAAAAGAAAGTGACATATTAGAAGAAGAACATTTACACATAAGATGTGTAATAGAGTCTTTACCGTGTTCAGACAAAAGATTAAAAGAAATAAAGCAAGCTCAAGAAGAGGACAATGAAAGTCAAAAATTAAAGAAATAGATAAGAGAAGGAACTGTATCGAAGGAATCAGTCTTTTGGAAATACAAAGACAGTTTAACTATTTTAGATGAAATAATTTTTATGAACAATAGGATATTTATACCGTGGAAATTAAGGAAAGAAATGTTAACAAGAATTCACCAAGGACATATGGGAATAGTTAAGTGTCGTAGAAGAGCGAAAGAAGCAGTGTGGTGGCCAGGTATAAGCGTAGAAATATTGAGAATGGTAGAGAATTGTAGAGAGCTCACAGTTAACTTGACCAACATTTTCAAGAAAAAAAAATAATTTTGGAAATGTGATTTTTATTAATAGTAGTGGTGTTCTCATTTAAATAAAATCAAATTTGAAATCGTTTATGTACGTCCAAGCGACTTATTGTATACAGGAGTGATGTCTTAACTGCAAGAAATAAGTTAAATAAAGTACGGTTTTATGATTTTTTTTGCATATCCATATTAAGCTAAATAAATTTTAGTGTGAAAGTGACTTGAATTAAGAAAATACAAATTAATATCCGAGAATAAACTTCTAACATACAGGGTTATTCGCGCAACCCGTTCATTAAAAGTTTTTAAGGAAGAGGTTTAGATAGACATTTGAAATTTACAGAGCAGATATATTTCAGAGGGAAGTTTTCAAATAAAACAAAATTGACTTCCAGTCACTTCCGATTATACCGGAAGTCGCTATCAACTCGCTTATTTTAAAAGGGATGCTAAATTTTTGGTTACATTTTTGAATTCTACATGTAAAAATATGTAAAATTGCAATACATTTCCCTACCTCTAAATTGCCTTACTTTTGAGGAATTTTGAATTTTCTAAAAAAATTTGGATTCTGCTATCTGATTTTCAAAAAATTGCATCACAGCTATTATTGAAGTAATTTTTATTTCTAATAACTGATATTGTAGTTGAAGTTTTAAGGTTCTTAAAAATTGCATAAGCATAATTTATTAAGCTACAGGCTGTCTAAAATATACCACTCCCCTCGAAGAAATTTAAACACAGAAAAGTACTTTTTTTCAAATGGAACGACTAATATTTTAATACACCATCGTACGTGGAATTAAATGCTGCATCGATCTGTATTAGCATTCCCCATATCAATCTTCGACAGTTTTTGAGATATGAAATATTTTTGATTTAATTCATAAAAATTTAAAATTTTATTAATTTAAATATTTTTAATTTTGTTGATATAGCCATGAAAACAACAAATAGGTGCATTTTATATCTCCCGTTACTGCAAATTTTAAACGAAAGCGAAAAAAAATTGAGAATCAAAATCAGAATTATTCAAACGTTGATATTTTAAATCTATTTTAAATTCATGAAGAATGATCTAAAATTGTTGAGAGAAAAGAATGTATGTATGTTCAATGAAATTTATCCCCTCTTGTCTCCCATGAATAAAACAAAGTTTGAAAGGTTTTAACCTAACTTTTTGGAACTTATAAAGATAAATGAATCTAAAATAATCAGGCAATGGTTTGAAAACACTTTCCCGGAGAGTTGCAACCCGGAGAGTTGCAAACTAGCGGCAATTTTCTTCAATTTAAAGTAATGAAATTCATTCTTTTTCGTTTTATAAGATTACAAGCATCCCAAATAAAAAGATAATCAAAGAACAATTAAAATTTCTGAATTAACATTTGCGAAACTCTATATTTCCTTTGTTTACAACAAACTTTGTAGTAACAGTAAATATCAAAATGCAAGTTTTTATCATTTCCATGCTATCTTAATAAAATTAAAAATAAAATAAAATTGTAAATTTGTATGAATTAAATTAAAAATGTTTCATAACTCTAAAACTATTAAAGTTAGGTACACGGAGAGAATTACGTTGTAAAAGTAAATATAAATGTAGTAATTTTTACAAAAATTTATATTTCTCACTTTAACCTGTCCTGTATTATAACAAATAAAAAGACCAAATATAAGGTCTGTTCCTGCAGCACTCCCTGACTGGTTCGAAACCGTCAAAAGCATGCGCCGATCAAAATTTCACATTTAAGGTAGTTCTTGAAAGCGGTGATTAATTCGATGGGCGAATATATTTGACAGTTTCAAACTAGTCCTGAACGTTGCAGGAACAGACCTATAATTTCAAAATTGTTTTGATGCATATATGTGTTCGATGATGTATATGCGTTATGCCAGTGCAGTGAGTATACATACCTATAAGATCTACAGTTCATTTTTTTACTATATGCTATATACTATACATACTATATACTATATAAGTCAAAGAACTTTTATATAGCTATCTCCTTCTAACTTCCGTGAAACGGCCTTGCGGGTTCTGTTATATCATTTCGTCGTATACTTTCTTAACTATCTATGCGATCGGCATGTATATAAGTACATATAGAATGAACTTTAGTTAGATCTATACTCATTGCTTGTACCTATTTGTTACGTATCGTAATTTTTTTCTTCTATGTCGATCTGATCAATCTAAGTTAAGAAAACAACATGACTTCCGACTGCAAGAGGCAAAGATGCTTCACGAAAAAGCAAAACAAATAAAATGTTCAATGTGATTGCTTTACTTTATTAATATTTTATTGTAAAAGGTAATTATTCTATCACTATCATTGTTATTCTATTTTTATGAATACCGTGTTCACACTTTAAATATTATTAGGAATTTTTTTTTGATTCACTGAAATTTTACAACAGAAACAAACAAATACCGATTCGAATCGATGTTATTGATTTTTTTAGCTGAAAATCGATGTTGATTCGATTCGACGTAAATATCGATAAGAACAACACAACAGCATTGTTACCTACAGAGTACAATGTGTTGCCTATACGATGCGGTTACATGGGTTGAAATCATTTCTGATTTCCCTGTATAATTTTTTAATAGAAGACAAAACTAATTTAAACATGTACATTATTACATAAGGTTAAAAGAAGATGCAAATACACTGAGAGCAACCGGTGCAGGTAAATCGAGAACGATATAACAGTACTTTTTTTTGTACATCAGTACTTTTTTCGTCCTCCTTCCAGTACTTTTATTTTCATGTTACTGGCAACACTGATTGATAGTTCATTCGAATGATTGGTTCGATTAAACGTGGTTTAAACTTATAATCTATTCACTCTTTTTCCTCGTCCCAGTAGGCAAGTTAGGGTGACATTTTTGTTGGTATCACAATGAAACATAGGGCCAATTGTACAAAGCAACAAAGTAGGTTTAAACTGACGCTCAACCGAACCAGGTTCAAAATAAACAAATTCGCATAGGATCTTAATAACATATGGCAATTAATGCATTCATAAATAAAATTTGATGCTATTTTGTTCACTTTGAACCTGGTTCAGTTGAGCGTCAGTTTAAACCTCCTTTGTACAACTGGCCCATAGACATTAAATGAGACGGTTATGTTTATTTTTAATTTCATGGTTATAATTTGAGTCCACCGACGGAGACGTTGTTGCCAGCTCGACTGTAGTGCATATTTCACGGTGCCATAGTCGGTGCTCCTTCGTGTAATATTTGGCAACATAGTTAGATTAGTGGTGTAGACCATTTGGCCGCGTTCAGGTAACTGTAACTGCGGCAGCTGAGTTGCTGACTAAGCAATCGTTTGTGATTGGTTCAAATTAAAGTAATAGCCAATCACAAACGGTTGCTTTATTGCTTAGTAACACCCACGTAACACAGTAAGCAACTCAGCTGGTGCAGTTACCTGAACGCGGCCATTGTTAGATTCTGGCATCTAACAAACTTCAGGGCCAGTGTTACCAACCTAGTGGTTTTTACACTAAATTTAGTGGTTTTTAATTTAAGTTTGTGATTTTTTTTCTTAATTTAGTGTTTAGTGCTTTTTTTGGTGATTTCTTAAAATAAAACAGTGAAATCTTGTGATTTATTGTAGAAGTCAATTTTTCGAAAACGTTCAAAATGCTGACACTGAAGCCAAGCAGCTTAAGTTTTTAGTTTTTTATTGTTGTGAAACTTTGTGTTGGTATTATTTCTGTAGTTTGTGTAGTTTATTCATTTAATGTTTTTCATAGGTTAACCAAATGTCATTCCAATGATTTCCTTATTATAGGGCCCTTCGCAAAACTTCCACTAGGTGCCAGTCACTCCGTGATTTTCTCAATTGTTAATTTTCAAGCGCGCGTTTTTTCCGTACTGTAATGTTACTGTTTTTATGTTTATTTTTTTAACTTTTTTCATTTTATAAATTTAATAAAATTTTAATGAAAGCTTGTGGCAGCATTTATTTTGAATTTAGTGATTTTTTAGTGGTTTCCGATATCGGTTTTAGTGAAAACTTTTTTCGATTATTGGCAACACTGTTCAGGGCAGCAACTTAACGAAACGAGAACACGGCCTACTGAGACGAGGATAAAGAGTGAATAGATATTAGTTCGCGAACTAATACAAAAAGTATCTATACTTACAAGGACTTAGTTAAGGTTATAACATTTTCAAAAAATACAACGTTTATTATCCAAAATAATGTCATTAAAAGTAATTTTACGGGTAAACTTTACATTCCACGACGTAATTTTTGATGTTGCAGGCTGTGAAAACCTTAGGCGTGGTAAAGAAACTAACCAGATTTGACAAGGGGTTGGGTGCTGCTCTTCCAGAAGCTTACAAGAAATTCTACAAGGAATGGAAACTGACAGAACCGGCTGCCGTACATTACATTGCTGAAGACGGGCGATTTAAGCGAGATGAAGTCACTGGAACGGTGTAAGAAAGTGTTTCATTTTAAGTCTGTTCCTACATCAGTTTTTGACCGTTTCGAAACCGTCAGAATCAGTTTGTTCACCGAAATAATATTCGATTTTGATAACATTATCAAGTGTAAAACTTTTACTAGTGCATGCTTTTGAAGGTTTTGAAACCGTGAAAAAGGGATGTAGGAACAGCCCTCTTAGTTGAATACCTATATGAAATATCAATGCTGCAATTCCAGGACACCCGTACAGAATGTGCCGATCCTCTTAAAATTTCCTAAAGAACATGATGAACAAATTTGGGGAGGGGAAGGAATTGTGCAAGGATTTCAAAAACGTGACAGATATAATAGAAGAGTGACACATTTTTGGGTGCCCCTGCTTAAACGTTCGGTTGTGTATAGCGAAGTACTAGATAAACACATATCTGTAATTATAACAGACAGAGCTCTCGATCTGATCAACTCGAATTATGGCTTTGACCATTATTTATTGAAGGTATTTAACAAATATTAAAATGGAAATACAAAAAATGAGTTAGTTTTTATAGACTTCGGCTTGTGATTTGAAATCTTTATTACCACTAGCGTTAAAGCGTAAAATACTGCAAGCTTTAGTACAAAAGTGTCCAGCTTATGCAGACAGGCCAGAGAAACAACGGGAAGTTTATGAAAGTTACAAACAATACTTGTCTTCAGTAAGTACAAGACAGTGATGCCAAAGTGTTGTAAAAATTTTCGTTAGACTGAAATTGAAGTAGCGGCAATTGATGGTCTACACAACGTGCCACAGTCAACGTGCAACTTAGATTGGAGGGAGGTCTAACGAAAATTTTCACAACCTCCTGGCATCACTGGTACAAGAAGTAAATATTCATTGATTTTTTATTATCATCATTATTTTATTTAGTATACTTGTGAAGAGATTGATTGGTATGGATATTCATTTGATGAGGCTTGTGAGAAACTTAAGGAGTCTTTGGAGGCTCAAAATAAAGTAATTCCTTTAAAAAATGTATTTAGAGCACAGCTGATCGAAAAACTAAATAATGCTCAGCTAGAAGAAGCCAGTGGAAGTGATAACATACAATTATCTTCGTAAGTAAAATATTAACATAGGAATGTTAAAGAGAAAAGTTAATATAATTTATCTACAACTACGAATGTAAATGATGAATTACGTAAAACGCAAATTAAGTAAGCGGGTGTTTACAAACGTCGTGCATAATAGTATATTACATAACGAGAGTTGTAAATAGCATATTACGCACGGTGGAAAAGTTGCGCATGAGCTGCGCAGCGGCGAATGCAAGTAATTTCACAAGTGCATAATTGCTTTACAACTCGAGTTTTGTACTATACTTTATCTACGACCACAAAAATTACTTTATTATTCAAGTTCAAAAAAATCAGCAATGACACTTGCAATTTCGACGACAGTAAATCTAATGTGATGCGGCTACGTAGATCTAATTACAAGCGTGCGTAAAGTAGATGCAAATGCCCTCGCTGTGCGTTTTTCTTACTTTACGCACAACGTTTGTAAACACCCGCTTACTTAATTTATGTGTTGTACGTAATTCTCATTTACAGTAGTGGTCATAGATAACGTAACAAAATGAGAACAGTGAGAACATTTGCACCTAACTTTACACACGTTTATAGTTAGATCTACGCAGCCGCATTACAGTTGTCAAAATTGTAACCGTTATTGCTGATTATTTTGAACTTGAATAAAGCGAAAAACACACGCGATCGCGACCACGATCACGATAGCGATGGCGATCAAATAAAAGCTCTTTAGTAAAGAAATGAGTCCTCACATACTGTTGCGACTTGTTGGCGATAGACTGTAATTTTGCAGCGTTCGTTCGCGATACAATTGCATCTGCGTTCAGACGCTGCAGGTTGTCCCAATTTCACCGAAAAATTAATCGAAAATATTAAAAAGCACAACATACTATTTAATCTGGCTTAATTATGAGAATGTTTGGATTCAAAATAAAATATGCACTGAAAAAAGAAAATTGTTCAGTCAACCAAATTTTTGTTGACTGAATAATTTTTTGTGGTTAAATATGGCGATGCACATATACAGGATGATCAAAGTTACTGCCAAAGTTACTATTGCTAACTTCGTTATTATTGGAGCTACGAAGTGGTTCAAATTAGCAAAAATGAACTGCTTTCACTCAGGATTGCAATGGTGATATGAAAAAAACAATTGCGCATCGCATTCTCAAAATAATTGCATGTGTAAAGTTTATTTTAATGGAACACCCTGTATTTTTTGTTGACAAATGAAAAAACATCAAATTATAAATACAAATTACTCTTTACTATTTTTCCTTTAAACGAATAATAAAGAAGTTATTATTATTAATACAACCCATAGAACGCAACATTTAAATGCCACTGGAAGCGTCTACAAACGTGTTCAGCGATGTTTAGAACAAACTGGGAATGTTTTTGAACATTCACTTTAAGTTATTTATAATTTTGTTTAAATTAGTTTAAGTTACATTAGTTTCAAGAGTACCAAATTTTAATTAATTAATTTTATTTTTGTACATAATACTAGTTACATTTATTTTAAATACCAGTTCCTCAAAATATTGCACTCATGTTTTTCACGTTTTTTATTTTTGAAGCACATAATTCCAAGGTAGTGTGTGTTAAGACAGTTTTGTTAATGCATAAAAAATAATTCTTTAGTTAACATTTATACACTTAAAACAATGAATCCACAAATTCCTAGGTTATACGGACTTCCTAAAACACACAAACTTAATTGCCCAATACGCCCAGTTGTTTCCTTTATTAATTCACCAGCACATGTGTTATCAAAATTTCTAGTTTCATTTTACAAAAGTCATTTACAATACAAACCAAAATACAGTATTAAAAATTCTTACGATCTTATTGATAGACTAAATCTAACTTATATTTCAAATCATAGTATACTAATTTCTTTAGATGTTTGCAATCTCTTTACATCAATACCTGCTTCTGAAAGTATTGAAATTGTTAATAATTTATTAATTTCTTCTAACTTATCAGATGAAGATACCAAATTCATTAATTCTTTGTTAAAAATTACTCTTGATCAAAAATTTTTTGTTTTCAACAATAAATTTTATTCTCAAACAGATGGATTAGCAATGGGTTGTGGCTTATCACCCCTTTTGGCCGATTTATTCATGGATAAATTAGAATCGGAATATTTTTCTTCAGTTAATTCTTGCAAAAATTATATTAAATTTTATGTTCGATATGTTGATGACATTCTTATTATTTATGACGGTCCATCTTCTTCTCTTATAAATCTTTTAGATGAATTTAACTCATTACATCCAAAAATTAAATTTACTTTAGAAAAAGAAGTTAATAATTCATTACTTAGATTTAACAATAACGAAATTTAATAACTCTCTTCAATATAAAATATTTCGTAAAACTACACAAACATATAATTGCATAAATTTTAAGTCTTTTCATCCTTTCGAACATAAATTTGCTGCTTTTCAATCATTTTTTCATCATTCTTTTTCTGTTCCTATGAATGAAATAAATTTTAGAAAAGAAATTAGTATAATCATCCAAATTGCTTATCTTAATAACTTTCTATTAAACCAATACATAATATTTTTAACAAAATTAGAAATAAATTACTAAACAACATCATTTTCCCAACAATTACAGAAAATAATAATTCAATAAATAATTTTTTCTCTATTCCGTATGTGGGTACTTTGTCAGTCAAACTAAAGAAATTATTAAAAACATTAGGAATACAAATTTCATTTTCAAATCAAGTTAATTTCTCAAATTTATTCTGTAAAAATAAAGATCAGATTGATAATTTTTCCAAAAGCGGAGTTTATTCATTAAATTGTAATTCATGTCAAGCAGTATACATTGGACAAACTGGAAGAAGTCTTCAAATTAGAATTAAAGAACACTTACGATCTTTACGTTTAAATAAATCTGATTCTAGTTTTGCAAATCACCTTTTAGAAACTTCCCATAATTTTGACCCTACAATTAACACAAAATTATTACATAAGAACACTTACGATCTTTACGTTTAAATAAATCTGATTCTAGTTTTGCAAATCACCTTTTAGAAACTTCCCATAATTTTGACCCTACAATTAACACAAAATTATTACATAATTTTTTGAAAGGTACCAAATTAGATATCGCTGAAAATTTAGAAATATTTTTACATACTTTCTTGTTTCCTAATGCTATTCTTAAGAACAAACTTTTTTCAACACAAATAATTTCTTTAGTTCGATTGATTGGAAATCTTGTATTTGAATTCGTAAACCTGTATCTAATAAAACACATAGTTAAATTTCACGTTCTTCAGATATTTATTTATTTATTATTTCAGGACATTTTACAAAAAATACATACAACTTACATCTATTCTACACATAATTTAAAATCTTACTTTTATAAAATACCCGTAAGTAATTTTTATTGTTAACTTAATATTGTAACGATTTTAAAGGTTTTATTAATTTTTATTTTAAAACAAAACACGAAATAGTTAATAATCTAATTTATTTAAAAAGTAACACTAATTAACACTAACTTAAACAATAATTTATTTATAAACTAATAAGTAATTTATGTTAACAGCCGAGCGAAAATTTATAACGCGACTTTAACTTCGAACTGGCAATTGCTTAATTAATTCCAACTCACCGGCGGCCGCGTGTTTTATAGCCGGGGTTATTTATCTGGAACATTCGCGCGAGCGACGGAAAGTCTCAGATTGATTTCATCGCTGACGTGATGTCGAGGCGTTCGAAGCTTCTCGTCTAAAACGCGTCGGTGTTGACGCATCAGACCGGCTGGCACTGCAATCGTCACACTGCCCCCTTCTTAAAAACGTTTCGTCTCGGAAGGTTCCTCGTGATAGCCTTGAAGGAGAATGTCGAAATCGGCATGCTGGTCCCTCTTTACAACAGCCGGTCTGGAAGAAATAGCAGTCTACGGTTTTCCTACTGCCAACAGCTGCCTGTGGGTGGTGCTTTCTTCCCCGGTCTCTATCTTGTGTTTGATTATGTCGGTTCTTCCCTTAGGTCCATTTTCTACCTCGAACACATCTTGATACTGACAGATCAGGTTCTTCGGTTTTGTCTTCTGTTCTGGAGTCAGTTCCTGGGCCGTCGACATGACCATTTCCAACAACTTCTTCGGGACCTTCGTCTCTTGTACGTTTGCTTCTATTTGGCGGGAGATGGAGGACACCATGGCACAGCTTCCCAAGATCGTACCTTTCTTGATGTTGACAGGGAAACAGTTCACATTCATTAGGCGGACTGGTATTTCCTTCTTTGCTGTCAACAACATTTTTCCAACGAGGACTCCTTTTCCAATCTTCTGATCGTCAGTGTTAGGTTCGACCATAATGACTTGTCCATCTTGGAAAGCGCCGTTCAGGTTTGCGTCGACTATAACCTCGGTTCTGCTAGGCAATACGACATCTTCTGCGAGAACAACTCGAGCGGCCACGTCCTCTCGTTGATATAGAACCAACTCCTCGTTGTTAACCGCCATTACGCCACGCTTCAGATCCAATTGGAACCCATGTGCACACATGATGTCCATGCCCAAAATCGCCTCGTTCTCTATCTCCGCTACCAGCGCACGGTGCTTGATGGGGGTCGATCCAATTGTAATAGTCACCTCAACTTCACCATGGACAGTGGCTGATGTTCCGGTTGCTGTCCTCAGTCTCCACTTAGTCGGCTCGGTGCGTTTTGATGACTTGATCACATCGGGCCTCAGGATAGTCTTCGTCGCACCCGTATCCAGCAGCATGGTGTGAGGGATGTCATCAATGGTGGCATCCACGAAGACACTGCTGGTTAATCGCCGCAGGGCTATTACTTTCGTGGCCTTTGTTTTTGGAGGCCTTTGAATACGCGTCGACGTTTGTCCATCTGCAGCGACCAGACTTAGTTTCCCCTGTGGCTTCCTTCGTGGAGAATCCTGCCTGGCCTTGGGACACCGCCTGCGAACATGTCCCTCTTCCTGGCAATTCCAACACACCAGAGGATTCTTCTGCCTCAAGACTTGTTCCACAATGTGGCGAATATCCTCCTCTGTGGTAACTAATAACTAATTATAAACTAATAACAGATTCTTCTTTACAGTGCCAAAATCATTCAAAAACACCCAATTTTATTTCATCCGCAAAAAAAAATATTTTTTTCGCAGGCTAGTGTTTTTAGAGAATTTATAGAAAACACTTGGAAAGCGACACATTCAGATCACAGATTTTTTTTCAATTTTTATTTACATTAGGAACCCCGTGCAACGGTAACTTAAAGAAATAATGCTACCGTTTTTTTATGAATTCAATATTTTTTAATGATAAACTTGCTGTTTAAAGCTGTGCAATTGTAGAAAAAAAAAGTTGTTTATATTACGTACGCAAAGCCAGTTTTTTGAGCTTTCGAATGTATTTTTTGTCTCGACCTAACATTCTCAAGCTCACAAAATCTTTGCTTTGCGCACTTAATATAAAAATAACTATATTCGAAATAACTTTCGGGCGAATTAAATGACATTTCGCATGTGATAATAGCGGTTTCGCTGTTGTTTACGATGAATGGGAATTTTGTTTTGTAAATGAAAGCCATACGTAACTGCGTGTCATCGAATGCGGACAGAGTCCTGTAATAATAATTATAAAGCGGCGATTAGAAGTTATTAATATTAATATTATTTGTTAGTAACTATCGCATATACAGGATGTCCCAGCGAGACCTTTCATTAGAAGTTTATGGGGTTCTGGCCAAAATAGAAACTTGCACATTTAGAATTAGATACAAGTGATTGCATTCTCTTCAGCTAAAATATTTTCAGATGTCTAGCACTTCCGGTTATACCGAAAGTCGCCATCTACTTTGTTATTTTAAATGGAACACCCTATTTATTTTTGCACTTTTAGATGGGAATTATAATTTTGAATCTTTTTTATTGAAACCATATCATGTCTATCTATTACAGTTTTTGAGATAAAAATTATTTTCTGAAATCATGGCAGGTGGTTGACGTTTTCAAAATGGCCTGTAACTCTTATTTGAAACGAGATAGAAAATTGAAATCTAATTAAGTTTGTAGTTTAAAGATCCCTTTATCGTAGGTATTCTTTAAAATAAACATCTTTGCCTGAGAATAATTCTTAAATTTATACTTTATTATTTATTATTATTATATTATTTATTAGTGAATATTTTTTGTTGGTATTTGTTGAAATAACAAAAACCTCTTTCTTTATTTTTACCAACGGCAATAGCACCAGGAAACCTTCCTTATTTTTCTTTCTTACGTTTTTGTGTTGTTTATTCATTTTTAAGCTTTAACGAATGAAATAAAATAAATATTTTAAAAAAAGATAAATTCAATATCTTCTTTATGTATTCACTTTCCCTAATACCGTCTGTCTTTTTTTCAAATAGAAGTACATATTTTTTTGCATTCAGTTTAATTTAGAATTTGTTTTTTAGAATTCAACGGTCTATTTCAGTCAAGCATTCGAACCGTAATTTTTTTGCTCCGGTTTTCTTTCCGGTTCAATAAATATATATATATATATATCAATTCGGTTCCGGTTTTTGTTCCGGCAAAAATAGCGGTTTTTTCCGGTTTTCGGTTCCGTCCCGAATGTTTAATTTTTAAATTTTTTAGTAGGAACTTATATTTATATTAAAAATCGCATTAAAAGCTCTTTCGTATTAAGTACGAGTACGACTACACTGCAAATGAGAATGTGCGTGTCTGAGCATGTATCTATTAGAGATAAAAACTTTTATATCAAATTTGACCAAAATACAATCAATAAATGGTTAATTAATTATACCAAAACTGAAATTCCGTCAAATTTAAAATACATTTTTGCTTTGGGAAAAAAATTTTCATTACCCTATTTTAATAAAAAAAACAAGTAGATTTTCTAAACGTTTTAAGTAGCTTAGAGTTTGGTATAAAATCTTTAGATTCAACTTCCAAATTACAAGTAAGAAATAAATTTTGTTCTAATTTTCTAAAACTTTTGAAAAATCAAAATATAAAATTCTTATTCGAGATCTTTTGGCTTGTAAAAAATTTCTTAAAGAAAATCCTAACATCATTGTCACAGTAGCAGACAAAAGCAATGTTACTGTTTTAATTGACAAAAATGACTATTTTTCAAAAGTTCAAACCATGCTCTCTGACAATAATACATACGTAGAATTAAATAACGATCCCACAGAAAATTTCCAACGTAAAACTTCAATATTATTTATAAATTAGAAAAATCTGTTGAAATTAATAATGATATTGCTAAATCTCTTAAAGTACAGCATCCCACATTTCCTAAATTATACTGCATACCAAAAATTCACAAACCTAACATACCTCTTCGTCCAATAGTTTCTACTATAGGTTCTTCTCTATATTTCTTATCAAAATTTGTTTCAAAAATTCTTACTCAAGTTACTAGTAAATCAGAATACTTTATAAAAAATTCTTATGAACTTGTAGATAAATTGAAAAACATAGATATACCAAATAACTGTATTATAATTTCCTTAGATGTTGTTTCTTTGTTTACTAACATTCCAAAAGAGTTAGCTTTAAAAAGCATTAATGATAGGTGGATAGAAATTAAAGATTTTACAGACATTTTCAAAGAAATTTTTTTAGAAATTGTTACTTTATGTTTTGAAACATCTTATTTCGCTTTCAATGATAAATTTTATAAACAGATTTTCGGTACAGCAATGGGTTCTCCTTTATCGCCTGCTTTAGCTGAAATTGTTATGCAGGAACTAGAAAAAAGTGTCATTAACTCATTTTCTATTTAACTTTATATTTTCGTTACGTCGATGATATTTTACTGATTTTGCCTTCAGATAAAGTAGACTTTGTTTTAAGTAGATTTAACTCTTTTCATAATAGATTACAATTTACTTTGAAAAATAAATTAACAATTCACTAAGTTTTCTAGATGTAAATATCATCAGACGTAATAACAAATTAATAACGAATTGGTTTCATAAACCTACGTGGTCAGGTAGATATATTAATTTTCATTCGTATACATCTAAAAACTATAAAATTGCAACAATTATTTCTTTAACAGATCGAGCTGTTTTACTTTCAGATAAACTTTTCGTTTATGATAATTTAAATTTAATAAAAAAGACTCTTATTCAAAATTCTTATCCAATAAATCTTATAGAATCAGTAATAAAAAATCGTGTTAAATATTTGAATACAAAATTCAAAAATCCACAATAACCTTCTTTTCTACATTTAAGCAAAAAGAGCTTACGATTTTTTATTTTGGTAATTTTAGTTAAAGTTTTGGAATAAATTTTGTACAGTACCTTACTTTGGTGCCCGTAGCTACCCTCCACAAAATTGTAAAATCCTATGTTCTTGATATCCATATTTAAAGTTGGTTCTTGTTCGATGAAATTTGTATCACAAAATCGGTTAAAGATTTTGTGATACAAATTTCATCGGACAAGAACCAACTTTAAATATGGATATCAAGAACATAGGATTTTATAATTTTGTGGAGGGTAGCTACGGGCACCAAAGTAAGGTACTGTACAAAATTTATTCCAAAACTTTAACTAAAATTACCAAAATAAAAAATCGTAAGCTCTTTTTGCTTAAATGTAGAAAAGAAGGTATATATCCTAAACATATTATTGACCCTTTAAAAAGAGCGTATGATATGTCATGTCACAAAATTGACAGATATGTATCGGATTTCGCTAGTAAAATTCTTTCATATGAAATTGAAGTAACTCTAAAAACTCTTACCAAATTAATATGGAAATTAGATTATACTTTAGGACAGTTAAGTAATTTTCTAGATAATATCATATAAAAAGATTTTCTAAATTTTAAAACCAAAAAAATGAAAAGTTGTTTAATAGAATTCGATCGACACAGAACCGGTTAAAAGATTTTGTGATACAAATTTCATCGGACAAGAACCAACTTTAAATAATAATTTTCGTTGGCCACAGAGTACAACTATTACTTGTCTTACATTGCGTCATGGCTGTTGCATGAATAAAACGTCCACAACGCGTGGTTGTAATTTCACATTGCCAGAACGCCTTTTGGTCCATTATAAAAAGAACCTCAACCCGAATTTCGCTTTGCGGCCTTTTTAAATATGCCAAAATGCGTTATGAGCACTTTTGAAAATGCCACGACACGAATTTCGTGTTGTGGCTGATCCTGAAAAGCCAGAACAAGTTGTGAACGGCTTTTTTGCTCAATGAGCTTTTTCGGTGTTTGAGTCTAACATGCCTAATAAAATGTGTAGGTATCATTCAAAATATAAACAAAAATCCTGTAAATCACTTTCTAAACTAATAATCCCCTTCTCCTTCACTATAATTTTTAACCTACCCATTTTCAACAGGTATCCTTAAAAAGTCCTAATTATAAAATGCATTTCTCTGTTTACTATTATAAATTTATCATTCTTTTTTCTGATTGAGAATTTCAATTTCAGGGAATCATCTACATCATGGATAGGGAGAATTAATCCTTTTGGAAAAAAACATGAAACTTGAATTACCTGGTAAATGTTTCCTAGTTTATGCGTTTGGTTTAATAAATAAATTTTGATCCTTGTATTTACAGGCTTTAAATTTAAAACAATTATTTATTACTTTAAAACTTTCTTGTTATCCATCTTGAATTGCTATTTTTTATATTAAATCGTGTGTCTTTCCAAAATTTCTCAATAAAAATTAAAACAAAATAGCAAGTGTCGCATACCAATGAATTCAGAAGGAAATTTGCTACCTAACTGTCTAAACAACAAAAATCACACCCATAAGAGAAAATGAAGTTGGTTCTGGAAAAACAAAAACGAATCGCTCCAGAAATAAAGTACGTTAGGCATTCAATCCACTGTAAAAAGTTGCTTCAGGAATGTTTTCACAGATTTTGAAAAAGTCGTAAATAAAGAGTTATATTCGAACGCAACTTCAATTTTTCTCCGATTGTGAAGAAACCGTTCGAGATATTTCAAATTTCTTAACAGATTATTAGTCAGCATGAAATTTAGCAACTTTGCCTCCATTTAACCGATTCTTTATCTGTAGTGTATTTTGGAATATTGTACAGCATGTTACGTTTTTTTATTATTTACCGTACTCTATTTCGCTGGGAGCTCTGTAGCCGTTCCGCGATCCACGTATTTCGGCATTTTGGCCACTTTACCTTGTTTGTCATCTTATGTGCGCTCGACGCATCGCTGTGCGGACTTCGCCCGTCGCCGCGTTCGCTTCTTTGCGGTCTTTGGGGCCCGTTCGTACACAGCGGGCGTTTGTTTACTTCTGGTTTTTGACAACGCGAGGTTAGGTAGGGTTGCCAACTGTGTCGACCTTAGGCGTTTTCCGTGCGGTTATCTTTCCGACGTGCATGTTTGGCGCGTTGTATTCTTTCTCTTGCACGAAGTTCGGAGTTTCCTTGTTGAAAATTAATTTCGTTACATCCTCCCTTTGTCACCTAGGAACGGATTTTCTGTCGTTTTCCTTGTAGTGAGTTTAGTTATGTTATGTGGTTTTCGGTTGGTTGTCTGATTCTTTCTAGAATGTTCGTTCTGACGTCACCGGTTTGGAAAGCCATTTTTGGTCGTTGGCCATTTTCATTGTGCCTCGCGTGTTCACTTCTGCTGGATGGCTCCTTACGTGTAATGTGAATATTGTTTTTCGCTTGGAGTCTCGTTAGAGGATTTTGTCCACGGATGTAGATTGGGCTGTCGTCGATTTTGAGCCCCTCGCTTATGCAGATTTGATTTTATCGAACACCGAATTTTCGGCACTCCGAAAACAGGCTTCTCCATCTTCATTTTCGCGGCTCATATTTTAATGCGAGGTAAGTTATCGTTGTCTATTTCTTTCTTTTGCGAGGTTCGTGATTCGGTATTTTGTGTTTGCGTTTACTATTGCGATGTTTTCTTTCCTTTAAATAGCAAGTGGTAGGAGGCCACCATTCCACCAAACACGTGGTTGACGACAAATTTTTAAATCGCCACGCGGACCTCCTTGGGCACCTGAACGGCTGCGTGCTACAGACCCCCCTAGTTTTCAGACCCCCCTTTTTCGTACGTGTCCAACCGCTTGAATCGGACCGACTCTTGGGGCTGCATAGCCACACCCGACCACCTCCCTGGTGACACCGTTCCTGATTTGTCGACCTCCTGACCGAAGGGAGAAAAGGATTGTTTGGTATCGTAAACTCAATTTTTTTTCCCCTTGGCCTTTGTCACTTCGCCGTCTGCGACTTGGGGGCGACGAAACTTCTTACGGACTCGGCGACCTGCTGAGCGTGCGCGCATCGCAACCGGCCGCTGTAGTGTTCCTTTTCTGTTCGCGACTGGTTTCACCTTTTTTTTGTGTTATTCAATTTAAAAATTTAATTAATTAATTCTTAAGAGGCGTGACCTCTCTTATTTTATATCATTCTGTCATTATTACTTTTAATAGATTTTGTCGTCAATTTTTGAAATTTAACTCACCCGTTTGGGCAATTTGTGAACGTCGCGGATGGGCCCGTACGCGTGCGGTTTGTTCAACGCTTGTTTATGTAATTGTTTTGTACATATTTGCCTGTGTATTATAGGCTTATTTAATCATTTTACTCATTTAAGTAATTAATTTAATATAATTTTCGTTGCGATTGGCGCACTGTTTCTTGAGCGCTGCTCACATTTTGCGTGTTTTTTTTTTCTTAATGTACGGTTGTTAAATTTTTTACGCTTGGGGTCTTCTTTCACCTTGGTGGGGTTTTGGGGTTGTTTCCGTCTTGCTCTGCCCTTCTGGCGAGCCATTTGGCGTCGGAGTTCTACCCAGTGTATTATTTTGGACCCTCTCCTAGCGCCGGTTCATGACCTTGGGAATCGCTGCATTTTGGCTAGGTGGCGCCCTAATAAATTGTAACTTCGGGATCGTTCCTCCGTTGTACGGGCTGACAATTATGCGTTTTAATTATCGCACCGCACGACCGTCTTCGCTGAGCTACTGGGACGGCAGCGAATCCCTCCAAAAGAGAGCCACACAGGTAGGTCCGACCGGCTCGGCCAAAGTCCCCTTAGGGTATTACCCGCCACGCACAGGTGGTTGTTGCGCGAATCCTTCTGGGACGCGTAGCAAGCAATAAGATAATAATAATAAATAAATATGTCAATCTGTTGAGTTCAGAGTATTACTTCTAATTAGTTATTTTAACGAAAACATTTCAATTGGAGTTAAAAAAAGATGCGGAAGACCGAAGCGCTTGAAGTACCAAAATCGGATCTTGTGGAAAGCTTCCAAGATAGACGAGACCGTGAAGGACGATATCAAGCCCGTGAAGAGAGAGAACATTTATTAATGGAACGATTACTACAACTGAGCGCTACCTCATGATACAGGTACTGCAGCTTATTTTTTCAAAGTTCCTGCTTTTCCTTCGTTTATAATCAGTGATGACTAGGAAACGTATTAATGTCGCCTAAATTAACACTTTGAAGCTTATCATATAGCTGATGATCACCAGAAACGCGCATATTTCCTGTCGTGGATTGGCAATGATACGTACAAGTTGTTCCAAAATATATACTTACTGCACGTTATAAATTCAACCGATGTTTAATGAAACCTAAGGTTTGTTCTAGCAACAACTGTTAGAAATTGTATTGAACATGCGCACTAACACTTTAGCGTTCTAGCAGTGAAAATTTTAAGTTTCTCGTTACCAGTTTGATGTTCTAGCAGCTGTGGATTGTAGTTTGCTGACAGTCCAAACAATTCACGTATTCTTTGCGAATTTCTAATTGTAACATGCGCACATCGAATCATCACCGCACGGCCGCGCGGTAAAAATATTTATATTAATCAATCCGTGGACCTGCTATTTGTGTTGAATCTGTTGTGATGGATACATCTGATGCATCTAGTACACAGTTTTTATTTACTACCAGTGAAAGTGTGACTTGGTTGAAAGTGAGGTTATGACTTATTTAACTGACTTGGCGCGAAATATCGTATTGTGTCTTCATAAAATCAGGGAAACGTATTAACACAGAAAAGTTCGAAACTAATTCGACAACAATTACGGATTACGTATGCGCATAGGAAGAGTACACAAATTATCAGAAATTGTTTGCTAGAACAAACCTCTAGTCAGACGTATACAAAATGGACTGCCGATTTCAGGGGTCTCGCGAGCAAATGCGACTTTGTGTGCCCAAAACAACAATGTCACCAATCAACAATCGATGAACTTATTTGAGATATGCTAATTCTAAATACACCCCATGAACAAGTTAGGACAGCTGCATTACAAAATTCAAATCCGTCACTGGATGACATATTCAAATTTGCCCAAGAGACCGATTTACAGAGGGAAAACTAAACCTAGTTTTCACTATGCTCCGCCTACACCACTGCATTCTTAAAAAAGAGACTATGGACAGAGCTGGGCAAATTACTTAAAAAAAGTAATTCAAATAACAAGCTTCAATTACTTTGAAAAGTATTGGCAATTATCAATTATCTTTTTCTATTCATACACAAAGTATTGGCAATTACCAATTAAAACGAAAAGTATTTGAAGTTGCAGAGGAATTACTAATTGAATTACTTTAGACTAATTCAGTTACTTTAGAGTATTTCAATTACTTTGTCTGCTTGAATTATTATTACTCAAATGTAATTCAATTACTAAAAAGTAATTCAATTACTCAAAAATACCTAATTCAATTACTTAAAAATAATTCAATTATACTTTTAAGTAATTCAATTACTCAAAAGTATTTCAAATAGGGAAAATTAATTGAAATAACAGAAAGTTATTTCAAATACCAAGCATTTCAATAAAGTAATTGAAATAACAATTATCAGGACCAGATATCAAAAGTATTTGAAATATTTTAATTCAATTAATGAAAACGCTTCAATTACTTTTTCAAGCATTTTAATTCAATTAATGCCCAGCTCTGATCTATGGACATGATTTTCGTTTTTCGTTGCTAGTTGACGGCTTGACATTTTTTGAATTTGACTTTGATGCATTACGATATTTACGGTACCCATATAATATACAGGGTGAGTTTTTAAGTGCCCTTTCTTCCATAGCTCATTTATAGAACAAGATAGATTTTTTTCTTTCACAAGGACATTCTACCTATTGAGCACTATAAGCTAAAATTATTTTGATACATACAGAGTGTTACGTAACATAATGGCAGCATGCAGCAGGATTTTTTTTTAATGGAACACCCTGTGTATTTTCTTATAGAAAGACATAACACTCGATCCTCTAAACAGTAGCGCATAAAATATTTATATTTATTTAATCAACTAAGAGTAAATTAATATTTTGTTGAAAATAGTCAGATTTTCAACTTCTCTTGAAATATTAACTGTAAACATATTGTTTGTCGTACAGCAATAAAAATAAGTAGTGTTATAAATTAAAGTATAGGAAATAACCCAGATATAAATTCTTTTAGTTTCATTTGTTTTTCCAAATGTTCAAGCCTGTGCAATTGTCAGATTTTCAAACTGCCGTTATTCAATTTTTTTAAATGCACCACCCCCCCCTATCTCTTTTCACGAATAGATAGTGTTCATGTTCCTCTTCAATTCTGTTATAGGTTTTCTGCATCTAATCCTTACAGTTTTTTTGCTATAATAAACATTTTTACTCTAAAATCAATATTAAAAAGTTATTTAATGTACCGTATTTTAATTTGTTTAAGACAACGCCCTCTATTTCATAAAACAGATGGATAATATCAAGTTTACAATTGATTACAGACTCTTATTACATTTTAATCAACTTATTTTTGTTATAATACAGTTCTTTTACTTTATTGTAATTAACAATGCTTTAAAATTGATTCGATGTGGTTCCTAACCTTCAGTTGTCTTAATTAACATTTGATTTAATCTGAATACTGAACAAAAGAAATTCACCAATTTTCATTTACTTGTTAGGTTATTAATTTATTATTTGTATATTTTTTTTAAATAAAACAATTTTTACATTAAGGTAACTATTTGCAGGCACTGATGTTTTCTTTTGTTGTAAACCACATCGAATCAATTTTAAGACATTGTTAATTACAACAAAGTGAAAGAACTGTATTACAATAAAAATACGATTTTATAATGTAATAAGAGTCTGTAATCAATTGTAAACTTGATATTACCCATCTGTTTTATGAAATAGAGGGCGCTGTCTTAAAGAAATTAAAATACGGTACGTTAAATAACTTTCTAATATTGATTTTAGAGTAAAAATGTAAAAAATTTATTATAGCAGAAAAACTGGAATAGATGCAGAAAACCTATAACAGAATTGAAGAGGAACATGAACACTATCTATTCGTGAAGAGATAGGGGGGCATTTAAAAAAATTGAATAACGGCATTTTGAAAATCTGACAATTACACACGCTTGAACATTTGAAAAAAACAAATGAAACTAATGTGGGGTGTAATGTCAGAATGACCACAATTTTTAGTAAGACATGTTTATTTCGTTGTTCGTTCTACAGACTACAGTTCGGCCAACCTGACATTTAGCTTGCCCTCAAGCTTACAAATTTGAGAAATAATCTATTTACTACAAATAATATAAAGAATTATCACAAAGATAATTTTGAAACTAGTAGATAAACAAATTTATCAAAAACTTAACTCTACATTCTAATTTGAAAGAGAACAAATGTTTTTTCCTTTTTACTGTTTCACTCGACTCGTATTCGAACAATTTGATAACACCATGCATTTTTACATCTAAAGTCGTACACAGGTTTTGCATTCTTACATCTAAAGTCGTACACAGGTTTCACATTTTCATTATTCGCCACAACTTACCTCTCCCTTTACTATTGCAGGCCAGAGAACGCTCCCCCCCAGGCAACGCTTCACATATTTTTTATTCAGATCAGCAGACATCGCTTACCTTCAGCCGCTCCAAGGTCAAAGGTCACCAGACGCCGCTTATCAGACTCAAAGGTCACCAGACACCGCTTATCAGACGCTCCAAGGTCAAAGGTCACCAGACACCGCTTATCTTCAGACGCTCCAAGGTCATCTCCGACCACCTACGGCGCGATGACGTCATGCCTGAGTCAATTTTGACGTTTTTTGAGGCCTGTGTTATTTCTTATGGGTTTTTGGCCCCGAACCCCCACAGCTATACTACTAATATGCTAAGTAAATTTGAAAAAATTCAGTGTCATATGAGTCTAAAGGTACATTTCTTTACATGCGCGATTATTTCGCAGACAATTTGAGAACATTAGTGAACAGCAAGGTGAAAGATTTTACCAAGATATCAAAGATAGGGAAAAGAGGTACCAATAGAGCTGGAATGTTAATATGCTAGCTGACTATTGTTGGATGCTAAAGAAGGGTGATGACGGATGTGAACATATGAGAAAAAGTTTGAAAAGATCATTGTAACACCGGAATTAACTAATCGCGGGGTAGTTAATTGTAATTTAGATTTTCTTTTAAATATTCAACCTCCTTTTGTGGAAAATCCTGATGTGATAGAGAAAAAAAAATAAACACTTCAGCAATTGTTAGATAATTTATTTTTATAAAACATTGATAACCTTCTTTATCAATTTTTATCTGGGAATATCAATAATCTACAAGTGTGCATAATTTTTTGCTATTGAATCACAATTTCAATGAACATTTTGCTCTCCACTACAGTTTGAACGTATTTTGCTCTCCGTCCAAATCATTATTTTTTATTTTCCCTGTATTCCAGCCAATTTTTTAAAAATTTTGTACCTGATTATGGATCTACAAGTCATGCAGAGCTTTTTATAAACAATAGTTTTTTTTTTGTGAAATGTAAGATAAACTTTTTCTCCATTTGTATAAAACTTTTTGGGACACACTGTATGTATACAGTATGTCCCCGGATTGAGTTTACAATACGTATAATCGACCAAAAATCTTTGAATTAAGATTTCATGTTCTGCAGTTCAGGTCTGCTTGGTGTGAAATGTGTCAAACTGGACGCCGAAAGTCTTCGAGGTGGCGGAATTAACACAAGAAGAAGTAAAATCTGTGTAGGTAAAGTGGTCTTCCTTTTGAATTTAGGAGAAAAATTTAGTAAGATAAAATGATGCTTATTTCTAATTAGGGAGATATACCAAATTTCAACGTCCTAGAAAAAAAATTGAATTACGGAATATTAGGATTTCGGTACAGTTGTAAGACATTAACACTGTCAGGTGCTAATATGGACGAAGTGTTATTTGAATAATCATATTTTATTTGTTTTTAGTCAATAAATATGTAGATGGCGTTAACATTTTACAACGTTACTGAAATATTTATAATTTAATTAGTAATTAGTAGACTTTCGGCGTCAAATTTGGTATAAATTCATTTCACGCCAAGCAGGCCTGAACTGCAGAACATGAAATCTTTATTCAAAAATTTTTGGTCCATTATATGTATTGTAAACTCAATCCGGGGACATACTGTATATTACATTTTTGTATGACAAAATCTTTAAAACGGACACTAAATAGCGCACAAAACACTTAACGTTAACTAAACAAGAACCAACTTTAAATACATTTTTGTCATAGAAAATTTTCTTTGTTGCTATGCACAGAATGTTATTTTTTGTTTTTAATAATATTTGAATAAAAATTTTCAATACTATTTCTGGATTTTATTTTGTGTATGATTCTATAATAATTCTTCTTTCTTTCTCTAGCTGATTTTATATTTTTTTTGAAGGGATTATATTTAATGAAACACTCAGTCATTTATTTTCTCTTCACTTTAATCCATAGTAGGTGCTTTCGAATCCGGCTGGGCTTGTCTAATAATAATCCCTTCCAAAATGTAAGTGATTATGCAAAATTAACATACAAAAATTTCTAGTAACCTAGTTAAAATCACGTGTGACACCATGCAAGATTTGATAACATTTTTGTTACAAAGTGAGGGAGATGAGCTACCACAGTGAATTCTGATTGGTTGAATTTGCACTTCTCGCTCACTTCGTAACAAATCTTGCACAAGAAATATCATAGTGTCACACGGGCCTTAATAACAATATTCTGATACGTTTTAAAATAACGTCTCAAATGACGTGTACTGTCTGTGACAGAGAATTTTAGCAAGACGTTACGACAAGAATGTCGTACGTTAAAGGCTACTTTGCTTAGCAACCGTGTAGATTTAGCCAATCAGATATCGAGTTTCGACGTTTAACGTACGTAAAGTTTAACGGAACGATTTGCTAAAACTCCCTTAGTCAGTTTATTTAACGATATAATATGTACGTCTTTTAATTGAACGTCAGTACTGGTCTCTTCATGACCAGAAATTCACGTCAGCTTGCTAGCTGGGTTAAATTGAAGTTTACGTAAAAACTCCAGGAAATTTAAGGTTGATATGTCTAAAAATTAGTAAAGGAGACTGTGGTTTAAGGAATAATTGAAATTTATCTCAATAATAGAGATAAATTTCAATTATTGTGGATACGTTTCTTTTATAATAAAATTTGTTTTATTTGCTCTTCAAACACTATTGCTATTTCTATTTCCTTAGCCAAAAGAAATTGTATTTTAACTTATAGAGCAGTCAAGCTCCCCTGATTTTGGAACACAATCTAAAGTCACAGCCACCGCTCTAGCTAAGTAGGTCATAGTGCCATAACATCCGCTAGGTGCACTGTCATAGAAGTGCTGGCATATGTATGCGGCACCGCCACACAAGAGCCCCCCCATTCTGGACGTTTCACGTAGCTCTTTAGGCTTTGCACAACACAAAGTTGCGTCACCATCACATTTTATCTGCAATATAATTTTTTTTCAGAATTTACATAAAACATCGCAACGCAAATTTTACTTGATCGTCTAAAAATAATTCATTAGCGGTGTGTACCAGTTGTTCTACTTGGAGAATTCCTCCCAAGGATACTGCGATATTGTATTCGGACACAAGCGTTAAAACCATGAGAGCTTCAACGATGAGCTGCCTGTATTCAGGTTGGGGAATAGAATTTAACACAGTTTCAACTGCGAGTGCGAATTTTAACTCTCCCGAAGTCATTTCTTGCGTTAAACTTTGTGGAAGTACTTTACTGGCTATGTCAAGTCCTTGACACTACAAAATGGAAATATCTATAAGACGAATCAATTATTTGTTATATAAGAGTATAGAATGTTATACACGACGGTAAAATTTAATTATCCACTCGTAAAAAATTAATTAAACGTTTTCACTCATCGATAAAGAATAATTTTACCGTCGTGTGTAACATTCTATTTTTTTTTTCTATAGCGAACGTTAATTTAAACAATTTCGCAGAAAAATAAAGAGAGCAATCACGTCTCAAAATCGCGTTGTATGATCATGATCCCACTAACTATACCCAAGCAACACCATTTCGTTTATTAGACGGTTTATATACGATAGACAGGGATATTTTTGGCAATGGTATACAGAATACCAAAAATATTCGTATTTTAAAGGTACTAGTTATCTTAGGATACAAGTAATACGTTAATTAAACGTTTTCATTAAAATGTAACAAAATGCCGCGACTTGCAATATACGACATCAAATTATTAAATTCCATCTTATCATGTAGGCGTAACCCTGTAACATAACTTTTCTCATTAAAAATCTATATATAGATACCGCTCATGGAAGTTAGGACACGGACTTAAATATAGAAATTGTATTATAACAACGACCAAAGTAAATGGAGAAAAAAAATATTGTTTCTATAAATATATACAAATGATAAATAAACAAAATAAACAACTTTAATTAAAATAAACAACATTTGAAAGAAAAAATTGGACTTTCTTCTCATCGAAGTAGCCTCCTTTTGCATTTAATACGGCTCAGACTAGGCGCGGCATTCTGTCCGTTAATTTTCTGAGACTTTCCGCTGGAATCTTGAGCCATGCAGTTTGTAGAACTTGCCAAAGCTGCATTTTTGTCGTTGGAGAATGTCTTCGGACTCTTCTATCAAGTTCATCCCAGAGTAATTCAATGCGGTTTAGATCAGGACTCTGAGGGGGCCAGGGCATGATTTGTAGAGTATTCGCCTCCACCTTGGTGGCTAAATAATTTTTACAAATCAATGCTGTATGCTTCGGATCGTTATCATGAACAAAAACGAAGTTTTCCCCAATTAATCGAATCCCAGATGTGATAGCGTTATGTTCAAGAATTCTTCTGTAATCTTCCTTGCGCATAATTCCATCAATTTTAACTAAATCACCCGTCCCTGCAGTACAAAAAGAACCCCAAATCATGACAGACCCGCCTCCATGTTTTACCGTGGGAATAATACATTCGGGAAGCATTCTTTCTTCCTTCGATCTTCGTACAAAAATACGACGCCTTTGCCCACAAACCTCGAATTTGGACTCATCCGTCCACAGGACTTTCGACCAGTTTTCAGAAGTCCAATTACGATAGGTTTGGGCCCACTGCAGTCGTTTTAATCGATTTCCACGACGCAAAAATGGTTTTCTCACTGCTACTCGGCCGTGAAGGTTTGCTTCTTTCAGACGCCGTTTCGTCGTACTTACCGATACGGGTCCTTCACGATCGCGATTAATTTCAGCTGTGATTTCTGAAGCGGTTAGTCGTCGATTTCGTTTACTTATAAGTTTAATTCGCTGATCGTCAGCTGGTGTTGTAATTCGAGAAGGTCCCGGTCGATTACGATCTTCCAACAAGCCTGTTTCTCGAAAACGCTGAATGGTGAAATGCACTGTTGACTTTGTTATTTGTAATTTTTCCGCAATTTCACGTATTGCATGTCCTTCCTCATGAAGTGTTATTATGGCAGCTCGTTTTTGTGTGGATGTCGGTTTCCCTTTTGGCATTTTACAATATTTTTTTGCTCAGAGTCCACAAATTTTTTTTACTTGCATATGCACTCACGAGCAAATCTAATGATACGTCCAAATGCCAGTGGTGTGATAACTACATATTTGGGAGGGGATGCAGGTAAATTTTACGACAAATTACTTTATCGTATTGGTGCTAGACAGTCCACGTGTAACGAATTCGATATCCCTGTCCAATCACTACAGATTTCAATAATATACGAATAGGAATTTTCAATTTATAAAAGAGTAATATGTTTCTAGAATACTTTATTGTTTTCGTAAGTTTCCTACAACGTGTTGTGGAATAATATTATAAATGTTTAATTGCTTCATTCAACCGTAATTCTTGAATCATGAAATTTTCTTTCGTGTCCTAACTTCCATGAGCGTATGAGTGTATATCAATTCGTAGGGAAGTAATGCCGTACTTGTTAGGTAAACCAATTCTTAAATTATTTTTAACGGGGATTAACGGCTATTGTATTATTATTATTGTATTGTATTACAATAGCCGTTAATCCCCGTTAAAAATAATTTAAGAATTGGTTTATATATATATCAATATATTTATCCAAACTGGTATTGTGACCCTTGTTACATAGTAAATTTGCCGTAAAACTACTAACATTGTATCACTAAATGAAATGAGAGCTTAAAATATGAGTAACTCATAAATTTCGCCGTGAGATGTCGCGACCTAAACTATTGGCCATTAATGTTGTCGTTTATAAGTCAAAACCGAAGGAATTTTCTTGCCCATTACAAATGATCACAAAATATATAATTACTACAAATGATCAGACACTTGGTTGAATTAAATTTCAACATTTCGCTGTACTTTTGACAGCTTCTTTACAACAAGTTGTAATAATATAAATATATAATTATAATAATTTTATAGTTTCAAAATATACGTCTAGTATAAACCATGTATAAACGTTGCGCGTACCCTATAAATATACATTTTGTGTAAACGTTACATTTATCCTATAAAGATACGTTGGTTAGACTGTCACTCACACGTATAAATACTTGTATATAATATTCTACATTTAAAGTAAATTCAAAACGTGTTTTAGACTTATTCTACAGGGTGTCCCGTGACGTAATGTCACCACTTCACATACGTGATAATCAATTCAAACTAAGTAAAAAACTCTAATAAAGTTTTGTTCTAAAGTAAACCGTTTCAAAAATACTGGGGGCCATGCTCATAATCTTATACTAAATATCGCAACTAAGAGTTACTTATTAAAATATGTTAGTGTAACACTAACTTCCTCTATGCTCATAATCTTTCAACTAGGGCGTTTTAGTTAGTAGCGTAACATATTTGGCATCACTGTGGAACGACGTGCAAGAGAGAGCATCATATGCAATCTATAATGTAAAATACGAGATAGAAGTGCATGGTAAATACCGCCAAGTTTCCGCTTTTAAGGCAAACTAAAACTAACCTTACTTAAGTGATTCATGGTGCTGTATGGTTGTGTTTTATAAATGTATCACTATAAAAACTATGGCAAACAAAAGAGAACGAGGGGAAAATTGGAGCGCCGAACACAAGTTATTTTTATTAAACGCAAAAATTTGGTAGTCTTAAATAACAAAAGCCAGGACGGGAAAATCCTTAAACCGGATACTCGGTTATTCAAATCAAAATTAATCCGAGTACCCGGATTAAAATTAATCCGAAAATCCGGGTATTCGGATTAATTTTAATCCGAAAAACCGAGTACTCGGTTTTTAAACCGAATTATTTACATCACTAGTTCAAAATATATTAACACACAAAATTAATATCTGCTATAACTAATTTACATACTTACCATTATCTTGTTGGTAGCTACCTTTACTATAATACCGCAATGCAATTTAGGCGATATACGACATCCTCTATGAGACATGGGGGAAATATTCTGTCTTAACAAGTCAATCAAATTTCGCACTCTATTTTTTGAGAATCTATAATTTATTTTAAATTCTGTGTCATTCATTGTTTCCAGAGGATTTTTTCTACTCTGATATATTTTTCTTCGGGGATAACGTCTCCGCAGTTCCCTCATTTCACGAACATCTCGCATTTGTCTATCCATTATTCAAAATAACCACCATCAACAAACATACGTCAAACTTAATTTTGAAACTGAAGCGCTTTTAAAACCATCTAATAGCATTTACAGCGGCAACTAAAATCCACTACTAATGTCGCATTTAACTATTTACTATTAAGCACTACTAGCTCTAATTTGACTTTATGAGCAGCCTTTTTTTAGTAGCGCCTAGTTGCAATCGCTAATAGTGCTACTAAAATTTAGTATACGTTTATGAGCATGGCCCTGGATGTTTAATGTTTCATTTTTTATTTTCTAAAATTTTAAAGTTCATCTAATCATTTATTCATTCACCTAATAATCAATTCAAACTAAAAAAAAAAAAACTCTAATGAAGCAAACCATTATTTTTCAAGAGTACGACGTGTTTTGTAATTTTCAGAATTTTTAAACTCTCAAAAGGTGTTCAAAATAGCCTCCATTGTTTGCTAAACACATTCATGCTTCAAAAGAGTTGTAGTTGCCTTTGAACAGAGCTGGGCAAATTACTTTAAAAAAGTAATTCAAATAACAAGCTTCAATTACTTTGAAAAGCATTGGCAATTATCAATTATCTTTTACTGTTCGTATACAAAGTATTGGCAAATACCAATTAAAAGGAACAGTATTTGAAGTTGCAGAGCAATTACTAATTGAATTACTTTAGATTAATTCAATTACTTTAGAGTATTTCAATTATTCTGACATACAAAGACATTACAAAGTAATTGAAATACTCTAAAATAATTGAATTCGTCTGAAGTAATTGAATTATTTTAATTTTTTTTCTAGGAAAAAGTAACCAAAACAGTCTTTTGGCATTAAGATTATAATCGTGCATTATCCTATGAGAAGACATCCGGATTATAGAGTTTTCTAAAGATTGAAAGAAAGATTCGAAACGCCATGAAACATTAAATACAGTAAAAATGTTATTAAAATAACGTTATTTAAATATTTTCAAAATAAAGAAAAATAGGAATTAGTTTAACAGGAACATATTCAATTACTTTGAACAAAAAATAAAACATATTCATTGATTTATCAGCAAATTAAAACAGAAGAAGGTCGGAAATGCTAAATAACGTCAATATTGAAAGAAAAAAAAATTATTTTTATCTCGCTATTTCTTCAATTTAGACAAATACATTTGGCGTTTTATGAAAGCTTATTAAAACAGTGTTTCATGAGAGTTTAGATATACTGGGTGTTCCATTTGAAAATTGTGAGAAAAATTATCTTTTGCAAAACTCAACACACTGTACAGGGTTTTTGTTTATATTTTGAACGGTACCTGCACATTTTATTATTAGAAATATGAAAAAATGTTAAATACAAAAGTTTTATGAATTTACCTGAACCGCCAGAATTTACTTTTAAAAAGAACAAATGACAGTTGGAAACCTAACAAATGAATATCAACTTTGTTATTTTAAATGGAAGACTCAGTATATTTTCTAGAATTAAGAAAGATATTTGTCTTCTAATTTCAAAAAGATGTAGTTTGTCTATATTTGGTCTCATACTTTGCGCGATATTTAAGTTTGAAATTATTATTGTTTTGGTATATTTTTATTAATTTATTTCAAATAATATGTTAATTTGTCTTAGATGTTACCGTTTTGACTTCTGAAATGTTTTTAAATTAGTTTAACACTTGTCACACATAATAGAATTCTTATTAATCAAAGTAAATGCTTTTTTTTAATTTTAAACTTAAATATCGCAAAAAGTATGAAACAAAAAATAGGCAAGCTACATATTTTTGGAATTAGGAAAAAAATAACTTTCTTAATTCGAGATAATATACTTAGTGTTCCATTTAAAATAACAAAGTTGATACTCATTTGTTATGTGTCCAATCGTCATTTGTTTCTTTTTCTTCTGATGGTTCAGGTAAATTCCTAAAACTTTTGTATTTAACATTTTTTTGTATGTCTAATAATAAAATGTGTAGGTACCGTTCAAAATATAAACAAAAACCCTGTAGACATAATAACTGATAAACCGAAGCTGCTCTGATATTTCGGTAGACAAGATATTGCATTAACTACCTATAAAAATTCACGACGAAATGTTAATAAATAACCAAGATATAAGCGCTCATAATACAGCAATTTTTTACACTTAAACATCAATATCTTACAATCTCTTAAGTAAAACTTCCTAAATTTTTGGTTATTACCTATTATGCGTACTTTCGAAATATGTAAAAATACACTGGCTGTTGCATTTAAAAAATATAACTTTGGTATAGCTCTCAGTTACTGAACACCCTGTATATTCAAAAATAATTTTATAAAATAGAGCTGATTGCGTTACATCTTAGCTCGTTTGAATTTTTTTCCTAGCTTATATACTATAGACGGTAGAGAAGATCGCGGCACTCGGTGGACAGCCTGTATATTTTTTAAAATTTCATATTTACAAATTATTTATCAATAAATATTGTAGTACACATACGCAAAGAAAATGTTTCATTCAATAAAATAACATGAAAATACTTATAGGCATCATTTTGTCGGAAGAAAGTCAAAAATTTCAATAAATATAATTTACCTCATATAATAAAATGATTATTACTAAAAAGTAATTCAATTACTCAAAAGTAATTCAATTACTTAAAAGTAATTCAATTACTTAAAGGTGATTCAATTATACTTTTAAGTAATTCAATTACTCAAAAGTATTTCAAATAGTGAAAATTAATTGAAATAACATAAAATTATTTCAAATACCAAGCATTTCAATAAAGTAATTGAAATAAGAATTATCAGGACCAGATATCAAAAGTATTTGAAATATTTTAATTCAATTAATGAAAACGCTTCAATTACTTTTTCAAGCATTTTAATTCAATTAATGCCCAGCTCTGCCTTTGAAGACCTTTTGAGATAAAGTTTAAAAATTCTGAAAATTACAAAACACGTCGTATTGTTGAAAAATAATGGTTTGCTTTATTAGAGTTTTTTTTTTTTTAGTTTGAATTGATTATTAGGTGAACGGATAAATGATTAGGTGAACTTTAAAATTTAAAAAAATAAAACATTAAACACCCAGTATTTTTTAAACGGTTTACTTTAGAACAAAACTTTATTAGAATTTTTACTTACTTTGAATTGACTGTCACGTAGGTGAAGTGGAGACATTACGTCATGGGACAACCTGTATCCCTGGTGTGTTACATGGGTAGTGTGGGTTGTTGCTATGGTTAATACGAAAATTGTTACTTTATCTACCCTTACTGTTAAAATTCCGTTTTATCGACTGTTTTGAGTTGTTAAAAACACACTTTAACATTCGCTATAGAAAAAAAAAAATAATATCTACCCTTTCGAGCACGCTCCACACCCGAGGGTAAAAATCTCTGGGAACTCTGTTTAAAGCACCATCTAATCTGCGCCGCCTCAGCCATTGTCCTTGTCGATCTGGTTCTATTTGATCATCAGACACCGATTCTAAACTAATATGACTCTTCTAAAATAAACGCCTATTATGGGTTTTTCTATAAATTCACAATAAAGAACTTACCTTGCTTATTCTGCTAGATTTATTACTAACTATAGAGAAATTGCCACGTCCAACTAAAAGAGAATATATTATATGCTTATAGAGGGTCTTGTAAATGTAAGACCTCGCTTGTCATAACCTTTGACTATACAATATGTCCCAGATAACTTTTCCAGCATGGGGATCTCGCTTATTATAAAAGATACGAATTCGGTTAAATGGGGATGAATTATTCCTAAGTATTAGGGTAGTCATAAACTGTTTTGAAATTTAAAAAGTTCCATGTGGTTCAGAAGTTATAGCCAAAAAACCAAAATTTTCAAATTTCGTTTTTTTGTAATAACTTCTTTATTGTAATCGATATGTTTTTGTTATTTGTACTTTCTTAAGGCACTTTTTCATACCGAATTTAAATGTGCTTTTAGATTTTTGTTTTCACTTTCCGTTTTCGAGTTTTCACCACCAACTTCAGTTTTTCTTATGGACCGTAAAGTAGGCTTTGGAAGAATTGAATGCGCTCTTTTTTCTCTTTACAATGATGTAATATTTCTTTTGACAGATAATGAAGAAAATTTAAAAAAATACAAAACGACTATTTATCTAAATAAAATTTATCTGCAAGTAACCACTCAAGATAACTTATATCACCATTTATCCTAACTTTTCTGGTTCTGTAGAATGTTTAACTGCGACTTATCACAATTTTATTCTGAATCGGGTTATTTTGATTGTTGGGTTAAAGTGTCTTGTAGAACTGGCCCTTAGGGCCGGTCTTTCCACTTTTTGATAAACTAACTGACGAATAACTACCATGGAAACAATTCATAAAAATCAATCAACCATTCACAAAAATCAAGTTATTCACCGGATAACTTTAACGGGAAGGTGGAAAAAGCAGCCCTTAATCAGCTTCGAATATCTTATAACAAGTGAAGTCTTATCATGATCGTCGATAGTAAACATCCTAAGTATTTAAGAGTCAATACTTACCACTGCTTATAGCGAACTCTTTGCCGCTGATAATATGATGCAATAAGTTTTTCATTTCAAAAGGGCTTAAGTTCAGCAAGTGTTCAGACGCCTCGTCTCCATCGCAAATCAGTGTTCGCGACAGTTCAGTTGCCATCACTTGTATGATCAAACCGACACGCAATCTGATCATTTCCAAAAACAACTGAGGCTCAGTTCTAATAAACATGGCTAGATATACAAGCAGTTCCTGTGTAAGCATTGCAGTGCTATCATCTTCACCGTACGCTTCGTGTATTAACATCCGCAAGTCAGTTTCCGGGAGAGGAGCTGTGATCGTGTGTTCGTTGTGCGGTGGCATTCCAACCGTAATCTGCTTTTGCCGCACCAGAAGATCAGTGACTGCCTTTGCTAAATCTTCGACGCGTTTACCCAACATCCCTGCCGTGTGTCGCACTAAACCCCACAGCTTTTGCTGGCACGCTTTCTCATACAAGTCCTTTAGAAGATCACGCACCGTTACTACCTTTCCATACTCCAACATCCCTGTATTAAAATCTAAGCCGTTTGAATTAACCAAGTGCTGCAATATGTCGCCCTGCTCATCCAACGATTCCGACTCACGCAACATGGCAAATAATTCCTCAACTTCGGTATCTGCATATTGAGTTTCTGTGTTAGCTCTGTGCCTGCCAGTTTTGTTAGCACCATTTTCTTGGTTCGGTTGTTTGTGTATGATTTCTGGAGATGGAGTTCTTGTACGTGGAGGGTGAGCGGAGGCGTGATCTACTTCGCACCAACCCGACGGCGAAACTGCAATGGATGCCTTACGTTCAAAGCTACTAATTCCTTCCATACCTAATGTTTCAGCTGTAATACCAACCCACATGTTAACAAAAGTAGCACGTTTTCAGTCACCAGCTTACAATCAACGTTGATCGACCTCGTTTTCTTAACAGCACCTCGAACAGACACGCGTCTTCTTGTATTCTTGTACTTTTTACTAGCACCATGAGCCATAAGTAGAGATGTTCGATTGGAAAAGCACTTCATTAAGTGCTCCTCTAAATATTGTTGCACCTGAGGACTTAATTCTACGACGAGCAGAAACGAAAAATTAAACTGAAGTTATAGTTAAAGCGAAACTTACTATCGGGTTGTCCTTCTTCCTGGCATCCAAGAAAACTCAAGTTGGTGATGCAACTTGTGCTCAGAAAGTCGCTGAGACCGCCGAAAGTAACTCTTGTTCCATTTATATAACCGGATTTTAATTTTTTCATAGTTGTTACCATTGCCAGAGGAATTTTATTGCCATCTATAAACGACAAGTAATGAAAAGTCTAAACCTTACTGCCGTCGTTAAATGTATAATTTTCTTCCGAGTTCTATCGCCTTAGTCGATCTTGATACGAAGTAAAAGAATAAAAAAGAAAAATAAATGGAATAAGAATAAGATAAGAACATCATAACGGTTGATTCAGGTTGATATTCGCACCGCTTTTTTATTTCTATATTTAGGAAAACGACATTTAGCGTAAATAATACTGGGTGATCTATGACGTCGGGGAAAAACTTCACCGGTTCATTCCTATGAGTAATTCAAACAAAAAACTTCTAATAAACATGTGTTCGATAATGCTTTTTAACGGAAGTGTAACCCTTCAAAGTTTATTACGTGTTGAATGTCTACAACTTCAAGGCGATATTAAGATACTATTTTTTGTTTTCATAGGTAACAAATGAAATACGAAATAGGCCTACTGCTATTGCTTTGATGATTGACGTTATATGTTATAAACTTTGAAGGGTTACACTTCCGTTAAAAAGCATTATCGGACACATGTTCATTAGAAGTTTTTTGTTTGAATTACTCATAGGAATCAACCGGTGAAGTTTTTCCCCAACGTCATAGATCGTCCTGTATAGGCCTACCAATAAGTTATTTGACATCCTGAAACAATACCACTTCCGATTGAAATTAGAGGGGAGCATAGGGATCTCGGCAAAGTTTCCAATTTCGTGCTGATTAATATAATCTGTTAAAAAATTTGAAAAATTTCGAACGGATTCTTCGCAATCGGAGAAAAACTAAAGATTGCGACTTTCGAACATCGAACATAACTACTCTATTTATGACTTTTTTCAAAATCTGTGAAAGCATTCTTTAACAGATTATTATTAATCAGCAATTTTGCAACTATCTCTTATAATAAGCGAGATCCCCATGCTACCGTCGAATTTCAGTTACCTTGTATATGGTATATTTTACATCATGTCGATCTAGAATTAACTTTACATTCCAAAAATGCAAAAATATACAGGGTGCCTCATTTAAATTTTTTTACTTAAAACCACTTCCGCCTAAACAGGTAGTGGTGCATATTGTTTCATGTTGTCAAATAAAGTATTGGTAGGCCTATATTATTTAAGTCATTATGGTTATGTTCGCTTGGTCTAATCAAGAAAGTGAATGTTCAGTCAAACGCAAAAATTATTTGATAAAAAGTCGCCTAGTCAACAGAGCGCATCCGAACCCGAAAGAATGCTCTATAGAACCTTCGTCCGCTCTTTCAGTGTTTACATCAACCGAGCGAATATTCTTAAAATATTCAGACACATTTGGTTTCTCTACCTCCGAATGCTAATAGAATTTTCGATTTATCTAAAATTTGATAAAATAAGGGTAGAATGATTCGCTCGCTTGGTCTAAATGTGCTTGAACTGTAATTTCTTTAATTTATCGACAAGCTTCGGAAAACATTTGGCGCATTTGGTTCAGAGATATGTCCAAAGTTGGTGAATTCTGCTCCGCGCGTTCTGTTCATTCAGTTTGTTTTGTCCAAGTTTGCACACTCTTTCTGGGCAGACGCTATTTTTTTTAGTGCATGAAAACGAAATTTTGAAACCAGCAGTTGCGTCTGGGAATTCCCGTCATGTTCGATTTCACACTGTATCTCTTTTTGTGTATAATTTCGACAAGTATACAAGCACACATAAAGTAATAAATTGGTTTTTATTGTGACTTTGTGACACGTTGCGATAGCAAGATGCCAGTACCAATAACTACAAAAAAAAACAAATGGTTGCTAGTATTCTAAAAGCCCTCTGGCTTTTCGCCCTTGTTAATGTGAATACAAGAGGCGTTTCAACCTGGAAGAATATTATACAAATCTGTTTTTTTGTAAATGTGACACAAATATAAACCTGCCCTTCAAAATTCATTTATTTACTTACAACCACGTCATACTTTGGGAGCAATACATACTTTGCATATTAGTGTAGCCCATTAGACAACTAAACATTCAATCTGATTAGAATCTATTTCCACAAGCCTAATATGTTCTCCCTCAATTTCACCTAAATAACCATAGTCAAAACTCTGTGTATCATAGCCGCCACTAAAAACGAAACGAAAAGTCACGAATACGTTTAAAAATAAACCCCATTCCTGCTTGGTTAGGAGTGCTACTTACGGCTATAGCCATGGCATAGCGTTTCGAATTTAGTGCCGAGCATGGTACATATGTATGTAGATTCAGGACCAGGACCTTCACTGGCTTAAAAATAAAAGCAGCTGCTCAGTACAGCGAATATTGTTGACAAGGTATTAGAACACAGAATAAAAGTAGCTCTGTGGAAATCTTATCCTATAGACTTTATTTATTTCGGCTGTCTTAATTATGCAAATATGTTTGTTAGCTACAGCGTGGGAGCAGTGTCTGCTCATATATAGGTGTTTCATAACTTATGGAGGAAATTGAAAGTGTAAAGATGAAATCAAAATAAACCTTTTTTTCTTAATTTGCTTTTGTCCAAATACCATTAAAAAGAAAGTTACAACAGTTTAAATTTCTTATGAATTTAGGGCCTACCGCTGAAATTAAGAAGGTAAAATTAGAAACAACTAGTGACTTAGAGGGGGGGCGCATGCCTCCTTTCCCCTTAATAGTATTTTACCTTCTGTTTTCTACATTCATCCGTTATTTTAACGAAATACGATTCTAATGGAAGATTACACAAAGGAACATATCGGCTGGTTGCCTTGCAAAAGCTTGCCGCAAGTACACTTTATTACAGCAGTTTTAATTAATTTTTTTAAGCAATTTTGTTAATTTGTTTGTGAAGTAAATGAAGTACCATCTAGAAAAGAATGATTTGAAGAACTTGAAACAAGTTTGAATTGGCTTCCGGTTGGAACTGCGTCACGTTGATTTCTTCTACTGCCGACGTTTCGTTCTCCATTACAAAAGAACTTCCTCAGGACTGCTGCTGCTTCTCGTTAGTCGTTCAGACTTAGTGGGTGTGTCTGTTGTCGTGGTATTTATAGTGGTCGGTGGGGGTAGTGGGTCGGAATGGTGAGCGGGGATTGGTCTGTTGGGGCGTGACGGATCGCTAATGAGCTGTCTCCAGGTATTGTAGATGTAAAAGCCAGTATCACGGTTCAGGTTATTGGGGTGTTTGAGGATTTCTATGGATTCACGGCTTTTACGATTGAAAAAATGAGATGAGCGGGCTAAAAGTTTTGTGTCGGAAAATAGTAGTCTAGTATAGCGTTCATGTTTAATAACACGAGTGCTAACAGATAATTTTGTTTCACACGCCCGCAGGATTTTAAGGAGATGTGATCTTTTGTGGAGGGTAGGCAGTTTGAACATTTCGTCATGGGTAAGTAAATGGGTTTGATGTTCTGTCGCTTGACTGCCTACCCTCCACAAAAGATCTCATCCCCTTACAATCTGAAGATGTGTACCGAATTACATGTTCCTGTGGGCGTGTATACATCGGTGAAACAAAACTATCTGTTAGCACTCGTGTTTCTGAACATGAACTTGTACGAGACTACTACAAACAACTGGCTCGGCCCTAGCTGAATACACAGTAGAAACCGGTCACCAAATCCTATTTTCCGACACAAAACTTCTAGCAGCCAGGTGCAAACAGGTCCTTTTTCGTTAATTATCTACGCTCGTGTATTGAAAAAATTTGTATACCAAATTGAAGCAAAATTTGTTCTCTAAACAATGAAATTGTTGCCTAGGAAAAAGCTCTCGCAACTTACGGTTGCCAACATTTGAATAATGGGTGTACGGGAGACTAGAAGCTTGTTCTAATCCATGCAATAGACAAGGGCAAATGCATATTATTAATTTTTTTTTGTTTAAATAATTTCAATTATGCTGCCCAATGTTGAAGTCTTCTCTGCTATACTGCCCTGCTAAACGAAAAGTCCTCTCTGGCTGTTTTGTATCAAAAATATATCTTAGTATTACATTTACGAAAACAATATTGAGGTATTGCAATCACTGAATACCTATTCTGTAAATATAATATCATTATAATACTTTTTGCTATTCAGTTTGGGCACTATTTCAAAAAAAAACTTGAGATATTTCAAAAATATCAAATTTGGAGATGCGTTTCTTTCGCTTAGCATGGCAGTATACAGTAAGAATTTTTTAGCATCCTTATGCATCCTTGCTACAATAATGAGTGAGTTTTTTTAAATCGAACATATAAGGCTTAAAATACAGTGTGAGGAAAAAGTAACGAAACATGGCTGTAACGTTTGTATTATTGGGTATAGAAAAAAAAATGTTTTAAATGAAAGCTGGAGAATAAAATGTGCTCCTTATATTAGTTAATTTTAATTTACATTACGATATTATGTCTAAGCGCTACTCAACATAACCTCAACTTTTTAAATTGCAACCTATACTTTTTCATCCTGTCGAAATCAGCTAGCTTTTTTATTTCTGATGTAATCGAATTTTAATTAGATTCCTTAAGCAAATTTTCTAGAAAACAGTTCAAGAATATGTGCTTCACTGAATCTGGCCACCTTAGAAAATTGCTTCCAAATGAGATATTTAACCAGTACAAAAATTATATTTAGGTCCAATTTCACAATGCCACTTTAAATCATTTCAATATTCAATATTTTTTAAGCTTTGACTTAGGCCCAGTTGTACAATTCGTGTTTAACGTTAAACCAAAGCTTAAGGGCCATATGCACCAAACACTTTAATCGAGCTTAAATTTGTGTGACGTTTATATTGTGACATTTGAAGTTTCATAACATTGTGTAAGTCACATTCTTTGTGACGCTTAAAGTTAAGCTGAGTTAATTCGTTCGGTGCATACGGCCATAAGCCCTTCACAATAACATGGTTGTAATGGACATTGCAATGGGTTTAAGCTTCGCTTAAAGTTAAACTCGAATTGTACAACTGGGCCTTAAAGTTGAACTGTAATTCTGTGATTGATAAAGTGTCCAAAAAATAGTACCAAATGCATAGGCATTTTGATGCGCCTACGAAAGGAATGAGCACTTATTGAATTACGAATTATTTTTCCGATCTAACAAGAATATACTAATCAACTAATCAATTTTATTTAGTTATTCTTGCAAAATGTTGATTGCGAGTCGGCAGGATCGCAATGGGGCCCTAGAGCATATTCTGTATAGCTATTTCGGCCCTAATTGGGGCCTCATCAGCAGTACAGTAGCTCGAGAACTCCACAACAATCCCGACGACCAACAAGATATACGCACGGTTAGCGCGTGAAAGCAAACATGTGAAATTAGTTATTCTTTGTATTTTTGACGATACAACATAATTTCAATAATAAAGAATAAATATAATGAAGAAAAAATTGTTTAGATAAAACATGTTTTTCCAATGTATCGTATAGCCGTTATACGGCACTGGACTGATTGAGATTTAGATCAAGAGAAGAAGTGAGTAATATGCAATTGGGCGGATAAACGGACCTACGATTTGGAGTCTTCAGTGATTGGGCCTTAATGGCGTTAGAGGATGTGATGCGTTACACGGAAAGAAAAAAACAGAGATTTTGATGATTGTAGGATTGGGAGATTGACAAGGGACTTATGAGCAAGCTTGTACTCTTTTTAGCGAAAACTATTCCAATCGGACCCCACCGTCGCGTTGCGGTCTTCTCTTAAGCCTTGATCTATCTACAGCGCAAACCGCACGCGTAATGCGCAAAGCGCAATCCGTCATCCATTACTTTAGTGTTTTCTTATAATCATTTGGTTACATCTAAAACTGCTACTGAGATACGGCATTCGTATCTCAACTAATGAGACGTTTATTATCCATTGAGGAAAATTCTCAAATGTCTACAAGACAACTTGACCATAATATTGATCAAAAGTCTGTTAGAAATTTATTTATAAAGAAAAATTTCATGAACGGATCCATCAACAGACATATTTATCGATACTGGTCGCGCAATAATCCTCATTGGTGGAAAAAGCGCATACAAAACAACATGAGAAATTAAATGTCTGGATAGCAATTGTTGTTACCATTTTCTTGGACCATTCTTCTTAGCTGGTACTTTAAATTCTAATAGGTACCTGGAGTTCTTAATAAATGAAGTAGTATCGTCGTGTTAAGCTTTTTTCCAGAAGACAAAAAACTTTGGTTTTAGCAAGACACTGCTCCCACACATTATGCATTTTGTTTTTCATCGCAGGTGCACAGGACGACGAGGCGAGATAGGGGGCTGCCCCCCTCCATTTTTGATTTCCAGAAGTCATGGAAGGTTTAAGATGATTTGAATGGCCTGCACGCTCACTACGCTGTTATTTTAGAAGATTTAGATTATTTAGAAGATTTAAAAGCTAGAATTAGAGCAGAAGTGGAAAGAATCATTAGAACGAGTACGAAGAAATTTTCAGGATAGGTTGGGACATGATTTGGTAATTAACGGGGAAATTTTTGAACATTTATTAAATTAGTTTTTGTACTTACGTTGTGTGTTCTTTCATTAAATAAAATAAAAATTTATTGAAATTAAAAGTCAATGTATTTTTTTTTTTAGAAAATTGCTTATGCAACCTAGCAAACTTTTATACTATCAGATGCACTACAATACGGTGATTTACGAAATATAAAAAAATTACAGTTGGCTATTTAAAAAATTGAAGTTGAATGTTGTAGCGCTTAGACGTCACGACATAAGGAAGTTTTTTTTAAGTCGATAATAAAAAAATATGGGCATGTTTCGTTACTTTTTCCTCTCCCTGTATATGTATGTGGGATTCATTACTGTGGGTACCACCATTGTACCACTCGTACTTGATGGTCTAGCACTGAATATTATGTCAAATTGCGTTGTCAAATATGTGAAGGAAAAATAATGACAATTAAAGTTAACCATATCCATAGTTACCAGTCACGTATTTTTCGGCCTATGTTCGATTTAAAAAAAAACTCAATAGCACATTGATACATTATGTATGATCTACGTTAAAAAATTCTCACTGTAGAGATCAATTGCTACAAACAAATTATTACAGGTTGATTAATTAATGCGTCGAATAAAAAATATAATTAAATTTATTAAATAACAAGTGATCAATATAAAAATGAATTAGGGTAGGCGTTGGAATTTAAATGCATGTCTTGGATATAACGTCATATTAATACTCAATCAGTTGCAACACAAACAACATGCTGGAAATGTTCTTTAACATTACTCAGTTAGTCATAGAGTTCAAACGTAACGAGCGTTCAATAAAAAAAACGGTCAAGAAGGGTGTGACACGCTTTTGTTATCAGGAACGTGTCATGATTAACTTCATTTATAACGAGCGTCTAAATAAAAACCTGGTCAAGTGGGCTGTGATCGAGAATTTATCCATTGCATTTACATAGCAGAATTACTAAATGTAGCCTACTTGACCAGGTTTTTATTTAGACACGAGTTATATATTTCAACTCTGACAAGTTGACGGCGATTAACCTTGTGTCAACAAAACTCGAAAACTGTTCAAAGTTTGTTGGAATATTTTGGCAAGTATTTTGTAAATTTCTGTGCAGAAATTAATGGAAATTGGACGTATTCTCTGGCAAGGTGCTTTGAAGAAGTTTTTGGACAGAATTATTAGTCGGGACACTGTAATTCCTTGACATCCGAGGTCCTGTGATTTAACCGTTTGAGATTTTTCTTGTGGCCTTACATAAAGAACTCCATATTTACACATCAGTTGCTGATTTAAATGACCTAAGAAAGCGGATTGCTAATAAAATTCAAGAACTGAAGGAATTTCCTCCTGTCTTAAAGAAACCTGATGAACGCAATTAAGCATACATAGAACCTTGAACTGTTTTCAAGAAGAAGGTAGACACCTTCAGCATTTATTATAATTGTTGTAAAAAGTTTTATAAGTTACAGTAATGTTTATTTTTGAAATGTTTTCTTTGTGTTAAAGTGAAGTTAGAAATGCAAGTGACACTAGTCGTATGCTATACGTTCAGAATAATTTCACAGCTATCTAGACATGATCTAGACCGTTTTTTTAATTGAACACTCGTTATATTCATTCATAGAGTTCAAACGTGACTTGATGCATCAGGCATGTATCACAATGTATGCTGCCTCCACGAGCTGTAATAACTTCTATCATACGGCGTGATAAACTTTGAAAACAGTTAGAGACTTCTTCTTTGTAATGTTTTCCCATTCTTTAAGGAGAGCTACTCTGAGACCCAATGAATCCCGGAGGTTTTCTATGGTGTTTAAGTCCGAGTTTCGATCTGACTATTGTAAACGATGAATATTGACTTCATTCAAATTTCCACCCACGAATGGAGTAAATAATAGGACGTGATGAGCTAAAAATTCGTTGATATACCTATCCGTCATCGCACCATTTTCAATGAGAACAATCTCAGTTTTCGCGTTCATTGAAATACCTGCCTGGTTCGGTTGAGCGTCAGTTTAAACCTCCTTTGTACAACTGGCCCATAGAGTTCAAGTTCAAACGTGACTTGATGCATCAGGCAGTGATCATTTTACGCATCTGCTTTAATTTTTTGTAAATTGCATTTTGCAATTGACAACTAAATTGTGACAAACGATAACTTGATTGACAAAACTTTAATTGCAATACCAATCGCTTTTGTAAGACAATATGTATAAAACAAAAAATCACAATTAGTTACTCATTACAAAAGTGAATGGAGAATATAAGTTTGTGTTGTCAAATAATGATAAAGATATAGGGTCCAATAGGAATGTTATCATTAATGTTAACAAAAGAAGGCTTGATTTTGTCATTTAAAGCAAAATTTTAAAATGTTGAAAACTATTATCTATTTGAGACGGCTAAGTAGAAAAGAACTAATGACATAATTCTTTTGTACGTATCCGTCTCAAATTAAATGGCCCAGACTTCTACAGTGACCGGCAGAAAGTTGGACACATATGGAAAAAAAAATTATTATTGATTTCCTGAAATATATATTCTTTATGAAAGCCCCTGCATCTTTCCAAACTTTATTTTGTGTTGTTTAGTACTACAGTGAATTTTTAGAAGTTCTAGTTTGTGTTAAACTATGTATTTTACTGATTCTTTTTTCATAAATTAAAAAAATATACATATAAGTAACAATTAACGATCAAATGAAAATTGAAAAGTGAATTAGAGTTGGCAATGCAACCAAACACGCATGTGTGCATTTAGTTCATCGGACGTTCCTTCAGTCACTTTTGACGTTTCTATTCGCACCTAACTTTCATTTGAAATTAAAACACTCAAAGCAAGAAAAGCGTGTTATTTGTGAAAAATTAAAAAAGGTGCGTAAAATGACCGCTGCCTACATCGAGACACTTTTAAGTGTGACTAGTGCTAAAAAACATTTCCGGTGTGTTATTTATATCACAATTGATAGACAATATTAGTACCTACCGAGTGATTTTTAAAATTTTTTATCAACTCTTGTCATGAGATCTGGCATGTCTTAACTTAAGTGAAAAGTACGTCATTGCACTCCTTTATCCTGTTTTACAGTAAAGCTGCGACATGCCGCCTAAATTCCATATCAAGAGTTGATAAAAAATTTAAAAAATCACGCGATATAACGTTACCCAAGACAAACTTTTAAATTCCAACGCCTACTCTAATTTGTTGCCACATTCTACAATTAAACACCTATTTAACTACTACTACTGCTGCTAGTACCTATACCACTACTATTGCCCCCCCCCCCCCCGAAAAAGTCCTAAATCCAATAATATAATAATAGTTTTCCATTCCCAAAGAAACATATTTCTTGCAAATGCTGATAGTTTGCTGTTACTTTAATTTTAAATCGATAGTTTAAAGTAGGCACCCAAAAAAAAAAATTAATGGCAAGAGCAGTACGTAGAAATCTTTTTAACTAATGAAACTTATTTTACAAAATACAATTTTATCAAAACCAAAACATTCACAAAATGTTGATTTTGCATTTCAACGCTTAGGAACTGATACTTAAAGTTAACTTGTGCTTGAGACACCGGGTTTTAACTTTAAACTATCTTAATTTTGATACTTGAAGGAATTGACTTTTAAGTAAATTTCTACGTCAGTTGGTTTTTCAGTTTTATTTTAATTAGTCAGCGACTCTCAATAATATGAAGAGCAGTTTTTGGGCATTAAAAGAAAAAATAATAGCCGTAACTTTTACTAAATTATTAATTTTTGTAACTAAACATCGTTCAATTAATTCTTAGATATACTCTGTCCGCCGATAGATTGGAAAATTTCAAATGTGCTAACATATTCAAATACCCTAGAATCGGGTAACGTTAACCAATAGTATTACTTTGCGGGCATTTATACCAACCGCAAGCGCATGATGTGCTCACTCGATTCTAGGGTATTTTAATATGTTAGGATATTTGAAATTTTCCAATCTATCGCCGGACAGAGTATACCAGAAATTTGAATTTAAAACATAATTTATTACAACAGCTAATAACGATTGCTTGTTAATTAATTTAACTTTAACTTGCTGTAACTTTCTAGCTATGAGACACCTGTATATGGAATAAATAAAGATTTATTTAGCACTACTAGTAGTAAAATAAGTCACTTTACCTAGCATCTGCTGCGTCATAACAAGTGTAATCGTAGGTCTACCAAGCATGTGACGCCAATTGATTGTTAGGAAGGCAAGGGTTGTTGTTAGATTGTCAGCCAGGAGGGCGTTGTCATAGCTTGTGTAATATTCACTGGTATCAAAATTCTAACCCAACAAAGAAAACATGCAAACACCACAGACTAGTAATTATTGTAAATATAAGTGAACAAGACATTTTAGAAATACAGGGGAGAGCGTTCCAGAGTGAAACGTGCTCCACAATAATTAAACATTACACAAAAAATAAAAACAAAATAAAGTTAGACCTTGCTTTATTTCATACTAACAGTTTGAGTTACTATCTCATTGTTGACTAAAAAATTAGCACCCTGTCGGTCGTTACTTTAACTATAGACAGTTTGAATTTTCAAACCACGCTGCTAGTTACTTACCTATACTTTAAAGTGACGTCAAACGGCCATTTGCACCGCTTGTGATTAAGTTCTAGTTAAAATTTAACCATAATTAAAGTTGAAATTTCTTTGCAGAGGTCAAATAATTAAGGATTAAACGTTTAATTATTAGTTATTGTTATGCCGTACCTCGGGTAGAGTTTAAGTTTGTTAAAGCTTGCATCTGCCGTCAAAAACTGCAAAAACGACGGAAATAACGTGAATTGTCTATTATATGCCGAGGAAATACAAGAACTTGACGAAAATGATTTAATTGTGTTCAACTTATGTTCAACTTTATTTAGTTTGGAATTCCTAGGAACCTGTATGGAAAGAGTTAATTATTTTGGAATAATGACGATGTTGTTTTTAAAAGATTTCGTTTATCAAAACAAGTTGTCCTGAATATTTATTTTAGGTGGAAATTTGGCGTTTCTTAAGAATTTCACAAATCTTCGTATGTTAAAACTTGTAAGTTTCCAGATTTTTTTAGTAGAAAATTTTTAAATTTGCACTTTGATTAATTTATAATTCAAAAAGGGCCAGGTTAAAGATGCAATTATTATTTGTTCATGATTTTAGGTTAGGATCACACGCATTTTTACTTTAATTGACACAGTGTGCCCAAAATAATTGCCAGTTGCAATGAAAATATCTATATTTTTAAGTACCAACCTTATATATATTTGACAATTTCCTTAGCTATAATATTATTTGGTGAAATGATGCACATATTTAACTACTAATTAAGGATTAGTTAATCCAAAAGTTAATTTTAGGTGGTGCAAACCAGTTTTCGAAATCAAAAGCCAATTCTTTGTGCAATAGCAAGTGCACACAGATTTAGAAGGTACCATTGCGAGATAAATAATTGGTACGGTTGCTTTGTAAAGTAGTCTGAATTTTCAAAATTTTAGCATATTGAAATGCTTTTAATTGCTAGAATTAAAACGACATATGAAAAAAAATATTATTTTATGGACCCACCATTCCGTTTCAACAAATCAGACGGCCTTAGGCTTTGCCTTTGCCGTACCAAATATTTATCCCGCAATGGTACACTACCGCTCATATTAGTTCGGACACCTAGTAAAATTTCATAAAGTATTTTTTTTCTATTTTGCGTTGGTAACAGAGCTATTAACGCACTCAAACGAGTGCTTTACTAGAAGATTTGAGTGCGTTAATGGCATTGGTGTAATTCATTTATTTAATGTTGGTAGTACTAATTCCAAGTAAGAAATAAACATCAAATGTCAAACGATATCAAGCTTTTATTTAATTTAAACGGTCACCACCATGAAATGTGCAATTATTATAAACGTTAACGATTACATTGGATGTCTTTAGAATTCATAGTAATGCCTGGCATGTTCTGTTTTGATACAATGTTTTGTGGAGTGCATTATTACCTTGAACAGTGGTTTTATTAGGCGAATTTTCGCCAATTACTTGTTATAACCGGTAATTAAAACCGACTATTGTACTTTTGTCATTATGGCCACACAAAAGTAATGCTTCTTGACGTCACTGAGTACGTCATTGTTGTTACTAGGTAACATAAATCTGTTACCTAGAAGGTAATAAACATAGCTAACAGAAAAGTAATGTTACTTTGTTTATTTATGTTTTAGTGAATGTGATTTGTACTTTAAAAAATGGAACACATTCAATTTATGGTACTAAACAAAAAAGCAGCCACTTTGTCGTAACTATTTTCAGTCAAAAACATCATGATTTGGATATCACTTTCAAAAACTATTTGCACCATTACCGTTTGCATTTTCGCCATCATGGAAATAAGTTATAATTTTTGAATGGTGGGGGTTAACCTAAGGGTTAATACCGCAGTTACAGAGTTAACTGGCGAAAATTCACCTTTTATGCGAGGCGCAATCAGTGGAGCAGCTATGAATAAATGAAATAGCGACTGCAAATGCCACTTTTTAGACAAAACGTTAAATATTTCAGAAACGGTTAGGATTAGGTATAGATAATGGTATATATAAAATGTGTAGATTTTTATGGGAAATCCAAATTTGGTTTCATATACAGGGTCTCCCAGCGAGACCTTTCATTAGAAGTTTATGGGGTTCTGGCCAAAATAGAAACTTGAACATTTAGAATTAGATACAAGTGATTGCGTTCTCTTCAGCTAAAATATTTTCAGATGTCTAGCACTTCCGGTTATACCGGAAGTGCTAGACATCTGAAAATATTTTAGCTGAAGAGAACGCAATCCCTTGTATCTAATTCTAAATGTTCAAGTTTCTATTTTGGCCAGAACCCCATAAACTTCTAATGAAAGGTCTCGCTGGGACAGCCTGTATAGGGTGTACCGTTTAAAATAAAAAAGTTGTGTACAGCACTACTGTTTTGATTCACTCTGTATAGATGAAAATAAATATTGTATTGTAGAACTCTAAAACTAAAAACAAAATTGTCTGGAAAACTTGTTTGTATCTTTAGTAGTTATTGAGATATAGCCCGAGAACACACTGTTGGGACACCCTGTATAATAAAACAACCATGGCAAAAATTAGGCATGGACATATTTAAACTAAATGGTCAAATGTTCTTAATTATAGTTGATTACTATTCAAAATTTCCAGAAATCGTTAATCTGAATAAGAATTTGTCTTCTAAAAATGTTATTGACAAATTGAAGTCAATTTTTGCAGGGCATACCAAAAATTGTTATTACCGATAGCGGAACACAATTTGCTAGCAACGAAATGAAAAAATTTACAGAAAATTGGAATTTTACATTAATACCTGCTTCGCCGAAACACCAACAATGTAATGGTTTAGCTGAACGCACTATTCAAACAATAAAACAAATAATGAAGAAGACTAACGAAAGAGGCGATGATTTAAACCTAGCCTTTTTAGCTTCCCGTAATACACCAATTCTTAACTCTTATAAACCTTCACAACTCCTAATGTCAAGGTACTTGAGAGACAACTTACCGATAACAAATAAAAAATTAGAACCTGTACTAGTTGAAAGCAAACTAGCTTAATAAAAAAATACAAAAAAGCCAATTTCTTTCCAAAATTTATTATGACAAAAAGGAGTTAAAAATTTGATTGAGTTAAGTAATGGCACAATTGTTAGATTCCAAGAAACCCCAAAAGGTGTTTGAAAACTAGGTAAAATTGTTCAAAAGGTAGATTATAAAGCTTATAAAATTGAGGAAAGAGAAATACATTATCAGAAACAGACGTTTTATTAAAGTAACAAAAGAGAAAATTAAAAAATATATGTATTCTCCAGAACCACGTGTTTCTAATTTTGTACGAGTTGTAGATGTAGATGTAAATACTGATGATATCGATCATGATAACATAGAAATTCATAATGAGAGTCTATACAAGACGATACAAATAGTAAAAATAATACACCAAAAGTGACGGGAAACAATGATACAAGTTGCTCGATACAGAGACAAGAGTTAAGAATATCCAAGTTCGGTAGGAAAATAGCTCGCCCTAGTAAATACTCGCCTTAATAAATACTCTAACTTTGTCACTACTTATTATTTTTGTAAATTCCGTTAATATGTAAATAGATAAATAGTTTTAAGTATTTCAGTTATTAGATTAAGTTTAGAACTATTGGGTGGTATGAATAAAAATGAAGAACCTGCTAATACTACAAGTTTTAGAATTTTCTCCGTAGTATTTACTCCAGTATTTTAGTATGTACTAAATTGCGAAGCAGGAACTTTAATTTTCCGGAAGATATTGCAATAGTAGTATTCTTGTGGCAACTACTGTTTAGTGTTTACTACAGCTTGGAGAATTCACTTCGACTGATATATTCTTCAAATTTGATCACCTCGCATATAAACAAGGACTCGTACAAACTTTTTGTATTAAGATTTTCTTCTTAGAATCGTGTAAGGAATAGTAAGGAACTACGACCACCAAGTCCCATAATTTCTGAATAGAGTGTATACAGTGGAAAAATGTATTATGCAATAATAATACTTTATTGTCACTACATTATGTATACAGGGTGTCTCAAAACCTATGTCTTTAATTAAAACTGTAAGTTCCTCATTATAAAAGAGATTGACCCCCAAATATGAACGGTATTGCTCAAAAATGAAAAACTGACCTACCACAAGCGCGTGCAGTTCCTTTGTTTTGAAACCTCTGCTTAGTTTATGACTTGTTTAGGCAAGTCCACTTTCAATAAAAAGCAATAAACTGCAATACATTTTTTATTTACGTTTGAAAGAACTAGGCCAAGGTCTCAGATACCGCGCACGCGACAAATTTTTTATATCCATCTGTGCTTCACCGACACTGGCATAGCGAAATGCGTTTTTTTTTGCGTTACATGATATTTATTTCTCGCTTGTTCAGCAATTCCTTTAATAGCTTATTAGAGAGACGAGACGAGATAATCAACACACTTAGTCATAATTTGTATTTTAAACACAACTTCTTGTTCTTGGCACTGATATTTGTAATTACAATAAATGTTCAAAATGTTGCGGTATTAACACATAATTCGCCTTAACAGAGCACCACTATGTCTATCAATTCCTCATAGGAATACACATGAGCCATATTTATTACTTATTTACACTTAAATTAAGTTATGTAGACAGATATTAAACTAACACAAAACATACTACACACTACGTAAATTTGATAAATAATACCAAGCCTATTAATGTTTTTAAAAATTTGTTTTAACCTCCGTCTTTTATAAAATATATACAAACGTACTCGCTCAGGCTGAATTTTCTCAAAAACTATTATTCAGCACTTCGTCTTTCATTCTAACCCCCTCCCTAATGTAAGCATCTGTGAATTTATGACAGCATGATAATAATAAAAACAAACAATAAAAGAACGAAACTGAGTCAGCAGAATTTTATTTTATGACAGTGCAATTGTAACCAATAAATCGCCAAGACGAATGTAGGTAAACGTTTCAGAAAATTCAGAATTGTTTTAAACCAGAATCAAATTTTCATCACGAAAACTAATTAAGCCACTTGTTTCTTGGATTTAATTAATTTTATCAACATTTTTAGTAGACATGTATTTTCGTCTTATTAATGAACATAAACATAACATTTTGCAGTTTACAGTGTTAAGATCAATGTACTGTCATGAAAATGAAACAAATAAAACTGAAATGCATTATTGTGCTACGAATTCAGTTTGCTTTTAAATTTTACTTTAAATAAATAAGCATAAATACCACGTGTCTACCGAGTGTCGTTTTCTTTTGTAGCGTTTAAACCATTTAATATAGAAAAAAATTTCAAACGCTAATCATCCTTTAATAAAAAAACTCTATACGTTAAATTTATTTGCAATTACGCAGGCTGTTCATTTTATATGTGTCGGCAAGTACCTTTAATAGTTCAAATGGAATGCCCTATATATTATTACGAATTATAATTAATTATAATTAATTGTAGTTTTCAGAAGATGAATACGAGATAGTATTCGAAAACGTTAATAAAACAAATGTCATATTTTGTATAACATTCGACAAAATTTAACAAAATGGCTGTAAACCAATAAACAATAAATCTATTTAAATTAGTTATTAAATAAATTAATAAAAGATGGCGACAAAATGAGTTACGTTAAGATAACTCAAAATTAGTGAACTTAAAAATGAATTAGAAGAACGTGAATTGGAAAGTTCTGGAAAGAAATCGATTTTGCAGCAGAGACTACATCAAGCATTACTAGAAGCAGGGGAGGATCCGGTAGCCTTTCTTTTTCGTGCGGTCCTGCAAATTTAAGTAAAATATTGGAGGATAAATTAAAGGTACAATCTGAAAATTTGGAAGCTAAATTAAAGGAACAATCTGGAAATTTGAAAGACGATCTGGGTAAACTAATGGAATATTCTAGAAACACGGAAGAAAATGTGAAAATCTTAGAAGAGAAACTTGAAAATAAATTAATACAACATTCGAAGAATTTGGAGATTAAATTTATAGAACAATCAGAAAATTTGGAAGCTAAAATACAAGAACAATTGGCAAAGGCATTAGATCAGCAGGATAATAAAATAAAGACACTCGAAGAAGTTATGGCTGCAATGAAAATATTACCTAGCTTCAGCGACTGTTTACCAATAACTTCAGATCAAGTAAACGACACCAGAAGGGTGGAAGAATCAGAAAATATTTCAAGTACAAGAGCGGAACAAACGAATGACACACGATTAAGAGAAGAGTCAGAAAGTACTTCGAGATTAAAAGTGAAACCATCAACTTTCGATGGAAAGACTTCATGGCCCAATTATTTCAAACAATTCGAAGCAGCGGCAAGAGCGAATAATGAGAAAGCCACGTCGCTAATTGTAGTTTTAAGAGAGGATGCTATTGATGTGTTACAAACTACGCCCTTGGACGAGCAGGAAGACTTCTGCAAATTGGTAAAGAGGCTCGAGATGCGGTATGGGCAAGCCCATCATGCTCAAATGAGGAACGTTTGCAAAAGCCTGGAGAAAACTTTCAAGAATATGAAGCTGACATAGCTCGCTTGGTACGTCTCACATACTCTGCGGCTCCTGATGACTTCCTTCAGTGCTTGGCTATGCGCACATTTATTGATGGAATTCGAGACTCTGAAACTCAACAGGTTTTGAGAATGGCTCATCCTAAAACGTCGAAAGATGCATTGGCATACGCATTGGAATACGAGTCAGCGAAACAAGCTTCGAAGACCCAAGGGCGAGTACGCGCTGCAACAGATAACTTGGAGGAAGAGGACAAGGAATCCGTCTAGGACGTCCTAAGGCGTTTTAAAGAACTACCTCCGAAGAAAAAAAGACAACTGGTATGCTGGAACTGCCAAGAGGTAGGGCACATTCGCAGTCGATGCCCTAAACCAAGGCAAGATCCTCCAAGAAGAAATATTCCGGAAAACTAAATTGGGTCGATGCGAAGGAGCAAACGTCGACCCGTGTTCAAAAGCCCTCAAAGAAAACCATGTGTGTAATATCTCTGCGGCGAATAACTAACAGCGTTTTTGTAGACGCCACCGTTGACGGTAGCTCTCACACCATGCTATTGGACACGGGTGCGACGAAAACTATTTTAAGACCCGACGTTATCAGACCACCGAGATGCCCGTAACCGACCAAATGGAAACACAGGACCGCAACCGGTAAACCAGCCAACGTTCATGGAGAAATATGTGTCAATATCAAAATCGGCCAGACAACCATTAGACATCGTGCTCTGATAGCAGAAATAGAAGATAAAGCCATCCTTGGAATGGATATCATGAACACCAATGGATTCCAATTAGATTCAAAGCGTGGTGTCATGACAGTTAACCACGAAGAACTGGTGTTACACCAAGGAGAAGATGTAGCAGCACGTGTTCTTCTTGCTGAAAATACTGTGCTACCAAGCCGAACTAAAGTAATCGTAAATGGAAATTTAGATGGTGCGTTCCAGAAGTAGTGTTGATGGAACCAAGCAACGACGACCAAAAGGTTGCACGAGGAATTCTAGTCGGAAAAATGTTGATAATGGCAAAGGAGACAGTGCCAGTTCGCATAATGAATGTGAATTCTTATCCCGTCAACATCAGGAAAGGTACAACCTTGGGGAGCTGTGCGATGGTATCTTCTATTTTCTACGGATCCAAAGCGGAAACGACAAGACCAAAGTTACCAAAGAAACTGTTGGAAGTTGTGTTGTCACCTGCCCAGAACCTGACGCAAGAACAGGAGGCAGCAGCGAAGAACCTTATCTGCCGCTATCAAGACCTTTTTGAAATAGAGAATGGATCTAAAGGGAGAACTTTGTGATCCAACATAAAATAGATACAGGCAACGAGAAACCGATACGTCAAAACCCTAGGAGGCTACGTTGGCAAAACGCGATGAAGTCGAACGAATCATCCGAGAAATGGAGAAAGATCACGTGATCGAGCCGTCGAATAGCCCATGGACATCACCTGTAGTATTACTGAAAAAGAAAGGTGGTTCCACCCAGTTCTGTGTGGATTATCGACAACTTAATAATGTCACTAAGAAGGACAGCTACCTTTTACCCCGTATCGACGATACTTTGGATACCTTGGCCAAATCAAAGATGTTCTCATCACTGGATTTGAAGAGTGGATACTGGCAAGTGGAATTAGCACCCGAGAAAAGACCGCAGAAAAGACCGCATTTTCTATTGGTATGGATCTTTGGCAGTCTTTGACAGTGATGCCATTTGGGTTGTGTAATGCCCCAGCAACATTCGAAAGGTTAATGGAAACCGTTTTGAGTGGATTGTCTTGGAAAACTTGCATGGTATACCTTGACGACATAATCGTGGTTGGGAAGACATTTGAAGATCATCTGAAGAAGAAGTGTTCCGGTGACTACGTGGAGCTGGTTTAAAGCTCAGTCCCAAGAAATGCCACCAGTTTCGGAAGGAGGTCAATTATCTGGGCCATATCGTCAGTGGTGATGGAATTGCCGTAGACTCGGCAAAAATTCAAATTGTAAAAGACTGGCCAGTTCCCCAAAACAAACATCAGACACGAAGCTTTCTGGTACTTTGTACCTATTATCGGCGGCATGCTCCAAGATTTGCAAATGTGGCCAAACCGCTGACGAAATTAACAGAGGTAGGACGGCCATTTGAATGGGACCAAGACTGCCAGATTGCTTTCCAGCAATTGAAACAATATCTGATAAATCCTCCGATTTTGAGCTACCCTCTTTCACAAGGAAAATTTATCCTAGACACAGATGCTAGCAATGTTGGTATTGGTGGAGTGCTTTCTCAAATCCAAGATGGGCAAGAAAAGGTGATTGGTTACTTTAGTAAAGTGCTGTCAAAACCCGAGCGAAACTATTGCGTCACCCGACGAGAACTCTTGGCCATAGTGAAGTCGATCGAGCACTTTTATAAATATCTGTATGGAAGACATTTCTTATTAAGAACGGAGCATGCAGCGTTGAAGTGGCTCCTTCGATTCAAAAATCCCGAAGGACAAGTGGCACGTTGGATCGGGCGACTCCAGGAATACGACTTTGAAATCCAGCATCGGGCAGGTGTCAACCACCGAAATGTTGATGCCCTGTCAAGAAGACCTTGCTCAGAAGATTGTAGGCACTGTAGTCGTCTGGAAGAAAAACTGGCTCAAATTGCAAGGACAGCCGTAGTAGACGAGCGATGGCAATCAGAAGAGCTACGTCAAGATCAGGAAAATGACCCGGACTTGAAGGTGATATTGGCTGGAAAAAGAAAGAATTACGGCCAACTTGGGAGGAGATCTTATTCGCCGAACATAAAGTCCTATTGGGCGCAATGGGACTCTCTAGTAGTGGACAATGGCCTCCTGAAACGTACACTGGAGGATCACGAGGGCAGAGAACGGAAAATGCAGTTATTAGTTCCCAAGAACAGAATTCCCGAAGTTTTGGGAGAACTTCACGATGGAACTTCTCGAGGACATTTGGCGTGAAGAAAAGCACTGAGAAGGTACGTGGGCGATTCTACTGGGTAAATTGCAAGGAAGACGTAAAGGACTGGTGTAGAAAATGTGGAATTTGTGCGGCTAGTAATGGACCTCATAAGAAAGGCAAAGCACAAATGAAACAGTACAATGTCGGAAGTCCTTTCGAAAGAATCGCTATAGACGTTGCCGGGTCATTTTCAGATACGAACGACGGGAATAAGTACCTCATGGTGGTGATGGATTACTTCAGCAAATGGGTCGAAGCATATGCCTTACCAAATCAAGAGGCTGCGACTGTTGCAGAAAAACGGGTTAGGGAATGTATAAGTCGATTTGGTGTACCCATGGAATTGCAATCGGACCAGGGAAGAAATTTCGAGTCTGCTCTATTCCAACAGATGTGCACCTTATTCGGCATTAGGAAAACCAGAACTACTGCACTACATCCACAGTCGGACGGAATGGTGGAAAGGATGAACAGGATCATTAATCGATACCTGTCTAAAGTTGTCTCCGACCATCAGAGAGATTGGGACACTTATTTACATCTGTTCCTTTTGGCTTACCGGTCATCCGTTCATGAAACTACAGGAAAAACACCCGGTGAGATATTTGGGCGCGGAGTGCGGTTACCGTGTGACCTAAAGTTTGGTGTTAAATCTGGTGAACATCTCGCAGATGACGACTACATTAGTAACCTCCGTAAGAAAATGGACGACATCCACGACAAAGTGTGCCATAACATCCGAAATGCCAGCGACCGAATGAAAGATCGTTACGACATCAACGCACAGAATGGAGGATACCAACCAGGGGAACTAGTTTGGTTACATAATCCCCAGCGACGACGAGGTCTGTCCCCAAAGCTGCAAACCTTCTGGAAGGGTCCCTACAAAGTTGTCAAGCGAATCAATGATGTCGTCTATCGGATTAAGAAAATCCCAAACGGAAAACCCAAGGTAGTTCATTTCAACTGCTTGGCTCCGTACGCTAGCAAAGAAAAGGAGGAGAGAGTCCGTTCAATTCAGAAGTCCGAATCAACTTTTGAGAACTTCATGACCCATTACGCCACGGGACGCAAGGCACGATTTGGCAAAACCACTGAAATATCCCAGGACTTCTTCCATCAGACTATAGTCTAGCCCATTGCGTGGCAGAAAACTTTAAAATGTCCAGAGGAATAGCCCAAGTATTCAGGGTAAAATACGGCCGGATCGAAGAATTGCAAAGGCAGCTGCCAATGGTAGGAAAGGTGTTGAAGGTTAAGGACACCCAGGCAGCACGTGAAAGAAATCTCTATTACTTGGTAACAAAGCAAGTGTCTCAAGGAAAGCCTAATTACCACTCCATGTGGAAAACTTTATGGAACCTGAGATGTCATCTGCTAGCGGACAAGATGAACAAGTTAGCCATCCCAAAATTAGGTTGTGGTCTGGATGGGCTAAATTGGATAGTGATCCGGAATATGGTAGAAGTTATCTTTAATGAACTGGGATCGAAATTCTAGTCTGCAGCTACAGTCCAAGGACCTCTGCCAAGAACGACAAGACCGTAGACTGTTTCTTCTTTGTGACCGCAGGTTGCAAAATGGGTTCAGCTTGTCGCTTTCGTCACAACCCATCAGGAGTACGTTCCGGGACGAAACGTCTTTAAGGAGGGGGCAGTGTAACGAAATCATAACGCCGCCGTCCGGTACGTCTTCAAGTAAACAGCGTGGCGATGGAATTTGCGGGAACGTTCGAGGGTTGTGATCCGGAGGGTTCCAGCTAAACTACGGGGAGATATAAAACTTGGCCCGGCGACCGGTAAAGGTAGTCACAATTCCCTGTGAACACGAATTAACGCTACGCCGCACAGTGGTCAGTTTTCATTATCTGTCGCGGCAAAAACCCTATATATAATTTCATATTTAAAAATTGAAACCTAGGAAAACGTAAACCTACAAACTCCCTAGTATAGTATCCAAAAGAATTCGACTGATCGGCAAGCGTAGAGTTCGTCTCGATAAGGATTATAATCTTATCGGATTTAATAAGCGTGTGGTGGTCAGCCTACGTTTTGTTCAGTTTTATGTGATTTTCTTTCAGAAATCCATATGGGTTAAAATGTGTCTTCCCTTTTAAAATTTGTAATAACTTTAAATTTGAGTAGTTAAAAAAAAATCGGTGACATTCGTAATCACAACGAAATTATAGCCGTGTTTGTTGTACATGTGTGACAGACTAAAAATGATGTGATTGGCGCGTATTGGTAATAATTACCACCGTATGATCCCAAATATACATACACTATGTGGTATTTAACCGGGTTTCTTCATTTACGCCGTTCCTATTGAAAATATGAAAAAATGTTTTATACCATCATCCTTGTATCATCCTTTCAAGCTCCGCATAATTTAAAATTATTTTCGAATATACAGGATGTCCCAGTTTGGCTGTACGATGTGTTACTTCGTTATTTTAAATGGAACACCTTATATTTTATAACGAATTTGAGCTTGTCAGGTTATTTTAGGGTTATTTTATGTTTGATAAGGATTCCCTATACCTAAGTCCTATAGTTTTTAAGATATCAGGCTTTGTTTACGGATTTTGGAAAATACGGATATAACTTTGATAATTAATATCTCAATAACGAAATATGTTAGAAAGCAGATATTGTGGTGCTGTTGCGAGCTAAATGGAAGGTATCTACCGCACTAACAAAATTTACTTTTCATTAAACAGGGATTCAGTAAAACTATTACCATTTCGACAACAGTTGAAAGGCAATAACTTTTGTTTTTTAAATGGAACGGTGTCATTTTTATATCGCTGTTAGAAGCTCCATAAAAGTATCTTTCAATTAGCTATACACTTCCCTATACCAATTACTGACGGTTCAGGAGATATTTAACGTTATTTCATAATTTCTGCATATTAACATATTAATTAAAATCAGGAGTGAGTATTTATCCAAACTTTGAATAAATTGTCAATTTCTAAGTTTATTAATCTCTCTTATATTAAATGCATACATTTTGAACACTTATTGTAAAATTACAAGACATTGTAGAATTTGTTGTTCCTACAGTTTTCAAATGTTTCGTATTTATTTTAGGAGACTAGTGTTTAATTTTGTTAGTTCTTGTTGTATTATTCAAATATGATTAATAAATATTTCGTCAATAATATTTAGAGCGCACTTTATTATTTGACATAAACAAAAAGTTAAACTGAAGTACAAGAAGTTTTAGGGCCAATTGTATGAAACGTAGTTAACCACATAATCAAATTAATAATTCCTCACTTGAGGAAACTTAACAATACTTAAAAATACCAATCAAAATTATTTCTCTCGTTACTGTTTAACCTATCACAAGCCTTAACAATGGAATTAAATAATCATGTATTTAACAATATTTTATACGACCAGGACTTAAAAACTGAGCAAATTGACATTTAACTCAAACCAAGTATTATGTTTGAATAAATATTCACTTCTGCTTTTAATTAAAATGTTAAAATGTAGAAATTATGAAGTAACGTTAAATATCTCCTGAACCGTCAGTAATTGGTATAGGGAAGTGTATAGTTAATTGAAAGATACTTTTATGGAGCATCTAACAACGATATAAAAATGACACCGTTCCATTTAAAAAACAAAAGTTATTGCCTTTCAACTGTTGTCGATATGGAAATAGTTTTACTGAATCCCTGTTTAATGAAAAGTAAATTTTGTTACTGCGGTAGATACCTTCCACTTAGCTCGCAACAGCACCACAATATCTGCTTTCTAACATTCTTCATTATTGAGTTATTAATTAACAAAGTTATATCCGTATTTTCCAAAAACCGTAAACAAAGCCTAATATCTTAAAAACTATAGGACTTAGGTATAGGGAACCCTTATCAAACTTACCCTAAAATAACCTGACAAGCTCAAATTCGTTATAAAATATAGAGTGTTCCATTTAAAATAACGAAGTAACACATCGTACAGTCAAACTGGGACATCCTGTATACTCGAAAATTTTAAATTATGCAGAGCTTGAAAATATGAAACTTTTGTATAAAACATTTTTCCATATTTTCATTAGAAAAGGCGTAAATGAAGAAACCCGGTTAAATGCCACACACTGTATATTGCCTTTTCAGTGTACACTGAAATAATGTGCAATAACATGCGATCTCCAAAGTTATAACCTTTTTTTCAACGTTGTGGTTCATTCGTTTTGAAACGTTCTGTGGTGATATTTTTAAAACGTATTAGTGGTGGGGGAATGGGGGATTGACATCTCTGATATTTTTTTGTATCAACATCCATTTTTTCAGTCCACGGAAAACAATCTTATTAAGAGTGCAACGTTTGCAATTTAATTCTACAGCGGATATATAAGCATGCACACCCATAGCAACAATTCGAAATCTCAGAAGCGGGAGTGCAGCGAATAAAATTTGGTTCGCTGCATGCACTGTTTTTCCCGCCAGCGGCACGGTCCGCGTGTCATTAAACATGTTAGTAAACAAACAAGAAGTGTCGCTAATAGACCAAATCATTACAGCTGTACAAAAATATCCTGTTATATATGTTATATATATTGTGTATCCATATTCTTTGTCTTTTCCTACATCATAATAGGCATTTATAGAAGTGATATAAACAATATATCAAATATTTACAGTTACCTTTTTTCTCATCGTCTAATGCTGCTAGTAGCAAAAAGGCTTCCGCTTCATCTGAGGATAATGAACTTTCGTACATTTTTTTACTAAAACAATATGGCTGATCCCGTCGCAGGGTATCGCGTCAGTTTGAATGCACACGAATTGTACCGCTTCCGCAAAATACCGCACACGTTCCGTCCCGTTCCCGTTCCCGCGTTGATTTGAGAAGACCCTAAAGCTAAGTTCACATGCATTGCGGATACGCAAAATTTTTACTGCGGATCGTTTCTAATTGGTTCATCATGTATATTTCAATCAAAATGAACCAATTAGATACGATCCGCAATAAAAATGCATGTGAACTTAGCTTAAGTGTTCAAAATATTGCGTTTTCGCGACCCTTTCAAATGGTGACGTCAGAAGCTAATACGGTTCAAACCCAATCAAACCATGTGAAACCATTCTATGGGCTAGTTGTACAAAGGAGGTTTAAACTGACGCTCAACTGAACCAGGTTCAAGGTGAACAAAATCGCATCAAATTTTATTTATCAATGCATTAATTACCATATATTCTTAAGATCCTATGCGAATTTGTTTCCTTTGAACCTGGTTTAGTTGAGAGTCAGTTTAAACTTACTTTGTATGTACAACTGGCCCAATGAATTGCATTCAACGCGAAAATATACCTTTGAATTGTACTTCTCAAAGAGCTGTCTAAATAATTCACTACTTTGAAGGGTTGTAAACAGAACCATCGGTTCAAACAAACCTTTTATCTTATAGCGTTTTCGAGTGAACTGCACTGATTGCACTCAGTGCGCACTGAGTTTAGATTTCGTATTCGATTGGTGATTTCAGTTCAAACTTTCTTCGTGTTTTATGTTCGATTGAAATGTTAGTGCGCACCAGTTTTGCACTCAGTGCAAGAATTTTGGAACTGACTTCGAAGGTAGTGCAAGCGTTTCAGTGCAACTTTTCTGTCATTTCAGGAGAAGCATATTACAGATGATTTATTGACAGATAACAAAAACAATTTATTGTATCAAGAAATTGTTAATAACTAAGTTATTTGCTAAACACAGTTTCTCTAGTGCATAGAATCTTCGTCCGGGGTGAATTCCTTAAGAAGCGAATATGAATAATTAGTGTATTTAGGATTTTTAATTTATTATAACAAATAAATATTGCTTTTTTATATTTCTGGCCACAAATGATAATTTTGAGGTTACGGTTCAGTATATTTCCCGCTCAATAATTTTGCTCCCAGATCACGTTTATATTCGATTGAAACACGCACTAGTTTCGTTTTCTGGCAAAACTGACTCAGTGCGTGACGTAATATCAGTGTTACCCGAACTCTTCTGGTGCAAGTGAAATGAAAATGCTACCGAGTGACTTTTAATGATTGAGACTTATTTTATTAGATTGGCAACACTTTTCAATTTTTATGTTGGTGTGCTGGATTTTCAAATTCAAAATATAGATTTAGGTTAGTGCACTAGATTGTCAAACTCAAATAAATTCGTTTATTGTCGAATCAAGAAAACCAAATAAATAAGATATTTAATTGTCACAATTTATTACCAAAATGGTTTTGAGCACAGAATAAAATACATTTTTAGTAATGGCTTATTTTCGAAGCGGAGTACAAAATGAAAATGGGCACATTCAGCAGACCCGAAAGTTGTGTAACTGTTGAACAAATTTCTGCTGAATGCGACCTCATGAGGTTGATGAGTTGGAGGGTTCGCCATTTTTTGTAGCGTAACTTCTCCGCTACCTGACTGGAACATGTTACGATGAGTGAACTTCATTCAGCAGAAATAAGTGTTCAGTCTCAACTGTTGGATCAGGAACAGCATGCATGCCTATGACGATTTCATTGAAATATACCCTGAACAACAAATTGAGTTTAGTCTTTTTTCACAACACTGTTTTAGAATAGCCGTCCTCCATTTACAACAAACACGAATCGATTCAAATTCACTTAAAAATCATTGATTGCATTCCATTTAGTTATTCAGTTGGCGACCAGTGATAAGGAAGTGATTGAATTTCCCCTCCCGCACACCGTACTGATCAAGCTGGTTTTCTAAATCAGTTATCAGTTTCATGTGATTTCATACGTATTTTGAGGTTATGTTAATTTTAGTTCCAAAACATCATTCCTTTTATGAGTCTCTCTATTCACTTTAAAGTCAGTTCACTTCAAAATCGGTTAATAAATGAACGTTTCTTGCAAACCGGTAATATAAAAAAAGGAAAATTCACTGATCGCCCCACTATAATAACACTCGATATTGTACAAAATGTTAATGATACTGCATAACAGAATCCTCATGTTTCCTATACGAATCCACTCGGAAGATGCCATATTTGACCTTTCCTTATGTGACCCTATAAAATTTTTATGTAGATATTCGTAAAAAAATATACACTTTTGTAATTCATAATAAAAAATGGGGATATCCATTTAAAAAAATTAAAATTATTTTTGTACCCCAACGTTACGCCACTGTACACATAAATGAACTAGTCTAAAATATGACAAATTTATAGTAATAATCGACATGTTAGAGCATTTTGCAAAAAGAAAATATTTTAGGAAATATTTAAGGTGTTCCAAATTTTTATAGACACTGTATACAGTGTTTCTTACACACTGTGTTTTTTACATTCTATGTTTGTAATTACATAACTACATACCTAGCTATGTATATTACTTAATAAACTATTCACTTCTGGCATATTATTTTTTGAGTATTATTCAAAGAAACCTGTTGATACCCTAAATCTCAATATGCCGCAAAAGTTTAGAAAAAAATACCGAATATTGCATGGTATCTATATTTCTTCATCTATAGAATTGATATAAACAACTCAAAAAAATAAAATAATTTTTCCGCGCTAAATAATAAATGAAAACTGACCACTGTGCGCCGTGCAAATAAATATTCGACATAAATTATTTAACGATATAAATTAGTTGTAAGTTAGTTCTAGTGTTAGTGTTTGTTTAATAATTTAATAATATTTGTTGAACTCGTTATTAAATATTCTTTTATTTAAAACTGAATGTTTTTAATTTATACTGTTTAATAAAAACATTACAATACAGTACCAATGTTGTCAAGAAAATTAATTGCATCCATGTTAAATTTTCCAAACTTTTTGTGTTTCATTAAAAACACTGAAAAATATGTTTATGAAATTTTTCTGATAACCAAGTTTTCCTTATTATAAAATTTTTTAAATTTTTGTGCAAATCGGTTTTGATTGCAGCGGATTCCCCGAGCAGGCTCTGTACAGCTGTTTCATGGCCGCCTTGCAATGGGATGACTTATTATGTGGCGAACTGGCTTCAATTTGTCAATCCTACTGCCATATCAGGTCAACAAGCGATCGAAAGATGTCGCTACTTAAATGTCCATTATAAAATGTTTGTTAGCAGTCATTCTTTGTAAAGTTTATATTGCGCTTTCTTCAAATTATTCCTTTTTCATTTTGCCCTTCGTATTAATTTTATTTTCTTTTAGGTAAGTATTTCAATAAAGTTTTAGAAAACACGATCCTTGAATTTAACTAGGAGTTAGAGTTGATATTGATGTGGAAATTCATCAAACCACTGTTTCTAATACTGGATAAATCAAGTTTCTTGCTATAAACAAAACATTCAACAGGGCTAAAGATGAATGGGTAGTGCATATAATAGCATGCCCATGTTGTCAAGAAAAGTGATAGCACCCAAGTTAAATTTTCCCAATTTTTTGTTTAATTACGTTAAATTTGAGCAAGGACCTTGGAAAAAAATACGTATCTGAAACTTTTCTGAGAACTGAATTCTCATTTCCAGAAATTATAAAAAAAATTCTACCAGCCATTCACTTCGAATTTTTATGCCCTGCTTTCTTCAAATTATTTCTTTTTCATTTACTCTTCGTATTATTTATTTTCTTTAAATTTGTTTCACTTCTAATTTTTTTAAAGTTGTTATTAAAATTTCTTATCAACTCTTTGAGAGCTGTATGTTTCTCCATTTTACCAGCCATTCTTTTATATAATATAATTTTAAAATCTCCTAACATAAGTGCAAATGTCAGTAGTAAGTCTTCATTTTATATTTTTCCTCGGGCATTTTTGTGTTCAAAAATAAACTAACTTTGTTTTTAAAGAAAGTACCAAAATTCAGGAATAATTTAATTCCGTTGCGAGCAAATAATCACAGAGGTAAAATGGGAGTGGGAGAGAATGCTATAGATTTTGAAGAATGTACTAAACAACGAAAGTACATACAAGTATTTACTTCACTGTTAACTATATAAAGACAAGTACGCACTACCGGAAGCTAGTATATAAAGGTGAAGTTTAAAATAAAACAGTTTAAGCTCAACGGTCTTTGTGTTAAGACGTATGACGACGAACACGAAGACGCAACATTATGTTACTAAATTCTTTTTAAAGTTTATGACCCATTATAGACAAATACCTTCAAAAATTTTCTGTAAAATCTACATACAGAGTGGAAAGTTTAACTGGAATAAATTTTGTAACAGAAAATTACGATTTGTAAAAAAATTCTTGGAACAGTTCAATTTTTATTTTTAATGGCGCATATTACAAAGGGACTTCTTTAACTTTTCAATTATTTGGAGGGGTGAAACAACCTATAACTTTTTTTTTTAATGGAAGGGTATGTTGAGTAATTTTTTTTTCTTAAAGCTTGTTCAATTGGTAATATAGCTACGTTTTTATTTTTTTATTTTTCTTTAACAGTAAAAGAGAAAAAAAGAATTTTTTTTACTAAAACCGTTTTTCCCAATAGGTGGATAGGAAGAAGAGGACCGATTGAGTGGTCAGCAAGATCTCCAGATCTCACACCTTTAAACTTTTTATGGTGGTATTTAAAAAGTAAAGTTTATGTGACTAAACCAAACGACATAGCAGAACTTCAGGAAAGAATTCGGCATGAAATTAAGAGAGTAAGGTCGGAAATGTTACAAAATGTTAGGGATGGAATTTATAATCGAATAGGGTATTGCCAAGTGAGAGGTGGCGAGCAGTTTGAACATCTGATACATTAAAATCGTTCTAGTCAAAAAAATTTTATTTTTTTTTCCCCTTTTACTGTTTAAGAAAAATTAAAAAATAAAAACGTAGCTGTACTCCCAATTGTACAAGCTTTAAGAAAAAAAAATACTCAACATACCCTTCCATTAAAAAAAAAATTAGGGGTTGTTTCACCCCTCCAAATAATTGAAAAGTTAAAGAAGTCCCTTTGTAATATGCGCCATTAAAATTAAAAATTGACCTGTTCCAAGAATTTTGCTACAAATGGTAATTTTCTAAGTTACAGAATTTATTCCAGTTAAACTTTCCACTCTGTATATTTATTATACCGTGAGTTTTTTATAACGGGTTTTCAATTAAAAAACTTCTCGCAGTGTGCCACGAAATGACAAAGACAGAAAAAGGCATGTCTTAGCTTATAGCTAAGTTCACATGCATTGTGGATACGAAAAATTTTTATTGCGGATCGTTTCTGATTGGTTCATTATGTATATTTCAATTAAAATGAACCAATTAGAAACGATCCGCAATAAAAATTATGCGTATTCGCAATGCATGTGAACTTAGCTTTAAGCTAAGTTTAAGCTTTAAGCTAAGTTCACATCGTTTCTAATTGGTTCAAAATTCAAAATGAACCAATTAGAAACAATCCGAAATAAAAATTTTGCGTATCCGCAATGCATGTGAACTTAGCTTTAAACATGTTTGCGTTGTCAACTGACAGACACATTTTGACGTTGTTAAAATTTCATTTCTGTCGTACTGTCCTGCGAAATGGTTTTCATGTTAAAGCAGAAATCGTGTATGTTTAAATTCTACTTTCGTAATGAACATTTTCACATCTTTTATAAATACAACATTTGAAATATATGAAGAGTCTTCTTTCTTCAAAAGTAAGGTTATATTTCCATAGGGAACAACTAATAGTATTTGTGTCACATGCGCAAACAGAAATTAAAAAAAAACTTATGTTATTATAATTACTTTACTAAAACTCGTTTTATTTCATCATAGTTAGCTGGTATACCCTTGCATTGACTCGTCTTTTTTTTAAAACTGAACATAGGAATATTTATACATATTGTACGTTCAAAATTAAAAAAAAAACTCATGGATAAATTTATTTAAGTGTCCGAATTAATATGAGCGGTAGTGTGTGACATTTTAGACACAGTATAAGAAAATACTCAGTGGGGACACTTAACGTTAACTTAAAAAAAAACGCCATTCTGTTTAATGTAATTTTGCAAATGTAATACAAATCAGTAGGTATCAACAAAATAGCAAATATGACAGTTATACTCAAGTGTCCCTACTGTGTAGATTCTTATGCTGTGTTTCAAATATTAGTAAACTGTCAATTTATAGCTCTACCATTTTTTTCCATCGGGGGTTACAGTTGGAGTACAGTGAAACACGACTGTTTCACTGAGCCCCAAATATGTTTTATTGTAGCTACCATTGCTAAGTTCACGGTCAGGTATTTTATTCGACTCTTTAGTTTTGCAGATGACAAGAAATCGTGAGAAGGCGAGCGCCACACCTGCGACTTGGCCGCTCAGTATCGCCGCTGCGGCCACGCCGCAAGTTTTGTTTTCTATGGTCTCTTATGTGTCATGTCATACTAGTGGTTACGCCGCTAGTTTGATATCTCACATAAGAGAACATAGAAAACAAAACTTGCGGCCAAGCCGCAGGTGTGGCGTTCGCCTAAAACCTACTTCAAAGCGGTTTGCCTCTACGAAATATTTGCTGAAAGTTTATTTACGTTGATAACGATTTGTTAAGATAACAATCACTGCATTTCTTTAAATTATATATTGCTATTTTTGGATATTGTTTCATTGGTTTAGGGTTAAGTTTTGGTTTAAGCATATTTCATGCTGAGTTTCATAAAAGTCAATTAAAATTAATCATTTGGTTAAGAATAATCATTCTTATAGCTTCAGCCCATACATATAACCAAACTTTACTTTTAACGGATGATTAAATTTAATTAACGTTTATGAAATCCACCATCAGTGACACGTTAAGGTTTAATTCATTTTATTTAATCAGAAAATTTTATCCACAGACAGTAGATTCTTAAATTTAGAAAGAGAAGTGAATTCAACTAAATACGTCAAAGTTTTTCATCGATAGTTTAAGCATTTGGATTCCACCGGGAAACAATTTTTAACACAATTTCTGTTGAGTTCGATTTTTTAGCTGTTTTAAAGTTAAATGGGCATGCTGATTTCAAAACTGAACTTAATTTTCTTCTACCACGACAAGTTTTTTCTCTATAGCTTATCTTTATGGGATCACTCTCATTTACATAATTCTTAGCAAACCCCAATTTTGCTTTTTAAAAAAACGTGCGCGTTTTAATGTTACGAACTTACAAATGTTGAAATATTTCTAAAACAGTAAACATTAGGTATAGGACATGTTACATGTTATTATGTTAATAATGATTTAAGCACCTTAAACAAATAAAAAAATACTGGGTGTCTCATTTAAAATTACAAAGTTGGCAGCACTGGCGACAAATCTGAAATATTGACAACACCGCCGATACCATATTGAAATCCGCGCTATCATCTAAATTAACTATTCCAAATTTCGTTTCGATAGCCCTAACCGTTCTTAAAATATTTAGAGGTTTCCATACTTTCGTTCCACAGTGTATAGAGCCTTTGTATGAATAACGTTATTCTCTGTGAACAGTATATTTAGTAATTTTTTCCTTTATTTTCCTTTGTATGCACATTTTGTACGACTTTTGGAACAAATTAAGGGTATCCTGCAGCTTGAAAAGTTGACGTAATAGACAAAAACTGGGGTCATTTTTGGATTCAGATGCCGAAAGTTAGTCAAAAACAGGTGTCAGATCTAAGTCAACGAAATTTGTGTTCCGCAGTGTTTATGATTTAGTTAATCCAAAATTTAACTCATGACTGAAATATCCGGGTAACAAAATTAATGAAGAAATAAAACTAAATTTATTTGTAAATTCTTATGAAAAGATTAAATCAAAAATTTGTAAATTCTTATATTTAGCTTTATTTTACCCACTGAGAATTGAAGTGCATAGTCTAATGATCCCATATTCCAAGTCACACTGAGCTTTTATTGTAATCTGTGTTTTCTAAAGAGGAACACTCTCCCGTAAGCAATATTAAATAGGCACACACAAGTCAAATACACAATTTCCGTGACAAAATTCAAAGAACTTAGTAATTTGTTCCTTATTTTTGTTTTACAATAAGATTCAATGCCACTTTCACATTTACAAAATGTTTGAAAAATTTTAACTTTGTATCAAAATTCATTCCTCGTATCATGCTCATAGAGAATTTACAAATATACTCTGGATGCTGTTAGTTTATTTGAAACTACGAAATTAAAAAAAAACTCAACACAAACATAAGCAAATATTATGATAAAGTGAAAGCCCGAATGAGGAAATAGATATACCTAAGTGTACACTTCTAATAGCCATAACGACCAAAGGGCGGCCCAACATGTTCTGCCAACTCGACTTCAAGAAGTTTATTTCACTCTTGCAAATATCGATCATTAATTCGTAATCGGAGGCTATGTAATTGCGTGACATATCCGTAAACTATTACCACAAACGAAAAAGAGATGTAAAAAACAACAGTAGGCACTAACAATAAATAGCAAATTTTTGTTTTACCTGAGGAGTGAACGCGAATATTCGATCCCCCATTGTGTATAATTTACTCGTGCTTAAGATACCTACGTCTTTCGATTTGCGCCCCGACAGCCCTAGCTTTTTGTTGCGTCCTATAATCAATTTTTATTTAATAAACTTTAAATAGAGATTAGAGAGTTTACCTAGATATGTATACAGGTGAGACAAAACTCTTGCAGGCTGAACCTCAATGGGAGCTACATCTGCTATAGTTTGTACGACTATATCATGCTCTGCCAGTTTATCTCTTATCTCGTTGTCTTCAGCTAAAATAACGACTTGAACGACTACATCTGGTTTTTTTTCAGAACACAATCGCCTGTTTAGAGGGTCAAGTTCACCAACCGCCAGAAATCCCTAAGAATCATAAAGGAAGATTTTTTAAAATTTTAATTTAATTTAAAACAGATTAAACATATTTCAAATTTAAAACAAAAATGGAAAATTTTCTAAAGAGAATTATGCATTTTAGATTTTAATTGGCAATTATAAAGAAATTTACATAAAAATGAAAAGTACCTCCTGCAACAATTTTCCTAATATATATAGTGATTGTGCCCACAGAAATGGACAGTGCCCTAATGGTATTCTCTGCTGTGTGCCCGGCTCCTTATATTCTGCACTGACAAATTCTGCTGGAACTGAATACAATTCTGGGATGAGTCTCATCCCTTCATCAGTTCGAATCATTATCTGCAATTGATGTAGTTAATTATAAATTTTGTTTTTTCTTTCTTTCTTCACAATAAACAATATGCATAAAAGATTCCACAAGTATACTTTATTACACAGTAATTATATCCTGAATGGAAATTATTATTATTATTATCATTACCTATTGTATTTATTTACTTAAATTCGATACTTGACAGTGTTTAAATATTGTATATTGTACTATCGCGGCCTTATAATTTCGCATGATTTAATTTTCCGCTGTAAATATGGCTTTCTTTGACGGCTTGTCAAAAATAATCATTTTAAACGTCAGATTTCAAATGTAATGCTAAAGTTGTAACAACAGAATGCCATATCACGTGCTTTCTGAAGGAGAGAAGGGTTTTGCAATCGCTACTTTTATTCTGTTATTTCAGTTCTAATACTTTATTATCTTGCTGTTCTTAAAATATAACCAAACAATCTGACTTTTGGTTAAATGTCTTTAGTTTCAAAATTGAGGAAAGAACCTGTTCAACAAAACTATAATTTAGAGAAATTCTGGCTACTTGATAAAAAATCGTGCGAAATTTTAAGGCCCCGATAGTACATGGAAATTTTCAAGAAACATGCAGTATTTACGAACTGCGACGCTCAATTATAGTATTTTATCTACGACCACTACTGTAAATGATTAATTACGTACAACACATAAATTTAAGTAAGCGGGTGTTTACAAACGTCGTGCGTAAAGTAAGAAAAACGCACAACGCACCTACTTTACACACGCTTGTAGTTAGATCTACGTAGCCGTATCACATTAGATTGACAGTCGTCGAAATTGTAAGTGTCATTGCTGATTATTTTGAACTTCAATAATAAGGTAATTTTTGTGGTCTTAGATAAAGTATAGTACAAAACTCGAGTTGTAAAATAATTACGCACTAGTAAAATTACTTGCATTCGCCGCTGCGCAACTTTACCGCCATGCGTAATATGCTATTTACAACTCTCGTTATGTAATATATTATTATTTGTTACTCAATTGTAAACCAGCATTTGACAAAACTCTTTATTGAAACTTCATCTTTGCTAGCTACTAACTTGTAAAATTGACAACAATAACAAACCAAAATTTTACATATCACAAAATCTTTTAAACGAACACTAAATATGCGCACTTGATATATCACGTGATTTTTTTGCTGTGTATTAGTTTTAGCTTACTGAACAATCTCAAGACCAGATAATAACGTTTTTTTCTTTAACTTCCACAAAAATTAGTTTTTTCGATTTTTGAACTTTTCACAAAATTTCACATATCAAAACTTAATTTTAAATTTCAAATAATTTTAGATGAAAACTTGAAAGATTTATAATTGGAAAAAATATAGAAAGGTAGGTTATTGCTTTAGATATTTTATTATTTACCGAAAAGTAATATTTGTACATAATCGCATCTTTTTTGATGCAATATGCTTTTGAGGAGAAATATTGTTTAATGATAACTAACAGTTGTTGGAATGTCTTCTGAAAACTCTAATGTACTCCTATTAATTAATTTCTGTCACAAAAACCCCCTAAATATTCTTTTACAACGACCTAAATGAGGAGAGTTTTTCCTTATGTAGTTTACGTTGTCAAGTCAATTAAACAAGCAGAAATATGAGACGGCGTCAGATAAAGTTATGTAATTTTTTTCATGTTTCACAATTCTCAACACAAAAACCCAAAAAGAATTGTGAAACTTGAAAAAAATTACATAACTTTATCTGACACTAAGACCCCGCGCAGACTGCAGACTTTCTATCGGCCGATAGTTTGTTCTGAATCAAGTTACGAGAAGTATGATTACGTGATTACCACATTTCTCGTAGCTTGATGCAGAATAAACTATCGGCCGATAGTAAGTCTGCAGTCTGCGCGGTGTCTTAGCCACCTTAATTGCTTGCTTAATTGGCTTGACAACGTAAACTACATAAGGAAAACTCTCCTCATCTAGGTCGTTGTAAAAGAATATTTAGGGGGTTTTTGTGACAGGAATTCATTAATAGGAGTAGATTAGAGTTTTCAGAAGACATTCTGACACTATTAATTTATCATTAAACAATATTTCTCCTCAAAAGCATATTACATCAAAAACGTTGCGATTATGTACAAATATTAGATTGTTCGGAAAAAATGTTTTTTCATTACAAATCTATGAAGTTTTCATCTAAAATTATTTGCAATTTAAAATTAAGTTTTGATACATGAAATTTTTCGAAATGTTCAAAAATTGAAAAATTCAATTTTTGCCTAAGTTAAAGTAAAAACGTTATTTCCTGGCCTTGAAATTGTTCAGTAAGTTAAAACTAATATACTGGGTATTTCACGACCTTTCCGATAAACTTCGGCGTATAATATTAGAGACACTACAGAGTAAGAAAGGCATGTAATAATTTTTTTTCGGTCTCAGTTACCAAGATAAGAATTTTTGAAAAGCGACCCTCACCGTTTGAAAACCGCTGTGTTTTCATTAATTCTCCGTATACTCGATGCGAGACAGTGCGGACGGTGCTGGACATGCTCCGACATGCTTATGACATACATATACAGTGTGTCCCAAAAAGTTTTATACAAATGGAGAAAAAGTTTATCTTACATATCACAAAAAAAACTATTCTTTATAAAAAGCTCTGCATGACTTGTAGATCCATAATCAGGTACAAAATTTTTAAAAAATTGGCTGGAATACAGGGTAAATAAAAAATAATGATTTGGACGGAGAGCAAAATACGTTCAAACTGTAGTGGAGAAGCAAAATGTTCATTGAAATTGTGATTAAATAGCGAAAAATTATGCACACTTGTAGATTATTGATATTCCCAGATAAAAATTAAAAAATAAACACCTCAGTAATTGTTAGATAATTTATTTTTATAAAACATTGATAACCTTCTTTATCAATTTTTATTAGATATATATATTAGATATTTTATATAATATCAAATTAATGCCGTAAAAAGATTTTTCGAAAAATCGGAAACAAAAATTTTTTCCATTTGATGCGGACTTTTTGGCGAGCACTGCATAATTAATAGTATATTATTATACAAGTTTCACAAGAAGGCTTATTGTGGGGTTGGGGTACGACTAGCGAAGCGTAGCGAGCTAGGAGTGCCCCAACGGAACGAGTGTTAAATTGCCTCTTGTGAAACGTGTATAATATACTATTTTTTCTACTTTGCGTCACTTATTGAACAAAAATATGAAAAATATTGGATCTTCTTAGTATGTGGGGAATTTTAGTTGTAATGCGTGGCAACACTGAAAACCTTTCGTTTTAATCAAAAGTCATATTAACAAGTTATTAATTTTTCTTATCCAGCTTCATTGTGAGTATATTGTTAAGTAACAAATAAATACTGAGTTATTTTGTAAAATCTATTAAATATTTTCAATTAAAAATGACTAAAATTTCCCCAAAAACAGTGTCACAATGAGCTTCATTGTGAAACTGTTTTTGGTGTCACAATGAGTTCATTGTGAACGCAAAGTAGAAAAAATATATTAAAATATTAAAAATAAAATATTAAAATATTGATATTAGTTTGGCTTTTTTATTAGTAGCTTGACTGTATCAAAATTAAAAAAATACTCACCTCTTCTAATTGTTCTGTATATTCTGTAGCAGCTTCCTTATTTCCTTGAAAACAATAATCCAAGATTAAATAACAAAAGAACAATGGCCACTCGCATTCGATATTCTCAAACATCCGTAATTCCCACGGTTCATAATAGAGTCTATTCGCATCCTAAAGCAGAAGCAAATAAATAAGAGGGGTAAGGTACCCATTAAGAATTATATGAAAACCTCTTTTGCAGTTTTATATCCGTCTCTCAGAAAACGCTTGCATCCGTAACGGCCTTGCAATTTTCCTACGATTGTTTCGCGAGTGTACTGAATCAATAAAGGATCGTCGACTGCAAACGCTGGGAAACCAATCACAGATAGTATTCCACTGTCAGTTTCTTTGGAACTTGATTCTCTTGGAAGCATCGACTAAAATGTAAGATTATTAACTGGGTTAAGGGATTCACATCGATAGAGGGAGTGTTAGAAGCTGATCGAAAGATCGAAGTACCGTCACTAAGGCCACTTTTCAGAATTAACCGGTTACTCCACCGGTAGACATTTTAAAATTCTAAAATCCACTGTAAAGCTAAAACATGTTATGATAGCTATAATAAGTATATAATAATAATACAGTTATAGTAAGTTAATAACTTATTCTAGCTAAAATAACATATTATAGCTTTACAGTGGATTTTAGAATTTTAAAATGTCTACCGGTGGGGTAACCGGTTAATTCTGAAAAGCGCCCGTACATTATCATGTTGACAGTGACCTTATCTGTATTTTTATAATTCATTCGTATTCTACTAATTTTCTTGATAGCGTTATAGTTATTAAGGTAGCAAGGGCGTATAATTTTAACGCCCGTGGTGCCTTCAACGTTTAATGTCCGACTACTTTTATATTTCGTTAGATTTATAATAATTTGATTAAAACCACAAAGCACTTACTTAATATGCAGGTTTAAGTTAAATGACACGCTTTTGCTTGAAAATAAAACTTACTATTCAAACATTTCAAACCAAAACTAGCGCGCGAAACAGATTTACAGACATCCTCTGTATTGATAATACAATAGTAAACAAAAATTTGAAATAATTCGTAAACATTAAAACGTGAGGTTTGTTTCACTTGAAAGAATTTCAAGTTCTGAACAATTCAAATCATATCCATATGAAATTTATATTCAATTTTGTGCACTGGTCATGCTTAGTACTGATTTTGAACTGTCTAGAACTTGAAACCTTGACGAATGGAACGGATCTATTGCCGTAATAATCTGTCTGTTTGTTATCCTGCACTGGTGTACACTTTTTTTACGAAATATGCTTTAATAAAGCCTAAATTCTTTGATAATGTGTCAATACGAATCATACTCGTTCATACTGACATACCACACAAACATTTCAGGTTGCATTAAACCATATTTTGCGAAAAAGTAAGCATTGATGTACACCAGTGCAGGATAACAAACAGACCTAATAACAAACACCGGTGTATTGTGAGTTCGTGTTCGTGCATTAGGTTTATGAAAGAACGAAGTGAGAAGTTTAGTGCAGGTTGATAGAAGGTGGAAAGGAATTTATGTGGGACATTGTGTGTAAATATTATTGATACGATGACTATAATTAATTGTTGCATATCTGGATGTGATGATAAGCTTTCTCATCGTCATCATTTTCCAAATCCACGGAAAGATTTACATGAAAATGTGGCTGGACATAATTAATGACCTACATCTAAATTTATTTATTTAATTAATTTTAACATTCAAAATATACAGCGTGTAATCGAATAAGTTTCACATAATACTGTAAGTTCTTCATCACATAAGGAATTGATTCTGCAAATATCAATGTTCTTGCTCGAAAATAAAAAACTGACCTACCACAAGAGCGCATCGCCTTTTGTTTGAAAACCTCTGCTCGTTCGTCAGTGCGTCTGCGATTTTTATAGACGCATCGTAAAACGATAAATTCCGTAAATGTCACGGTCACTGGGTTAGTGTCGCCCGCAATACAATTTGGAACGGAATTGGAACAAATTGGTGACAGGAGAATCCGAAGGAGGATCCGAACATTTTTTTCGGTTCCGTCAAATAAATAAATGCATTGACTGCACTAAATACAAATGCTTAGTTTAACGCTTTCCCTAAGTTTTGAGAACATTCTTAAATCACTTACTGTAATAAAGTAATTAGGTGCGATTTTATCGCTCGAGTTTAACAGTACGATCGTTTATTGTTTAATTCACGTATAAATTACTATTTGCTTTCAGAATATCAAATGATAAAGAATGTCTAATAGTAATTAAAAAGGCAAATTTCAACACAACACTTGCAACTATCGTAATCAGTTGACACTGCGAACAGGCGTACACGCAGTACCTCCGCGATCTTTCGGAATTTTTTTTGCTTAGCCTGAACGTAATAAAGAACCATAAATTAAGGGATATTAAGTTCGGCGCTTTTTGTTCCAATAATACTTTTAGAATGTTACCTTTATTGAATTAATTGTTACCCATTTTTTTACTTATTGTTAGATAGAATTCATAATTACAGTTTTATTTTTAATTAAGGAAATAAAATTTTTATGCAAAAATTATTTTGTGAAAAATCTGCATAAAAACTAAAAATAGTAAAGGAGACTGGAGCATATGAGCCAATATCAGGTCAACAAGCGATCGAAAGATGTCGCTACTTAAATGTTCATTACTTTCACATCGCATTGGCGAATAACCCTAGAACATATCGGTTTGGTTTGCAGTGGAGTTCTCGGGCTACGGTTCTGCTGATGAAGGCCCAACTAGGCCTGAAACAGCTGTACAGAGCCTGCTCGGGGAATCCGCTGCAATCAAAACCGATTTGCACAAAAATTTTCAAAATTCTCATATGCTTTGACAGCACATGGCCGCCTTGCATTGGGATGACTTATTATGTAGCGGACTGGCTTCAATTTGTCAATCCTACTGCAATATCAGGTCAACAAGCGATCGAAAGATGTCGCTACTTAAATGTTCAATAATATTAACAGTCAAAACCTACCAAAAAAGCAAATCAAATAAAACGGAAATGAGTATTGGTCTAATATCCGAAAAAGGTTCTTATTCTCCCGAATAAAGAAATTCTGTAAGCATTTAATTCCCTGTTATTTGATACCGCTTGAATTTATCCCTGAAAAGAAATTATATACCTATATATGTATATGTATGCACCTATATATACCTACAAGCTGTCTCAAAACCTATGTCTTTAAGGGGATTCTTTCAAGCAGAAATCAATGCAATGTTATGCATTTTTTGTCGGCGAATTGTGGCTTTCGTTATGAATAAAACTTTCTGAAAAAAATATATGTGATTTAAGTAGTGATTGCCCGCCGCCCGTTGCAGGTGCAGAGACCGACAGAGACCGCATACAAGGGATAGCGTTATGCCGACTCCGTTTTGCACCACAATTTTGTCAACGAATTACGGAAGTTGTAATTAATCAATACAATTTAAATTTAACCAACATATCAAGGACATGTAAAACAAAGGCTGTGGACCACTACTTTCTTAAAACTTCACTACAGCGTTGTACAGTAGAGCCAATTTATTGAGGGTTTGGATTTTTTTTTTGGAAAACCCTACTTGCATTTAATACTCCTATGCGTCAAGGTACCTCGATCATCACTACTTAAATCACATATATTTTTTTCAGAAAGTTTTATTCATAACGAAAGCCACAATTCGCCGACAAAAAATGCATTACATTGCTGCTTGAAAGAATCCCCTTAATTGAAACTGTAAGTTCCTCATTATAAAAGAGATTGATTCCCCAAATATGAACGGTATTGCTCAAAAATGAAAAAGTGACCTACCACAAGCGCGTGCAGTTCCTTTGTTTTGAAACCTCTGCTTAGTTTATGACTTGTTGAGGCAAGTCCGCTTTCAATAAAAAGCAATAAACTGCAATAATTTTTTTTATTTACGTTTGAAAGAACTAGGCCAAGGTCTCGCGCGCGCGTCTTCGGCATAAATCCATCTGTGTTTCACCGACACTACCATAGCGAAATGCGTTTTTCGAAATAAAATGCGTTTATGCGAAATAAAAAAAATGTACAGTACAGCACAAAATGCATATCGAACGTGTTGTCATACCTGTGCTTTCATTATATCCTTAGAATTTTTAGAAGTTCACTTCTTGTTCTTGGCACTGATATTTGTAATTGCAATAAATGTTCAAAATGTCCTGCGGTATTAACACATAATTCGCCATAACAGAGCACTATGTCTATCAATTCCTCATTGGAATACACATGAGCCATATTTATTACTTATTTACACTTAAATTAAGTTATGTACACACATATTTACACGAAACAAACTACACACTACGTAAATTTGATAAATAACTTTTATAAAACACAAACGTACTCGCTCGGGCTAAATTTTCTCAAAAACTGGTATTCAACACTTTGTCTTTCATTCTAAGTTATGAGTTATGACAGCATGATAATAATAAAAACAATAAAAGAAGGAAAGAACGAAACTGAGCTGAATTTTATTTTATGACAGCGCAATTGTAACCAATAAATCGCCCAGACGAATGTAGGTAAACGTTTCTGAAAATTCAGAATTATTTTAAACCAGAATCAAATTTTCATCACGAAAACTAATTAAGCCACTCGTTTCTTGGATTTAATTAATATTTATCAACATTTTTAGTAGACATTTATTTTCGTCTTATTACTGGACATAAACACAGATCGATGTACTGTCATGAAAATGAAACAAATAAAACTGAAATGCATTATTGTGCTACGAATTCAGTTTGGTTTTAAATTTTACTTTAAATAAATAAGCACAAAAAAAGGTCTGTTTGTTATCCTGCACTGGTGTACACTTGTGATAAGTAATTGCAATAAGGAACGCCGCGTGAAGACGTTTTTATTTACAATCCTGACGAAATTTCTTTGCGACGGGCAAACATGACCTAGCCCAACAAATACGGTATTTATTCGTTTATGGTCACAAAAAAACACCAATTCTGCGCAGCTGAGACATTTAAATCCATTTAAATCGTCAATCAGCGTTACTCAAACAAACGAAAACTGATTTTTCCCGGAGTTATTATTTACTTTATCCCTATTGTTGTATAACAAATTTTGCTTCTTTCTTTGACTACTATCTGTGGTTTCAATTAAAGACATAGGTTTAGAGACCCAGTATATATATGCACAAATCGCCAAAAAGCAACCTACAGATTAGAGCAGATCACACCCACACACCACAAGTTAAGAGCACTTTACGATATTTATCTCGGAGAATCCTCTCCGTATTACATATCCAGTGCAAATGCGCTTAACTGTCTCTAACACCCCTTTATATAAAATTTAAGTCGCGACCTCTTGCGGCTGACTTTTGACCTAACAAAAACGACATCTGGCGGCCGATTCCTGACTCAAATATACACACATACACATACATAAAAATATATATATATATATGTGCACAAATCGCCAAAAAAAAAGGCAACCTACAGATTAGAGCAGGTCACACCCACACACCACTTCACGATATGCACGAGCACTTCACGATATTTATCACTTACTCTCTTTCCAAATGGTTGAATAGTGAGCTCAGTGCACTTCCCAATCCTCAAGATAATTTTTCGGTAAAAAACTCAATGGAATTTATAAATAAGATTAAAAATGTTTCTTTACAAGAAGGGGAAATTCTGATCCCTTTTGATGTTCAATCGTTATTTCCCAGTGTGCCCATACCTGAAACGCTGACTTATTTGCGGGAACTACTGACAGTTAATAATGTAGATAAAGATAGGTTGGAGGAATACGTCAGGCTCACATCTCTTTGCATGTCTCAGAACTGCTTTCAAATAAATGGTGAGTTTTTTGAACAAGTTCAAGGGACCGCGATGGGAAACTGTTTGTCAGCGTTTTTGGCCAATTTATTTATGAGTAAATTCGAAAATGACGTAAGAGAAGAATATCAGTATTTTCCAAGAATTTGGTTGCGTTATGTTGATGACATTTTTGCAGTTTTTGATACCAAGAAATGTAATTCGGAAGATTTTTTAGAAAAATTAAATTTAAAATTTGATAGCATTAAATTTACATACGAAAAGGAAGAAAACGGTGCGATTCCCTTTTTAGACACTCATGTAATTAGAAACAGCAAAAATGAATTAGAAATCGACATTTATCGTAAAGATACAAATACTAGCCGGTTTATAATTAACGAATCCAACATTCTGTACAAAACAAACTCGCGGCTCTAAATTTTTTAGTAAATAAATTACTCTCATTTCCACTTACTAAATTCCGATATGACCAAGAACTTAAATATTCTTACATTCAGAGAAGTAAATTCTATTTTTTTATACTAGTCGCGCTACCTGTGACGCAGACAAGATTCTAATCTATTCTAGACCCACACCGAATTTACTCGAAAAATCTAGCATTATTCTAGCATCATTCTCGAAACAGCGCTGGCTGTTATAAAACCCAGAGCAAGCGCGATTTTCAAATCAGTCTTATTTAGGAAGCGATGTGTAGTTAGCGAATTTATTAACGTTTAAGTGTTATTTTGTCAGATAAGTGTACAGCTCGATATTATTGTACTTTTATTGTGTGTAATGATCGTAGACATTAAAGTGTTTTAAGAAAATAAATAACGTTTAAATTTGTGAACCCGAAGTCGTAACAAATTGGTGTCAGAAGCGGATATTTTCAAAAATCGAAAATGAAGCTAGTTAAATTGAAAGTGAAGGAGCTGCGTGATGAATTGGACGAGAAAGGGCTGGAAAATTCTGGAAAAAAGCTGTTTTACAAGAACGACTTGAACGAGCTCTCCGAGAAGAAGGAAAAGATCCGGAATTATTTGAATTCGAAATTGAAAATACCGCAGCTCTACTTAGAGAAATTAACCAAACAACTGCATAAAGTAGTACTTGGTCGTTCTATTACACCATCCGTGTCGTCAAGCCAAAAAATGAAACCACCTAAATTTGAAGGGGACTTACCATGGTCTACTTTTATTAGACAATTCAAAATCGCAGCTGATGTAAATGGCTGGTGATGATAAGGCTGCAGCCCTCGTGTTGGCTTTGCGGGGCCCAGCATTGACTGCATCACAATCAATTCCCGAAGAGATTCAGAACAACTTTGATCAACTAGAAGAACACCTGGACATGCCATTTGGTGACGCACACATGAAGCAACTCCATACTATCCAACTGAAAACTCATGCCCAGAAGAATGGTGAGTCATTACAGGAATTTGAACTCAATGTCGAGAGATTGGTCCGAATGGCGTACGGAGACTTCCTACCTGAACCTGTTTTCCACCGGCTGGCCATACAAGCATTCATTGACGGTACTAGAGACCAAGAGATGCAGCAAGTCTTGCGACTGGGTAACTTCTCCATACAAGCAAGCATTCATTGACGGTACTAGAGACCAAGATATGCAGCAAGTCTTGCGACTGGGTAACTTCTTCAAGTGCACAGATGTACTGGCCCGTGCTCTGGAATTCGAGGCAGCCAAGCAATCCTCTAGAAGCCTTGTACGAGTGCGAGAGGTGAAAGCTGCCGACGACAATGCACTGACAGAAATTTTGGAAGAAAAGAACACCGCAAGCAATGTCAAGCGAATAATGAGTTGCTGGAACTGTGGTCAGCAAGGCCATCTGCACTACAACTGTAGGCGCAAGCGGCCGCGCCACCACAATGATAGTGATTCGTTAAACTAATTCCAGTCAACAAGAAGGGGCGCATGCTGACTGATTCTACGGAGAGCCCCAAGATTGTCTCTATTTCTAGAATAAGAAATAATGAAAATAGTTTGATAGCAAATGGACAAATTGGCAAAAGATCCTTCCAATTCACAATCGATACTGGTGCAAATGCGTGCATAGTAAGAACAGATCTCTTACCAAAATGGAAATTAATAAATACTGGGAGAAGGTATCACATCCAGACAGCTACTGGAGAGGTTACTCCTGTTTGTGGGGAAGCCGAAATTGAATTGAAGATTGGAAGTATGAAATTTAGTCACAGGATTGTAGTGGCTGATATAGTTGATGATTTGATACTCGGAGTGGATTTCATGAAGAAAAACGGCTTGGTTGTAGATCTAAAGGATAAAGTTCTACGCATTGGAACAGAAGAGATACCTCTCCATATCCCTGGAAATTCACCTACCGTATTGAGAATAAAATTGAAAGAAAGTGTGAACATTCCAGCCTTAACCGACAAGATAATCTTGGCAAAAATGGAAGGCAATCTTGGTAACTATCCTGCTGGGATCATAGAACCAATTGAAACCAACTGCGCCAAGAAGGGAATTTTACTGGCTGGAAGATTGGAGAAGTGAAGATTCAAGAAACAGTTCCTATCCGTCTTGCAAATGTCAACAGTTACCCAGTTACCATACCCAGCGGAACAGTAGTGGGCAAGTGTGAAGCAATTGCTTCTATAAACCACATTGAAGTGAACGATGCATCCGCTCGGCATCAGTCTGACACGCTATCACCACTACTAGAGAAATTGCTGGCAGGTACATCAACATTGCTGAAACCCAAAAAAACAGAAGACGTACGAGAGCTGTTTCGAAAATTTAAAGGAATCTTTGCTTATACTGATGATGACTTAACCCGGACAGACATTGTACATCACAGAATAAACACTGGCAACTCGAATCCAATTCGACAACCCGCGCGTCGACTGCCGTTGGCAAAAAGAGAAGGAGCCGAAAATTTAATTAGGAAGATGCAAGACCAAGACGTTATAAAACCGTGGCATAGTCAATGGGCATCTCCCGTTGTACTGGTGACTAAGAAGGATGGCAGCACTCGTTTTTGTGTGGACTATAGACGATTAAATGATGTCACGAAAAAGGACAGTTATCCCTTGCCCAGGATCGATGACACAATAGATATCTTATCCGGTGCGAAATGGTTTTAGACCTTAGACTTGAAAAGTGGCTATTGGCAAGTTGATATGCATCCCGAAGACAAGGAAAAGACGGCCTTTACTGCTGGAAATGGTTTATGGCAATTCAAAGTGATGCCTTTTGGTCTTTGCAACGCCCCAGCTACTTTTGAACGACTCATGGAATTGGTATTGCGCGGACTTAGCTGTAAAACTTGCCTCGTATACTTAGACGATGCGATTGTTGTTGGAAGAACTTTTAAAGAACATCTTGCAAACTTAACAGACGTCTTCCAGAGAATAAAAGAGGCGAAATTGAAACTGGATCCTGCCAAATGCGAATTCTTTCAAAAGGAAGTGAAATATCTTGGACACGTCATATCAGAAGCAGGAGTCGCAACGGATCCAGACAAAATTACAGCCGTTAAGGATTATGCACATATTACAGACGATTTGTGAAAGACTTTGCAAAGACAGCCAAGCTTCTGCATTCGCTGACCGAAGGAAAAACAACATTCTTTTGGAGTGAAGACTGCCAAGAAGCTTTTGACAATCTAAAGGATCTTCTAATGTCTGCACCGATACTGTCCTATCCACGACTAAAGGGCCAGTTCATCATTGACGCTGATGCGAACAATCACGGAATTGGGGGCGTGTTATCACAAGTGCAAGATGGGGAAGAACGTGTCATCGGTTACTTCAGTAAAGTTTTATCCAAAGCTGAAAGAAACTATTGTGTAACCAGGAAAGAGCTCTTTGCTGTGGTGAAAGCAATGGAACATTTTCACAAGTACCTTTATGGTCGACAGTTTCATCTTCGATCCTTCCTGGGATTATGCACATATTACAGACGATTTGTGAAAGACTTTGCAAAGACAGCCAAGCTTCTGCATTCGCTGACCGAAGGAAAAACAACATTCTTTTGGAGTGAAGACTGCCAAGAAGCTTTTGAAAATCTGAAGGATCTTCTAATGTCTGCACCGATACTGTCCTATCCACGACTAGAGGGCCAGTTCATCATTGACGTAGATGCGAGCAATCACGGAATTGGGGGCGTGTTATCACAAGTGCAGGACGGGGAAGAACGTGTCATAGGTTACTTCAGTAAAGTTTTATCCAAAGCTGAAAGAAATTATTGTGTAACCAGGAAGGAGCTTTTTGCTGTGGTGAAAACATTGGAACATTTTCACAAATACCTTTATGGTCGACAGTTTCATCTTCGATCAGACCATGCAGCATTGAAGTGGTTGCTCCAGTTCAAAAATATAGAAGGCCAGCTTGCCAGATGGATAGAAAGACTGCAGGAGTATGATTTTACAATCGAACATCGTCCAGGTCGTATCCATAATAATGCAGATGCACTATCCAGAAGACCGTGTCCTGAAGATTGTCGGCACTGCTTGAAATTGGAGGACAAAGAAGGAATAATTTCTATCAAAAGAACACGTGTCACAAACAACCAGTGGCAACCGGAAGTTATAAGCCAAGAGCAAGGCCAAGAGGAAGACATAAAGGATATAATCTCTTGGAAGGAAAAAGGACAACGTCCAACTTGGGCCAAAATATCGAACAAAAGCCCGATTTTCAAAAGCTACTGAGCACAATGGGACTCCCAAAAGTTAGAGAATGGAATTCTGAAAAGAGAATGGGCGTCACCTGATGGCAGCGAAATTAAAGAGCAGTTAGTCCTTCCGAAAGTTAGAATTGCCGAAGTTTTGGAAGAAATACATGGTGGTACGTCAGGTGGACCTTTTGGCATCAATAAAACATTAGCAAAAGTCCGAGAAAGGTTTTATTGGGTGAAATGTAGAACCGATGTAGAGAATTGGTGTGCCAGGTGTATTACCTGCAAGGCAGTGTCTGGACCTGCGAAAAAGACTCGAGGAAGACTACATCTGTATAACGTCGGTGCACCCTTCGAGAGGATTGCCATTGACATAGCCGACCCGTTTCCAGAAACCGATCGCGGAAATAAGTACATCATGGTGGTAACCGATTACTTCACTAAATGGCCAGAAGGTTACGCGTTGCCTAATCAGGAAGCAACAACTGTTGCCACTGCCCTCATAGAGAATTGGATAACAAGATTTGGGGTGCCAATGGAGCTTCATTCCGACCAAGGTAGAAATTTCGAAGGAAGCGTCTTTCAAGAATTGAGCCGGATGCTAGGCATTTTTAAAACGCACACTACCCCGTTACATCCGCAATCAGACGGCATGGTAGAGCGATTCAACAGAACTCTAGAGAGACATTTAGCAAAAGTAGTCTCCACAAACCAACGCGACTGGGATCAACATTTGCCCATTTTTCTAATGGCATATCGTTCCGCAATACATGACACTACTACGCAATCGCCGTATCGAGTTTTGTTTAGAGGAGAAATGCGTTTGCCATGTGACCTGAAGTTTGGACTTCCAGAAGCTAGAAGGTCTGAATTGCACGAATATCTACAGGACTTCGAGAATCGATTAACAAGCACTCATCAATATGTGCGGCGAAACATCAATCTGGTCACCGACAAAATGAAGACCCGGTATGATAGACGAGCCAATCAAATGGGATTCCAACCAGGGAACCAGGTCTGGCTGTACAATCCCAAAAGGACTCGTGGACTATGCCCCAAACTGCAGGCGCCTTGGGAAGGACCCTACGAAGTAATCAAGAGAATTAACGATGTGGTATACAAAATACGGAAGCTACCCCGTGGGAAGACGAAAGTGGTCCACATAGACCGTATGGCTCCATATTCTGCTCGGGACGAACAGAATTAAGGAGGGGGCAGTGTTACATTCGGAGAAGTAAATTCTATTTTTTTATACTAGTCGCACCACCTGTGACGCAGACAAGATTCTAATCTATTCTAGACCCACACCGAATTTACTCGAAAAATCTAGCATTATTCTAGCATCATTCTCGAAACAGCGCTGGCTGTTATAAAACCCAGAGCAAGCGCGATTTTCAAATCAGTCTTATTTAGGAAGCGATGTGTAGTAAGCGAATTTATTAACGTTTAAGTGTTATTTTGTCAGATAAGTGTACAGCTCGATATTATTGTACTTTTATTGTGTGTAATGATCGTAGACATTAAAGTGTTTTAAAATAAATAAATAACGTTTAAATTTGTGAACCCGAAGTCGTAACAATATAATTAGGAAGATTAGCCACAGAAAACAAGTCCAAAATTCTAGCACTCTAACGGCAACTTCATCTCTAGAAAAAATTGTTAAAATGCCTTTCGATGCACTTTGCACTAAAGACAAACAAAAAGAAATATATTAACACGTTTTAAGGGACATTTAAGTCACTATATGTACAATAGGTTTGAGAAATCAAGTGTTGCTCAACATATTTACAATACTGGACACAGAATTATTAAAGATAATTTAAAACTCATTAAGGCGGTATCAAATAATAGAGAATTAAATGCTTACGAAAGTATTTTTATCAAAAAAATAAAAACAATTTAATGAATTCAGATAATGGACCAATACCTAGTTCCGTATTATTTGATTTACTCTAATTTTGTAGGTTTTATGTACGGATATATGTATACAGGGATATCCACATAAACCGTTCGTTAAAAGTTTTCAAGGTTGCAGTTCACGTAGATATTTGAAATTTAAGGAGCAAGGATTTTCCGTAGAGATCTCTTTAAATAAAATAAAATTGTCTTCGTACCACTTCCGGTACAACCGGAAGTGATACAAAGACAATTTTATTTTATTTAAAGAGATCTCTACGGAAAACCCTTGCTGCTTAGATTTCAAATATCTACGTGAACTGCAATCTTGAAAACTTTTAACGAACGGTTTATGTGGATATCCCTGTATACCGGGTGGAATATGAAAAACCTTTGGTGCTATAACTTCCTTACTTTTTCTCCAATTTTAATAAGTGATACGTCAAACAAAATCGCTTAAAAAATGCCACAATTTGGATGGATTAAAAATTATTTTTGAGTTCCGTTTTTGACAGATGACAGTCAACTTTTTATTTTCAAATTGCACTGCTATTTATTTTTTATTCCTTTTAATGGAGATTTTTTTTCTGAATATGAAAATGTAAACAGCCATACCATGAATGGAAAAAGAAATGAGAATTTAAGGTTTTAATGTAAAATTTTAAAAATCACATTACACAATAATAACGGTATGTTCCACGGGTATGTTCTACATTTGCGAAAGGACAAGTGAGCTGTGGATGTCTGTCAGTCGAGCATTTTATTAAAATTTTAAAGTTATTGACAATAAATTCTCACATTTGTGATTAAAATGGATAACGGAGACTATGTGGATTTGATTGAAGCATATTTTGAAAAGGGAAAAATGCTGCAGCTGCCTTGTGGCTTTATGGAAGTCGTTTTCCTGACAGATTACTTCTAAGTGCCGATAAATTTGGAAAACTGGTGCAAAATTTACAAAATTGTGTATCTTTCAAAAAACCCAAAACAATCACATGCGAAATTCAAGAACGAGATTTAGAACTAAATGTTTTGCAGCAATGAGCGTCAATAGAGATGTCGAATGTGTAGAGGAACAGAATCATAGACAGAATGAGATTAACTTCGAACAGTTGCTTTAATAAAAACTATCGTTACTTGATTTTTATAAATTTTAATTTTTTCATTTAAAATAAATTTTTGACTTCTCACTTTAATGCAGCTATATTCAGAAAGAAAATCTCTATTAGAATAAGTACAAAAAGATATATAGTGCAATTTAAAAAAACAAAGTTATCTACGATCTGTCAAAAAATAGTTGTAGATCAGGTTAGAGTGTTTTTAAAACGATTTTATTTGATATATCATTTATTAAAATCGGATAAAAAATAAGGAAGTTACAGCACCAAAGGTTTTTTATGTTCCACCCGGTATATGTATGTGTATGTGTGTGTGCTTGAGTCAAAAATCGACCACAAGATGTCGCTTTTGTTAGGTCAAAAATCAGCCACAAGATGTCGCGACTTAAATTTTATATAAAGGGGTGTTAGAGACAGTTAAGCGCATTTGCACTGAATATGTGATAAGGAGAGGATTCTCCGATATAAATATCGTGAAGTGCTCTTAAGTTGTGGTGTGTGGGTGTGACCTGCTCTAATCTGTAGGTTGCTTTTTGGCGATTTGTGCATATATATATACAGAGTGGAAAGTTTAACTGGAATAAATTCTGTAACTTAGAAAATTACCATTTGTAGCAAAATTCTTGGAACAGGTCAATTTTTAATTTTAATGGCGCATATTACAAAGGGACTTCTTTAACTTTTCAATTATTTGGAGGGGTGAAACAACCCCTAACTTTTTTTTTTTAAATGGAAGGGTATGTTGAGTAATTTTTTTTCTTAAAGCTTGTTCAATTGGTAATACAGCTACGTTTTTATTTTTTAATTTTTCTTTAACAGTAAAAGGAAAAAAAAATTTAAAAAAAAAAGATTTTTTTTTTTTTTTACTAAAACCGTTTTTCCCAGTAGATGGATAGGAAGAACAGGACCGATTGAGTGGTCAGCAAGATCTCCAGATCTCACCCCTTTAGACTTTTTATGGGGGGGTATTTAAAAAGTAAAGTTTATGTGACTAAACCAAACGACATAGCATAACTTCAGGAAAGAAAAATTAAAAAAAAAATAAAAAAATTAAAAAATAAAAACGTAGCTGTATTACCAATTGAACAAGCTTTAAGAAAAAAAATTACTCAACATACCCTTCCATTTCGTTTTTATTTTTTAATTTTTCTTTAACAGTAAAAGGAAAAAAAATTAAAAAAAAAGATTTTTTTTTTTTTTACTAAAACCGTTTTTCCCAGTAGATGGATAGGAAGATTGAGTGGTCAGCAAGATCTCCAGATCTCACCCCTTTAGACTTTTTATGGGGGGGGGTATTTAAAAAGTAAAGTTTATGTGACTAAACCAAACGACATAGCATAACTTCAGGAAAGAAAAATTAAAAAAAAAATAAAAAAATTAAAAAATAAAAACGTAGCTGTATTACCAATTGAACAAGCTTTAAGAAAAAAAATTACTCAACATACCCTTCCATTTAAAAAAAAAAAGTTAGGGGTTGTTTCACCCCTCCAAATAATTGAAAAGTTAAAGAAGTCCCTTTGTAATATGCGCCATTAAAATTAAAAATTGACCTGTTTCAAGAATTTTGCTACAAATGGTAATTTTCTAAGTTACAGAATTTATTCCAGTTAAACTTTCCACTCTGTATACATTCGTAGGGAAGTAATGCCGTACTTGTTAGGTAAACCAATTCTTAAATTATTTTTATTAACGGCTATTGTAAATAAAATATATTTTTTTGTTGGTCAATATTTCGTAATTAGTAGATATTTTTGTTAACAATGGCTATCCACAACATCTTGTAAAAAAGATAATTTTTGACATACGTAATCCTGACGTGACACATGAAATAAATAATACTTTAACATCAAATTTAATATACAGTAAATTACCTTTTATCAAAAATATTACTCCAAGAATAACTTCTTTATTAAAAACAATTCCAATCAAAATAGCTTATTACAATCCTATAACTATTAAACAAATTTATACTAGTTTAAAAAATCCAACTCCTCTCTTGCTTAACTCTAATGTTGTGTATAAAATTAATTGTGATACCTGTAACAAATGTTATATAGGTCAAACAAGCCAATGGCTCAAGAACAGACTTACACAACATAAAAGTGATTGTAGGATTGGAAAAAGATCTTGTGCATTAGCCATTCATACAATCGATGAGGACCATCGATTTAATTTTTATAACGTTAAAATTTTAGAAAAAGAACCTTCTTATAAAACCAGAATTTTTCTTGAAATGTCTTGTATTCAAAAACATAATGACGTAACTGTCAATTTTAGATCTGACACTGACGGACTAAACAATATTTATTTCAATCTAAGGCACTCGATCTCTGTCTGTGGACACAGGTACTGCCATCATATGTTTTTGACACTGACAGTGGCTATTTGACCTTGAAGAAATTAGTTGTCAAAAATGACAAACTGGAATACTTTATGTAAATCAAGGCGCAAATTACTTTAAATTTTCATTTTATTGACACAAAGTGTGAGTTTACAGTAAATTTAAGCGTTTATAGGAAAATATGATATGATAAATAAATAAATAAATTAGAAAACTGTAAGTACTAACCAAAAGAACATACCTGAGATATTCCAAACTAAAAGTTAACTTATTAATGTGCTAGGCTTTTTTACTGTTTATTAGCTTTACTAGCGACAAATTAACTGGTTTACGTACAAATTTTCTTGCATAATATTCTCATTTACAAAAAAAATTGCGTATACTTACCTATACACATTTTAGATCAAATTTAAAAACAATGTCTGATGTATTTTAACAAATTTAGTTAAAATAAACAACAAAATGTGTCTTAAGTCAAAAAATACATTAAATTATATATTATATGAAATGTACAAATGTATCTATTGCGAGCTTATATTTTAAAAAGAAAAGCTGTATGTATGTACCTTTAGGAATGTTAAACACTTTAAATTTGCAGTATTTGATCTGTAATGGGCAACACAACATACTTTAGGCATTATCTAGGCTGTTTTTAAATTTATTACTCCAAGAATCGAAAATTGAATGGAACAACTGTCACAATGACAACCAATTTGTTCAAGGTCAAATAGCCACTGTCACTGTCAAAAACATATGATGGCAGTACCTGTGTCCCTAGGCAGAGATCGAGTGCCTTATTTCAATCTAATAAGTCAGGCCATCTAGCGTCCTTTTGTTATTTAAATATTTTTATAAATAAATAATTTTGTTCAAACATCAACTTCAAAATTCTCAATTTTCTAATACATTTTCAAATAAGAAAGGAGAAATAAATTATTTTCACCTTCAGTAAGTAAATAATCAGCTTCAATTTTCATAAGTATACAATGTAATTTATTATTGTAGCAATTTTTGGTCCTGATGAAGTAATAAAAACATTACGAAATATTGACCAACAAAAAAATATATTTTATTTACAATAGCAGTTAATCCCCGTTAATAAAAATAATTTAAGAATTGGTTTATATAACTCGTGTCTAAATAAAAACCTGGTCAAGTAGGCTACATTTAGTAATTCTGCTATGTAAATGCAATGGAAAAATTCTCGATCATAACCCACTTGACCAGGTTTTTATTTAGACGCTCGTTATATACATATATATTTAAAAAGAGGAAACCTGAGATCATTTCGCGATAAAAGTTGGGCAAGATGAGGAAGGAAAGATGGAAGGAGATGGAAAGGCGAGATCCGAAATCGGATCTCACCTTTCTAAGCGTGTATATCGGGTCATAACCGACTTTGTTGGTACTAAAGAGCTCAAATTCAAATTTTATCCCGGATCTCGTTTTGCCGATTTCTTTGCAGTTTTATACACCAGTAGTTCACAATTAGTTATGCAGAGGGCGCATGTGAGCCAAGTATACACGTACATAGTTTCTAACCTAAGTGAGATCCGACAATCGGGCAACATAGCAGAACTCTACTTTACAATAAAATTTCTAACATGAAAGAATTATACGTTTTAATTAAACTGGACTCTTGTTCAATAAAATTGTGTAGAACAATTTGTTTATAATCTTTTAACGCACAGCTTAAAAATCATCGCGTGAAACGTTTATAACTCTATTTTTCTACTTAATAATGATTATGTGAGCTTTTCGTAAATTTTACAATTACTTCAATTCATTATGAGATTTAAAACGAAACGCTTTCTGAGTCTTTTAGGAATTGCAGTTTGCTTGATTCGACATTGCAAAATACCATCCAGAAAAAGTTATAATCACTATCTGATAGCAGTACATTTTAATTTAAATAGTTTACAATAAAATATTATCGATTTTACACAGCAATAAAGTGACTAGACTTTCAGTTTCGTTACAATAAAAATAATTCCATCTATCAAATGTGAATTTGTAAATTTCAAATAAATTATTGCAACTATGATCTACTGCAGCAATTTTTTTAATTTTTATATTAACAATGAAGGCTTTCCTGTCGATGGGAAATTTCGTTATATTAAAAAAAAAAACAACAGTCAAATGTGAATTTGAAATAAACTATTTCAACTGTTTTCTTTTACAGTGGGGTAAACTATAACATTTTTACATAACAATGAAGTGAATAAAGAGGTTTTAGTGTCCATGAAAAGTTTCCTTAAATAAATTAAAAAAAAAACAAGTTGTCAAAATAATGTAAATCTGTAAGCCTGAAATAAATTATTTTACAATGAAGTGAAGAAAAAAAGGCTTTCGTGTCAATCTCGTTTGATTAAAAAAATTTCCAACTGTGAAGTGAATTTGTAAACTTGAAATGAATTATTGCGGATGTTTTCTGCCACAGTGGGGTATTTTTTTAAATTTTTACATAAAGGCTTTCGTGTCAATGGAAAGTTTCGTTATATTAAAAAAAAGACAACTGTCAAATGTGAATCTGCAAGTCTCAAATAAATCATTGCAAATGTTTTCTGTTACAGTGGGGTAAACCGTCATCATTTATACATAACAATGAAGTAAATAAAAAGGTTTTAGTGTCAATGTAAAGTTAAATGAAAAAAAAAACAAGTTGTCAAAATAATGTAAATCTGTAAGCCTCAAATAAATTATTTTACAATAAAGTGAATAAAAAGGCTTTCGTATCAATTAGATTTAAAAAATCTCCAACTTTCAAATGTGGAATTGTAAACATCACATAAGTTATTGCAAATGTTTTTTGCTACAGTGGGGTATTTTTTTAAACTTTTACACAACAATGAAGTGTCAAATTTCGTTATAATAAAAAAAAAAACAACTGTCAAATGTGAATCTGTAAACCTCAAATAAATTTATTTCAAATGTTTTCTGTTACAGCTATCATCATTTTTGCATAACAATAAAATAAATATTTGCGTCGATTGGAAGTATCCTTAGATTAAAAAAGAAAAAGTAGCTGTCAAATTTGAATTTGTAAACCTCAAATAAATTTACACTTTATTGTCATATAAAAATTGTAGTAGTTACTCGAATATAGCAGAAAACATTTGTATTAATTTGAGGAGCGTTCTAGAATACATGACATGTCCATTTTATATGAAAAAATGGAATTTTAGTGGGCAATAGTCAAGAATTAAGTGGTTTCAATAAAATATGTACATAGATGTAAGCAAAGATGTAATCAAATTGACCATGGGGTATTTTAAATGCTTAGAAAATTAGTGTGTTCAATAAAAACTTGACAAATTATACCTCTTAAATGTAATATTGGTGTTCAATCAAAGATGGATATGTCCTGCTTTGCTAGAACGTTCCTCATTTATTTGGAGCTTACAAATTCACACTGAAAGATGATTTTTTGAATCTACCGAGATTTCCAATTGTCCCGAAAGCCTCTTTATTCACATCATTTTTACGCAAAAATGATAATAGTTTTTACTCCACAACACCAGGTGTCCCACGCCATGTATTCATCTATCTAAAATTCTTATTTTTTAATCGACTTATATGAAATTTGGAAAGGATAATTTAAATCAAAAAATGAACATTCCGACATACTATTGAGCACAGTAGGTCTTCCGGTTTCGCTGGAAGTGATGTTAGTTTGTTTTTATTTTAAATAGAACACCCTATAGGTATATTTTTACATGTTTGGAATTTGCAGATCATTGCGAGTCCGAAAATGTATCACCAGGTGAAAAAAAATTGTTTTCCAATCTAGAAAGCTAGGAATTGTGTATTTTCGTTCGGCTGCGACCAAGTAGAGTAAATTGGGGCACCTCCGGAAAACATAGAATGCTCAAAATTGGACATTTCGAGAATACGTATCCTACTACAGTAGTAGTGTCGTGGTCCATTATAATTGGATCACGTACAATCCAATTACTTGAGAAAATTCAAAAGTTCCTCTTATAACTTTTACTGCAGAAATCGTAAGCTTTAATGGCTTGCGAACAATTTTGAGGTAATATTCATACTATTTACCTCAGACTTGGATACGTTCAGCGATGCATGACCACACAAAATAGTAGATTCAAACTGTGTGCGAAGTAATATTTTGTCATTTATGTATTTTTGCTACGTGGGGCCAGTTCGGACAAATCAGTTTCCTAACAATGAAAAATACTTTATTTTATCAGTAAAGTAGAATTTTGCAATAAAGACGATTACGTCGCAGATTTCTTGAGAAATTATAAAGGCGGGTTCCGATTCCGGGACTTGCAAGACATTTCGAATGTTTCCAATGAAGATATAGGAACCATGCACATGCGAAGTCAGCGCCACCAATGAACAAATTGTGCATTAGTGGTATGAAAATACGAGTTGTTTCAAATTATTAGTGTATATTTGAACTTGAATATTGTAATGTATTTCAATACCAGGAAGCTCAAGTATTATGTACTACAATCGTAAATTGTCATAAGAGTGATATTATTCCCATGCAATGAGTCTCAAGAAATATTTTCATATCGCTAATACACAAATCACCACGCCAGGCGGCGCTGAACGCAAAGACGTGCATGGCGCCTATAGTCTCAAAATTACCTAATCCAAAGTCAAGGCCAGGAATTTCAAAGATGCCTTCAATTTGCAAATTTTATGTCAATATTTATGGTTACAACATTCAATAAACCTTCTTTTACGGGAAAATATAACTAAACAAAAACTACTGTACTTTTTTGTTTAAGATAAGCCCTAAATATTGGAAATAGACTAAGGTATCAGTAGGACTCGAATTAAAACCTGAATTTTCTCTTAACTTTGAAATATTAATTTTTGAAATTACATGTCCGAACCTACCCCACTTTCCCCTAATTCGAGAAAATCACTGCGTTGATTATATTTTGAAATTTTTGTAACATTTGAAATTTTCATTAGGTCGTAGCCCATCTTTTAATAGAAACTGATGTGTTTCTTAGTCTAGTTCAACAGAATTTTTTCTTGTTGACTACTCTGATACTAAATACTCCTACATAATTTCCTTGAAAATAGTTTAAAACAGAGCTGTCGTAAACCTCACTAAATTATGCTCTATTCCAAGTATGTAAAAATATATAGGTAAGGTACTCCATTTAAAATATAAAAGTTGACATCACTTCCGGCGAAACCGGAAGTTCTACTGCGCTCAATACTATGTCGTAAAATTAATTTTTGTGTTTAATCCCTTCCAAATTTCATGTAAATCGATTAAAAAATTAAAATTCTTTAAAGATGAACACATGACGTGGGACACCTGTTATAACAGAAAACAATTTTGCAGTAATTTATTTAAAGCTTACAAATTCACATTTAACCGCTGGATTTTTTTAAATATAACGAAACTTTCAATTCAGACGAGAATCACTTTATCCACTAGACAGTAATATAAAAATGATATCTATTAGATTGCTTCACTATAGCCGAAAAGATTTGCAATATTGAGGCTAATTATTTGAGGCTTACAAATTTACATTGATAACTGGAATTTTTCTTTAATTTTTTTTATTCTAACGAAGCTTCCAAGTGATACGAAAATCTCTTTATTCACTAGATTGTAATGTAAAAATATTAGTTTGCTCCACTGCAGCTAAAAACATTTGCAATAATTTATTTGAGGTTTACAAATTCACATTGACAGCTGGAGTTTTTTTTTATTGAAACGAAACTTCCAATTGGCACGAAAACCACTTTATTCACTAGATAGTAATGTGAAAATGCTGCTAGTTTGCTCAACTATAGCCAAAAACATTTGCAATAACTTATTTGGGGCTTACAAATTCACATTGATAGCTGCAGTTTTTTTCTTCTTTTAATGAAACGAAACTTCCAATTGGCACGAAAACCACTTTATTCACTAGATAGTAATGTAAAAATGCTGTTAGTTTGCTCAACTATAGCCAGAAACATTTGCAATAATTTATTTGGGACTTACAAATTCACATTGACAGCTGAAAATACATGCAATTTATTAACTATTGAGTGAGCGCACAGAAATATACATAGTTCAAGGTTATGTTACATTTGGCAACACCGAAGGATCTCATCTTATCTCACACATATCATTTTATACACTAACGGATCTCGTCTGTGCATGTTTTTCTAACGGATCTCATGTTAATCAATGTTTATCACAGAAAAATACATTCTGAATTTTTTACCCCTCTGTGGCAGTAACGCTTTGAGTCATCATATATAGGCTATTGACATAAAATATACTCTGAAAAATAAAATCCCTATGGGGGATCTCAGGTTGTCCAAGTTTTATCCAGATCTCGACTTGGATTAAAAATGTATACAGGCTGTTACAAATTCGAGGCTCACCATTGGGATCTCGGAAACGGTAAGAGATACGAAGTCGGTTAAATTGGTGCAAAGTTGCGTATTTTGGTGCTGAATAATAATCCGTTCTGAAAAATCTTCTACGATTTGTAGTTTTTGAAATATTTCCAAAAAACAAGAAAACGTAATTTTCTTTTTTATTTTCTTCTGAAGTTATTATTGCAGGGATCATAACAAAACTAATACATTCTACAGGAACTTTTTTAATCTCTTTACGATGATATCATTAGATTTGACTTAAAACGTTTCGTCTCGTTCTGACCATCATCAACTTCATTTTTTCTTATGGGCGCTACATTGGGTTTTAATACCATTGAATAGATCTATTTTTTCTGATGCTTTTCCATACATCACACATCCCCATTTAAGAATTTGAAACAGCTGGAAATGCAAGAAGTTGTTCGTTCCAACAATATTCAGATAGACAACTACAGAACAATAGTTGATTAGATTTGTAATTAAATTATACATTATTATTATTAAAGCAAGAAAATATCAAATTAAATTATGTATTATGTCTTTAGAAAACTCGTATCTTAAAAGATATTACTGCTCGAGGAAACATTCTTTCTTGTAGTCTCATAATTTTATACATTTTATAAATAAATATTTAATTATCTCTTCTAATAATTCTTCATTCTCATCATCATTAAGGCGATCTCGATACGTCCTTCGAGTTTTATGAAAATATCAATAAAATGCAATGTTTCTATCTAACTTAATAACATTGTTCTGTGTGGATGGCATCTTTCTGGATATTACTGGAAGTAAATTTCTCTTGCTATTACTAAATTGTTGTTGTTAGCACAATACGTTTTAAAAATTTACGCCTTTCTTGGATTCACATCATTCATTTTTATATCTAAAAATTTTTCAAAAATCTGCTTTTGTGATAAACGAAATAAAACTCCGAAGGTATATCAAACTTTTTTGGTTTTTGTTTTCACTGCATACCATGTTTTTCTTTGCAGTGTTATTTTCAACAATTTCTTGCATTTCTAGTTGTTTCAAATTATTAAATAAGGATGTGTGATATATCGAGAAGCATCAGAAAAAATAGATCTATTCATTGGTATTAAAACCTAATATAGCGCCCATAAGAAAAAATGAAGTCAGAACGAGACGAAACCTTTTAAGTAAAATCTAATGATATCGTCGTAAAGAGCTTAAAAAAGTGCCTGTAGAATGTATTAATTTTGTTATGATCCCTGCAATAATAACTTCAGAAAAAAAGAAAAAATAAAATTACGTTTTCTTGTCTTTTGGAAATATTTCAAAAACTGCAAATTGTAGAAGATTTTTTAGAATGGATTATTATTCATCACGAAAATACGCAAGTTTGCCCCAATTTAACCGACTTCGTATCTCTTACCGTTTCTGAGATCCCAATGGTGAGCCTCGAATTTGTAACAGCCTGTGTATATATATATATATAAATTTGGTAGTAACGACCGACTAGTTGACGAACAAAATAAATTTTGATGACGGGGTTTCGGTCAATTAAATGAACAACGTGTTCCTCTTAGTTCACTCTTTTATTTATATCGATATTTCGGAGCTGTTTTTCTCCTTCATCAGGATAAAATAATGAGGTTACGTTAGGTAAGTTGAAATTAACACATTGTTTAAGTCTTCTGCTGTCGTGAATACACAGTTTATCAGGTAAATATAACACTTAGAAGATTTCTCCGTTGGTTTAAATTAAAATTGTAAAAGGACTAAACACATGATTGCACAATTTAAAACGTTTGATGTCGTTAAGTCAATATGGCGTACGTCATATTGACTTAACGACATCAAACGTTTTAAATTGTGCAATCATGTGTTTAGTCCTTTTACAATTTTAATTTAAACCAACGGAGAAATCTTCTAAGTGTTATATTTACCTGATAAACTGTGTATTCACGACAGCAGAAGACTTAAACAATGTGTTAATTTCAACTTACCTAACGTAACCTCATTATTTTATCCTGATGAAGGAGAAAAACAGCTCCGAAATATCGATATAAATAAAAGAGTGAACTAAGAGGAACACGTTGTTCATTTAATTGACCGAAACCCCGTCATCAAAATTTATTTTGTTTATATATATAATGCCAATTCTCTAGTTAACCACATTAATGAATTTAATCATAACATTAAATTGGACAGTGTGGAGGTGATCACGACTGAGAACAACTTGCACAAAAGACTTTTTATCGAAATGTTTCACATCTACACTCACTCTGATACAATGAATGCACAATCTGACATACAAAATTTAAGTAATATTTATTGTAATTTAATGGAAAAGGAAAAAAGAAAACAAAAATAGAACTTTTTGTAAATTGTTTATTTTTCAAAATTGCCGCCAATTTTTTGTGAACGTGGTTTGCTCTTTGATCCATGTGGTTCCCGCGCGTTGTGTCAGCCATTGATGTTTAACCTACAAAATTTGTGTTTTGTTCTTCACTTAATTTTAACGTGTTTTATAATGTTTTAACTGTTTGAAAATTGTAATTACTGTAATGTGCTACTTTACTTGGAACCCTCAAGCTGTTGTAAGTCATTTTAATTTTTTGAAAAAACTTTTTTACTAACTGCATATCTTGTACAATCACAGAGCCTCTGATGATGAAACAAATCTTGTTTCGAAATATAAGGCATACAACAAAAGAGTGTCTTTAAGAATTCAGCCCAACCTTGCCGAATAACCCTAGAATAAAATTTACAAAATTTTGTTTTTCAACAAGTACGGCATACTTCCCCAGTCTTTCGTATATATATATATACAGGATGTCCCAGCGAGACCTTTCATTAGAAGTTTATGAGGTTCTGGCCAAAATAGAAATTTGAACATTTAGAATTAGATACAAGTGATTGCGTTCTCTTCAGCTAAAATATTTTCAGATGTCTAGCACTTCCGGTTATACCGGAAGTCGCCATCTACTTTATTATTTTAAATGGAACACCCTATTTATTTTTGCACTTTTAGATGGGAATTATAATTTTGAATCTTTGTTATTGAAACCATACCATGTCTATCTATTACAGTTTTTGAGATAAAAATTATTTTCCCAAATCATGGCAGGTGCTTGACGTTTTCAAAATGGGCTGTAACTCTTATTTGAAACGGGATAGAAAATTGAAATCTAATTAAGTTTGTAGTTTAAAGATCCCTTTATCGTAGGTATTCTTTAAAATAAACATCTTTGCCTGAGAATAATTCTTAAATTTATACTTTTCATCAAGAGTTAAAAATATAAAAAGATCGATTTTTTTCAAATGGAATGCCATTTTTCGTTCCGTAATCAAATTGGTGATAAAATTTGGCACAAAGTGGTATTACGTGTTCCTATACCTAAATCAAACTGTTTTAGAGTTATTTCCAAAAAACGGAAAATTTTACCATTATAAAAAATAATTTTTCAAATGTCAAGTTATGGAAACTCATTAACTAATAGAGTGCCTTTACGAAGTTTCATTTCAAGTTGCAAAATGAATAAAAGCAACGAAAATAATGTTTATACAAATCAAGAAATTCTTAATTTATTTTTTATACACGGAAAATGCGACAAAATTGTTAGCAGAACTTGCAGAATATTTAACGAAAACTATCCGCACTTACTTCAGATGGCAAAAAATTGATATAAAAAACTAGAAACAAATTATAATAAATGTTCGAAATGGCGGCCGTTCGCATTCAAGCACGTGTTAAGCGTGAAGAAACACCCTCAAGTGTCGCTGTTCGTACTTCTTGAGGAGAGAGCCTGTTGAATGCTGCTCGCACGCGTACTTCCAATTCCTCCCTCGTGTTCACCGGTGTCTGGTAGACCTGATTTTTGATATGTCCCCGAAGGTAGAAATCCAAAGGTGTCAAATCTGGAAACTTTGCAGGCGAGTTCCATGGTCCTAACCGCCTTATCCACCTGTCTTCGAACATTAAGGTGAGTTCTTGGGATACTTCCTGGGTGCAATGGGCCGGAGCTCCATCCAGTTGAAACCAAGAGCTTCTTCGCAAGTTCAAAGGCAGGCTGTCAAGAAAATCTTCTACTATACAGTTCGTAATAAATGTAAGTAACGCTCCGACGTTAACACGCCATCGTAAATGATGTAAGAGAACCGATCATCCATCATAAGGCAAAAAACATTGAAACTAAACCTGCTCTGATAGTTTCTTTGTCGGATCTTATGCGGATTGGCTGACGCCCAGACATGGTTGTTATGCCTGTTAAAAATCCCTTCACGTGAAAATTTATATTCATCCGTCCAGATAATTTTTCTCAAAAAGTTCTCTTTCTCTTGACTTCGAAGATATAGCATCTCACAGAACTTAACTCTGTCGTCGGGGTCTTGAGGATGAAGGTTTTACACTAACGAGAACTTGTAATCGTGGAAGTGATGCTTCTTCAAAATCCTCTGTACTGAATTCCTACTGATTCCCAGATCTTCTTCGGCAGCTCGAGGTGAGGCGTTGGAATTGGCCTCGAAATAAGCCAAGGTATTCAACTCAGCCTCTTCATTATCAACTGTAGTTTTTGGCGAAGTCACTTTGAAATACGATACTTTTCTTGTGGGACAAATAGGGTACCCATTCGTTAACAGCTAATCCAGTTATTTTTGTCCTATAACGAATATTTATTTTTGATGTACTTTTGTGCAACTAAATATTAATGCAGCTGAATTTAAATTTCTCGCTTTATGCATTGTGATAGCTATTTCAAACACCATGTGGCACTGCTAATTATGTTCATAACGTAAGCACTGCTGCTGTTAAACATCTACACCGTGTTGATTCGTTTTGCAGACAGCAAAATAGCATGTAAAACTAAATACCGCGTGTCCACTTTCATTACGCACAATAGGGATTTCAATGCAATTTTTTTTAAATTGTAAATTCCTGCTCTTCTATGGAATATATCATAAAGCACTAAACGGCATAATACGTAGCTTTCTGTTATGCATTAGATAAGACTATTTTTACTGTTTTTCGAATAAAAGAGCTTTCAAAATTAAAAAATTAAATAAGCAGATATTTTTGTATTCCACAGTTTTGATCAAGCAGGCAAACTTCTAACTGATAAACTTTATTGATTTTTAAAGTTTTGTAATGAAAAATAGAGACGTCAAACATAATTCGTATTAAAAAATATTTATTTATAAATTAATAGGTACTACACCAAATGTTGAAATAATTCGCCGTTTACGGTCAACCTGCCCTAGAAGCTTGTACGAACTGCTATGAAAATTTCTGATTATTGTGAAAACTTTCTTAAGGCACTTTTTGGTGCAATTCATTGCTATTAATTACAATTATCTGAAGCACATAGTTTTCGAGATATAAGTAAAACTTCTGAATGTTTACATGGAACACACACGTTCTTGGTAGAGATTGCAAGCTGCGTCTATATTTTCACCTACTTCTATAAAGCATTTTAACCTATCGTACTTATAATTTCCGTACATTTTTTATTGATTTTTAGAAAAATAATTTAAGAAATCTCATAATCGGTTCAAAGAATGCGTTGAACGTTGACAGTAGTCTACTGTGACAATAGAAAAGAACGTCAATTGTTTCAATAATAAGTCATAACCTACTGAAATATTGTAAAAATTTTGAAAAGCTTATCTCTCGCAAATGCTTTGATTAATATATCAAGTATATTACATATATTTTTGAAAAGGTAATTTTATGCTCTTTTTAAAAATGCGAAAATATACAGGGTGTTCTATATAAAAATTCAGAAGTTTTGCTTATATCTCGAAAACTATGCGCTTCAGAAAATTGTAAGTGTTAAGAGCAATGAATTCTACGTCAAAAAGTGCCTTAAGAAAATTTTTACAGAAATCAAAAATTGTCATAAACAAAAGAGTTACGATGGTTTTTAGAAATTGCAGAATTTCGAAAAAAACACCTTGTAGCTCCGAAACGGTACAAGATATCAAAATGTGGTCTTCACCTTTAATTTTCTACTAAAAATCGAGCTCCAGGCACCGAAGTCAGAATTTATTTAAATCCTCTAGAAATAAAAGTGTCAAATTTGGCCCATCCTGTACATAATTTGCTAAGTTATACCATCAGTAGGATTATTAAACATCTTGAAATAACAGCAATAATGTTAGAAATCTTTTACAGCGAATACTCTTTATTGATAAGGTTCACATGGAACCCCAAATTCTCAAAATTTTCTGTATTGGAGTACCTACTCAAAATTTACATTAAGTGTCCCTAACCGAAGTCGACACCATCAAATTAACGTATGGGCAGGAATTTTAGGAATCATTCGTTGTTCATTCATATTGTTCATCATTCATTTATTGTTCATTCGTTTATTTCAAGGATTTATTAGAGAAATAACTTTACCGCACTGTTAATATAGCTGCATTCCTTTTGCCACAAATCTCACTTCAGATCACATAAACGTCATTTCCGTTAACACGAACAAGTAAGTTTGAACGGATATTTCAATCTAGCAACCAACGGGAATGCTCGAGCGGCAAGCCGGCAAGGTGGGAGGTCGAAATCTCAATTCAAACACACTTGTTCATGCTAGCGGAAATGACGTTTATCTGATCTGAGGTGAGATTTGTGGTAAAAGGAAAGCACCTATTGTGATATTCAGTGCTATTCTGCAGCATAGTGGCTAAATTCGTATTCACTCAATACGAATTTAACCACTGACGTCAGTAGCCAACGTAACCACTACGCTACAGAATAGCACTGATTAGCTGTTTTCGATTATGCGTGCTGGAGAGCATCGGAGTAACTCCGGGCTTCTCATACAATGAAAATCTGTGAAAATCGAATATACCTAGTGTTGTGAGTAGAAAAATAGCCATCATAATATCCGGATATTTATCCGGATATATATCCACGGCTATAAATATTAATAGCCGAGTGGCTAATTATTTCAAATTTGTCGCCAAATAATTTATTTAAGGTTAGTTTTTTGTGGCTAGTACCAATAGTTTGTCTTTGTGTTATCTTGTTTTGATGTACATATTTGTTATTACTGCTAGTACCTAATAGGTAGTACGTTGTACGTTACTACTAGTACCTAGTCCTACTATAATATAAAGTAAGTAATCTCTATGCATTTAACTATTCTACTTACAATTAAGTTTTCTATTTTGATTTAAAGGTTATCAAATTCAAATATGCCACGAAATGAAAGTGAAGTGTGGAAATACTTTAATAAGCAGAAGCAGGGCAAATATTTTCAAGCAAAATGTAAATTTTGTGGAGAATCATATTTATCAAATCCTAAAAGAATGAGAAATCATCTTATCGGCAAATGCAAGAACTGCCCGATACAAGTGAAACAGCAGTTTTCTTCTTCAGGGAATGTAAGTTTCTCCTACAATTTTATTGATATTTTATTTAAGTCTAACACTATTCACAGACTGAATTCCAAACTGATAGTAGGGGTTCTTCTAGTTCTACTGCTTTGACTTCTTTTCTCGACCGCTTAATGTCCCAGGATCAAGCTGAATTAGAAAAACTATTTGCGAAGGCAATTTACTCTTCAATGACACCCCTTCGGATCTCTGAAGATTTTTATTGGCAACAATTTTTTAAACAATTACGTCCTTCTTTTCAACTTCCTTCGCGGTACAAATTATCAAATACCTTGCTTGAACAAGAATATGAAAGTGCTCAAGCGTACGTAAGTTTGAAAATTAAAGAATCAAACTCCTTATGTTTGCTCTCTGACGGTTGGACTGATATAACTGGAAATGCACTTATTAACATAATTTTCTTAGTACCCGAGCCAATCTTTTTTCGAGCAATGGATACTAAAGCAGAATCACACACTGCCCCTTATATTGCTTCTGTTTCAAGTGAAGCTATCAATGCGGTTGGTCCTCATAAAGTTCATGCTGTCGTAACAGATAATGCTTCAAACATGAAGGCAGCATGGAGATTATTAAGAGAAGCATATCCGCATTTAATAATTTATGGTTGTAAAGCCCACGGTTTAAATTTATTGGTGAAGGATATTATTTCAGTGCCAGTAATTTCAAATGTAATAAAGAAAGCAAAGGATGTAATACAGTTTTATAAGCAAAAGCAAGTTCCAAGGCATATCCTGGAAAAAATCCAAAAGGAGAAACACGGAAAATCTATGGCACTGCTACTTCCTGTGGACACCCGTTGGGGCTCATATGCTATGTCATTGAAATCACTGATACAATCACGTTCAAGTCTACAGGCAGCAAGTGTCAGTGAAGAAGTCTCAGTTCTTTTAGATAGTAAAATGAGAAAGGAAATCCTAGATTATGACTCTTTTTGGCCCTTGTTGGACAATGTATATTCACTGCTCAAAAGTCCATCAGATTTGATAAACGAAATAGAGGGTGATAAACTAAATTTGTCGTACATATATAAGAAACAACACCAAATGTATGATGAACTTCTTTCTAATATTAAATTTCTTAGTCAGGTAGACCAAGGTACAATTATTGACTCCGTAGAAAAAAGAAAGCAGTTTATGTATCACCCAGCTGAATTAGCCGCTCATATTTTGAATCCCAAAAATCAAGGTAACTGTTTAAATGAAAAGGAGGAACAAGAAGCGTTTGATTTTATTATTCAACAATCAATTTATTATGATTTAGACACAGCAAAAGTTATTGCCGATTTAAGTGAATACAATGGGAGACAGGAATTATGGTCACGAGAAGCTTTGTGGAAGGCTGCTGAACATACAACTCCAGTAGCGTGGTGGAGCGGTTTGTGCGGTAAACGAGAATTAAGCAAACTAGCGAAAATTTTGTTAAATTTACCTTGTACATCTACTTCTTGTGAAAGAAATTGGAGTTTGTTCTCTAATGTGAAAACAAAAAAGAGGAATAGACTCTCAGTTGAAAAAGCAACTAAATTAGTTACGATAAAAAATCATTTAAATCTCTTGACTAAAGATGAAAATAAGGAAAGAACAAATATCGAAGAAGGGGAAGAAAAGGAAGAAGAAACTGATATTGAAGAAATTATTATAGATTTTGATTCAGAAGAAGAAACTGAAGAAGGAGAAGAAAATGATATGTAACTTATTATTATTTGATAGAGGTGTTCGTATGAATAAAATGTTATTTTAAGAAAACATGCACTTACAGTTATGTATTTGTCGGTGTTTACTTTTACTCCCTTTGTACTCGCCAACAGGGATACAGGATCCAATAATTTTCGTTTTTTCTCGCTACAAGTAGCCAAGTAGGTATGGTATAGTAACGCATTAAAAGAATTTAAAAGAAATTCAGAAATAATAATGTAATGTATATTTCATTGAATTGGTAAAATTGCAAAAGTAATTGGCAATTAAACGTAACATTCGTATGTGGTTTTTTAAATCTAAACAGAAAGGAATATAATTTAAAAAAATTGCTTCTACTACATAACTAATTTTATTTTAGTGTTATTGTAAAGAAAGAAAAATATTAACAAATAAAGCCGGTTCTTCTGTTATAAATATACTCGAAATTGAATAAAAAGTCAATAAGTAGCCGATTATATTATTTATCTGCTGCTACTTTTGTTTTTCTTTTAACCGAATAAATATTGGATATCTATCCTGATATATATCGGATATATATCCTGATATTTAGCAGGATATATATCCTGATATATATCGGATATATCCTGATATTTAGCAGGATATTTTCAAATGCAAAATATCCGGCTATTTTTGCTATTTATATAAATAGCCGGCTATTTTACAACACTAAATATACCAGAGCAGCCTGGGGTGTCCTGGAGTACTTCAGTGCATATAATCAAAAGCAGCTATTGCTATTGTTGAATAGTTACAGCTGAATTTAAAAAAAACGGGAAATGAAGTTTTTCCAATTGTAAATTTGGTTGCATTTGTCAATTGTCTACTTGACAACAGGGACTTGACAATACATACCTTTTAAAAAAATCTAACCTATTTATTTATAAACTGACGTAGCGTCAAATAATTCTAACCTATTTCTAATTAAGTCATTTCACAATATGAAAATTTTGAAAAAATGTGCCAATTTTTTTTTGACATTTCCCGTTTTTATTGATTTCAGCTGTAAATACCAAATATTATAGAAAGTAGGGTTATATCGGTCACGCCACCGTTCAGTGTTTTCATAGAATCGATTTAATCAATCAATTTGTTTGTTGAATGCCCCTATTGAAAATATTGTCATTTACCTCTCAAAGTTCATCTCTATGAATACATAGCAACTTAGGACCATCTTAAACATATAAGACAAATTTACGAAAGATGGTCTCAAGCACTTGCCTTAGTCATGACCACGGTAGAAGATATGACAGGCATTCAGACGAACCCGGGCCATGCTCTAAGATCACTATTTCGAGTCCGAGCAATGCGAGAAAGAGAACGGTGTAAAGGAAAGAAAAGTAAAGACCGTGTGCGGCACGGAGTAGAAGCACATCAACAAATTATTTCTTACATAAGTTTATGAATTTTCACTTTTTAGGTAAATTTGCAGTAGTCTCGAGCTTGACGAAGTTTTACTTAAAACTGAGATTTCTTTCATCAGTCGGTAAATGTGTTACTCAAAATGATGCCCCGCCTACCGTACCTAAACTATTACCTACCTCACTTGCACACTGACCCCTCGCTTTCGTGTGCCGGCACCGAAGGTATTGCCAGAACACCTCTATATCTTCCGTGATCACGACTATGAATACGGCCCTTAAAGATATAAGACCAAACTTACGAAAGATTGTCTTAAGCACTTGCTTAAGTCATGACTAGGAATATGAGCCCATTATTCAACATTAAAAAAAATATATCGGTACTGCAATACTTGATAGAACTACAAACATCTTTTAAACAAATGATGCTAATAACATGCTTTTAATTAATGAAATGATCACATAATTATTATTTTATAAGAAATAATAAAATGGAAACCTGTAAGACAGCTTGACATTTCTGAGCTTCATCGGCAAGAACATGAATAACACTGTAAGGTCCTCCACGAGCACCAAACAAATCCAATTCATTCATCGCTTCTAAAGCAGCTTTTGCCATTCCAATGGAACTAGCATTTAATTCTGGCAAACCATGATTAGTTTTATCACCCCTCTCCCAAATACCATAATCTGGAGTGCAATATGCACATTCAATGTAAAATACGAGGTTCTGAATAAAAGCTACTTCGTCCAAGTTGAATATAATTTGTAGACCAGATGCTGTCATCTGAGCCAGTATTAACAGATATAATGAAATAGCATCAATTTGCAGGTGGCCCCATTTTTCATCACCAACAACAGTTTGGCCAGTTAGAGATGAATACTTTGCATGCAAAGAATCCAAGGGATTTTGAGTCATTTTAAAACATTCCACTTTGTGTTTCTGCTGCATCATTGCCATAAGCAGTCCTCGCATGAGTTTGACACATGACTGTTCTAGCTCATACGTCTTCGCCCTGTCTTCATCTTGGTCTGCCATTTTTTTGTAGGACATCGAGAGGCCCCAAACTGCTAATATGCAATACACATTATCCCTTATCCATGCATGATTATTTTCTAAGCTGGCAGGAAATAACCCCGTCACAGGATTTTGGTGGTTCATGATAATTTTATGCACAATTCTTTGGTAGTAGTCAAGTCGGACGCCCGAATTACTTCGACTCCTCATTTCTATTTCTATTATAACTAGCACACTAATAATATTAGGAGCACCACCAAGTAGGTATTAAACTGACCTTCCAATGTCAAAGCTATGCTATGGTCACTTGTGTCAAAGCCAGGGTTGGCCAGGGTGCCCAGATCAAAACTGGTCGGATTCGCCAAAAGAGGGCACTGAGATAGCCAAAACCGCCAATTGCCAACTACATTCTAAGAAATTCCTAAAGAAAATAAATTCCAACTGATCCCAAATAAAGCAATGTAAATTTTTAAAATTTATTAAACATAAAACGAACAAATTGCCTAATTTCGGCATGTAAAATGAATAATTTAAAATATTGTAACGATTTTAAAGGTTCTATTAATTTTTATTTTGAAACAAAACACGAAATAGTTAAACTAATTTATTTAAAAACAAACGAATTAACACTAACTTAAACAATAATTTATTTATAAACTTATACGTAATTTATTTTAACAGCCGAGCGAAAGTTTATAACGCGGCTTCAATTCCGAACTGTCAAATCTGAATTGAATTCCATTCACCGGCCGCGTGTTTTATAATGCCGGGGTTGTTTATCTCGAACATTCGAGTGTGCGACGGAATGTCTAGTCTAGTTTATTCTGCCGGCAGCACTTTCTCGACTGTCGCCTAAGGTGCGTCGACTAGACGGCCGTGACACAAGAGACAGTTTGACGCCGGCTGGTGTCGACGGATCATTACACTATAGGCGCCATGCACTCTAGCACATTTCTGCATTCAGCGCCGCCTGACGTGGTGATTTGTGAATTAGTGATATGAACATATTTCTTGAGACTCATTGCATGGGAATAATATCACTCTTATGACAATTTACGATTGTAGTACATAATACTTGAACTTGTTTAAAAATCACGGTTAAGAAAACAAATTTTAACGGTAAAACAATTAGATGGATATACGTAAAAATTAATGAAAGGAAGTGGAAGCTCATAGCGAGGAAGTTGAATTTTTAGTATTTATTAACTAATTTAATAGTTGCGGATTTCACAAACGTTACTTAAATTTGGTCATTCGTTAAAAGTAAACGTTGCCATGGTTACATGTGTTGAAGGTATAGGAATGATTATTTTTAATCGATGATTAAAGTTAAGTGACGTTTGTGAAATCAAGCGTTAGCGTCGAAAACAGAAAACGTGCTAACGTAACTAGAAGTTAAACTAGTTCTTCATAGGTGGCGCATCAAGAGTTGGAAGCTTAGATGAAAGAATAATTAGATGTCAAAGCCAACGTTATATACGCAGAGCAATAAACTGCGCCCTCACACGGCCTGGGAGGAATTAAAATCAAAAAAGGCGCGCAGTTTAAATAAAACTATTTGAACGTAAACTGAATGGTTTTGTCCACGAAACTGAAGAATTTAGTATGTACATTGAGCAATATTCTTATGTGCCCAAGATACTAAATAGTTAGTTCCTTGAAATAAGTACGTATATTTTACATGTGAACATTTTTATATGATCAGAAATAAAATAATTTAATATCTTCAGCAATAAAAATCAAAGACATGGTTAAAATTATCTTTATTTCATTATTTACAAATACAAGACAAATCATTACAAGAATCAGAAAAAGTATACATATTTAGAAACATTTCTTTCAATTAAAACAACATGCGGAGGCACTTGCCATCGTCTCAACTGAAATTTACGTTGCCGAAGCTTTTCAAGTTAATCTAAATGAATAATAATTTTGAAAAAATCTGTGAAAGATTTAAAAACAGGAGTATTCATTGAAAATTTTCAAAATCTTTTTGTTATCATTTTGAAATTACCTGCATTTGTAATTTTTATTTATAAAAGGCAGAAGAGAACTGTGTGCCTCCGGAAATAGTGAAAATATTCGATTACGTTGATTTTGGACTTCAATTCTTTGAACTGGGTGAAACTTACGATGCCAGCTAAATACTCGTCTTTATGGTAATAGTGTTAAATAATTTCTTATAAACATTGATGACTGTGTGCACCGAACAAATGAACTCAGCTTAACCTTTAAGTTCAAATTCAGTTAATTTATTCGATGCATACGACCATAAAACATATAATATGAATTTATTTTTCGTTTCTCAGTAGAGCAAAGTTGAGAGCGAATTTATGTAGAGAAATACTTCAGCGCTGCATCCGTATTTAGTCCACGACAAGGAACAATACATTTTTTCTTATTTTTTTTTTTTTTTTCACTTTCTTCTATATATTTTCAGAGTGCTAAAGTTAGACTTGAACAATATATTCCACTCTTTCTATCTGTTGCGACTTACATAATTTCTTCTACCTATTTTCTCTTTTTTTCCTAATTCTACTCTGCCCTTTGAATATCTTTCTTGATCTTCCTACTTAGCGTTTTCTTTTCTCCCTTATTATTCGCTTTGTTATCCTTTTCTCATTCATTCTACTTAATTGCCCATACCACTTTAATTTTCTCGCTTCTAGTTCCCGTTATTTCTTTCTTTCCTTTTTCCTTCTTAATTCGTTAATTTCTTCATTTATCCATTCTAATCTTCTCTACAGATTTTTTTTTGGTATTTAATTTATGTCTTTGTTATTTCCATGTTTCTAATATGTACATGTGTCTATCTGTCTCTCTTCCGTACATTATTATCTGAACTACTTTTTTATTATGGCAGTCATTTATGATAATTCGCAATTTGCCATAATTCATACATTGTATGTCTTCTGTGTTTCGCATACTTCTATTGCGTTCATTACTTTAATTCCTTTAACATTTACTTCCTTCTTTATGTTTATCAAGTTTATTATTGAATTCATATTTGTAAGATTTTTTCCATGTTTTAAGTGATTTCTTCCCGGTTTGTTTTTTTTTCTTTTCTCTGTTGTACATAAGTCTGCTTTGAATAGTTCTGTTGTACGTTATTTCTCTTTTATTATTTATTTTATTCTAATTGGATATAAGTTTCATACTGCGCATGATTCGAACGGTTGAGAATTTGATATAAGCTTTGTTTTGGTTCCAACTTGGAACTGTTCTGAAACTGTTCGCACATGCGTATTATGCTTTTAGTGTTTTGGTTCGTTCAGAATCAGTTCCGAACTAGCAATTCACTGTTTTGGTTAATTTCTGGAACTGTTCCAGAACCGTTCTAGAACAGTTACAGCAGTTCCTACCTTTTACTAGGAACTGATATGGAATTCCGAGTTCGTACGTGCGCAAATCTTATGCAGTAGCTTTGTTTTGGTTCCAACTTGGAACTGTTCTGAAACTGTTCGCACATGCGTATTATGCTTTTAGTGTTTTGGTTCGTTCAGAATCAGTTCCGAACTAACAATTCACTGTTTTGGTTCATTTCTGGAACTGTTCCAGAACCGTTCTAGAACAGTTACAGCAGTTCCTACCTTTTAGTAGGAACTGATATAGAATTCCGAGTTCGTACGTGCGCAAATCTTATGCAGTCAGTATTGCTGTATTATATTAATCAAAATAAGCTTCATATAATTAACTATTCATATAATTATGAAAAAATAATGGAAATGTTTTTATAAAATACTTTTGCCTAAAATATAATTTTGAATTGGGTACTGATTTTACATGGATTATTCAATAACTAATCCAATATATGTGAGTAGAGTTAAAATTAACATAGTATTTTTATTTACAAGGTGGTTTATTACAAGTAGGTAAAATGTACTCTAACTTCTGTTTTGGTTTATGCAGTACCAGAACTATCACAGAACTGTTCTAGAATTGAACGCTCAAGCGCAACCAGTTCTGCACAGTTCGGGAATCGTTCTGAAGTGGTTCTGAAATAATAACCAAAACAAAGCTAGTTAGTATTGCTGTATTATATTAATCAAAATAAGTTTCATATAATTAACTATTCATATAATTAAGAAAAAATAATACAAAATGAAAAAACTAAAATATAATTTTGAATTGGGTACTGATTATACATGGATTATTCAATAACTAATCCAGTATATGTGAGTAGAGTTAACATAGTATTTTTATTTACAAGGTAGTTTATTACAAGTAGGTAGAATGTACTCTAACTTCTGTTTTGGTTTATGCAGTACCAGAACTATCACAGAAGTGTTCTAGAATTGAACGCTCAAGCGCAACCAGTTCTGCACAGTTCGGAAATCGTTCTGAAATAATAACCAAAACCATGGCCTTCTAAATGAAAAGCGAGTTCTATCTGGCCTGTGCAAAAGTGCAGTTCAGGCGTGCTCCGCCAAGCACTACTTATGGGGCGCTTTTTTAACCTAAAATCTTGACAATTCTGTCACGTGTGAATGAGTTCGTGTAAGAACAATTAATCTTATTATTCTAAAAATTTGAGCATACTGAAGATTATTTACGTTAGAATAAAGTATTTATGTCCAATTTCGACTACTTAATTTAGCATTAAACTATTACCATTTTAGATTAAAATCTTACCTGCACATACTTAAAATTTCTGTGGTAAGTTACAACATGTATAATAAAGCTACTTTTCTTACTGTGCGTAATTATCATCGCCCTCTTTAACACGTTTTATTTATAACACGAAAGCTTTTTAAAATGACAGTTTTTCTTTATTGCGCAAGCATACTTCACTCCGACGTGATCAAATATTTGTGCATGAATCTATAAAGTTTATACCATATAAATTATGTTGTATTACGGTAATTACAGTATTAATTAATTTTGAGTGAACTCACTTTGATTGACAGTAATGACAGTGCATTTCACTCAGTGCCGTCAGTGCCCCATAACCAGCGCCAAAGTGGCGACTTTTGGCGTTTTCTCGAGCACAAAAGTTCAATGTAAATTTTTCAAAACGCCCAGGCCAATTAGAACTCGCTTTTCATTTAGAAGGCCATGACCAAAACAAAGCTATTCTGTCAAATGGAACAGAACTATTGACTTGCATCCGCTTAAATTTATTTATTTATTTTGACAAAAATAATGCTCTCTTAAAGACGTTTTTGTTAATAATTCGCTCCGAGTAGAAATGTGAGAGAGAACATTTAGAGATTCAGTGCACGTAAGAGTGAGAAAAATAGCGCTCCGATCGAATTAACGAAATCGCCTTAAGATATCCGATCCAGAATATGATAAGCAATATATTGACAGAAACTTCAAAATTTCGGGAACCTCTTAAGCGGTCTATATTTTTACATAGAAATCTTACCTTGTAATCCAGAAAAATAAAACACTATAAACAGAAAAAATAATTAGAATACATGAACAGAAATCCGCAATAAGTTAATTAATAATAAATTCAAGGAGAGACTGAATTAACACTTTCACTTCTGACAGACACTTTAAATCAAAATTTAAATAAAAATGTAACCATGGTAACAGTACGTGCAAACATTACAGATTACTTTGTTTCTAAATATAGTGTCATCTATCGGCCCGGGAGGAATTATAAATTCGTTTGAACCATGGTATCATCCATAAACATCTATTGATAAATCTGCACCTCTGTAAGCTACACGGAATTTTTGTAATGCACGTGTTTAAGTGCGTACTAATACAAATACACAAGTTGATTTAATGTAAATGTCACATATAACACAATCCTGATAGATCATACACTCAGGATCGACGCCAAAACACGATTTGTTGTGTAGCATACAAGGGTTTGTTTAGTTCACACCAGGTGGCGAACGCTTAGCTGCAAACTTCAATACTCTTTCATCTAGGGTTGGAGCGTTGGAACAACCCTTAAGGCTCCCCTGTAGTCGTATCTGCAGTATAGTAAAATAGTACATTTTTAGAATCCGTTTTACAGGCGTATTATTATAGTTGAAAAAATGCTCGCAATCTAGAAATGTTCGTTTTTGTAAACTACAGTGCGGAGACATTTTCTTTTTTTCAAAATGTAAGTAGTTTTTTTTAATATTGTTTTTGTGAAAACTAAGAAAAAACTAATGAATTAGGCAACTTTATGTACAGTGTTGGCATGATTTATAACCGTGTACCTGAACCCCAGCGTGAATGCTGTGGCCTTCTTGGAAAATTCTCTCGAGGCCATTAAATATGGAGCTTCACCAATCCCTTAATTTGTTGCAGTAGTTGCGTAAAACATGACTACGACATTCTATTTTTTCAATAAAAATGTTAGGACCGTAGGGTTAAAGCATCATGAATTTTTCTATAACGCTACTGTGACCGTCGTCTATAATTTTGTCGTATACAAGGTGCCCGGATTTCGTTAGGACAACATGGGTAACTTTTTTATTCGAAGATATAGAGAGATGGTTAAATTAGTAAAAAGGTGCGGGTTCAAGAGCTCATTGAGAATACGTTTTCAAATTTTACTTGTCATGGCTAACTTGGTTAAAATTAAAAAAAAAAAATTCATAATTTCTTTTATTTGGCGTAACTTTTTTGTTACTTAGGATATTTAGATGCGGTTTGAATTAATTTGTATGGTAATTTAAATATTTTTATTGGCAAAACAAAACCAAACTCAATTACAAAAACAATAATCAAAAATATTAAATCGCTCAAATAGTTTTGCATTGTTTGCAATGCAAAGTAGGCACCGTTTCTGAACCCTAATATTAATGACTACGGATAGTATTGCCATTAATACTGTTAAATGCCGCAAGTACTGCAAATTAGTTCAAACTATGCATTGCCATTTGATGATTGAAATCCCTCTAAGACAATATGACTTTCCATAGAAATTGAAGTTTTGGTACAATTTTTAAAATGCGTGTGTTGCATTTTTTTGTTTATTTTTTTTTCTTGTCTTATTTTTTTGACAAATTGAACAAAGTTTACTCTTAACACCAATATAACGAATTCACGATTTCAGTTAGCAACACTTTGTTCCTTTCATTTTATTTATTATGGTGACGTTTCATAGTTTCATAGATTGATGTTTTGTTACTATGTCAACAAATGCTTGACATACCTTGATATATTGTTATTCTTCGACACTCTCATACTACATCTGTTTGTTATCCTGAACTGGTGTACACCAACGCATACTTTTTCACAAAATACGCTTTAATGCAACCTTCAATGTTTGTGTGGTATGTCAGTATAGATGTGTATGATTTGTATTGACATATTATCAAAGAATTTAGGCTTCATTAAGGCATATTTCGTTAAAAAAAGTGTGCACTAGTGTACACCAGTGCAGGATAACAAACAGACCTAATGTTAGCGTTATTTTCGTCAACTAGACGAAAAAATAGCATGATCTACACGTTAGAAAAGTGAATTTCCATATTCGTAAATGGAGGTCACACATTCTCTTCTTTCAACAAGTTTAGATCATGAAATTAGAATAGATTTAAAATATCAACGTTTGAATAATTTTGATTTTGATTCTCAACTTTTTTTTGTTTTCGTTTAAAATTTACAGTAACGCGAAATGCAAAATGCATTGTTGTTTTCATCGAAATTTCCAACCTATTTTAGCCTAGAAAAAAAATCCCCGAAAATGCTCATTTTTTCATAAAATTTTCATTTAAATTAATAAAATTGTAAATTTTTATAAATATAGTTTGTTAAATGGATATTTTTATGCACGTCATTATCAAACAACACTAGTAAAAATAATTTGTATGTATAGCTATCTACATCGATCGTTCGGATTGAAAAAGGAACGCCTTTATGTGAATGTCTTTAAAGTAAGACATATGGTTTACAAGTGGTAGATAAGGAAAGATTATAAAATACGGTAATCAAGTTCTGTCTAATGTAAATCTGATATTTGCTTAATTTGATGTTTTGCCTTCTTTCAAATTTAATTTTGCCTTACAGACTCATTTAGTTATAATATATCTCTATTTAAAAACATTTAAAATACAATAATTAGAAAATTTTGTTTGATAAAATGCCAGGAAAACGTTTACATTCGCAAACGCATAACGGTTTCATAACCTTTTTTTACAGTTACTATTTAAATAGTACTTGATTTGACTAAAAAGTATTGATTTGTTTCATACGGATAAATTTCAATGACGTGTGTAAAAAGATCCATTTAACAAACTTGTATCTCATAACCCAAAACTCAAAAACTGTTGAAGATGGAAGTAGGAAATGCTAATACAGATCGATGCAGCATTTAATTCCACATACCATGTTGTATTAAAATAATTAATTAATTAATAATACGTACTAATTTTTAATTAAGAAAGTTGATTGCAGCCCGGCAGAAAGTAAAAGTGTCATAAAAATGTATTCAATAAAGCCAAATTGTAACATTTGATTTGTTCTCGTTTTTAATTTAGACAAATTAAGCACCTATATTAGTATAATAATAATTTGTGGGAATAGATGTGTGCATTAGAAATATAAAATTAAGGCCCTTCTAGAGTAAAAAAAATCTGTTTGGATGTGAAATTGGTTGCCTATACATCCCTGCACACAAAGATCTACGAAAGCCATGACAGATGTCAATCGAATTCGACTTGGGGTGGGTATATACGTTAGGCCTCTAGGGTCATAAAATGTAAATTATTTTAACCCAAAAAGAAATTTAGGTACACAATCCTGCAGTTTCAGGACCTGACCATGGAGCGAGTGCTTTACGTGTGGTTCTGTAATATTTTGCTTTGTATTTCAGAATAGTATCTCATTAAAATTTTTTTTTGTGTTTGCTTCATTTTATGTTTTTATTTAAAAATTACTCATTTTTCAATAAAATATAGTTATTCTCAATTAAAAATGAAGTATGTTATTGTTTAAATTGTGATAAACATAAAATAAAGCAAACATTAAAAGTAAACAATTTAAACTGGATATTGTTCTGAAATATACAAAGCAAAAAATCACCGCACGTGAAAGTAAAGCAATCGATTGCTTACAAGGCATTACCTTAGTCAGGTCCCGAAACAGTAGAATTACCGAAATTTATATTGCTAATTTTATATTTCTAATGCACACATCTTCTCCCACAAATTATTATTATATTAATATAGGTGCTTGATTCGTCTAAATTAAAAAAGAAAACAAATCAAATGTTACAATTTGGCTTTATTGAATACATTTTTATGACACTTTTACTTTCTGCTGGGCTGTAATCAATTTTCTTAATTAAAAATTAGTATGCATTATTAATTAATTAATTAACTAATTGTTTTAATACAACATGGTATGTGGAATTAAATGCTGCATCGATCTGTATTAGCATTCCCTATATCCATCTTCAACAGTTTTTGGGTTATAAGATATTTTTGACTTAATTCATAAAAATTTACAATTTTATTAATTTAAATATTTTTAATTTTGTTGATATAGCCATGAAAACAACAATGCATTTTGCATTTCGCGTTACTGTAAATTTTAAACGAAAGCAAAGAAAAGTTGAGAATCAAAATAAAAATTATTCAAACGTTGATATTTTAAATCTATTCTAATTTCATGAAGAATGATCTAAAATTGTTGAGAGAAGAGAATGTGTGTTCAATGAAATATATCTCCTCTTGTCTCATATGAAAAAAACAAAGTTTGGAAGGTATGAACCTAACTTCTTGGAACTTGAAAAGATGTATGAAAACGAGACGAAGTTCAATAACAAATAACGAAGATAATTAGGCAATGGTTTTAAAACACTTTTACGCTAACCCGGAGAGCTGCAAACTAGTGGCTATTTTCTTCCATTCAATGTAATGAATAGGGATCGGGCAAATATAAGTCGACGTCATCTCATTAGCGGCGCGCCTGGTGATCGCAGGCTCGCAGGTCGATGCGTTATTTTAAAATTTAAAAGAATAAGTTATAATTTTTTCTTCGTAATTTTAGGAAATTTTATTCTTCTACGCCTATATGGTTCTGACGCAATTATACGGCAAATCCAAAGGTCAGGGTACAATTGATCAGCACTGTGAGTTACGGAATCATTCCACTTTGTGAAAACTAAATTTTACTGTGCGACTGTAATTGTTTTATGATGCTATACGAGCCACATTAGTTAGTTCGCATCCTTATTTTTTCGCGACAATACTCAATTAACACGCTAGGAGTGTCTGCGGGACTTGTCCGCTGCAGCATAACAACTTTGCCATTGCATTAGAATTTGAACCGCGCAAAATATGTGGCACCGATCCGTGGTAATGAAATTCATTCTTTAACCTTTTATAAGATTACAAGCATTCCAAAAAAAAGGATGATCAAAGACCAATTAAATTTCTGAATTTACATTTGCGAAACGCTATTTTCTTTGCTCTACTACAAAATTTGTAGTAACAATAAATAGTAAAATGCAAGCTGCTATCATTTTCATGCTATATTAACAAAATTAAAAATATTTGATTTATTAAAATTGTAATTTTTTATGAATTAAATCAAAAATGTTTCTTTACTCAAAAACTGTTAAAGTTAGGTATAACCGTATAGGGAATGCTAATACAGTTCAACGCAGCATTTAATTCTACATACAATGGTGTATTTTTCTGTGTTTGAATGTCTTCTAGTGGAATGGTATATTTTAGACGCCCTGCAGCTTAATAGATTATGTTTATGAATTTTTTAAAAACCTTAAAGCCTCAACTACAACATTAACTGTTACAAATAAAATTGCTTCAATAATAGCTGTGATATGATTTTTTGAAAATCATATTGCAGAATCCAGATTCTAACGAAACTCAAAATATTTCAAAAATGATGCAATCTAGAAGTAGGGAAATGTATTACAAATCTACATATTTTTATAGGTAGAATTCAAAAACGTGATAAAAAATCTAGCATCTCATTTAAAATAAGCGAATTGAAACTCTAATGCTAAAACTCCACACGTAATTAGCGGTCGTCGAATTGTGGATATGGCGCCTTTTTTTCGGCACTCAAATCAATTCTACATGAAGGTTTTGGTTGTCCTTTTTTTTAACATGGAAATTATCAATGAAAGGCTATTTGGACTGAGAAGTAGATTTTACTATAAATGTGGGAGTGTGGAAAAGAAGGATCTTTTAATACATGTTGGCCATGACAAGTAAAATTTGAAAATGTATTCTCAATGAGCTCTTGAAGTCGCACCTTTTTACTAATTTAACCATCTCTCTATCTCTTCGAATAAAAAAGTTACCCATGTTGTCCCTACGAAATCCGGGCACCCTGTATACGGCAAAATTATAGACGACGGTCACAGTAGCGTATATAGAAAAATTCGTGATGCTAAACCCTATGGTCCTAACATTTTTATTGAAAAAATAGAATGTTGTAGTCATGTTTTACGTAACTACTACAAGAAACTAAGGGATATTTCAAAAACGTCTGAACAAAACATATTTTTAAGACAATTTATAGGTAACAATATCATTAAGTTTCGAACAGCTATAACAAGTGCAAAAAAAGAGGACTTGCCATCTTGCCAACACAAAATCGTATTCAAAATTTAAAAAATTATATTCTCAATGGACCGCGTCACATTTTTAACGATCGAAAATGTGATTGAAAATGTGAAAACTATTTTTGTAAAAAAACTGGTGCGAGCAATCCGATTGCGTGAAATCAATTTTATAATAGCCCGCTATTCATAAATTTCGCTAAAGATTTATATCGTGTAGCGGCATAGACAAATATAAGACAGCTCATTCCCATGCTTTGACACTGGCAATGAGTGAACAGTGGCGATGACGCGGGCGGTACTACCGAACTATTCAAATAGCTCCACTTTTAAAAATGGCTTCCATTCAGAATTTTATTTTATCATTTAATTTAATGTCAAGAAAAATATAATGATAAGAAATTTAATTTGAAAATATGCAAAGAGTAACCACAGCAATAATATTATTACTTTGGTTAATCCTTAATCATTTTCAGGTTAAATTTCTTATCAATATATTTTTCACGACATTAAGTTAAATGGCAATATGGCAAAAAAACGTTGATTTCCATGTTTTAGGACGGTGATTTTAGAAAACATTAAAAAATTATGGATACAAATTTATTACAATGTTAATTTACATATTTACCAAAGTCTTAAGACTGAATACGTTAGTCTAATAAATCTAAACTAAGGCTTTATCATTGCCATATATACAAAAGAGACTATATGAAACCAAATTCATATCAAATTATTTGCATTATGAATATTGAGCAATCAGTATAAAATTAATGGGTTTTGCTATTTTTATATAAAGAAATCAGTAGCATATTCAAATGTATGAAATGATAAGAACAAAAGCAAGGGTTTATGAATATTATTATTATTATGAATACAATATTGAAGGAACTAACAATATTGACAGTTGTAGGAACTAACTAATACAGAAGGAATTAACAATATTGTTAGGTCCTTCTGCATTTACAATAAAAAAACAATACAATAGCTAATTTAATAATGCAACCTTTTAGAAAACATTATACTTATATTATACAGTTTCTTAAATTACAACTGTTCAACTGTCAACCACTATGTACACTATGTACTCAAAAGTGTACAAGGGACAATCACACAATGAATACTTAACCACAGGTCGAAAACTAAATTATTATGTTAAGAAAAAAAAATATCTGAACAAAAACAGAGATCCGTTTGTATATTGCTACCAACATTGGCCCATATCATAATCGTTTCACTAGCTAATTGAAACACCTATTCAACATATTGCATTTAGCCCTTTTCTCTCCAAACAAATTTTTAATCTAGACGTATGAATCTGTTTAGAAATTAAATACGTAATGAATACATACGAAAATATAATTGCCCCTTTGACTTTTTTGAGTAGTGTACCTACTTACAGTACAAAGTTTACAAATGTACTATTTTTTGATATTTTGATTTGCTTTGAACCACAAACGATCTTTGCTTATCTTCCGTGAATTTATGCAAAATACAATTACATACGATATTAAAAAATTTGCTTGTAATACTTACTTTAATATGGGGATGATTTTCTAAGCATTTGTGAATTATGTATATCATAAGCAACGGTTACATATTGAATCATGCTATCGTTGCAGTAAAACAACTTTAAATTTGTGGGATCGTTTTCTTTGAAACTAATATAATTGTGTACCGTTTCAATACTGTCACTTTTAAGCACGATGAACATTTTTCACAACCTGTCCTTCATTTTTTCATAAAGAATCCACAAACATACGCCGTACTTTCGACATCAAAAGAATTACGATCAATACTAATGTTAACCATATTAAGTAATTCAGATGTTACAACGGGTGGTATATGAACATTACTTGCAGCTCCCAAAAAATCTTTTAATTTAATCAACATTTGACATTCATCATCTTCGCAATTTTTCGCCAACGTTTTACATGATGATAAATTATTGACTATTGCAGTTTTCATATAACTTAAGAATTGATGCGGAGTCGGATTAATGTTTGCTGCACCGTATTGACGCACCGTACTGAAATATTATTTAAATATTATATGGCTATCATTAAATGATATAATTAAAGCAGTTACCTAAAGAAATTCTCTAATGGATCTTGTTGCTCACTTTAGAAATAGTGAGCATACAACTCTTTCATGGAGTTCATCATGAAGATGAGGCCCTTGATACAACGAGGAGCTTTGCATTGGACGCCATTTTTGAAAAACTTCCAATTTTCGAGTTTTGGAATAATGGTACTCCAAAACTTAATATGCCCGCTTGAGCGACTTATCGCACGTTTCAGAGGTTTTTCTATAAAATCAAAACACAGTTTGTTAATATGAACACAACACTTTAAATTTTCGTAGATTACCTGGGATATCTCTAATATTACGATTATTCAATGAATCAAAAATAGAGTCCATGAGATGTGCAAATTCTGCAGTATATATTACCTCTGCTGGCAGATTTGCAGATGCCACCATCGATTCTATAGATGCTGCCACTATTGAACTGAAAATCTGGGCAGCAAATGAAACTTTCATTTTAACAAAACTAATATTTAATTTGAAATGTAACGGTTTAATTTTCCTCATTGCTAAAAAAAAAAAACAAAATCAAATAATAAGATAACGATAATTAATGATTTTATGTATCCACCTTGAAATCGTCTGGTCAAGTCAATTTTGTATGCTTCTTCAATGTGTACCCACTTGACTACCTCATTGATATCAAAATGAATATCATATTGATGTAATGTATTCCAGATGTTCTTGATAATATGGGGAGTATCATAGAACATGAATATTTTTCTTCCATTAATTACGATATGATGTCCTCCTTCATTTGTACTATTAACTAATTGGCTTACTGCCGCTACATTCGTAGTCCCTAAAAATAAATATGTGTAATGTTTTACATTCTGAACACAACAATTTAAAATTGACATTTACCTTGGTTACAAACACAACCAACTACCTGAATGTTTTTTTCAATTAAACAGGACAAAATGTCAATTAATAATTTCTTCAAAGAAACGGTTTTAATTTGATCTGTTGTGAAATAAAAAGCTATAGGTTGCAGATAATGATAACAGCATAAAAACTAATGCATGGTTTGCTTCTTGGTTGGATCTTCCTAAATTCCAAGATCTACATATCCAACAATTTTATCATGCGCCTTATCATAGGTTAATGCCTGTTTTAATGCTATTTCGTCGAATAATAAGACACATTGTTTCAATTCTTCCGAACAGCGAGCCAATCTTTTTTCTAAACTTATGATAATGTGCATATTAATTCCTACTGTTAAGGGAATGTCCTGTAATAATCTTTGCAATGTTGATCTCGAGGGTAAGTTTAAAAAATTCCTGAGAAACCGGTAGCATTTTGGTCCACGCTTATATACAGATAATGCAAAAATTTTGTCATCCCGCTCCCATGAAGGTTTATCCTTTTTAAAATTTCTGAACTGACTTCTAATTAAATTTGCCGTAACATTATTAAAATTTTGTTCTAACTTCCGAAAAACGTCAGTGTTACTGGCACGAGATAACATTTTTAAAGTGTTGCGTGCGCTTTCTGTAATTGTGATTTTAATTTGCATATCCTTCCCTTTTGCACCAAGACCTTCATGCGAGGTAATATATTGGACCTTTCTCTCCAATCTTCCTCAAAATAGATTTGCGTGCTGTAAATAATAAAAATAAAATTACAATTCTGTGTCAATATTATTACTAGTCAATAAAAAAATTATGATTAAAGCTGGTTCTTGTCCGATGAAAATTGTATCACAAACTCTTTTAAACGGACACTAAATGGCGCACAAACACTTAACGTCAGAAGTGAAAAATATTTTTCTGACGAAGCTGTCGAACGACTGCCGAAACGTTAAGTGTTTGTGCGCCATTTAGTGTCCGTTTAAAAGAGTTTGTGATATAAAAAAAATTATGGTTAGCAAAAAATAAAACGTAATAAGGTATGGCACAATAATGCTGTTATAACTGTCACAGTACATAGTAAAATAGTAGTAGTAGTAGAATAAGCGGCTAGTCGCATCACTAACGAGTTGTCAGACGCGAAGAATCGTAAACGTACATAACCTCACTAGTAATAACCAATTGTTCAACAGATCGTTAGAAGGGTTACTCATTTTATAAAACGGTCACTGCATATGTGACGTCATAAATCTTTCCCTCGATAACCGGTGTATAGTAGGATTTCGCCAAAATGTTACGGTAATAGTAACCGTTGTCGAAAGTCTGCAACGGTAAGTCGCGAAAATATGCTTATGTTTGAAATCTGCACAACAGAGAGTTTCTGACTCTTAACAAATTATTTTCGTATTTTAAATTTCAGCAATTTCATAATTTCTTTCAAACGCCGTTTAATTGTCACAGGTCACAGCACATTTTTATAAACGAGCATCTAGCTGCAGATCTCCCTACAGTCAATGAGAACAAGGATAACTTAAGTTTCCAATCAGTAGCGTATAACACACTGTGGCCAATTAGAATAAGGCATAGTAATTCGAATTTTCGAATTCAAACTTACGAATACAGTTCCTATAATGGCGTGGTTCATATTAAACGGCACTAATTGATCTGTGGCAACAAAATAACGCTTTAACTTAAAGCTGAAAGAAATACAGCAATGAATGAAAATACTTTTATTTGTCATCTTTGTGGCGCAACATATGTATGTATAAGTCAAATATAACTAATTTTAAACAACACAAAAAAAATAACATTGTGGAAAATATTGTCAGCAATATAAAAGTCAAAAAGCGATTGCAAGATGTCGCTACTTAAATTATTTATAAAAGTAATATTTAGAAACTGTGATTTTAATTTTATCCAATCAAATTTAGAACGCCATTTAGCTGTCAATGATAATAAGCGATTTTAAGCGCATCACCGGTAATTACCGGTTAAAATTTTTTTTAACTAAATGCTTTCCAAATGCACAGATACTACTTGGAGTTATTCCAGAGCTGCTCCAAGTAGCTTCGAGTAACTCATCCGTGCAATTGGAAAGCACCTCATGTAGCTTTAGTTAAAAATATTATTGACCGGTAATTACCGGTTATGCGCTTTAAATCGCTTTATATCAAACAAGATAAGAATTACATTTTGGCAGCATTGGTAGGTATATCGGTAGGATATGTTTCATGTTTCTGCAACTCACATACCTTGAGAGCATTTTCAACCGGGAACATGGGAGATTAGCATGAGTTCCCTTAATAATCATATTTTTAATTAAAATCAAACTAAAAACATCAAAAAATTAATTCAATATTAATTTAAATTAAAAAATGTAATTACCTAATTTAAGAGGAATCCTACAAAGTTACCCCTCAGAAGTTCGCATTTTACTATCCCTACTTTGCTACGTTAAGGGGAAATATTTGTGATATTATGATTGGTTGGTTGGCAGTCGCCTGCCGACCATGCGGCTATTGAAAACCACCAACATTAGTTGCTTAGAGCTATCTCTGTTCAACACATATTGCGAAAGAACGATAATAACTCTTGCGTGTCGGTGGTTCCGTCATCATAAGCAACTTACTAGGCTGCGTTCGGTCATAATGTTCAATATTCAACGGGTTCAGAAATACACATGCATGTACATAATTATATTCAAATACTTACACATTTTTTACGGTAAATTGTAATAAGACGCAATTATCGTTCAAAGTAGACTTTATTTTTAATTGCACGTATGCGTCGTATAATAGAAAAGGAACAAGTAGTTATCTATATTTGTAAAATATTGAAGAGGATTGGAGCTGCAACACCAAAAATTTTACGTATAATCCTATTTCATGCCCATGCGCAATTTTAATATTACCTGCAGCTCAACAGTGTAATGAAATTCATTATTTTATTTATTTAAATTGTAAACATGGGTAAATTAAACTCCATTAAGAAGAAGGTCACATATAGGAAAAGAAAAATCGGCGGTAAATATATAAATGTAAATATGTATCTACATATATTTTTTCGAAAATTGTTAAAAAATGTTGATAATTAAGTACATGACAAACATCATGACGCGAAGTGACTGTTTTTTGTTTGCAGAACGTAAAAGTCTTTTGCACTGGCGTCACATCTTTTGGTGTCATCGAAACGCCAGTGTCGTTTATAATGTACCTACTATAAGGTATATGAAATAAATTTTTCAAAAATTTACGAAGATATAAACATAGATATAAATCTGCAAGGTTTGGATATTACAAAAGAAACGGTTGAGTATGTAGTAGTCGAAAAAATATTTTTCGCCTAACATATGTGTTTTAGAAAACATTTTTCCTGTGTTACTCAAGTGATAAACTTTCATACTGAATTGGCAAAAATAATTGATGATAAGGGACAGGTAGACGCAATTTTCATCGATTTTATAAAAACCTTTGATAAAGTTCCTCATGATTTTATTATAAGAAAATTACAAAATTTGGGGTGTGATATGCGAGTTGTAAAATGGATAAACGAATATCTTAAGGACAGGAAACAGAGAGTTAGAATAGATAATATCTATTCATCTGAGCTGACTGTCATTTCTGGAGTACCTCAAGGTGATCGGACCAATATTATTCATTATATTTATAAATGATATTTCACAAAATTTAAGTTGCGAAACGAAATTATTTGCTGTTGACTGCGTTATTTATAATAAAAGAAAAAATACATAAGATTGGATTTTACTCCAGAAAGATTTAGACAAAATTCATATGTGGTGTGACGAAAATAAAATGGAAATTAATACAAAGAAATGTGTTGCAGTATCGTTTGGTATTACAAAATTATTTCAGACCCATTCATACAAATTAGAAAATGAATTACTAACATATAATGATACGTGTAAATATCTAGGAGTGACCTTTAGAAATGATTTAAATTGGAGTAGTCATATTCAGAATATCTTCAAAAAAAGCTTATAAATCACTATATTGCATTAGAAGAAATCTTAAAGACTCTGGAAAACCTGTACTTAAAAAAGCTTATATGACATATATCCGTCCCAAAGTTGAGTACGCACACGAAGTTTGGGATCCGCACCAACAATATTTAATTGAAGATCTAGAAATGTTGCAGCATAAAGCAGCTCGGTATGTTATGTCGTTATGAATGACCATAGAACAACTTCATCTGTTTCACGCATACTATGGGAATTAAATTGGGAAACTTTATCTTCTAGAAGACAAGAAGCAAGATTAAAATTATTTTGTTATATTCATTTCAAAGTTGATTCGATGCACAATTTTCTAACTAAATTACAAATAAATGATTTGAGTACTAGAAAAAATCATAAATTCATCTATAAAATTCCATTTTCGAAAACTAACATTCATAAATTTTCTTTTTTTCCGAAAACAATTCAAGATTGGAATAATTTAAGTGGAACAAATTTGAAAAAATTAATTGAAAATTGTGCAAAGAAAATAAAAGTTAGGACGTAATTTTGAAAATGCAAATTTTAAGTATTATTAATGTTATAAAACGTATTAGTTGTTTATTTAATGTTTAAGTTTGTATATTAGACCACTATATACGATGTCCTGTACGTCTAATTATATATATAAATAAAATAAAAATAAAATTGACCTATCAAGTAATGTTGCGCGAGGCGTACTCAACTTTTTCAAAAATGACAGCGTTGTCTTATTTTTAAATCAAATATTTTTAGACGAAAATAATCTATTAATAACGGGTTTTCGATAGTGTAAAAACAGAAAGAGACATATTTTTTGTTCGGCCACAATTAAATCTTAAACTTTAGTTCCGTAGGACGCGCGTTTCGTTTTCTCAAAAATGACAGCGTTATCTTATTTTTAAATCAAATAAAGAGGCGTTTAGTACTGTAAAAAAAGCATTGTGTATCTTTTTATTTTCAATTACATACTTATTTTGAACAAATTTTCAAATCACCTTAGATTTTCGATGTCCTGGAGTATGCGGAATGAAAGTTTAAGATTTTATTGTGGCCGAACAAAAAATATATCCCTTTTTGTTTTTACACTATCGAAAGTCCGTTATTAATAGATTATTTTCGTCTAAAAATATTTGATTTAAAAATAAGACAACGCTGTCATTTTTGAAGAAGTTGAGTACGCCTAACTAATTACTTGATTGATTACTGTCACTTTCGAATCAATTTCTAAAAATATTCATTTTAAGTTATTGAATATTACTTAATTATTAGATTTTTATACTAATATATAAATACTTAAACTGTTTTGGTATAGTTTTAGAATTTTCTTTATTTTTGAAAGTTATTACTAACTTCATTTGAACTTCTTTTCTAATTCTATTTAAATGTACATTTTTATGTTTTTACTATTTCGCTTCTAATACACATAAGTTGAGTCAAACACAAAATTACAAAAAAAAGAAAAAAACGTAAGTGTCCCACTTCAAATTTTTAAGGAGTGCATTTAAATAAATAACGAGAAAAAGGAGTTGATGCAAAAGTTAGTTACACAAAATAATGTTTTACACAAAAAAGTTGTACGTCAGAATACGCAAAACGATGATTCTATAAAAATGTAATTTTCCTAGTGATGTAATTTAGACGGCTAAAAATACCTTTTTCTCCAACTGTGGAAAAAGCCGTACCTTTGAATACTATTTACAGATAGTGAAGTTGATCTTTTCTTGACTAACAAGAAATGTACTTGTTGCTAGACCTCAGTGTATGTATAAATAAATATTAAAATACCAAAAACGTACTGGAAAAAGCAGTGCACAAACTTAAATATGTTTAAATTACCCGCCTTAATCCTATCTGAGATCATGCGCAATAACCCCTAAAAAATCGGAACGCAAAATATATTCTCAGGCCGTGAAAAGTGATCAGGTGATTGTCTATTTTGTTACCGCCCCCAGCTCTTAAGGTGGGGAGAATATATTCACGCCTTACAGAAATAATTCACCTAAAACATACAAATCGGGCGACTTCATAACTTAATTATGGTTACATATTTTTAAAAGCTGTTTTCACTGATTTCTTAACAAAACTTCAATCTACAAAGTGACCAACGCGTTTTTCAAAATTCCATCTGGAAGTATTTTTACTATCGCTGTAAAGTTCAACTACAATTTTTCAATGTTAATTATTTTTTTCTTAATTACCAGGTGATGTTAGAGAAATTTCCTATGGTCACTTTGTAGTGCTAGTTGTCGGGTATATAGGAAAAAAAAATGAATTAATTATATTCAGAAATAAAGTCTCTATGAATTCGCCCGTTTTAATGGTTTTGGTATATGGAGTTATTTCGTAAGATTGCTCTTAAATTCAAGTATTGATTTATCTACTGTTCCTAAGATGTAAACATACTTAAAACTAAACTAATTAAATAAATTTTTAAATTTAAATTAATTGAATTTATTTATTGATATTTTTAATATGATTTTAATAAAAAATGTCATTATCAAGGGCAGTCATGCTAACATCCTATGTTCCCATTCAATGTATGTATGTATTTATAAAAAGAAATAATGATTTACAAACATTACAAACAGATTATTAATAATAACGTTACTGAGATTTCGGAATATTGTAGAAAGAGTAAAAATTACGACTTATTATCTAAGATAAACAATTATTTAAAATTAATGAAAAAAATGGTTAACAGTCAACCGGTGCCATTCATGCAAAACAAGTCAAAAAATAATAACTAGTAAACAAAGAAATGTATGTTCAACCTAAGTAATTTATATAAATATAAATATAAATATATATATATATATATATACATATTTTCCTATCAAAGTGACACCCTGCACAATGAATGTAAATTTGGCACCCAATTTATACACTGTAGAGAAATGCTATGTAAAGTGGCACCTATATACAAAATACCAAAATAGCACCCGTCTATATACAAGTTTTATGACAGCAATTGTTGTACTGACACCATCCATGGTTGCCATTTTACTAAGTGCCATATTGTCATTTCTTATAAACGTATGGTTATATTGAGTAATTTTTAAACTTTTTTGTCTCTTAATTTTCAAAAAGCATATGTAAAATATGCAAATATAAATATAAATATGCAAAATAAGTATTCTTAAGATTGTGTAACAATGGGCGCATTCAGGGACGCTCAGCGGCTTAGGTAAGCTGTAATTTAGTCAGCGTTTTCTAAGTGTCAGCACACAGTGATTCCCTGAACGAAGTTCTGAATGGCAGCTGTCTCACACGTTTTGACAGCTTGACTTACTATATGGGCGAGTTAAATAAACGGTCAATCCCGTCAATCTGCACAAAATCGTCAAGTCAATGGTCAGAATAAATTATCTGACCAATTATCGACGGGAAAAATTGAATACTGATCAGTTTAACCGTTCACTTACCCCTGCCTATGTTAACCTTAAATATTACTATTAATACGTAACTAGTATTAATCTATTGGTTTTGAGTGTAATAGTTCTATAAATATGAATAATGGTAAATTATAGATTATTTATATAATGATGACAATGCAAAATTATGAACATTATTTGTTTAATGACAGGTTAGTTCACGGTTAGTTCAACTGATAACTTTAAATTATGCTCCCACCACTTTTTTTGATAGCGCTGAGGAAATCAGCCTACAATTTATGCGCTGAGTAAATATCTCAGCGGCTTTCTTTCAGCGGTCTGTTAGCTTGTCCGTTCAGGGAAATTGTTTACTTAGCCTCTCAGCCGCTGAGCGTCCCTGAATGCGCCCATTGATACCGCAGTAAAAATTTGAATGGCATGTCGTAACTTTACTAGTGTCAATGTAATACAATCTCAAAGACTTATTTTTCAGTTAAGCTAAGACAGGTTATTTGAATTTATTTGAAAGCGTTGACAAAAAAGTTTAGAAATTAGTGAGAACTAGTGAAACTTTTAGAGTAATTTAAAGAAATTGGAGTAAATGCGTAAAAAATTGATGAAAAAAATTTTCTGTAAATACCTAATTCGATTTATTGGTTGTGTTTAAACAGTGAAATGTACGCCCACAATTGGATCACTCTTCTTTTGTGTTAGGGTGAGTAATTGTCATATCACTTTTTATTTATTTATGTTACATTTTTTGTTACAGCAGGACGAGCAATTTTCGCACCAATTGTCGTCTGGACCAAAATGCGGAAATAAATGCACGCTTACTAAAGAGTGTATTGAATAAAATTAATTATACTTAAACAAGTAAATAAATCCAATTTAATTTTTCATTTATTAAATAAAAATTTTCGTTACAGTTAAACAACCTAACCCATAAGTTTATTTTAAGACAAAAGAAAAATGTTCGCATCTGATCCTCCTTGCTCAAGATCAAAGTCTGGATTTAGTTACTTTAATTAAGGTAGATTCTTGTATGACGAAAATTGAGTAACAATTTTTTTTAATGGACACAACAATCGCTCAACGTTTCACTCGAATTTAAAGCGTCCGTTAAAAGAATTTGTTATATTATTAATTACAGTTATAATTTCTTCATAATTTTACATTGAGTTGTTTATAAACCAAACATACTGTATCCCACGCCATATGCTCACCCTTCTAAAACTTCTATTTTTTAACCGATTTCAATGAAATTTGGAAAATAAAAATTAAGCAAAAAGACGCATTTTTCGACATACTATTGAGCATCGTAGTACTTCCGGTTTTACCGGAAGTAACATCAACTTTCTTATTTTAAATCGAACACTCTGTATATTTTTACATATTTGGAATCTACAGATCATTGCGAGTCCGAATATGTACCATTTACTAATTTTGGTTTCCATGACAACGAAAATTTTTTTTTGTTTTTCAATCTAGGAAGCTTTGAATCGCGTATTTTCCTTCTAATGCAATCAAGCAATTCGAGAAAATCACTATTTTGATTGTATTTTTATTTTGAACATTTTTACGGCATTTCAAATTTTGATTAGGTCGTAACTCATTTTTTTTTATGGAACCTCATGTGCTTCTTAGCTTGGTTCGACGGAATATTTTTTTCTGAGTACGTTGATACCAAATACTTCATACCTTGTTTGAAAGTCATTTAAAACAAAATATGGTTTATTGAAGTTTTATGCCCGCTCTGTTTTAAATGACTTTCAAAGAAAGTATGAAGTATTTGGTATCAGCGTACTCAGAAAAAAATATTCCGTCGAACCAAGCTAAGAAGCACATGAGGTTCCATAAAAAAAATGAGTTACGACCTAATCAAAATTTGAAATGCCGTAAAAACGTTAAAAATAAAAATACCATCAAAATAGTGATTTTCTCGAATTGCTTGATCGTATTAGAAGGAAAATACGCGATTCAAAGCTTCCTAGATTGAAAAACAGTTTTTTTTTTTCGTTGTCATGGAAACCAAAATTACCAAATGATACTTATTCGGACTCACAATGATCTGCAGATTCCAAATATGTTCCCTATAAAATAAGAAAGTTGACGTCACTTCCGGTGAAACCGGAAGTCATACGGTGCTCAATGGTATGTTGGAAAATGCGCCTTTCTGCTTAATTTTTATTTTCCAAATTTCATTGAAGTCGGTTAAAAAATAGAAGTTCTAGAAGGGTGAGCATATGGCGTGGAACACCCGGTATAGTATTACATTCATTAAATGTAAATTTACTGTAAACTTCAAATAAAAGATGTCTTTTTTTCTATAAAACATACTTTTTTCATAAGACTGCTAAAAAGAAACTATTTTTATAATTTTATGAAACAAATTTGCATTTAGCAATTTTGCAATTAGCATTTTTTATTGTACAGGGATTTTGTTTATATTTTGAACGGTACCTACACATTTTATTATTAGACATACAAAAAAATGTTAAATACGAAAGTTTTAAGGATTTGCCTGACCCGTCAGAATTTATTAAAAAATGACGATTGGACACCTAACAAATGAGTATCAACTTTAGTTAAACTAATTAAAAGTCAAAAATAAATTAATAAAAATACAGGGTGATCAAAGTTACTGCTGCACTATTGCTACTTTCGCTATTATTGGAGCTACGAAGTGGTTCAAATTAGCAAAGATGAACTGTTTTCACTCAAGATTGAAGAAAACAATTGCGCATCGCAATCTCAAAATAATTGCATGTGTAATTTTTTTTTATGGAACACCCTGTATTTCTTGTTGAAAAATGAAAGAACATCAAATTATAAATACAGATTACTCTTTACTATTTTTCCTTAAAACGAATAATAAAGAAGTTATTGCGAAAGTTGTATTTATCATTTACAATTAACTTTATTCAGTTCAAAGTATTAACAAAACTGTCTTAACACACACAACCTTGGAATTATGTGCTTCAAAAATAAACAAACGTGAAAAACATGAGCGCAACATGTTGAGGAACTGGTATTTAAAATAAATGTAACTATTATTGTGTACAAAAAAAAGTTAATTAATTAAAATGTGCTACTCTTGAAACTATTGCAACTAATTTAAACAAAATTATAAAAAACTTAAAGTAAGTATTCCCATTTTGTTCTAAACATCGCTGAACACATTTATAGACGCTTCTAGTGGCATTTAAATGTTGCGTTTTATGGGTTGTATTAATAATAATAATAACAAACAATTTAAGTAGCGACATCTTGCAATCGCTTTTTGACCTAACATCATCGACAAATTGAAGCTAGTTCGCCACATAATAAGTCATCCCATGCAAGGCGACCATGCTTGCTGTCAAAGCATATGAGAATTTTAGAAAAATTTTGTGCAAATCGGTTTTGATTACAGCAGATTCCTCGAGCATGCTCTGTACAGCTGTTTCAGGCCTAGTTGAGCCTTCGCAAGGGCGAATAACCTGGACAGATCGGTTTGGTTTGCAGTGGATATCTCGAGCCACGGTTCTGCTGACGAAGGCCCAACTAGGCCTGAAACAGCTGTACAGAGCATGCTCGAGGAATCTGTTGTAATCAAAACCGATTTGCACAAAATTTTTCTAATAATAATAACAATAACTTCTTTATTATTCGTTTTAAGGAAAAATAGTAAAGAGTAATTTGTATTTATAATTTGATGTTCTTTCATATTTTGTCAACAAAAAATACAGGGTATTCCATTAACAAAAACTTTAGACATGCAATTATTTTGAGAATGTTATGCGCCATTGTATCTTGAGTGAGAACAGTTCATTTTTGCTAATTTGAACCACTTCGTAACTCCAATAATAACGAAGTTAGTGCGGCAGTAACTTTCATCACCCTGTATACCAAAACAATATTAATTTCAAACTTAAATATCGCAAAGAGTATGAAACAAAATATAGACAAAATACATATTTTTAGAATTAGGAGAAGAATATCTTTCTTAATTCTTCAAAATATACTGAATGTTCCATTTAAAATAACAAAGTTGATACTTATTTGTTAGGTTTTCGATTGTCATTTGTTTCTTTTTAAAGTAAATTCTGGCGGTTCGGGTAAATCCCTAAAACTTTTGTGTTTAACATTTTTTGATATGTCTAATAATAAAATGTGTAGGTACCGCTCAAAATATAAACAAAAACCCTGTACACTGACAGCTTCCTCAACATTAAATTAATGATTTTTAAATTATTTTTTCTATTTTGCGGTGCTATTAACGCACCGAAACGAGTGCTTTAATAGAAAATTTGAGTGCGTTAATGGCATAGGTGTAATTAATTTATTTAATGTTGGTAGTACTAATTCCAAGTAAGAAATAAACATCAAATGTCAAACGATATCAAGAACTTTTATTTAATTTAAACGATCACCACCATGAAATGTGCAATTATTATAAACGTTAACGATTACATTGGATGTGTCTTTAGAATTTATACTAATGCCTGGTATGTTCTGATTTGATACAATAATTTTGTGGAGTGCATTATTACCTTCAACAGTGGTTTTATTATGTGAGGCAGCGAGGCGCAATCAGACTATGATCCAGCGGAGCAGCTGGGCAGGTTAGTTTGCTGAAATCCATAATGTTGAGCATTTGTATTTTTTACTTTTCATTTAAAATTGTATTTCCCACTGCCTACTTAAATGATGTTAAATAAATGTCACCAACCACCGCAAAATTCCCTAAATTTTAAAATATCGCTTTTTTATTTTAAAAGGGGCAAAATAGAAAAAATGGTATAAAATACTCGTTACAGAAGGCTTTTCAAGCACCGTCCGTTCCATCGCAAGCGGCTCGTGATGGAATTTCGGACTCGTGCTTGAAAGACTGCCTTCTGTAACTTGTGTTTTAATATACTATACTCTAATATGTTTGGACCTGCGGATTTCCTCTATTTTTTTCAGTGTGTTCGTACACTAATTTTATTTTTTTACATGTTAGGAAAATCTTTTGATCATTTGATTTGAGAACAAAATTCAATATATAAAATTTTTAAGAAAATCATCAGTGGTTTTCTTTGGACTTTGATCCAACATTAATTTCGTTTTTTTTTTGTAGTGTACAGTAGTTGTCGTAATCTCCGCGTTTTTAATTTTTAAAAATTAATTTCATCAAATAAAACCACAAAAATATTTCAGATAATTTAATTTTATGTAACTAATAAAAAACTAAACAAATCAAATGTATCGCTGTCAACTGACGAAGGAACATAAGTCGTATCACTATAAACAGGAGATTCTTCATTTTCCTCCTCATAATCTAAAGTCAAGCAATCTAAAGTCAAGCAATTTCAAATCATTTCCTAAAAACAGTCAATACACTGAAAAATTAATTTTTGAAGTCGCATAAAATCTTTTCCTTTTTTAAAGAAAAAATTATTTGGACCAATTCGGAATCAATTTGAGATCAAACAGGTTCAACTAAGTAATGGTTATATTTCAGTCGAAAACTAATCAATAATTCATATTTATCATATCGATCATAAAACACGTTCGGTGATGGTCCGAATTAATATTCTCAACTGCTTACAATTACGAGACGACCATTACCCAACAGCTTTTACGATCAAACTCGACTTTAAAAAAATCGCTCTCCTATCGTGGCTCTAACCGTTAATGTCCCTCCCACAAATACGCGGAAAATGCGCGAAAATAAGCACTTTGTGATTTAGCGACGTTGCCAATTTTCGAACATAACCATGGGTGCCACTAAATGCGATAAATGTCGCCATGTATCATTTAAAGTGTATAAAACCTAATCGCCCTCTGGTGGCAAAACCTTGAACTAGTGGCATATGTCCGTGAACAAAAATTGTAAATCTGGCACCCACTCAAAAATCCGTTTTATCGCACTAGGTGGCGTCAAGTCACTGAAAACATGATTTAACGGTCAAAACAAAGTGGCACCCAAACCCGGGTGTCACACTGTAAAATTGGGTGTCACTTTTACAAAGCGTATGCAATTTGGGTGCCACAATGACAAAATTTAAATGTGTATATATATATATATATATATATTTAGATATTTAGATTTAAAAAGAGGAAACCTGAGATCATTTCGCGATATAAGTTGGGCAAGATGAGATCCTTTTGGAAAGGCGAGATCCGAAATCGGATCTCACCTTTCTTAGCGTGTATATCGGGTCATAACCGGCTTTGTTGGTAATAAAGAGCTCAAATTCAAATTTTATCCCGGATCTCGTTTTGCCGGTTTCTTTGCAATTTTATACACCAGTAGTTCACAATTAGTTATGCAGAGGGCGCATGTGAGCCTAGTATACACGTACATAGTTTCTAACCTAAGTGAGATCCGACAATCTGGCAACACAGCAGAGCTCTGCTTTACAGTAAAATTTCTAACATGAAAGAATTATACGTTTTTAATTAAACTAGACTCTTTGTTCGATGAAATTGTGTAGAATAATTTGTTTATAATCTTTTAACGCACAGCTTAAACATCGTCACGTGAAACGTTTATAACTCTATTTTTCTACTTGATAATGATTTTATGTGAGCTTTTCGTAAATTTTACAATTATTTCAATTCAGTATAAGATTTGAGACGAAACACTTTCTGAGTTTTTAGGAAATGTAGTTTGCTTGATATGACACTGCAAAATGCCGTCTAGAGACATTTATAATCACTATCTGATAGCAGTACATTTTAATGTAAATAGTTTACAATAAACTATTATCGATTTTACAAAGAAATAAAGTGAGTAGAGAGGAGATTTTCAGTTTCGTTACAATAAAAATAATTCCATGTATCAAATGTGAATTTGTAAATTTTAAATAAATTATTGCAACTGTTATCTGCTGCAGTGGGGTATTTTTTTTAATTTTTATATTAACAATGAAGGCATTCCTGTCAATGGAAAATTTCGTTATATTAAAAAAGAAGCAACAGTCAAATGTGAATCTGTAAGTCTCAAATACACTATTGCAAATGTTTTCTATTACAGTGGGATAAACTATCACATTTTTACATAATAATGAAGTGAATAAAGAGGTTTTAGTGTCAATGGAAAGTTTCCTTAAATGAGAAAAAAAAAACAAGTTGTCAAAATAATGTAAATCTGTAAGCCTGAAATAAATTATTTTACAATGAAGTGATGAAAAAGGCTTTGGTGTCAATCTCGTTTGATTAAAAAAATTTCCAACTGTGAAGTGAATTTGTAAACTTCAAATGAATTATGGCGGATGTTTTCTGCCACAGTGGAGTATTTTTTTAATTTTTACATGAAGGCTTTCGTGTCGTGACAACTGTCAAATGTGAATCTGCAAGTCTCAAATAAATCATTGCAAATGTTTTCTGTTACAGTGGGGTAAACCGTCATCATTTTTACATAACAGTGAAGTGAATAAAGAGGTTTTAGTGTCAATGTAAAGTTTCGTTAAATGGAAAAAAAAAACAAGTTGTCAAAATAATGTAAATCTGTAAGCCTCAAATAGATTATTTTACAATAAAGTGAATAAAAAGGCTTTCGTATCAATTTGGTTAGATTTAAAAAATCTCCAACTGTCAAATGTGGAATTGTAAACATCACATAAGTTATTGCGAATGTTTTCTGCTACAGTGGGGTATTTTTTTTAACTTTTACATAACAATGAAGGTTCTCGTGTCAAATTTCGTTATAATAAAAATGAATCTGTAAGCCTCAAATAAATAAATCTTCCTGAGAAGGTGGGTTTATGGTACCAATCCAAAATGATGGTATTATTAGGAGTTCTGATTAATTTAGTATCTAGAAAGGGAACTGAATTATCGTTTTCAGTTTCAAGGGTAAATTGAATTTTGTTATTGAATTTGTTAAATGTATTTAAGATTTAAAAATAGTAAAGGAGACTGTGGTTTAAGGAATAATTGAAATTTATCTCTGCCCACAATAATTTTATATCCGTAGATACGTATTTCGGCAGCTAAGCTGCCATCTTCAGTACAATTTAATATTTATATAAAACTACATTGAAATCTAACAGCTACCTACCTACCTACCTGATCATATTATCTATACTACTAAAACTATCTAAAAATAACAAAATTAACACTAAAAATTAGTAAAAGAGAGACTGTGGTTTAAGAAATAATTGAAAATTATCTCCGCCCACAATAATATTAACAGTCAAAACCTACCAAAAATGCAAATCAAATAAAACGGAAATGAGTATTGGTCTAATAACCGAAAGCGGTTCTTATTCTCCCGAATAAAGAACTTCTGTAAGCATTTAATTCCCTGTTATTTGATACCGCTTGAATTTATCCCTGAAAAGAAATTATATACCTATATATGTATATGCATGCACCTATATATATATATGCACAAATCGCCAAAAAAGCAACCTACAGATTAGAGCAGATTACACCCACACACCACAAGTTAAGAGCACTTTACGATATTTATCTCGGAGAATCCTCTCCTTATCACATATCGAGTGCAAATGCGCTTAACTGTCTATAACACCCCTTTATATAAAATTTAAGTCGCGACCTCTTGCGGCTGACTTTTGACCTAACAAAAACGACATCTGGCGGCCGATTCCTGACTAAAACACATATATATACACAAACACATAAATAAAAATATATATATGCACAAATCGCCAAAAAACAAGCTACAGATAAAAGCAGGTCACACCCACACACCACAAGTTAAGAGCACTTCACGATATTTATCTCGGAGAATCCTCTCCTTATCACATATCCAGTGCAAATGCGCTTAACTGTCTCTAACACCCCTTTATATAAAATTTAGGTCGCGACATCTGGTGGCTGATTTTTGACCTAACAAAAGCGACATCTTGTGGTCGATTTCTGACTCAAACACACACACATACACATACATATATATATATACATAAAAAAAAAAAAAAAAAAAAAAAATAATAATAATAATAAATCCGTATATAAAACCTACAAAATTAGAGTAAATCAAACAATGCGGAACTAGGTATTGGTCCATTATCTGAATTCATTAAATTGTTTTTATTTTTTTGAATAAAAATACTTTCGTAAGCATTTAATTCCCTATTATTTGATACCGCCTTAATGAGTTTTAAATTATCTTTAATAATACTGTGTCCAGTATTGTAAATATGTTGGGCAACACTTGATTTCTCAAACCTATTGTACCTATAGTGACTTAAATGTTCCTTAAAACGTGTTAATATATTTCTTTTTGTTTGTCCAATATATTTATTAGCACATTCATTACATTTAATTTCATAAATTCCAGATTTCTGTTCAACATCAACTTTATCTTTCGGGTTTCCCAATAAATTCTTTATAGTATTGTTAGTAGAAAAAGCTAATCGTAAGTTTTGAGTTTTAAGAATATAATTTAAACCTTTAGTGTAAAGTGCATCAAAAGGCATTTTAACAAATTTTTCTAGAGATGAAGTTGCCGTTAGAGTGCTAGAATTTTGGACTTGTTTCCTATGGCTAATCTTCCTAATTATATTATCTACTATTTGGGGAGTATAACCATTATGAACCGCAACATTCTTAATATATTTAAGTTCTTTATCATATCGGAATTTAGTAAGTGTCCACTTACAAGAAACTATTGGTCGAAGAGGGACATTATATTTATGAATTTTTGGTAAACCATAGAATTTTGGTAATATTGAATTGTTAATGATTAATTTGTCCAGTGTATTTTTATCAATATATTTTTTTGAAAATAGTTTTTTAACTAGATTATTGTTTTTTTTTGTTGTAAGCTCGACAAAGGATCTCTTTTCATTTCCTTGTAAACTGTATTATCATTTAATAAATCAAAAGATTTATTAATGTAATCATTTTTTGACATGAGAACTGTAACAGAACCTTTGTCTGCATTAGTCATAATAATATCATCATTATCTTTAATGAATTTTTTTGAACGATTGAAAATGTCTTGAAATTCAGAAGCAGAACGATTAGCTTGATTTTTGTTATTGTTAATATAATTAGTTATAATATTTGTTATTTTTAATCTAAGTGAATTTGCAATATTAGGTGTTTGTGTTACAATGTTTTCAACTTCAGCAAGGAGTCTATTAATATTACATTGTTTAGAGTTCATGTTTAAGCTAAACTTAGGACCAAGAGATAGGAAATCTTTGATGTCATTAGGGATTTCAGTGTTAGTGAGATTAATTATCCATTTATCGTTATTATAAAATAGTTTTGGTTTTACTAACTCAGATTTCAATTTGTCAAATTTATTAATGTTATTATTTTTAACATTCTGAAAAATTATGTTGAAAATAGTTTTTAATCTTACTTTATATTCATCAAAAATAATATGTGGTAAGACATTAACTAAAGTTGATGTGCAATTATTAATATTATGACGTATATGATTGATATCTGAGTGAGTAATTTTAATTTCAAAGTTAAGAATTTGGAATCCTAACCTATTGTTAAAGTTTAAGATCTTGTTAGACAGGTAATGGTTTGGAGTTTCTAACAATGACATCATTTTCTTAATTCTGTTGGTGATATGCTTAGGTAAAAGTCCAAATTTTCTGCACTTCAAAAGGAAATTTCTTCTATTTAATTTCTTTGCTAGTTTTTGGTTGAAATTAGCCCATGTTTTCATAAGTTTTGTAACATTGAATCCAAATCTTCTAGTTATTTCTTGATAAAACCCCATCTGTATTTAATAAAAGTAGAGGATCTTGCCGTGTATCTTAGTAACTTCTTAACTATATTTAAAGAACGGGTATTAACGGCTTCAATAAAACTTCGATTATACTGGTCGATATTTCGTAATATTTTATTACTTCTTCAGGACCAAAATTACTACAATTGGACAACTAATTAAACTATGATACAATATTATATATAATACTTACTAATAATAGAGAAATTAATACATTTTTGAAAATTTTAACTTAAAATTTGAAGTGTTATTTATAACAAAAATTGTGTATAAATAAAAGAACTCTAGGTGGCGTGACTTATTAGATTAAAATATATATTATTAAGATCGTCAATGTCAGATCTGAAATTGACAGTTACGTCATTATGCTTCTGAATGCATGACATTTCCAAAAATAATCTAGTTTTATAAAACATTTCTTTTTCTAAAATTTTAACATTATTGAAGTCAATTAATACCCGTTCTTTAAATATAGTTAAGAAGTTATATATATATATATATATATAATTATATATATATATATTATATATATATATATATAGATTTAAAAAGAGGAAACCCGAGATCATTTCGCGATATAAGTTGGTCAAGATGAGATCCTTTTGGAAAGGCGAGATCCGAAATCGGATCTCACCTTTCTTAGCGTGTATATCGGGTCATAACCGACTTTGTTGGTAATAAAGAGCTCAAATTCAAATTTTATCCCGGATCTCGTTTTACCGATTTCTTTGCAGTTTTATACACCAGTAGTTCACAATTAGTTATGCAGAGGGCGCATGTGAGCCAAGTATACACGTACATAGTTTCTAACCTAAGTGAGATCCGACAATTTGGCAACACAGCAGAGCTCTGCTTTACAATAAAATTTCTAACATGAAAGAATTATACGTTTTTAATTAAACTAGACTCTTCTTCTTTCGATGAAATGTGTAGAATAATTTGTTTATAATCTTTTAACGCACAGCTTAAACATCGTCACATGAAACGTTTATATCTCTATTTTTCTACTTAATAATGATTTTATTTGAGCTTTTCGTAAATTTTACAAATACTTCAATTCAGTATGAGATTTGAGACGAAACACTTTCTGAGTTTTTAGGAATTGTACTTTGCTTGATTTGACACTGCAAAATGCCGACTAGATACATTTATAATCACTATCTGATAGCAGTACATTTTTAATGTAAATAGTTTACAATAAAATATTATCGATTTTACACAGAAATAAAGTGAGTAGAGAGGAGATTTTGAGTTTCGTTACAATAAAAATAATTCCATCTATCAAATGTGAATTTGTAAATTTTAAATAAATGATTGCAACTGTTATCTGCTGCAGTGGGGTAATTTTTTTAATTTTTATATTAACAATGAAGGCGTTCCTGTCAATGGAAAATTTCGTTATATTAAAAAAAAGCAACAGTCAAATGTGAATCTGTAAGCCTCAAATACACTATTGCAAATGTTTTCTATTACAGTGGGGTAAACTATCACATTTTTACATAATAATGAAGCGAATAAAGAGGTTTTAGTGTCAATGGAAAGTTTCCTTAAATGAGAAAAAAAACAAGTTTTCAAAATAATGTAAATCTGTAAGCCTGAAATAAATTATTTTACAATGAAATGAAGAAAAAGGCTTTCGTGTCAATCTCGTTTGATTAAAAAAATTTCCAACTGTGAAGTGAATTTGTAAACTTCAAATGAATTATTGCGGATGTGTTCTGCCACAGTGGGGTATTTTTTTTAATTTTTACATGAAGGCTTTCGTGTCAATAGAACGTTCCTCATTTATTTGGAGCTTACAAATTCACACTGAAAGCTGATTTTTTGAATCTAATGATAATAGTTTTTACCCCACAACACCAGGTGCCCCACGTCATGTATTCGCCTTTCTAAAATTCTTATATTTTAATCGACTTATATGAAATTTGGAAAGGATAAATTAAATGAAAAAATGAACATTCCGACATACTATTGAGCACAGTAGATCTTCCGGTTTCGCTGGAAGTGATGTTTTTATTTTAAATAGAACACCCTATAGGTATATTTTTACATGTTTGGAATTTGCAGATCATTGCGAGTCCGAATGTGTATCATTAGATAATTTTGGTTTATTTGACAACGAAAAAAAACTTTTTTGTCTTTCAATCTAGAATACTGTGAACCGCGTATTTTCATTCTAATACGATCAAGCAATTCGAGAAATTCACTATTTTGATTGTATTTTGATTTTTAACATTTTTACAGCATTTCATTAGGTCGTAATCATGTATCACCAGGTAATAACAACGAAAAAAAAAACTGTTTTCCAATCTAGAAAGCTAGGAATTGTGTATTTTCGTTCGGCTGCGACCAAGTAGGGTAAATTGGGGCACCTCCGAACAAATCGAATTTAACTACATAGACTGCTACAAAATTGGGCATTTCGAGAATACGTATCCTACTACAATAGTAGTGTCGTGGTCCATTATTGTTGAACAACTTGGATCACGTACAATCCAATTATTTGAGAAAATTCAAAAGTTCCTCTTATAACTTTTACTGCAGAAATCGTAACCTTTAATGGCTTGCGAACAACTTTGAGGTAATATTCATACTATTTACCTCAAACTAGGATACGTTCAGCGATGCATGACCACACAAAATAGTAGATTCAAACTTTGTGCGAAGTAATATTTTGTCATTTATGTATCCTTGCTATGTGGGGCCAGTTCGGACAAATCAGTTTCCTAACAATAAAAAAAATACTTTATTTTATCGGTAAAGTAGAATTTTGCAATAAAGACAATTACGTCGTGGATTTCTTGAGAAATTAAGAAATTATAAAGGCGGGTTCCGATTCCGGGACTTGAAAGACATTTCGAATGTTTCCAGTAAAGATATAGTCTCAAAATTACCTAATCCAAAGTTAAAAATGCCTTCAATTTGTAAATTTTATGTCAATATTTATGGTTACAACATTCAATAAACCTTTTTCTAGATAAATACTGTTGTTGTCCGGATGTACCCCACTATGGGGCAGATTGGGAAAAATGCACCTTTTACGGGAAAATATAACTGAACAAAAACCACTGTATTTTTTTGTTTAAGATAAGCCCTGAATGTTGGAAATAGACTAAGGTATCTGTAAGACTCGAATTAAAACTTGAATTTTCTTTTGAACTTTGAAATTAATTTTTGAAATTACATGTCCGAACATGCCCCACTTTCCCCTAATTTGAGAAAATCACTGCGTTGATTATATTTTGATTTTGAAATCGAAGTTTGAAATTTTTGTAATAATTGAAATTTTCATTAGATCGTAGCCCATTTTTTAAGTTCAACAGAATTCTTTCTTGTTGACTACTCTGATACTAAATACTTCCTAATTTCCTTGAAAATAGTTTAAAACAGAGCGGTCGTAAATCTCAATAAATTATGCTCTGTTCCAAGTATGTAAAAATATATAGGTAAGGTACTCTATTTAAAATACAAAAGTTGACATCACTTCCGGCGAAACCGGAAGTTCTACTGCGCTCAATACTATGTCGAAAAATTCATTCTTGTGTTTAATCCCTTCCAAATTTCATGTAAATCGATTAAAAAATTAAAATTCTTTAAAGATGAACACATGACGTGGGACACCTGGTATAACAGAGAACAATTTTGCAATAATTTATTTAAAGCTTACAAATTCACATTTAACCGCTGGACTTTTTTAAATATAACGAAACTTTCAATTCAGACGAGAATCACTTTATCCACTAGATAGTAATATAAAAATGATACCTATTAGATTGTTCCACTATAGCCTAAAACTTTTGCAATCATTTATTTGGAGCTTACAAATCCACACTGAGGTGATATGAAAATCCCTTTATTCACTAGATTATAATGTAAAATTAATATCAGTTTATTCCACTACAGCGAAAAACATTTGCAATAATTTATTTGAGGCTTACAAATTCACATTCACAACTGGAATTTTTTTTTTTTTAATGAAACGAAACTTCCAATTGGCACGAAAACCACTTTATTCACTAGATAATAATGTAAAAATGCTGCTAGTTTGCTCAAGTATAGCCAAAAACATTTGCAATAATTTATTTGGGGCTTACAAATTCACATTGACAGCTGAATTTTTTATTTTTTTTAATGAAACGAAACTTCCAATTGACACGAAAACCACTTTATTCACTAGTTAATAACGTAAAAATGCTATTAGTTTGCTCCACTATAGCCAAAAACATTTGCAATAATTTATTTGGGGCTTACAAATTCACATTGACAGCTGGAGTTTTTTTTTTAATGAAACGAAACTTTCAATGGCACGAAAACCACTTTATTCACTAGATAGTAATGTAAAAATGCTGCTAGTTTGCTCAACTATAGCCAAAAACATTTGCAATAATTTATTTGGGGCTTACAAATTCACATTGACAGCTGGAAATACATGTAATTTATTAACTATTGAGTGAACGCACGGAAATATATAGTTCAAGGTTATGTTACATTTGGCAACACCGAAGGATCTCATCTTATCTCATAAATATCATTTTATACACTAACGGATCTCGTCTGTGCATGTTTTTCTAATGGATCTCATGTTAGTCAATGTTTATCACAGAAAAATGTACTCTGAATTTTTTTACCCCTCTGTGGCAGTAACGCTTTGAGTCACCATTTATAGGCTATTGACATGAAATATACTCTGAAAAATAAAATCCCTATGGGGGATCTCAGGTTGTCCAAGTTTTATCCGGATCTCGACTTGGGTTAAAAATATATATATATAATTATATATATATATATATATATATATATATATATATATATCCAGCTATCATTTGAGCGTCCCTATATTGTCAATTTGCCGTCAATTGGGCGTCCGAAGTAATTGAGCGTCCGTATGCGGACGCTCGATTGTATACCATGTTAAAAAATTTTTGGGGCATCGTGCGACCTCTGCCTATCATTTAAAAAAATTCTTTCTGGACGCCCGAATGATGATCAAATGAAAGTTAGTGTATATTTTTAGTTCGAGCGTATATCCACCTGTGGCGCTAGTGTCGTTTGCGTATATAGGAGCGTGTATATTCGGCTTTCACGTATAGCACAATAAGGCGTCCAGTAAATCTGTCAACACTGTTGTAATTGAAATGTGCAGCGGACGCTCTCTTGTTGTGCATATCATTTATGCAAGCGAATATTTATTACACTTTTAAAAGCGAATGAAATTATAAACGTTGTCTATAATCTTAATGCCCTTCAAGTGTGTTACACAATGCAATACTGATACAACGCAGCAAGAAAATGCAAAATTTTCACATAGAAAACAGAAAATAGAAAAATTTCAATGGCAAAATTTTCATATAGAAAATAGAAAAATTTGAATGGCTTCAGTCTTGTTACCTTTCTTGAAAACAGGTATAACCTAGTAGACTGTGCAGGCTTTTTGTTCATACTTTAAACGGTACCTACACATTTTATTATTAGAAAATGTTAAATACAAAAGTTTTGTGAATTTACCTGAACCGCCAGAATTTACTTTTAAAAAGAACAAAATGACAGTCGGAAACCTAACAAATGAGTTTCAACTTTGTTGAAAAATACTACGTAACTTTTTTATTAGAGATCCTACCACTTACATATTTTACATGTTGCTTCTAAGGAGCAACAAAAAAGATAATCTGAGCACAAATTCGTTTTATCGGCGTTGGGGGCGGTGTGGTACTACGTAACATTTTTATTAGTGATCCTACCACTTCCATATTTTGCACATTGCTTCTAAAGAGCAACTAATAAAATCAGTCTGAGCACAAATTCGATTTATCGGTATTGGGGGCGGCGCGGTACTACGCAACATTTTTATTAGTGATCCTACTACTTCCATATTTTGCACATTGCTTCTAAGGGGCAACTAAAAAAACAATCTAAGCACAAATTCGTTTTATCGGCGTTGGGGGCGGCGCACAGTGGTTTACGTTCTATAGAGATGCGGAAAAAACTAATTATTTTTGAAATTATCATTGTCCGTTATCATTTTTAATTTATTTTACTTTTTTTGATGCATTATGTCTTTAAATGAATAAAATAAAATGAATGAAAATTAAGCCGAATAAAAAAAATTAATTATTAAAAATCAAAATCTAAAACGAAATAGAAACTTATACATATTTTTAACACCATAAAAACTTAGAAACTAAGGCACTGGGTGAACAACAAAGGTTTCACATCAACAGGTCGACAGTTGAAGCGATATTTACAGTATGTCAAATATTAGAACAATTGTAACCTAAAACGAGGGTCGCAAGTGGTCGCAGCTAAAAAGTATTTTATTACTTAATTAGAAGTCTAATGTATGCAGAAAAATAGGTTAGAACATAGCGCTCGACGGAGCTCAAAAATTATGCCCTATTAAATTTTTTCACAAAACATTTTTCAACAATTCTTCGAGTCCTCTATGTAATGGCACAACAATTGAAATAATTATTTTTATTCAGCATAACATATTCTCCAATAGTGCTACTATTCATTAAAAAATATTTCTTTAATGTAGTAATAAAATCGTAAGAGAAATTCGTATAAAAATATGATGAATTTTTACACAGTCAGTAAGCATTACAACTCAGGCGACTTTAAGGGTTTATATAAGAATGCAATATGGAAATATATCTGATTATTTTGTTAATATACATCAGTTAATCATTAAGAATTAATAATTTAAAATCAAAATGCTCTTTGGAGCATTTTGAAAAAAATGGGTTTTTTCCGCATATTGACCACTGTGCGGCGTGCTACTACGTAAGATTATTATTCGTGATCCTACCACTTCCATATTTTGCACATTGCAACATGTTTATTAGCGATTCTACTACTTCCATATATTGCACTTAGCTTCTAATGAGCAACTAAAAAAACAATCTGAGCACAAATTCGTTTTATTGGTGTTGGGGGCGGCGCGGTACTACGTGACTTTTTTATTAGAGATCCTGCTACTTGCATTATATAGCACGTTGCTTCTAAGGAGCAACCAAAAAGATAATCCGAGCACAAACTCGTTTTATTGGTGTTGGGGGCGGCGCAGTACTACGTGACTTTTTTATCAGAGATCCTGCTACTTACATATTTGGCACGTTGCTTCTAAGAAGCAACTAAAAATATAATCTGAGCACAAATTCGTTTTATCGGTGTTGAGGGCGGCGCGGTACTATGTAAATTTATTATTAGAGATCCTGCCACTTACATATCTTGCACGTTGCTTCTAAGGGGCAACAAAAAAGATAATCTGAGCACAAATTCGTTTTATCGGTGTTGGGGGCGGCGCGGTACTGCGTAACATTTTTATTATTGATCCTACCACTTACATATTTTGCACATTGCTTCTAAGGAGCAACTAAAAAGACAATCTGAGCACAAATTCGTTTTATCGGTGTAGGGGGCGGCGTGGTGCTATGTAACTTTTTATTAGAGATCCTGCTACTTACATATTTTGCATGGTGCTTCTAAGGAGCAACTAATCTGAGGACTAATTATTTTTATCGATGTTACGGTCGGGGCGATACTACGTTTTTTTTTATTAAAGATCCTGCCACTTACATATTTTGCACGTTGCTTCTAAGGAGCTACTAAAAAGACAATCTGAGCACAAATTCGTTTTGTCGGTGTTGGGGGCGGTGCGGTACTACGTAACTTTATTATTAGAGATCCCGCCACTTACATATTTTGCGCATTGCTTCTAAGGAGCAACTAACAAGATAATCTGAGCACGAATTTGTTTTATCGGTGTTGGGACCGGACCTCACACACGGACCTCATCTTGGAACTCAAGATGGTATCGACTTGTGATGTAGGACATTTGCGACGAAGAAAAAATCACACATATGACACATTAAAAGAAAGGTTTGCAGAGGCGAATCCGACAATCACACGGAACTCATCGTGGTATTCAAGATGGTTTTGATTTATGACTTGAAACATTTATGACGAAGAAAAAATCACACATGTGGCACATGAAATGAAAGGTCTCGAAGGGGCGAATTCGACAATCACTCGGACCTCATCTTGGAATCTTATATCTTCGAGATTTTTTGTTTGATGTGACACTTGTGGGGTTTTTCTTCATCGTAAATGTTTTTGGTCATAAGTCGACACTATCTTGAATTTCAAGTTGGGATCTGTGCGATTGTCGAATTGCTTCTTCGAAACATTTCATCTAGTCTACCTAATTGCAAACATCTTGAAATTCTTCATTTTATGATCTCATATTCAAGAAGACTATGATGCATGACCAATTGCACTTAATAAATAGGGCAACATTGCTGGAGCTTACATTGTCTATTGAATGAAAATGTATACACAAATAGGACGCCTGGTTGATGATTAAGTGGAAGTAAGTGTATATCACCGGACGCTTTAAGTATAGCAATAAGAAAGGAGCTTTAAATGATAGTACACTTGCAATACCCACCGCGTGTCGCCATATTGGACGCCGCATGGAACAGTTATGAAAGGAGCTTCCAATGATACCGGGATGTATATATATATATATATACATTTTTAATCCAAGTCGAGATCCGGATAAAACTTGGACAACCTGAGATCCCCCATAGGGATTTTATTTTTCAGAGTATATTTTATGTCAATAGCCTATAAATGGTGACTCAAAGCGTTACTGCCACAGATGGGTAAAAAAATTCAGAGTACATTTTTCTGTGATAAACATTGACTAACATGAGATCCGTTAGAAAAACATGCACAGACGAGATCCGTTAGTGTATAAAATGATATGTGTGAGATAAGATGAGATCCTTCGGTGTTGCCATATGTAACATAAAATTTCATGTATTTTCAGCTGTCAATGTGAATTTGTAAGTCCCAAATAAATTATTGCAAATGTTTTTGGCTATAGTTGAGCAAACTAACAGCATTCTTACATTACTAGCTAGTGAATAAAGTGGTTTTCGTGCCAATTGGAAGTTTCGTTTCATTAAAAGAAAAAAAAACTCAAGCGGTCAATGTGAATTTGTAAGTCCCAAATAAATTATTGCAAATGTTTTTGGCTATAGTTGAGCAAACTAGCAGCATTTTCACATTACTATCTAGTGAATAAAGTGGTTTTCGTGCCAATTGGAAGTTTCGTTTCATTAAAAAAGAAAAAAAAACTCCAGCTGTCAATGTGAATTTGTAAGCCCCAAATAAATTATTGCAAATGTTTTTGGCTATAGTTGAGCAAACTAAGAGCATTTTTACATTACTATCTAGTGAATAAAGTGGTTTTCGTGCCAATTGGAAGTATTGTTTCATTAAAAAAAAAAAATAAATTCCAGCTGTCAATGTGAATTTGTAAGCCCCAAATAAATTATTGCAAATGTTTTTGGCTCTAGTTGAGCAAACTAACAGCATTTTCACATTACTATCTAGTGAGTAAAGTGGTTTTCGTGCCAATTGGGAGTTTCGTTTCAATTAAAAAAAAACTCCAGCTGTCAATGTGAAATTGTAAATCTCAAACAAATTATTGCAAATGTTTTTACCTGTAGTGGAGCAAACTAATATTTTTACATTACAATCTAGTGAATAAAAAGATTTTCGTATCACTTGGAAGCTTCGTTAGAATAAAAAAAATTAAAGAAAAATTCCAGTTATCAATGTAAATTTGTAAGCCTCAAATAAATTATTGCAAATGTTTTTCGCCATAGCGGAGTAAACTAATATCATTTTTACATTATAATCTAGTGAATAAAGAGATTTTCATATCAATTGGAAGCCTCAGTGTGAATTTGTAAGTTCCAAATAAATTATTGCAAAAGTTTTCGGCTGTAGTGAAGCAATCTAATAGGTATCATTTTTATATTACTGTCTAGTGGATAAAGTGATTCTCGTCTGAATTGAAAGTTTCGTTATATTTAAAAAAGTCCAGCGGTTAAATGTGAAATTTAAATTTGTAAGCTTTAAATAAATTATTGCAAAATTGTTTTCTGTTATACCAGGTGTCCCACATCATGTGTTCATCTTTAAAGAATTTTAATTTTTTAATCGTAGTTTTTGTTCAGTTATATTTTCCCGTAAAAGAAGGTTTATTGAATGTTGTAACCATAAATATTGGCATAAAATTTGCAAATTGAAGGCATCTTTGAAATTCCTGGCCTTGACTTTGGATTAGGTAATTTTGAGACTATAGGCGCCATGCACGTCTTTGCGTTCAGCGCCGCCTGGCGTGGTAATTTGTGTATTAGTGATATGAAAATATTTCTTGAGACTCATTGCATGGGAATAATATCACTCTTATGACAATTTACGATTGTAGAACATAATACTTGAGCTTCCTGGTATTGAAATACATTACAATATTCAAGTTCAAATGTACACTATGTGATATTTAAGCTATTTAGCAATACTGTACATTATAGGAATTGGTTCAATTGGAGATACACAAACACATAAATAAAGCAAACTTATGTATCACGACTAGTGACAACCATGTGGCCACTAGCCCTCTTTATTGCCAACTGCTACAACCAAAACTACTAAATCTTTTACAAATAGTGTTATGATTATGACACACTAATAATTTGAAACAACTCGTATTTTCATACCACTAATGCACAATTTGTTCATTGGTGGCGCTGACTTCCCATGTGCATGGTTCCTATATCTTCACTGGAAACATTCGAAATGTCTTGCAAGTCCCGGAATCGGAACCCGCCTTATAATTTCTCAAGAAATCCACGACATAATCGTCTTTATTGCAAAATTCTACTTTACCGATAAAATAAAGTATTTTTTATTGTTAGGAAACTGATTTGTCCGAACTGGCCCCACGTAGCAAAAATACATAAATGACAAAATATTACTTTGCACACAGTTTGAATCTACTATTTTGTGTGGTCATACATCGCTGAACGTATCCAAGTCTGAGGTAAATAGTATGAATATTACCTTGTTAAATAATTGTTCGCAAGCCATTAAAGCTTACGATTTCTGCAGTAAAAGTTATAAGAGGAACTTTTGAATTTTCTCAAGTAATTGGATTGTATGTGATCCAAGTTGTTCAACTATAATGGACCACGACACTACTACTGTAGTAGGATACGTATTCTCGAAATGTCCAATTTTGTAGCACTCTATGGAGGTGCCCCAATTTACCCTACTTGGTCGCAGCCGAACGAAAATACACAATTCCTAGCTTTCTAGATTGGAAAACAATTTTTTTTTTTTCACCTGGTGATACATTTTCGGACTCGCAATGATCTGCAAATTCCAAACATGTTAAAATATACCTACAGGGTGTTCTATTTAAAATATAAACAAATTAACATCACTTCCAGCGAAACCGGAAGACCTACTGTGCTCAATAGTATGTCGGAATGTTCATTTTTTGTTTTAATTTATCCTTTCCAAATTTCATATAAGTCGATTAAAAAATAAGAATTTTAGAAAGATGAATACATGGCGTGGGACACCTGGTGTTGTGGAGTAAAAACTATTATCATTTTTGTGTAAAAATGATGTGAATAAAGAGGCTTGCGGGACAATTGGAAATCTCGATAGATTAAAAAAATCATCTTTCAGTGTGAATATTTATTTGGAGCTTACAAATTCAGGAACGTTCTAGCAAAGCAGGACATATCCATCTTTGATTGGATATTACAATATTACATTTAAGAGGTATAATTTGTCAAGTTTTTATTGAATACACTAATTTTCTAAGCATTTAAAATAGCCCATGGTCAATTTGAATTGCTTACATCTATGTACATATTTTATTGAAACCACTTAATTCTTGACTATTGACCACTAAAATTCCATTTTTTCATATAAAATGGACATGTCATGTTTTCTAGAACGCTCCTCAAATTAATACAAATGTTTTCTGCTATATTCGAGTAACTACTACAATTTTTATATGACAATAAAGTGTAAATTTATTTGAGGTTTACAAATTCAAATTTGACAGCTACTTTTTCTTTTTTAATCTAAGGATACTTCCAATCGACGCAAATATTTATTTTATTGTTATGCAAAAATGATGATAGCTGTAACAGAAAACATTTGAAATAAATTTATTTGAGGTTTACAGATTCACATTTGACAGTTGTTTTTTCTTTTATTATAACGAAATTTGACACTTCATTGTTATGTAAAAGTTTAAAAAATACCCCACTGTAGCAGAAAACATTCGCAATAACTTATGTGATGTTTACAATTCCACATTTGACAGTTGGAGATTTTTTAAATCTAATTGATACGAAAGCCTTTTTCTTCACTTCATTGTAAAATAATTTATTTCAGGCTTACAGATTTACATTATTTTGACTTGTTTTTTTTTTTTAATTTAACTTTACATTGACACTGAGACCTCTTTATTTACTTCATTGTTATGTAAAAATGTTATAGTTTACCCCACTGTAACAGAAAACAGTTGAAATAGTTTATTTGAGGCTTACAAATTCACATTTGACTGTTGTTTTTTTTTTAATATAACGAAATTTCCCATCGACATGAAAGCCTTCATTGTTAATATAAAAATTAAAAAAATTATCCCACTGCAGCAGATAATAGTTGCAATAATTTATTTGAAATTTACAAATTAACATTTGATAGATGGAATTATTTTTATTGTAACGAAACTGAAAGTCTCTACTCACTTTATTGCTGTGTAAAATCGATAATATTTTATTGTAAACTATTTAAATTAAAATGTACTGCTATCAGATAGTGATTATAACTGTCTCTAGACGGTATTTTGCAATGTCGAATCAAGCAAACTGCAATTCCTAAAAGACTCAGAAAGCGTTTCGTTTTAAATCTCATAATGAATTGAAGTAATTATAAAATTTACGAAAAGCTCACATTATCATTATTAAGTAGAAAAATAGAGTTATAAACGTTTCACGCGATGATTTTTAAGCTGTGCGTTAAAAAATTATAAACAAATTGTTCTACACAATTTCATTGAACAAGAGTCCAGTTTAATTAAAAACGTATAATTCTCTCATGTTAGAAATTTTATTGTAAAGTAGAGTTCTGCCATGTTGCCAGATTGTCGGATCTCGCTTAGGTTAGAAACTATGTACCTGTATACTTCGCTCACATGCGCCCTCTGCATAACTAATTGTGAACTACTGGTGTATAAAACTGCAAAGAAATCGGCAAAACGAGATCCGGGATAAAATTTGAATTTGAGCTCTTTAGTACCAACAAAGTCGGTTATGACCCGATATACACGCTAAGAAAGGTGAGATCCGATTTCGGATCTCGCCTTTCCAAAAGGATCTCATCTTGCCCAACTTTTATCGCGAAATGATCTCAGGTTTCCTCTTTTTAAATCTATATATATATATATAATTATATAATTCGTAGGGAAGTAATGCCGTACTTGTTAGGTAAACCAATTCTTAAATTATTTTTAACGGGGATTAACGGCTATTGTAAATAAAATATATTTTGTTGTTGGTCAATATTTCGTAATGTTTTTATTACTTCATCAGGACCAAAAATTGCTACAATAATAAATTACATTATATACTTATGCAAATTGAAGCTGATTATTTACTTACTGAAGGTGAAAATAATTTATTTCTCCTTTATTATTTGAAAATGTATTAGAAATTGAGAATTTTGAAGTTGATGTTTGAACAAAAATTATTTATTTATACAAATATTTAAATAACAAAAGGACGCTAGATGGCCTGACTTATTAGATTGAAATAAATATTGTTTAATCCGTCAGTGTCAGATCTAAAATTGACAGTTACGTCATTATGTTTTTGAATACAAGACATTTCAAGAAAAATTCTGGTTCTATAAGAAGGTTCTTTCTCCAAAATTTTAACGTTATCAAAATTAAATCGATGGTCCTCATCGATTGTATGAATGGCTAATGCACAAGATCTTTTTCCAATCCTACAATCACTTTTATGTTGTGTAAGTCTGTTCTTGAGCCATTGGCTTGTTTGACCTATATAACATTTGTTACAGGTATCACAATTAATTTTATACACAACATTAGAGTTAAGCAAGAGAGGAGTTGGATTTTTAAACTAGTATAAATTTGTTTAATAGTTATAGGATTGTAATAAGCTATTTTGATTGGAATTGTCTTTAATAAAGAAGTTATTCTTGGAGTAATATTTTTGATAAAAGGTAATTTACTATAAATTAAATTTGATGTTAAAGTATTATTTCTTTCATGTGTCATGTCAGGATTACGTATGTCAAAAATTATCTTTTTTACAAGATGTTGTGGATAGCCATTGTTAACAAAAATATCTACTAATTTATTAAGATTTTTCTCTATTAATGATTCATGACATATTCTATTAATACGATTTCTCATGGCAAGGATGGTATTTAATTTATGTTTGAGACAATGGTTTGAAAAGAAGTTAATGAATCTTCCTGAAAATGTCGGTTTTTGATACCAGTCTAAGATGATGGTATTATTTGGCATTCTTATTAATCTGGTATCTAAAAATGGAATTGAATTATTATTTTCAGTTTCAATAGTAAATTGAATTTTCTCATTAAAGTTATTAAAAATATTTAAGATTTCATTAATTTTTTCAGAAGGAACAGAACAAATCAAATCATCAACATATTTGTATATGAAAGGAAGTTGGAAAGATAGTTTTGGTATGCATTTATCAAGTATAAAATCCATAACAATTTGTGCGACTATGGGACTTAAAGGTGAACCCATAGGAGTACCTTGTATCTGTAAGTAAATCTTATTTTGAAATGTAAAATAGCAATTATTAAAAATAAATTCGATGATATTAAGAAATTCATTCTTAGGAATATTGCAATCATTTTTAATATCATTCCAGCTGCTAGAAATAATATCAACAGCTAATTCCATAGGAATATTAGTAAAAAGAGACACTACATCTAAGGAGATGAGTTGGTAATCTTTTGGAAGAATGACATTTTTTATTTTTTCAGCAAAGGTGAATGAATCCTTAATATTGTATTCATATTTGTTTGCCAAACTAGTGGTTAAAATGTTTGATATGAATTTTGCAAGATTGTAAGTTGGAGAGTTGATGCAAGATACTATCGGTCGAAGAGGAACATTGTGTTTATGGATTTTAGGTAAACCGTAATATTTAGGTAAAACTGAATTGTTGATGATTAATTTGTCTCGTGTATTTTTATCGATAAAATTTTTTGAAAATAATTTTTTAACTAAGTTGTTATTTTTTTGTTGTAAGCTAAATAAAGGATCTCCATTAACTTCTTTATAAACTGTGTTGTCATTCAGTAAATCAAAGGATTTATTAATGTAATCAGTTTTTGATATGAGAACTGTTACTGAACCCTTATCTGCATTAGATAGAATAATGTCATCATTATCTTTGATAAATTTTTTAGAACGATTGAAAATGTCATTGAATTCAGAAACATAACGATTATTATTAGTTTTTGAAGAATTAAGATAATTACTTATGATATTAGTTATTTTTAATCTATGTGAATTTGCAATATTAGTAGGTGTATTTGTTAAAATATTTTCAACTTCAGCAAGTAGTCTGTTAACATTGAATTGATTAGGTTTGACATTTATACTAAACTTAGGACCAAGAGACAGGAAGTCTTTAATGTCATTAGGAATTTCAGTGTTAGTGAGGTTTATGAGCCATTTATCATTATTATAAAATAAATTTGATTTTACTAACCCAGATTTCAATTCATTAAATTTTTTGATGTTGTTATTTTTAATATTTTGAAATTTATGATTAAATGTAGTATTTAATCTAAGTTTATATTCATGAAAAATGTCATGAGGTAATATATTTACTAATCTTGATGTACTATTAGTAATGTTATATCGTATGTAATTGATATCTGAGATAGTAATTTTAATTTCAAAATTAAGAATTTGGAATCCTAACCTATTGTTAAAACTTAAAATCTTCTTGGTCAGGTAATGGTTTTTAGTATTGAGCAGCGACATCAGTTTCATTGATCCATTGGTAATATGATTCGGTAGTAGATGATGTTTTCTACAACTCAAAAGGAAATTTCTTCTGTTTATTTTCTTTGCCAGTTTCATATTGTAGTTAGCCCAAGTTTTCATAAGTTTAGTGACGTTGCAGCCAAATCTTCTAGTGATATCTTGATAAAACCCCATCTGTAATTAATTCGTAGGGAAGTAATGCCGTACTTGTTAGGTAAACCAATTCTTAAATTATTTTTAACGGGGATTAACGGCTATTGTAAATAAAATATATTTTGTTGTTGGTCAATATTTCGTAATGTTTTTATTACTTCATCAGGACCAAAAATTGCTACAATAATAAATTACATTGTATACTTATGAAAATTGAAGCTGATTATTTACTTACTGAAGGTGAAAATAATTTATTTCTCCTTTATTATTTGAAAATGTATTAGAAATTGAGAATTTTGAAGTTGATGTTTGAACAAAAATTATTTATTTATACAAATATTTAAATAACAAAAGGACGCTAGATGGCCTGACTTATTAGATTGAAATAAATATTGTTTAATCCGTCAGTGTCAGATCTAAAATTGACAGTTACGTCATTATGTTTTTGAATACAAGACATTTCAAGAAAAATTCTGGTTCTATAAGAAGGTTCTTTCTCCAAAATTTTAACGCTATCAAAATTAAATCGATGGTCCTCATCGATTGTATGAATGGCTAATGCACAAGATCTTTTTCCAATCCTACAATCACTTTTATGTTGTGTAAGTCTGTTCTTGAGCCATTGGCTTGTTTGACCTATATAACATTTGTTACAGGTATCACAATTAATTTTATACACAACATTAGAGTTAAGCAAGAGAGGAGTTGGATTTTGTAAACTAGTATAAATTTGTTTAATAGTTATAGGATTGTAATAAGCTATTTTGATTGGAATTGTCTTTAATAAAGAAGTTATTCTTGGAGTAATATTTTTGATAAAAGGTAATACATTTTCAAATAATAAAGGAGAAATAAATTATTTTCACCTTCACAATTTTTGGTCCTGATGAAGTAATAAAAACATTACGAAATATTGACCAACAACAAAATATATTTTATTACAATAGCCGTTAATCCCCGTTAAAAATAATTTAAGAATTGGTTTATATATATATATATATATATATAAACTTATTAGATTATTCTTTCAAGCTTTTATTTGTAAACTCAGGACTTAATCGGTTACCAGCAAATTTAAATGGTACATACCGTATACACATCTATGTCACTTAGGGCTGCGGTACCTTAGTCTGTTACGTTTTAAATTTGGCGCTAAAAAGCAGCGACTAATAATTTCGTTTTCGCGCCGTGGCAACCCTGGTACCCCTCCTTTACAGCGCTATGGGGGAAAGCCTGCACGCTGCGATCATTGATTTCTGATAGGTTCTGGGGGTCCATGTGACTTTCAGACCGCCTACCATTGGTAATTCCCCTGCCTCAAGGCGATCTGCGTAATCGAGCGGCTTAGTCGTTCTCTTGTTGTTCGTGCATTGTGCCGTAAGGACGTATCTTTCGCGTGTGTTAAAATTGTCGGATTTCTTGCTCTTTTGGAGAAGAAATCAATCGCAGCTTGGCTGGAAATTCATTCGACACTGCCGAACACCGAGCGGAGGTAATTTTTAATCTCTGTGCCAAGCCTGGAGCTCCTGTTCGCTCAGGTAATATGTAACGACGCATATCACCATCAAAATGGCCGCTAACGCATATCGTTTTTCCACGTAGGTTTTTTAGTTCGGGCTTGTTCCTTTGCTGCTTGGCTTTTCGCAAGTTACAGCGCAGGCCCAGGTCATCCCCGCAAGCGTATACGCGAGGGATCTCCCAGTACATCGCGTGTTGGTGCCCCGACAATTCTTGTTGCCCGTCTGTTGTTTCCCCCGTCGTGTGAGTACGCCATTGTGAAGTCATCGACTCTGACAAGACCACTAGATGGCGTAGTGACAGCCAACTTCAGACGGTATATGACATCGGTCGCGAGGTAACCTTCTTTTTTTTTGTTTGTTGCGCATGCATTCTTCGTGCGGATTTAATTTAAAGAAACGGTACGCTAGAAAGTAAACGTATTAGTGTAACTGTAATACTGTTTCTCTTATTTCTATTAGTTTAATTGATTAATAAATTGTATTAACTTGAGTACGATTTTAATTTTAACTACTTTCATACACACAGTGAGTAATAAGTCTAGTCTCTATTTAGTAGTTTCCTTTCTGCACGACTTGGTCGATTGGAGACGTCGGCCAGTCGAATTTCGATTAGTTGTTTTTAAATCGTCTTCTGGCGCCCGTTATAACTTACCATCGTTGAGATAACCTGCCCCATTTTCCACTGTTGCTAGCTGGGGCACAGCTGATTTAGAATCGGCAGACTTGTCATCCAGGAGTCGTGGTAAGTAGAGACAAGTAGATTTAATTTAAACTTGGGTGACAAGTCATTGATTAACTTTAACTGTTGCTTTATTCCAATTACTACAGCTGTAAAGAATTGTTTCTATGGAAATAAGCCAAAGATGAAAGTTATCTAGGTAGTTAAAAGTAACTAAAGTATTAGCCCTTACAGTTTTAATAAAATCAATTACAAGCTATCAAAACTATTACTTATGTAGGTAGCTGTTTGATTGAAAGGTTCATTAAAATTAGAATTGGGACCCTTTTAAACTCATCTGTTTTTCCTGATCAGATGTACTGAAATAAAACATGTGCCTCACAAGTTCAAAGTGTAACGCAATTTTTGTACTTAGTCGTATTTTAACACCAGTACTTTTGACGCCATTCTTGAAATATAACATAGCGATCCACCCGATATTCAAATGAATATTATGATTCTATATCGCATTCTGAAACCAAAGTAACAGGCAGTGTTTTTAATTGCTGTAAGTAAAAAAAATTATAATATTAATACAAACATAGAGTACCTACTGTATAAAAGCCAGGTTGAATTTTCCATTCTAATAGCTTGGCCTCTGCTGATTTAAGAATCTCCGAGTTCCAGTTAGAACTCGGAGTTCCTCCTACAGCCACTGTATAGTTTAGTAATTCTCTTAAACTGTAACGCTGTAAAACATCTAACACGATTTGATGTGTTAATGCAAAATCCAAATTGTTCAATATTCATATCATAACAGCTGATCTTGTGTACACTAAAAATTCACATGTTCTAATCGTAGTGTTCCAGAATGAGTTTAAACTTAATGAAAAATATTGCGGTCCAGGGTTCTACTTACATGTCAAATTATCAAATTGCTTTGCAAAATGAAAGTGCGGTTATGATAACCAAGACGGCCACCAGTACCATTTTTTTAGATTTCCTAAATTTTTGCAAAACAAAAACAGTAAATATAAAAATATCTCAGTACTACGTATTTCAGAATCGAACTCGAGCCGCGTGAAATTAGAGTGTACCACTATTTGTTGCTTGGTCTTAGGGAGCTTTAAGTTAAAACGTTATTTTGTTTCACCAGCTCAATTAGTGTCTTTTAATGTGAGCCACATCACTATTGGAAATGTATTCGTAAGTTTGATTTCGAAAAATTGAATTACTCTGTCTTATTCTAATTGGCCACAGTGTGTTATATGCTACTGATAATTTGATTGGTGATTTGAGCTTTCCTTGTTCTCATTGGCTGTAGGGGGATCTGTAGCTAGACGCTCGTCATTTATAAAACGTTAGTTTCATAAAATACCTGGAGATGTCGTGACCAAATTTTGAATTCGCCAGTTCTTAAATATATTTTTGTTTTCAAATTATAAATTTCTTTTTAAAATAAAATTTTATCTTTGAAATAAAAGCTGTAGTCTTGTTGAAACAATGGGAGTGGAAAACAACTCTCATCGCGGCGTACAAGACCGCGCTCTCTAATCTGTCCTCGTATTCACATGCATTGCGGATATGCAAAATTTTTATTGCGGATCGTTTCTAATTGGTTCATCTTGATTGAAATATACATAATGAACCAATTAGAAACGATCCGCAATAAAAATTTTGCGTATCCGCAATGCATGTGAACTTAGCTATAGCCTGTTGTCCGGGCAATCGTCCTGCCAAGGTAAACACACTTTGTCGGGCGTTTATTCTGAACGCACCCCTTATGTTGGTGTTGGTCAGATTCAGGGTTGCCACAATCGTTACAATTGTAATGATTTCATTACAATTTAGTCGCTGTCGTTACTACATTGTTTAAAACAAGCAAATTTCATTACTAATAATGATACATTTAGCGATTTAAGTATAGCGCGAGAAATCGCTTATTTATGTTATATCACAGTTTTGTTTTGGTAAAATTTGAAACATTCAAATTGATCATCATGAAATTACTATTGTCAGTTTGGCCCAATCGGTTTTGTGGTTTGGCGTTTAGACTCTGCAATAGATAAGTAAGTACCGGGTGGACTATTTTTGATGGTTTTACAGGGTTTCTTGGTTATTTATAGGAGTAAAAGAAAACCGTTTTTGCAACCCACTACTACTTTTTCGAGAGGTGAAGACAAAAGTTAGCTACTTGGATTCATTCGGGAAATATCGGCAGAAAACGAATTTTCACGAAAAATTATTTTCCCGAACGAATCGAGGTAGCTAACTTTTGTCTTCACCATTGAGTTTTTCTCGAAAAAGTAGCACTGGATCACGAAAACGGTTTTCTTTTATTTCCACCGAGTGACTTTTTTGATTGAGACTTATTTTATTAGATTGGCAACACTTTTCAATTTTTATGTTGGTGTGCTGGATTTTCAAATTCAAAATTTAGATTTAGGTTAGTGCACTAGATTGTCAAACTCAAATAAATTCGTTTATTGTCGAATCAAGAAAACCAAATAAATAAGATATTTAATTATCACAATTTATTACCAAAATGGTTTTGAGCACAGAATAAAATACATTTTTAGTAATGGCTTATTTTCGAAGCGGAGTACAAAATGAAAATGGGCACATTCAGCAGACCCGAAAGTTGTGTAACTGTTGAACAAATTTCTGCTGAATGCGACCTCATGAGGTTGATGAGTTGGAGGGTTCGCCATTTTTTGTAGCGTAACTTCTCCGCTACCTGACTGGAACATGTTACGATGAGTGAACTTCATTCAGCAGAAATAAGTGTTCAGTCTCAACTGTTGGATCAGGAACTGTTACTGATATGTTCTGCTGAATCAGCCCAATAGTAATTGAATTTATTCACAGCAGTATGCCTATGACGATTTCATTGAAATATACCCTGAACAACAAATTGAGTTTCGTCTTTTTCCACAACACTGTTTCAGTGTTGCCAGGTTGCAGGGAAAATCCCGTTTTGCAGGGAAAAATCGAACAAAAAGGGATGCAGGGAATACCTTTAGAAAAGAGGGACATTCACTCAATCGAAACATCATAGCAATGACTTTAAAGTTGCAACTAAAATGCTGCAGCCGTGAATATGGAGACGAACCAATCCAATCACGGTTTGGTTCGTCGTTCTTATGGTTTGTTGGTTACTCGTTTCCTAAACAACATGCCTGCCACGTGCGATCTTGCGAGATAGCTTTAAGCTAGATTTACATGGAGCGTTGAGCGCGTCAAAACGGCGAGCGTACTGTCCTCCCATTGGTTAGTGGTCGTTACGTAAAGAGCAATAGCCAATGAGAGTACAATACGCCCGGCGTTTTGACGCGCTCAACGCTCCATGTAAATCCAGCTTTAGAGTGAAAATTATGTGGCAAGCTATGATTGACAAGTGACAAGTTATAAAAAGTAAACAGTAACACAAAAGAAACGTGCAAAGTAGTGATTATATTTTTGCCTATTTTTTAACCCCTACAAGGAAAATTTTGCAATGAAAAGGTGTACGTATATAAAAAGGGAAAATTCAACATTTTATTAGGGAATTTTTGTGGTAGACACCTGGCAACACTGCACTGTTTTAGAATAGCCGTCCTCCATTTACAACGAACACGAATCGATTCAAATTCACTTAAAAATGATTGATTGCATTCCATTTAGTTATTCAGTTGGCGACCAGTGATAAGGAAGTGATTGACTTTCCCCTCCCGCACACCGTACTGATCAAGCTGGTTTTCTAAATCAGTTATCCGTTTCATGTGATTTCATACGTATTTTGAGGTTATGTTAATTTTAGTTCCAAAACATCATTCCTTTTATGAGTCTCTCTATTCACTTTAAAGTCAGTTCAGTTCAAAATCGGTTAATAAATGAACGTTTCTTGCAAACCGGTAATGTAGAAAAAGGAAAATTCACTGGTCGCCTCACTTTTGCTGGGTTCAGTAATTCCTCCGTGCTTGCTCTATTCACTCCTCGAGCACTTTTGTCTCACTTTTACGTATATCAAAACAGCTGTGTTGTCACTCTACTTTTCACTCCGAGCTTGCATCGCGTGAATTTCCGAACTAAACATATAATAACACTCGATATTGTAGAAAATGTTAATGATACTGTACAACAGAATCCTCATGTTTCCTATACGAATCCACTCGGAAGATCTTGAAAAAACACCTTCATTTCCGATCATACAAATTTTCAATGGTTCGACAACTTCACCCACTCGATTTTCTTCAACAAATTCAGTTTTGTCAGTGGTATAACAATAATCTGCTAAATAATAGTGACCAACAAGATACAATTTTCTTTTCTGATAAAGCCTGGTTTCATCTCTCTGGGTTTAATTGAAATTTATCTCCGCCCACAATAATTTTATATCCGTAGATACGTATTTCGGCAGCTAAGCTGCCATCTTCAGTACAATTTAATATTTATATAAAACTACATGGAATCTAACAGCTACCTACCTACCTACCTGATCATATTATCTATACTACTAATACTATCAAAAATTAACACAAATTAACAAAATTAACACTAAAAAATAGTAAAAGAGAGACTGTGGTTTAAGAAATAATTGAAAATTATCTCCGCCCACAATAATATTAACAGTCAAAACCTACCAAAAATGCAAATCAAATAAAACGGAAATGAGTATTGGTCTAATAACCGGAAACGGTTCTTATTCTCCCGAATAAAGAACTTCTGTAAGCATTTAATTCCCTGTTATTTGAAACCGCTTGAATTTATCCCTGAAAAGAAATTATATACCTATATATGCATATGCATGCACCTATATATATACATATTTTCCTATCAAAGTGACACCCTGCACAATGAATGTAAATTTGGCACCCAATTTATATACTGTAGAGAAATGCTATGTAAAGTGGCACCTATATACAAAATACCAAAATAGCACCCGTCTATATACAAGTTTTATGACAGCAATTGTTGTACTGACACCATCCATGGTTGCCATTTTACTAAGTGCCATATTGTCATTTCTTATAAACGTATGGTTATATTGAGTGATTTTTAAACTTTTTTGTCTCTTGATTTTCAAGAAGCATATGAAAAATAAGTATTCTTAAGATTTTAAGATTGTGTAACAATGGGTGCATTCAGGGACGCTCAGCGGCTTAGGTAAGCTGTAATTTAGTCAGCGTTTTCTAAGTGTCAGCACACAGTGATTCCCTGAACGAAGTTCTGAATGGCAGCTGTCTCACACGTTTTGATAGCTTGACTTACTATATGGGCGAGTTAAATAAACGGTCAATCCCGTCAATCTGCACAAAATCGTCAAGTCAATGGTCAGAATAAATTATCGACGGGAAAAATTGAATACTGACCAGTTTAACCGTTCACTTACCCCTGCCTATGTTAACCTTAAATATTACTATTAATACGTAACTAGTATTAATCTATTGGTTTTGAGTGTAATAGTTCTATAAATATGAATAATGGTAAATTATAGATTATTTATATAATGATGACAATGCAAAATTATGAACATTATTTGTTTAATGACAGGTTAGTTCACGGTTAGTTCAACTGGTAACTCTAAATTATGCTCACACCACTATTTTTGATAGCGCTGAGGAACTCAGCCTACAAGTTATGCGCTGAGTAAATATTTCAGCGGCTTTCTTTCATACGGTCTGTCAGCTTGTCCGTACAGGGAAATTGCTTACTTAGCCTCTCAGCCGCTGAGCGTCCCTGAATGCGCCCATTGATACCACAGTAAAAATTTGAATGGCATGTCGTAACTTTACTAGTGTCAATGTAATACAATCTCAAAGACTTATTTTTCAGTTAAGCTAAGACAGATTATTTGAATTTATTTGAAAGCGTTGACAAAAAAGTTTAGAAATAGTGAGAACTAGTGAAACTTTTAGAGTAATTTAAAGAAATTGAAGTAAATGCGTAAAAAATTGATGAAAAAAATTTTCTGTAAATACCTAATTCGATTTATTGGTTGTGTTTAAACACTGAAATGTACGCCCACAATTGCATCACTCTTCTTTTGTGTTAGGGTAATTGTCATATCACTTCTTTTTATTTATTTATGTTACATTTTTTGTTACAGCAGGACGAGCAATTTTCGCACCAATTGCCGTCTGGACCAAAATGCGGAAATAAATGCACGCTTACTAAAGAGTATATTGAAGAAAATTAATTATATTTAAACAAGTAAATAAATCCAATTTAATTTTTCATTTATTAAATCAAAATTTTCGTTACAGTTAAACAACCTAACCCATAAGTTTATTTTAAGACAAAAGAAAAATGTTCGCATCTGATCCTCCTTGCTCTAGATCAAAGTCTGGATTTAGTTACTTTAATTAAGGTAGATTCTTGTATGATGAAAATGGAGTAACAATTTTTTTTAATGGACACAACAATCGCTCAACGTTTCACTCCTGACGAAGCTATCAACCGATAGTGAAACGTCAAGCGATTGTGCGAATTTAAAGCGTCCGTTAAAAGAATTATTAATTACAGTTATAATTTCTTCATAATTTTGCAATGAGTTGTTTATAAAGCAACATACCGGGTGTCCCACGCCATATGCTCACCCTTCTAGAACTTCTATTTTTCAACCGATTTCAATGAAATTTGGAAAATAAAAATTAAGCAGAAAGGCGCATTTTCCGACATACTTTTGAGCATCGTAGGACTTCCGGTTTTACCGGAAGTAACATCAACTTTTTTATTTTAAATGGAACACCCTGTATATTTGTACATATTTGGAATCTGCAGATCATTGCGAGTCCGAATATGTACCCCATTTCGTAATTTTGGTTTCCATGACAACGAGAAAAGAAACTTTTTTGTTTTTCAATCTAGGAAGCTTTGAATCGCGTATTTTCCTTCTAATGCAATCAAGCAATTCGAGAAAATCACTATTTTGATTGTATTTTTATTTTTAACACTTTTACGGCATTTCGAATTTTGATTAGGTCGTAATTCATCTTTTTTTAATGGAACCTCATGTGCTTCTTATCTTGAAAGTCATTTAAAACAAAATTTGGTTTATTGAGGTTTTATGCCCGCCCTGTTTTAAATGACTTTCAAAGAAAGTATGAAGTATTTGGTATCAGCGTACTCAGAAAAAAATATTCCGTCGAACCAAGCTAAGAAACATGAGGTTCCATTAAAAAAAAATGAGTTACGACCTAATCAAAATTTGAAATGCCGTAAAAGTGTTAAAAATAAAAATACCATCAAAATAGTGATTTTCTCGAATTGCTTGATCGTATTAGAAGGAAAATACGCAATTCAAAGCTTCCTAGATTGAAAAACAAAGTTTTTTTTTCGTTGTCATGGAAACCAAAATTACCAAATGATACTTATTCGGACTCACAATGATCTGCAGATTCCAAATATGAAAATATACAGGGTGTTCCGTATAAAATAAGAAAGTTGACGTCACTTCCGGTGAAACCGGAAGTCATACGGTGCTCAATGGTATGTTGAAAAATGCGCCTTTCTGCTTAATTTTTATTTTCCAAATTTCATTGAAGTCAGTTAAAAAATAGAAGTTCTAGAAGGGTGAGTATATGGCGTGGGACACCCGGTATAGTATTACATTCATTAAATGTAAATTTACAGTAAACTTCAAATAAAAAATGGATCATTATTACGTGTCTTTTTTTCTATAAAACATACTTTTTTCATCGCATCGCATTCTCAAAATAATTGCATGTGTAATTTTTTTTTATGGAACACCCTGTATTTTTTGTTGAAAAATGAAAAAACATCAAATTATAAATACAGATTACTCTTTACTATTTTTCCTTAAAACGAATAAGAAAGAAGTTATTGCGAAAGTTGTATTCATCATTTACAATTAACTTTATTTAGTTCAAAGTATTAACAAAACTGTCTTAACACACACTACCTTGGAATTATGTGCTTCAAAAATAAACAAACGTGAAAAACATGAGCGCAACATGTTGAGGAACTGGTGTTTAAAATAAATGTAACTATTATTGTGTACAAAAAAAGTTAATTAATTAAAATATGCTACTCTTGAAACTATTGTAACTTAAACTAATTTAAACAAAATTATAAAAACTTAAAGTAAGTGTTCAAAAATATTCCCATTTTGTTCTAAACATCGCTGAACACATTTATAGACGCTTTTAGTGGCATTTAAATGTTTCGTTTTATGGGTTGTATTAATAATGATAATAACAAACAATTTAAGTAGCTACTCTTGCAATCGCTTTTTGACCTAACATCGCAGTAGGATTGACAAATTGAAACTAGTTCGCCACATAATAAGTCATCCCATGCGAGGGTACAAATCGGTTTTGATTACAGCAGATTCCTCCAGCATGCTCTGTACAGCTGTTTCAGGCCTAGTTGGGCCTTCGCAAGAGCGAATAACCTGGACAGATCGGTTTGGTTTGCAGTGGATATCTCCAGCCACGGTTCTGATGACGAAGGCGTAACTAGGCCTGAAACAGCTGTGCAGAGCATGCTCGAGGAATCTGCTGTAATCAAAACCGATTTGCACAAAATTTTTCTAATAATAATAACAATGACTTCTTTATTATTCGTTTTAAGGAAAAGTAGTAAAGAGTAATTTGTATTTATAATTTGATGTTCTTTCATTTGTCAACAAAAACAGAGTATTCCATTAATAAAAACTTTAGACATGCAATTATTTTGAGAATGTTATGCGCCATTGTAATCTTGAGTGAGAACAGTTCATTTTTGCTAATTTGAACCACTTCGTAGCTCCAATAATAACGAAGTTAGCAATAGTGCTGCAATAACTTTGATCACCCTGTATACCAAAACAATATTAATTTCAAACTTAAATATCGTAAAAAGTATGAAACAAAATATAGACAAAATACATAATTTTGGAATGAGGAGAAAAATATCTTTCTTAATTCTTCAAAATATACTGAATGTTCCATTTAAAATAACAAAGTTGATACTCATTTGTTAGGTTTTCGATTGTCATTTGTTTCTTTTTAAAGTAAATTCTGGCGGTTCGGGTAAATCCCTAAAACTTTATTGTTTAACATTTTTTGATATGTCTAACAATAAAATGTGTAGGTCCCGTTCAAAATATAAACAAAAACCCTGTACACTGACAGCTTCCTCAACATTAAATTAATGATTTTTAAATTACTTTTTTCTATTTTGCGTTGGTATTAGAGCTATTAACGCACCGAAACGAGTGCTTTAATAGAAAAATTGAGTGCGTTAATGGCATTGGTGTAATTAATTTATTTAATGTTGGTAATACTAATTCCAAATGTCAAACGATATCAAGAACTTTTATTTAATTTAAACGATCACCAACATGAAATGTGCAGTTATTATAAACGTTAACGATTACATTGGAAGTGTCTTTAGAATTTATACTAATGCCTGGTATGTTCTGATTTGAAACAATAATTTTGTGGAGTGCATTATTACCTTCAACAGTGGTTTTATTATGTGAGGCAGCGAGGCGCAATTAGACTATGATCCAGCGGAGCAGCTGGGCAGGTTAGTTTGCTGAAATCCATAATGTTGAGCATTTGTATTTTTTACTTTTCATTTAAAATTGTATTTCCCACTGCCTACTTAAATGATGTAAAATAAATGTCACCAACCACCGAAAATTCCCTAAATTTTAAAATATCGCTTTTTTCTTTTAAAAGGGGCAAAATAGATAAAATGGTATAAAATACTCGTTACAGAAGACTTTTCAAGCACTCGTCCGTTCCATCGCAAGCGGCTCGTGATGGAATTTCGGACTCGTGCTTGAAAGATTGCCTTCTGTAACTTGTGCTTTAATATACTATACTCTAATATGTTTGGACCTGCGGATTTCCTCTATTTTTTCAGTGTGTTCGTACACTAATTTTATTTTTTTTACATGTTAGGAAAATCTTTTGATCATTTGATTTGAGAACAAAATTCAATATATAAAATTTTTAAGAAAATAATCAGTGGTTTTCTTTGGACTTTGATCCAAAATTAATTTCGTTTTTTTTTGTAGTGTACAGTAGTTGTCGTAATCTCCGCGTTTTTAATTTTTAAAAATTAATTTCATCAAATAAAACCACAAAAATATTTCAGATAATTTAATTTTATGTAACTAATAAAAAACTAAACAAATCAAATGTATCGCTGTCAACTGACGAAGGAACATAAGTCGTATCACTATAAACAGGAGATTCTTCATTTTCCTCCTCATAATCTAAAGAAAGTCAAGCAATTTCAATCCATTTCCTAAAAACAGTCAATTCACTGAAAAATTAATTTTTGAAGTCGCATAAAATCTTTTCCTTTAAAATTTACTTGAAATTTGCTTAGTTTTTAAAGAAAAAATTATTTGGACCAATTCGGAATCAATTTGAGATCAAACAGGTTCAACTAAGTAATGGTTATATTTCAGTCGAAAACTAATCAATAATTCATATTTACATTTAAAAATCTATATTTTCATTTTATTCGTGATTAACTTAAATTCAGTAGCTAGTTTTAATATTTTTTTTTGTTCTGTCATTCGTCTTTAAGGATAAATCGATCGATCATAACACACGTTCGGTGATGGTTCGAATTAATATTCTCAACTGCTTACAATTACGAGACGACCATTACCCAACAGCTTTTACGATCAAACTCGACTTTTGAAAATTCGCTCTCCTATCGTGGCTCTAACCGTTAATGTCCCTCCCCCAAATACGCGGAAAATGCGCGAAAATAAGCAATTTGTGATTTAGCGACGTTGCCAATTTTCGAACATAACCATGGGTGCCACTAAATGCAATAAATGTCGCCATGTATCATTTAAAGTGTATAAAACCTAATCGCCCTCTGGTGGCAAAACCTTGAACTAGTGGCATATGTCCGTGAACAAAAATTGTAAATCTGGCACCCATTCGAAAATCCGTTTTATCGCACTAGGTGGCGTTAAGTCACTGAAAACATGATTTAACGGTGAAAACAAAGTGGCACCCAACCCCGGGTGTCACACTGTAAAATTGGGTGTCACTTTTACAAAGCGTATGCAATTTGGGTGCCAAAATGACAAAATTTAAATGTATATATGCACAAATCGCCAAAAAGCAACCTACAGATTAGAGCAGATCACACCCACACACCACAAGTTAAGAGCACTTTACGATATTTATCTCGGAGAATCCTCTCCTTATCACATATCGAGTGCAAATGCGCTTAACTGTCTCTAACACCCCTTTATATAAAATTTAAGTCGCGACCTCTTGCGGCTGACTTTTGACCTAACAAAAACGACATCTGGCGACCGATTCCTGACTAAAACACATATATACACAAACACATAAATAAATATATATATATGCACAAAACGCCAAAAAGCAAGTTACAGATAAAAGCAGGTCACACCCACACACCACAAGTTAAGAGCACTTCACGATATTTATCTCGGAGAATCCTCTCCTTATCACATATCCAGTGCAAATGCGCTTAACTGTCTCTAACACCCCTTTATATAAAATTTAGGTCGCGACATCTGGTGGCTGATTTTTGACCTAACAAAAGCGACATCTTGTGGTCGATTTCTGACTCAAACACACACACATACATATACATATATATATATATATATATATACATTAAAAAATAATAATAATAATAATAAATCCGTATATAAAACATACAAGATTAGAGTAAATCAAACAATGCGGAACTAGGTATTGGTCCATTATCTGAATTCATTAAATTGTTTTTATTTTTTTTGAATAAAAATACTTTCGTAAGCATTTAATTCCCTATTATTTGATACCGCCTTAATGAGTTTTAAATTATCTTTAATAATACTTTAATGGGCAACACTTGATTTCTCAAACCTATTGTACCTATAGTGACTTAAATGTTCCTTAAAACGTGTTAATATATTTCTTTTTGTTTGTCCAATATATTTATTAGCACATTCATTACATTTAATTTCATAAATTCCAGATTTCTGTTCAACGTCAACTTTATCTTTCGGGTTTCCCAATAAATTCTTTATAGTATTGTTAGTAGAAAAAGCTAATCGTAAGTTTTGAGTTTTAAAAATATAATTTAAACCTTTAGTGTAAAGTGCATCAAAAGGCATTTTAACAAATTATCCTAGAGATGAAGTTGCCGTTAGAGTGCTAGAATTTTGGACTTGTTTCCTATGGCTAATCTTCCTAATTATATTATCTACTATTTGGGGAGTATAACCATTATGAACCGCAACATTTTTAATATATTTAAGTTCTTTGTCATATCGGAATTTAGTAAGTGGAAATGAGAGTAATCTATTTACTAAAAAATTTAGTGCCGCGAGTTTGTGTTGTACAGAATGTTGTGATTCGTTAATTATAAACCGGCTAGTATTTGTATCTTTACGATAAATGTCGATTTCTAATTCATTTTTGCTGTTTCTAATTACACGAGTATCTAAAAAGGGAATCGCACCGTTTTCTTCCTTTTCGTATGTAAATTTAATGCTATCAAATTTTGAATTTAATTTTTTTAAAAAATCTTCCAAATTACATTTCTTGGTATCAAAAACTGCAAAAATGTCATCAACATAACGCAACCAAATTCTTGGAAAATACTGATAATCATCTCTTACGTCATTTTCGAATTTACTCATAAATAAATTGGCCAAAAACGGTGACAAACAGTTTCCCATTGCAGTCCCTTGAACTTGTTCAAAAAACTCACCATTTATTTGAAAACAGTTCTGAGACGTGCAAATAGATGTGAGCCTGACGTATTCCTCCAACCTATCTTTATCTACATTATTAACTGTCAGTAGTTCCCGCAAATAAGTCAGCGTTTCAGGTATGGGCACACTGGGAAATAACGATTGAACATCAAAAGAGATCAGGATTTCCCCTTCTTGTAAAGAAACATTTTTAATCTTATTTATAAACTCCATTGAGTTTTTTACCGAAAAATTATCTTGAGGATTGGGAAGTGCACTGAGCTCACTATTCAACCATTTGGAAAGAGAGTAAGTGGGTGAGTTTATACCGGACACGATTGGTCTCACCGAGTTACCTGGCTTGTGTATTTTGGGAAGGACGTACAATTTGGGTACAGTGGGGTTAGATATATTAATCTTATATATATTTCTCTGGGTTTATCAATTCACAAAATTTCAGGACTTGGTCAGAACATAATCCTTTAATGTGATTGATGTAAAGGCACTACATCCACTTAAAATTGGTGTTTGGTTGGCAATGTCTTGGAGAAGAATTATTGGACCAATATTCTTCCGGGAAACAATTAACGCCTATAGATATCAGAGACTTATATTGAATCCATTTATAAACCAGTTAGACGACACTGAATTAACAAATGGCTACTTTCACAGCCCGAACCACAATAAATTATTTAGAGGAGTTTTTCCCAGGATGTTTAATCAGTGCTGGTTGGTGGCCGAGTTGCTCTAATATTCAATTAAATCCGGACTTCTTACTTCCTTATTTCAATAACTTGATGTTTAGAATACATAATAAACAATTTGGAAGAATTGCAGCAGGTAATTGCAAATATCGGACAACCTAAAACGTTAATGTTTTCAATAACATATTTCAAAGGATTCGGTACTGCTTACGCAAAGGGGGCTTGAAGATGTGCTCTAATAATCAATTAAATTTGGACTTCTTATTTCCTCATTTCAATAATGTGGTGTTCAGAATACGTATTAAACAATTTGGATGAATTGTGCAGCATTCAATTGCAAATATCGGACAACCTAAAACGTTAATAATGTCTTCAATAACTTATCTCAAAGGATTCGGTGCTGCTTACACAAAGGGGGTTAACATTTCCAGGTCTTGAATAATAATAATAATCTGTTAAACAGTTTTCATCATCAATGTAAACATTAACTCTAACCTATAGCTACGCATTCCCGCAAAATTAACGAACTTTCAAGTAATGCCAATTTCTCAGTGTTCCCAACATACAAATTTGCTTCAATCATTAAAAGTCACTCGGTATAAATAACCAAAAAATCCTGTAAAACTATATTTTATATTTTATAAATATTTGTAGGTTTTTATCTCTATCGAAGCCCAATGCAGCACAAATGCAATCAAATTGTACAATGGAATCAGGTGTTACAGAAGAAATTACATTTTAATTTTTCTTTAATAAATTTTAAATAGGTATTAATGTGGCAATTTTATAATTACCTAAAGATTTTTTTTTAAATTTTTATAGTTTATTTAGCACTAAACTTATTTCCTACTCCATTTGAATATTGGCATAAAATTAAGAACTATTTACATACGTACATAGAGTACTAGTAAAACAAATACAATAACTTGTGATTAACTATTTTGAAGTTCCCGCCTTTCATTACATTTCATTACTACCTAGGTATTTGACTGTCCTTTTCATTACATTATTTTAACTGCTTGTGGCAACCCTGGTCAGATATTTTTGTTTTGGTTTGGTGAACGTCGAAAAATTTTGAAGTAGGTATGCAGATAAATTAATACTAATAAATTAACAATTTATTAAATACAGTGCTAGCTATTTTATTTAGGTTTTACTTATTAAATAAATAAATAAAATTTTTTTTTTAAGTGTTACTCTTTCTATAACTGTTCTTTTTTAATGTTTCAGTTATGGCCAGTGTTAAAACAAAAGTTGATGTAAGTAGTATTATTTATTTCACTAGTTGAAATATTTAAGTCATTCTTAAGTAGATTGACAGCCGTTTGCACCTCTGCATTCTTTAAGAATTACTTTAACCAAACTTATTACTAAGCAATGCTTAATGTGAAAATTTGGTTTGCACTGTATATAAAGTCGGCTTTAAGTCAATGCTTTATAGTAGAGACCTGCACGAGTAAATACAGAATTGTTCGAGTACAGTGCGAATACTCATTTGACGATTACAACGATGTGTATCGATTGGTACATATAATCATGTACACATATGATTTGTAGTAATCGGCATCATCGGGCAATTTTTAGTTATAAGTCGTGTCTAAATAAAAACCTGGTCAAGTAGGCTACATTTAGTAATTCTGCTATGTAAATGCAATGGATAAATTCTCGATCACAACCCACTTGACCAGGTTTTTATTTAGATGCTCGTTACAATTGAAGACATGAGTGGATAAAGGTGTCATGTTGCATTTTTGAGATTATTGGTTTTATTTTTATCCACTTGTGTCTTCAATTATGGAAAACAATCGTTGGTCACCTTTAGAGGTACTTTTGAGTTGCTTGTGTGCACATTGTCATATAAACTCTATGGCCTTTGGTTACAAGTTTGCAACTAATAGCGTTTTCGATTGACCGCTCTAGAGCACTCTCGGAATATCTCTGTCCCTTATGAGGGACATAAGGGTAAAATAAGATGAGAATACTTTGAGAGTGCTCTAGGAGTCAATCGAAAATGCTATTAAATTGTACAACTAAAAAATTTCATGACAGACGATTATGAATACTAATGAGTAATATCGCTGCGATGCGAAGATGCCCACGATGCTGTATTTACGTTTACGTACTTGCATCACCGCATAAGGTAATTGGCGATTATTAATCGGTTACATTATTACTTACTTGTGCAGGTCTATACTTTATAGTCACCAAAATCAGAGACTTAACACTATGAAGTATGTCATCTATCAAAATTATTATCATCAAACCTTATTCTGAAAAACTGTAAATTTTATAATACGGACTGTGCTGATCCTTGAAGATAAAAATTGGACTGGATGAATGCAGAAGATTACAATATTCGAAATTTTAGAATTGATTTTGAATTACCTCATCGTGCATATGAAGGAAGAAATTATTACGAAGAACTAGAGGCTGTAGGATTTTTTCGGAGATTTCGATTACAGAAAGTATTCTATATTTATTGCAAAAAATAGAACTAGAACTAGAATTTGATAACGATCTGTAAGTTGTTTCACAGTAAGTAATAATAATAAATCAGAACCGCGATAGGGTGTATCAGTCTACCACCTATTTTCATCACATATTTTCTTTCTTCAGCAGCATCCTTTCTCAATTGTCTTTTACTGTTATTGAAATGTTTTTTTTTAAGATTTCTCATTCCTAAGACAAGTATTGGAACTAAAGGTGGTCGATGCATTTGAATAACGTATATCCAATTGTAGTTAACTGTTAAATGTTATCTTAACACCATAAGATATGTATTAGGCTTGAATGTCACTGCCACACTCAATGTTCAAAATTTAACATGTCAAAAAATTCAGAAAAACAAAGTGCATTTTGTGCTGTTGACTTTATCTTTACTTACTTATCTATACTTTACTTAAGTTTGATTTTATTAAGAACATCAAAGGCGAGGGGCGGTGCAAAGCAATTTCTTTTAAGTCGGGCTTAAGAGGACTGTGGATCACGTGAACTACTCGAAAGCCAGTAGGAGAAAGTGGGGTAAAACCGGGCCCTATCTTTTGATTGCAAATATTTTCATCCTACGACATAAATTGCTCAAAAAATAACAATGGCCGTCTTGGTACACAAGTACACATCTAGTATATCAATAAATTATGCTTACCTGAAAAAATATTAGCTTCTCAGATCACAAATTTGATTTTAGTGAAAGAAGTCAAAATTCGCTTTTCGAGAAGAGGATGGGTAAAACCGGGTACCCCCAAGAAACGTACAATCGGGCTCATTAGAAAACATTTGTGCAGAAGTCACAAATGATTGCTGTTGCTGTATCAGAATTATAGAGATTGCATTCATCGTGGGACCATTCCTTGCAGATTGTGCAAATGGACCACCCCTCTCTTGAAAACTCATCTATTTCCATGAACTGGTCGTAAAATGAGCAAACTTCCGGATCCTGATAATCACCCTCGTCTTCTGCTGAGGCCTTCCAGTCGTCTTCCTCTTCAGAAGAGGATTCAACCACTTTTCTCTGAACTTTTTTGATTGTGTTTTAGATCGAGATTTTTTCTGAGACCTTCCATTGGCTTTTGATCCATCCTTTTCAACAGTTTTCGTTTTTTTAGTTGTAGCTTGGGTTTATACGCATTATTCTCTAGTTCTTCTTTGTAGGCGTGTTGAGGTGAGAACAGCAACTTTCCCCCTTCTTTGAGTGTTCTTTTTGATTTTCTTTTTTGGAATCGGTAGAATATCCGATGACAGTCGTGAGTGTCAAGTTCCAATGAAGCACTTGGGCTATTCTAGCAAAACCCGGTTTTATCCCGCTACCCGGTTTCCCCACTTCCCCGCTACCCCACTTTCCCCTACTGCCCCCCTCACATTATAATATAAGTTCATACACATTCATCGTATCTAATGCCTGTTTTAGACCATCTTTAGACGGTCATATTTTTGTATCAAATTTATTACGAAGTGAGAGAGATAAGTTACCACAGTGAATGTTGATTGGTTGAATTGGCACTTCTCACTCACTTCGTAATAAATTTGATACAAAAATATGACTGTCTAAAACGGGCATAGCATAAGTTGTTTTTTATTTGCAACGGAGATCAGTTCACTTTTACTCAGGATCACATATTCATTAAGTTTGTCTATTTTATTTGTCGAAGTGATGTAATCCAAAGTAACCCAACTCTTATTTATATAGGAACTCTACGCCATTCTAGCATGGCGTAGAGTTCCTATAGGAAGCATGCACATGCGAGGCCACCAATGACCATATTGGGCATTAGTGGTATGAAAATACGAATTGTTTCAAATTATTAGTATACATTTGAACTTGAATATTGTAATGTATTTCAATACCAGGAAGTTCAAGTATTATGTACTATAATCGTAAATTGTCATAAGAGTGATATTATTCCCATGCAATGAGTCTTAAGAAATATTTTCATATCACTAATTCACAAATCACCACGCTAGGCGGCACTGAATGCAGAGATGTGCATGGCGCCTATACTTCTTATAACGCGTGATCAATATCTTTTCTAATCAAGTGACCTATGGAAAAAATTATGTCTTTAATTAGTTCATTATTTCAAATGCCATTTGAATTATTTTTAATGCATTCCTATCGTTTTGTATAGGAATGCAATATAAATATGTAATTCAAATGGTATTTGAAATAATGAACTAATTAAAGACACATGATTTTATTTCCATAGGTCACTTGATTAGAAAAGATATTGATCACCTGTTATAAATTAAAAGTTGGGACATACAAGATCATGTTTTGATTGGTTGGACCCAGTTTTCATGGATAATTAGATTTTATCTGTAATTTGACGTTCAAAATTTTAAATTGCCATAAGTTTTTGGTAGCTCTGTTCCAACATCACTTTCTGACCGTTTCGAAACCGTCATAATCAGTTGCCCGCCGAAATAATGATCGATTTTGACAACTTTGTCAAGTGTAAAACTTTGATGAGTGCATGCTTTTGATGGTCTCGAAACCGTCAAAAACTGATGTTGGAACAGACCTGATATCAGCTGTCATTACGTCTATCAGCAACAAATTGCAAAAATTTGTCGAAGCAAGGCTTTTTATCGTTTTCCTAAAAACTTTAAATTGAGGCACAAGTGGACATTACATGACCTTCTAAATGAAAAATGAGTTCTAACTGGCCTGGGCGTTTTGAAAAATTTGCATTGAATTTTTGTGCTCGAGAAAACGCCAAAAGTCGACACTTTGGCGCTGGTTACGGGGCACTGATAAGGTTACTGTATCGACAAGGTAGCGCCAATTTTCTATCTCTTTTAAGTTGGAGTTCATCAAATTCATTCATAAACTCCTTAGCAAGAGTAACTTGTTATATATCTATCCTTTTTCTTCTTTAGCGTTTCATCGCTTCCTTTTTAATTTGGGGGACGAAACCGCGGAAATGAATGGCGGTACCTTCTAAATACAGTAAGCTTAGGCACTGACGGCACTGAGTGAAGTGCTATGTCATTACTGTCAATCAAAGTGAGTTCACGCAAAATTAATTAATATTATAATTACCGTAATACAACATAATTTATATGGTATAAACTTTATAGATTCATGCACAAATCATTTGATCACGTCGGAGTGAGGTACGCTTACGCAATAGAGAAACACTATCATTTTAAAAAGCTTTCGTGTTATGAATAAAATGTGTTAAAAAGGGCGTTGATAATTACGCACAATGAGAAAAGAGGCTAGAAATCTTGGTACCTAATGGCAAAAGTTGATACGTTCTCTTTATTAGTAAACCACCTAATTTCATTTCGTAGAGTAATAATTTTTTGTAGAAAAAATGCGAGACCTATTATGGACCATGCTGTATATTATTATATGTATTTACACTTATGTATATGTTTTTCAAATTTTGGCTAATTCTCCGCTAACATACGATATTAATGTCAAAAAATTAATTTCAGTTTCCATTTTTCTTTCATTATCCCTCTCTACTAGCACAGGGCTTGACATTACATAAAACGAGAAATTTGTTATTATTTTGTGTATGAACTGATGAATTAATCGTAGTTAAATTTTTACCATCTATTGCAGGTGACATTGATAACACATATGCAAGTTTTCATAAAAATCTGTACATCTATGTAGCTATAACAACTATGTCCAGTAGCTTCCATTACATCGTTCCACTGTGCGCTCCCAATACCGATAAAACGAATTTGTGCGCAGATTATCTTTATAGTTGCTCCTTAGAAGCGACGTGCAAAATATATAAGTGGCAGGATCTCTAATAAAAGAGTTACGTAGTACCGCGCCGCCCCCAACACCGATAAAACGAATTTATGCTCAGATTGTCTTTTTAGGTGCTGCCATCTGGCAATATTCAAATATTCAAAATATATAAGCGGTAGGCAGTAGAGTTACTGATAAACATAAACTGACCTCTATGATTTATTGCTGGAAAATATTGCTAGAGTAACTCTGCTTGATACAAGTAACACTGACGCTCTCTCAAGAACAAATAATTAGGTGATTACTGCAGGTAAAATATTGTAATGGAATTTGTACCAATAGATAGCCGATACATTTTTTAGAAAGGTGAACAAATGCCTATGATATTATAGCACATTTATAAAATCGATTTTTGGCCTCCTTTTTGGAGTTTGGTCCCACTGTGCGCTGATGAGATGACGTCGACTTAAATTTCCCCGATCCCTAATTATTATCATGCGGTCATAACTTCACAGATGCTTACATTAGGGAGGGGGTTAGAATGAAAGACGAACGAAGTGCTGAATAACAGTTTTTGAGAAAATTTAAAAATTTATGTAGTGTGTAGTTTGTTTTGTGTTAGTTTAATATCTGTGTACATAAATTTATTTAAGTGTAAATAAGTAATAAATAGGGCTCATGTGTATTCCAATGAGAAATTGATAGACATAGTGCTGTGTTATGGCGAATTATTTGTTAATACCGCAGGACAACATTTTGAACATTTATTGTAAGTACAAATATCAGTACCAAGTACAAGAAGTTGTGTTTAAAAAACAAATTATGACTAAGTGTGTTGACTATCTCGTCTCTCTAATAAGCTATTAAAAGAATTGCTGAATAAGCGAGAAATAAATATCAAAGAAAAACGCATTTCGCTATGCCAGTGTCGGTGAAACACAGATGGATTGCCGAAGACGCGCGTGCGATATCTGAGACCTTGGCCTAGTTCTTTCAAACGTAAATAAAAAATTTATTGCAGTTTATTGCTTTTTATTGAAAGCGGACTTGCCTCAACAAGTCATAAACTAAGCAGAGGTTTCAAAACAAAGGAACTGCACGCGGTTGTGGTAGGTCAGGTTTTCATTTTTGAGCAATACGAAATTTGGAGAATCAATCTCTTCTGTAATGAGGAACTCACAGTTTTAATTAAAGACATAGGTTTTGAGACACCTGTAAGGTAATGATATGTATTTTTTGTTTGAAGTTTGTTTTATATTATTGTAGATTTTTGAATTTTGTAGATATTTAACATGATTTTTAATTACTGATTCTATAAGATTTATTGGATAAGAATTTTGAACAAGAGTCTTCTTTATTAAATTTAAATTATCAAAAATGAAATGTTTATCTGAAAGTAAAACAGCTCGATCTGATAAAGAAATAATTGTTGCAATTTTATAGTTTTTGGATGTGTACGAATGAAAATTAATATATCTACCTGACCACGTAGGTTTATGAAACCAATTTGTTATTAATTTGTCATTATGTCTGATAATATTCACATCAAGAAAACTTAGTGAATTGTTAATTTCTTTTTCTACAGTAAATTGTAATCTATTACGGAAAGAGTTAAATCTACTTAAAACAAAGTCTACTTTATCTGAAGGCAAAGTCAATAAAATATCATCGACGTAACGAAAATATAAAGTTAAAATAAAAGGTAATGAGTTAATGACACTTTTTGTTAGTTCTTGCATTACAATTTCAGCTAAAGCAGCTAATCTCCTTGATAAAGGAGAACCTATTGCTGTACCGAAAATCTGTTTATAAAATTTATCATTGAAAGCGAAATAAGATGTTTCAAAACATATAGTAATAATTTCTGAAAAAATTTCCTTGGAAATGTCTGTAAAATCTTTAATTTCTATCGATCTATCATTAAGGGTCAGGTAGATATATTAATTTTCATTCGTACACATCCAAAAACTATAAAATTTTCTTCAACAGATCGAGATTTTTTCCTTTCAGATAAACATTTCATTTATGATAATTTAAATTTAATAAAGAAGACTCTTGATCAAAATTCTTATCCAATAAATCTTATAGAATCAGTAATTAAAAATCGTGTTAAATATTTACAAAATTATAATATAATAATAATAATATATAATATAATAATAATATAAAACAAACTTCAAACAAAAAATACATATCATTACCTTACATTGAACCACTATACCGGGTGTTCTTTTGCTGTATGCAAATATTTAAACATGTAATACATCAGTACATCACCATAAATGGCAACGATTGAACTCATATGTCCTTAACAAAAGTTTTACTCATTTCGAGAAAATCGCAGTTGAAAATAGGGCAAGAATTAATCGCACGTCTATATCTTTGAGGTAGGTCAAGAAAAGGAAATTTTATTCGACCGCAGAGAGCATATGTTGGAACAATAAACAGAACTGTAATCGAGCATCGAGCAGTGACCCAGTAATCTTTGCCGAGCTCGGGCGGCTAATAAAAGCATTTTTTTTCACGTCGCAGTAAGTCGTATCACAGTCTACATACAGTCTGTTCACTGGCGCTAATTTCGCGTACAAAATTCTTGGAAACTCGGGGAAGAATGCGCAGTAGTCTCGCTGCTTCTATTCGTAGTTTGGTTTACCGGCTTGGTTCGAGCACGTTTGGGCAACTGCAAACACTGCAAGATTTTAAATTTAAATTGTTTGCGCCACGTAAGAATCAACTCGCGGAAGAATGCGCAGTGGTTACATTGAAGACACAAAGATCAAAGGTACCGACGCCAAGTGAACAGACTGTGTGTAGACTGTGGTCGTATCGTAGCCAACGAATTTGCTTCATTTTATTTCATTTATGATCATGACACACAGTTTATTGCTCCGTATACTTTGGGATCAACAGTTTATTTTTTGAAAAGTGCAAATGTGCAATGCAAGAACATTTACAACAGCTAATGTCCCAGCATTTACGTGATTATGGAATGTTTCGAACGTTTCGTGTGTGTCGCTAATGATGGATGCCACTTTGAAGAGTTGTTATAAACATTCGTAAATTACTGTAGTGAACGTTTGAATCTGTTCTTTCATCTGTTCTTCGGTGAGTGAGTGCGCCTTTGCGATGTTTATTGCCTACGATCAGCGAAGCAGGTTCCGTAAGTTTTTTGTTGTTTCATAACCGTCGTATAAGGGGCGGATAAAATAATTTTTCCCCCTGTTATGAAAAATTTTTAAAAATTTTTTCGTGTTCTATATGCTCTCACGGTAATGTGGTTAAAATTTTTGCACTTATTCTTCGAACACCCTGTATAACACATTTAAACACATTTTCAAAAAGCATAATTTAATTTTAATTAGCAAATCTGTAAACAATTTAAATATTATTTTCTCAAATTTAAAACCCAAAACACCAATTCTAAAATAACCTAACGTGGTTTATGAAATTAAAGGTTTAAATTGTAATTCATGTTATATTGGAGAAACAAGCCAGAATTTAAAAAAACGTCTAGACCAAGATAAATATCCATAAATATCTTATCCAAAAAAATAATCAAAATCATTCAATGCTCGTAGAACATTCATTAGAAAATGACCATAATTTTGATTTTGAAAATACTACTCCTAATATTTTATAATGTGAGTCTAATATTTTCAAAAGACGCTTTATAGAAATGTGTAAAATAAAAATGTCATCGAATTCTATTAATAAAGTGCAGATTTTGCAAATTTAAGATTTTTTAAACAGGATATAGATCTGTCAATTTTTAACATTTATTAAAATAATAGTATATTATTTTGCAAGTTTCACAAGAATGCGTCTTGTGAAACGTGTAAAATATACTATTTTTTCTACTTTGCGTCACTTATTGAACAAAAATATGAAAAATACTGTCAAAAATTGGATCTCCTTAGTATATGGAGAATTTTAGTTATAATTAGACATAAGTAACTCGTACAGATGATGAGTGGAAGGGAGCAGTCGGGATGGGCGGTTACGGCCTTCATACATGTTTGCGTCATGAGCTACGCGTATTGGTGTGAGGGACGCACCGGTGACCAGTTGCGATGTTGAGCGCAGCTTTTCTGTCTTTAAAGATATTTCAAAATCAAAACGGGCGAGGTTTACAGAAGAAAATTTAGAAAAATATGTAATTGTAAATGCCTATGTAAATCGTTCCACGACTGTAGAATAATTCGCCGCTACACATGCGAAGTTTCCGAATATTTTATTTCCCCTCCGAGATCGGCCGCCCTACTGCGAAAGAAGGGGAACAGTTCAGTTGTCCAGTGTTTTAATGGAATTGGTTATACGCGTTACTATTAAGAACTTTAGTTGCGCCATTGGAGAAATATGTACGACTTACTTATGTCTAGTTATAATGTAACACTGACAACCCTTCGTTTTAAACAAAAATCACATTGACAAGTTATTAACTTTTCTTATCCAGCTTCATTGTGAGTATTCTGCTAAATAACAAATAAATAATGAATTATTTTGTAAAATCTATTAAATATTTTCAATTAAAAATTGGCTAAAATTTCCCCAAAAACAGTCTCACAACGAGCTTCATTGTGAAACTGTTTTTGGTGTCACAATGAATTCATTGTGAACGCAAAGTAGAAAAAATATTATATTATGTTTAAAATTAATTTTTAGACTATATATTAAAAAAAAGATCAATTACTTTTTCAGTTTCTATTAACAACCTTGTTTCTATTGACAACCTTATTTATTTTGACAACCGTTTATATTTTTCTACTTCTGAAGAAGCTACCAAACTATAACGAAACGTAAAGTGTTAGTGCACATAACTATGTGCACTAACTAGTGTCCGTTTAAAAGATTTTGTGATACAATTTTCATCGGACAAGAAACTGCTTTAATTATTTTAAATATGACTGAAAAGTTATAATTATCTACAAATATTTGCATTTTTACAAAACTTTTAGTGGCCACTTTAATTGTTGAGCAGTGGCCATAAAAAAATTAAAATGCTTATACATATTTTACTGTTTACAGGTCAAAAGAGATGTATACATTGGCAAATGGAATGTTCTCTTTGACAGAATTATGTCTCAATGGATTTCTTTCAAACCTCAAGAAGGACTTAATGTATATCCATGTTATGCTTGCAGAGATATGTAAGTACGTGAGTATATAGTTATTGTACGTAATATATTTTTAAATTGATAAACAGTAGTTAGATTTTTATAAAATGAAATTTGAAGCTTGCTATAAAGAACTAAGGCACCAAGTTTTATTGGAAACCTCCACAATATATTAATGATTGTAAATGAGTAAAGCTCGTGGAATTTGTATAAAACGTCATGAATGTTGCCACACCAAACAGACGACTCGCAGTGCAGGTTCGTTACGGGCAAATATTGCCGCCTTAGCGGCGGCGTAGCACTCGGAAACACTACATCACACGCCGCTGGGCTGTGTTTCTCGTTCAGTAGTGGGGCGAATTTGAACATATTTCACGCGGCCTAGTGATGAGCCAGGCCACGGGATAAATGTATGAATTCGCGCCACTACTGAACGAGAAAGACAGCCCAGCGGCGTGTGATGTCGTGTTTCCGAGCGCTACGTCGCCGCTAAGGCGGCAATATTTGCCCGTAACGAACCTGCACTGCGAGTCGTCTGTTTGGAGGGGTAACATGCGCGACGTTTCATAGGAATTACCCGTGCCTTAGTGATGAGTTACAATCATGAGAAGAGTAACTTAAGGGTTGCCACCTTCTCGAAATAAAAAGAGGATGTCTTCGTAATCTGACATATCTACGTAAAGGCTGATATTCGCTTGGTGATTTTGGCGTAGTTTTATTTTTGTTTGATTAACTTTAAAATTTGATTGTTCTTATTCTTCGTCGATATTAATTCAAAGCAAAACCCCCTCCTCTATATTCTACATTAAATCCTGAAACTAATTCTGATGCTCCCTCTGCAAAATCAATCATTTAAACGGTAAATAAAGCGGTCATTCATATTTTGATGAAGTTTCCATCACTGTTTTCAAAGCAATAATGCATACAGGGTGACTGTTAATTATACCGACAAAATGAAACCACGATAAGAGGCGATGTCCGAGAGTATGGGAAAAAAAATTCTTTCTAGCTTAGTTTTCGAGAAATAATTACATAATCAAAAATTAGCCCCAAAACGGCGATGCGTAGAGGAGCAGACGAAAGTTTTTTTATATACGGCTCGCAATTGAAATACTTGAAATACCTTGAAAAAAATATTTTTTTTTATGAAATTTTACAGAGAATTTTGCAAAGAATCAGATAAATAATAAATGATTAAAATTTGAAATCGATCTAGCAACAGGTACCTAGTTTTTATTAAGAGTGCTTTGAAACATAATGGAGATAACTTTTTGTTTACAGACGCTGCGATTTTATGTCATACAACAGTTTTCATTGAAACATTGCTTAAAAATGCCACGCAGACGACGAAGACGAAAATTTACGCAACTAACTCCATTTGAAAGACGGCGTGCTCCGTGAAGGTGGCTTTTCATACCGACAAATTACGGGTCGTTTTGGGCGTAGTGTAGCTAGTGTGGTTGTAGAGTACCACGCATGGGAAGGACAAGGCCGAACACAGGGAGGGCCTGGTGCTACAAGAAGGACCACAGAACGGGAAGATCGACTTCTCAGATTACTGGCCCTAAGAGAAAGACACCGTACCACAAGATCCATTGCTGGATCGTTCGCCTACGTTTACCACCGGTTGCTTATCATGGGCATGAGATCCTACCGTCCGCATTTGGTGCTTCTACTGACGCTAAATCATCGTCATCAGCGTCTGTAATGGTGCAGACAACGTCCGAACTGGGATCACGAGTGGCATAAAGTTGCCTTTTCTGACGAATCAAGATTTTGTTTGGGGGTCCATGATGGACGGCAATTGGTCAGACCAACGCGCGGTGAACGACAAAATTTAACTTTTGCTGTCGAACGTCATGTTCACCGAACTATTAGGCTGATGGTTTGGGGTGCCATTGCACATGGAAGTAGATCTGCTTGTGATTCGCGGCACAATGACAACTCAACGATACATTAATGACGTTCTACGGCCAGTAGTTTTGTCTTACGTTAGAAGCATCGAAGAAGGAATTTTTCAGCAGGACAACGCGCGACCTCACATTGCTAGAGCTTCTTTGAACTTCTTAGAGGAAGAACAGATAGCCGTGTTGCCATGGCCACCCCGATCTCCAAATTTATCGCCAATTGAAAAAGTATGGGATAACATGGGTCGCTATATTAATAATTTGCCACGTCCTCCAACCACCTTGAACGAACTACAGCATGCTGCAGAGGAAGCCTGGTTAGCTATACCTCAACAATTTATTAATATAATCAAATAAGTAGCATGCCGCACAGAATACAAGACTGCATTCGTGAACGCGGGGGACCCACTCATTACTAAGTTTTGTTTGAAATTTTAATCATTGGTTGCTTACACAATTCTTTGCATCTCTGTAAAATTTCATTAAAAAGAAATGTTTTTTTCAAGGTGTATTTCAATTGCGAGCAGTATAGTTTTAATTTAATTTTAATTTAAACTGTATTGTAAATAAACTTTATTTACACAAGAAACGTGTACTTCATAAACTTTTTTTCAAACCAGAATTTACAACATTTTAATTAGTAAATATCTTCGTAACCTGTTAATTATTATAACTTCGTTTTGTGTGTGACGAATTATTATTAACACAAATCTATTAAATTATTAACTTGATCGTGTGGTTAACTACGTTTCATTCAATTGGCCCTAAGACTTCTTGTACTAAAGTTTAACTTTTGTTTTATATCAAATAAGAAAGTGCGCTCTACACATTACGACGAAGTATTTATTAATCATATTTGAATATTACAATACAAAACCTTTGAAAACTGTAGGAACAACAAAATAATTCTAATTGCACCGCATTTTTAAGCAGAGATTAAATTTAAGTCGTGTTTAGAATGTGATATTTAACGTAGGTCCAGCATAATGTCAGGCGCATTCTAACTTAAGTTGAAGTTTAAGTGTCAATTATATGGTGACTGACATAATGCTGTCTTGTATTCACGATTGTCACATTCTAAACACGTCTTAAATTTAATCAATAATTAAAAATGCGGTGCAATCAGGCATAAGATGTCTTGTAATTTTAATTGACATTAAAATGCAGGAATTATGAAATAATATTAAATACCTGCTCAACCGTCAGTAATTGGTATAGGGAAGTGTATAGCTAATTGAATGATAACTTTATGAGGCATCTAACGACGACATAAAAATAATACCGTTCCATTAAAAAAACAAAAGTTGTTGCTCTTCAATTGCTGTCACAATGGAAATAGCTTTACTGGATCCCTGTTTAATGAAAGTAAATTTTATAACTGCTGTAGATACCTTCAACTTAGCTTGTAACAGTACCACAATATCTGCTTTCTAACTTTCTTCGTTAATGGAATATTAATTATAAAAATTACATTTGAATTTTCCGAAAACCATAAATAAAGCCTAATATCTTAAAAACCATAAAACTTAAGGGAACCCTTATTAAACTTACACTAAAATAATCTGATAAACTCAAATTCGTTATAAAATATAGGGAGTTCCCTTTAAAATAACGAAGTTACACATCGTACAGTCAAATTGAGACACTCTGTATATTTCAAAATGATTTTAAATTATGCGAACCTTGAAAAGATTATAGTTTTGTATAAAATATTTTTCCATATATTCAATAGGAACAGCGTTATTGAATAGACCCGGTTAAATATTACACTCTGTACATATGTTCATATGAACTTTTTTGACGCAAAATACTTGGAGAATAAGCCCTTAAAGTTTTCGCACATGTTATGAATCACCCTGTAGAACGCTCAAAAAATTTTCTGTTTAAATTTCAGTATACAGTGAAAGCTCCCACAGTTCTCTTAAGTGGACATCTCTCTTAGCTAGACAGTTTTTAATCTCCCATTTATGTGATTTACATGCATTTGCATCTCTCTCAAGCGGACACCTCTAATTAACGGACAGTTTGCTGGTCACGGTCGGTGTCTGCCTAAGAGAGCTTTCACTGTACTTATTTTACAACTCATCGAAAAAATATAAAATATAAAAAAAATGTTGAATCAGCACATTACATTGAACATCAACAGTAAAGAAAAGCTCTTCTCAGGGACTTGTAGTTGGTATGTCAAACAAAACTTCTCCGCGTTGTAGAAATAGAGCACTGAATTTTTGAATGTAGATGGCACATGCGAGCCTTCACATTCAAAAATATCTAATGTCAAGAGTTGTGTGTATGTGTGTGCGTGTATACAGCCTGTGGCATTTAACCGGGTTTCTTCATTAACGCGGTTCCTATTGAATATATGGAAAAATGTTTTATACAAAAGTATCAACCTTTCAAGCTCCGCATAATTTAAAATTATTTTCAAATATACAGTCTGTCCCAATTTGGCTACACGATGTGTAACTTCGTTATTTTAAACGAAACGCCCTATGTTTTATAACGAATTTGAGCTTGTCACGTTATTTTAGGGTAAGTTTGATAAGGGTTCCCTGTACCTAAGTCCTATGGTTTTTAAGATATTAGGCTTTGTTTACGGTTTTCAGAAAATACAGATGTAACTTTTATAATTAATGTCTCATTAACGAAGAAAGTTAGAAAGCAGATATTGTGATACTGCTACAAGCTAAGTGGAAGGTATCTGCCCCAGTAACAAAATTTACTTTTCATTAAACAGGGATCCAGTAAAACTATTTCCATTTCGACAACCATTGAAGGGCAATAACTTTTGTTTTTTAAATGGAACAGTGATTTTGATATCGTCGTTAGATGCTCCATAAAAATATCTTTCAATTAGCTATACATTTCCCTACACCAATTGACGCTTGAGGGGCTATTTAATATTATTTCATAATCTCTGAATTTTTACACATTAATTAAAATCAGGAGTGAGTATTTACTCAAACATTTTACTTATTTTGAGTAAAATGTCTATTTGATAAGTTGGTTGTATAAAATATTGTTAAATATATGATTACTTAATTGCATTGTTAAGGCTTGCGATAGGTTAAACAGTAACGAGAGAAATAATTTTGATCGGTATTTTTAAGTATTGTTAAGTTTCCTCCAGTGATATTGCTTAAACACATAATTTACTTGATCATGTGGTTTCATACCTACAATTGGCTTTAAGACTTGTGTTTAAGTGTTTAAGTGCTTGAGTTTAACTTTTGTTTCATGTCAAATAATAAAGTGTGCTATACATTATTGACGAAATATTTATTTATCATGTTTGAATAATAGAACAACTAACAAAATTAAATATTGATGTTCCAAAATAAATACGAAACCTTTGAAAAGAACAACAAAATAATTCTAAGATGTCTTGTAATTTTACAATAAGTGTTCAGAATGTATGCATTTTATGTAACAGAGCTTAGTAAACTTAAAAAATTGAATATTGGTAAATTAAATGCTATTCTTGTGGCACAAAGTTTTTTATTAATATAACGACCGGTTTCGCCTTTTAAAAAGGCATTTTCAAGTTATATATAAAATTACACCTAAAAATAATCAATTAATAGTAATTGTCTTAAATATGTAGACGTTAAAATTACTTACTTAAAAACTATATAATAATTTATAATATTAGGTTATACAGTGTGTCCCAAAAAGTTTTATACAAATGGAGAAAAAGTTTATCTTACATTTCACAAAAAAAATTATTCTTTATAAAAAGCTCTGCATGATTTGTAGATCCATAATCAGGTACAAATTTTTTAAAAAATTGGCTGGAATACGGGGAAAATAAAAAATAATGATTTTGACGGAGAGCAAAATACGTTCAAACTGTAGTGGAGAAGCAAAATGTTCATTGAAATTGTAATTAAATAGTAAAAAATTATGCACACTTGTAGATTATTGATATTCCCAGATAAAAATTAAAAAATAAACACCTCAGCAATTGTTAGATAATTTATTTTTATAAAACATTGATAACCTTCTTTATCAATTTTTATCTGGGAATATCAATAATATACAAGTGTGCATAATTTTTTGCTATTTAATCACAATTTCAATGAACATTTTGCTTCTCCACTACAGTTTGAACGTATTTTGCTCTCCGTCCAAATCATTATTTTTTATTTTCCCTGTATTCCAGCCAATTTTTTAAAAATTTTGTACCTGATTATGGATCTACAAGTCATGCAGAGCTTTTTATAAAGAATAGTTTTTTTTGTGAAATGTAAGTTAAACTTTTTCTCCATTTGTATAAAACTTTTTGGGACACACTGTATATGTATGTAAAAATATTTTAAAGAATTTGACATAAATTTTCTGTAAAATTTTTGATGTATATGATGGGTTGTTAATAAACAAATTTTTATTTTATTATATCATAGACGTAATGATCATTCACATAAATTCCATTGAATTGATTTTAGAAAATTATCTGTGCTAGAGATGGTTTGTTCATTAATTATATTAATAGAAAAAATATTTTTATGTAAGAAAATTTCTAAATTCTCGGCTATATTTAATTTATTTCCTTTAGGTAAATTATGTAACAATTTTATATTATTACAACGATCAAAATCGTGATCTGTTTCTGCCAAATGTTTAGCAAACGTGGAATCTAATTTATTTAAACGTAACGATCTTAAATGTTCATTAACTCTAATAAGCAAACTTCTTCCAGTTTGTCCTACATATGTAGCATCGCATGAATTACATTTTAAAGAATAGATACCATTTTTAGAAAAATTATCTAAATGATCTTTGTTGTTTGAATATATTATATATAAATCTTCCCTAATTTTATCATAAGAAACTTGAACAATAATCTTAACACGAGTGCTTCAAGGTTAGCATTATTTAAGGCAAGATGGTTTTGGTTAGATTCTGAAATAAAAATGTCATATGGAAAGCTACAATCACTGTCCAGAAGTCTATATTACATTCGGTCGGAAATTATCTTCAGAATTCATCAAGTTGAATGGCATGTCTTCGATGCCTTACTTAGAGAAAAAATTTTGGATAAATTTAATTTTGGATAGATTTAAGAACCTAGAAAAGAAATTAAACAATTTACTGATAGTACAAAAAACTGATCATAATTCCATTTCAAGAAATTTTAAGAAAGCATCTACAAGTCTACCTGTATTCATCAATGATAGATCTGATTCTTGCATTAATAGAAGGTATGCTTCTCAAAATGACAAAAACTATAAATACTTTAATCCGTCACTTTTTGAAAGAAGAAATAACTTTCAAAATGACAACCAGTGTAATGAGAATCTTTTCTCAAATTCGTCGCTTCAAGATGAAAATATAAATCCATTTCCACAGCATTCAAGTTTATCAACTGTTCAAGAGGATTGTGAACCATTAATCTACAATTCTTATTTTGACAGCCGGAAAAATGAAGACATTTCCACATGTTCAGATTCTACAGAAACTTACATTATTTCTAAACAAAATTGTTTTAGTAATTACCAATCATCCAACAAGAAGTATTATGAATCTTCAAATGGTGTTTTTCAATTTGACAGCTTGATGAGTAATTACAATACTTCAAGTTTATCTATTCCTGGGAATGAAGAATCACAGAAGAATGAAGTTATCTATCAAAATTCACCACCTATTGAAGATAGAACTTCAAAATGTACAAATTTTGGTCCCTTATCAAGTTTGTCAAGCGTTTCGGATGAGCATGGAAACAATACCTTTCACTTGGGAAAACGGAAGAATGAACTCTTCAAGTTCGTCTCTTCCAGAATTTAAGATAAATCTTAATCATAATAGTTTAGATTTAGTTAATTTTAACTCTTCAACTAACATTTCAATTAATAATACATATCAATTTCAAAATTTAAATAATGAAAGTACAGATTGTAAGAGATCATTCACACATAATTCTATTAATTTTGATCTAGATGAATCTTTTAGTATCAATGATAATTCTTTTCTAAAATACCATAATTTAAATTATAATGTAGATGATATTTTCAAATATCCTCCTAATCTTACTCATGATTTCCATTCGAATGTAATTAATTTATCTAATATTACCTTTACAGATGAAGAACTAAATTTATTAAATCTTGGTCTCAAATTTTCTCCTCCATCTAGCCTAAATTTAAAAATACTTAAAAATCTAATAATTAACGTTGAAAATATCATTTCAAAACTAAATAATGAATCAAGAAATTTAGCACATATTATTAATTCTTTTCTTTTAAAAAATAAACAGAATTTAAGAAACAATAATAAAAAATTATTAAAAAACATTAGAAATTTGAAAAATAAAATAAAACAGTCAAATTTAATAATCTCTAAGGCAGATAAAGGTCAATGTATGGTAATATTAGAAAAGCAATCCTATATTGATAAAGTTGAATCATTTCTTAATAGTAATGGTTTTGTTATTCTTAATTCCAATCCTTTAAATTCATATTGCTTAAAATTAAACAGATTCCTTAACAATAACAATAAAAATACTTTAATTAAAACATATAAATTAAAGACTATGAATCCTCTTATCCCTAGATTATATGGTTTACCAAAAGCACACAAAATTAATTATCCTATCCGTCCAGTTGTGTCTTTCATAGGCTCACCTGCTCATTGTTTATCAAAATTTCTTTTATCTGTCTTTAATCAACATTTAAAATATGAATTAAAGTACACAATTAAAAATAATTTTGATTTAGTTAAAAAATTAAACAATATTCCAATTAATAATGATTGCATATTACTTTCTTTTGATGTTTCAAACTTATTTACTTCTATTCCTGCCTCAGAATCTACAGAAATAGTCAATGAATTACTTTTTTCTTCGGATTTATCTGAGATCATTAGTTTTCTAAAATTTTTACTTAAAATTACACTACAACAAAATTTCTTCTCATTTAATAACAAAATTTATTCTCAAATTGATGATTTGGCTATGGGTTGTGGATTATCTCCGTTCCTAGCAGATATATTTATGAACAAATTAGAAGTAAATTATTTTTCTTCAAACAGCCCTTATAAGAAATTTATTAAATTCTATGGAAGATATGTTGATGATATTTTTATAATATATAACGGACCTAATTCTTCTTTAAATAATTTACTAAATGAATTTAATTCTCTTCATAACAATATAAAATTTACTTTAGAAATTGAAAAAAAAAATAATTCAATAAACTTTTTAGATTTAACTATTCTCAAAATAAATAATCAACTTAGATACAAAATTTATAGAAAACCCACATACACACATAACTGTATTAACTATTATTCATTTCATCCATTTGAACATAAATTTGCAATTTTTCAATCACTTTTTCACCGTGTTTTTTCTATCCCCATGAACCAATCTGATTTTAAACATGAAATTAATGTAATTATTCAAATAGCTTACTATAATAATTTTCCAATTAAACCTATTTTCAATATTTTCAAGCGTATTAAAAATAAAATAACAAACAATATAATTTTCCCAACATTGGAAAATTCTAAAACTCCATCATGTTACTTTTCTATTCCATATGTCGGTCCTTTATCGAATAAAATTAAATCATTCTTAAAATCTTTAGAATTAAATGTTTCTTATTCTACAATGTTAACATTAAAAAAAAAATTTATATTCAAACAACAAAGATCATTTAGATAATTTTTCTAAAAATGGTGTCTATTCTTTAATGTAATTCATGCGATGCTACATATGTAGGACAAACTGGAAGAAGTTTGCTTATTAGAGTTAATGAACATTTAAGATCGTTACGTTTAAACAAATTAGATTCCACGTTTGCTAAACATTTGGCAGAAACAGATCACGATTTTGATCGTTGTAATAATATAAAATTGTTACATAATTTACCTAAAGGAAATAAATTAAATATAGCCGAGAATTTAGAAATTTTCTTACATAAAAATATTTTTTCTATTAATATAATTAATGAAGAAACCATCTCTAGCACAGATAATTTTCTAAAATCAATTCAATGGAATTTATGTGAATGATCATTACGTCTATGATATAATAAAATAAAAATTTGTTTTATTAACAACCCATCATATACATCAAAAATTTTACAGAAAATGTATGTCAAATTCTTTAAAATATTTTTACATACATATACAGAGTGGAAAGTTTAACTGGAATAAATTCTGTAACTTAGAAAATTACCATTTGTAGCAAAATTCTTGGAACAGGTCAATTTTTAATTTTAATAATATTACAAAGGGACTTCTTTAACTTTTCAATTATTTGGAGGGGTGAAACAACCCCTAACTTTTTTTTTAAATGGAAGGGTATGTTGAGTAATTTTTTTCTTAAAGCTTGTTCAATTGGTAATACAGCTACGTTTTTATTTTTTTATTTTTTTAATTTTTTTAAAATTTTTCTTTCCTGAAGTTCTGCTATGTCGTTTGGTTTAGTCACATAAACTTTACTTTTTAAATACCCCCCCATAAAAAGTCTAAAGGGGTGAGATCTGGAGATCTTGCTGACCACTCAATCGGTCCTGTTCTTCCTATCCATCTACTGGGAAAAACGGTTTTAGTAAAAAAAAAAAAATCTTTTTTTTTAATTTTTTTTCCTTTTACTGTTAAAGAAAAATAAAAAAATAAAAACGTAGCTGTATTACCAATTGAACAAGCTTTAAGAAAAAAATTACTCAACATACCCTTCCATTTAAAAAAAAAAGTTAGGGGTTGTTTCACCCCTCCAAATAATTGAAAAGTTAAAGAAGTCCCTTTGTAATATGCGCCATTAAAATTAAAAATTGACCTGTTCCAAGAATTTTGCTACAAATGGTAATTTTCTAAGTTACAGAATTTATTCCAGTTAAACTTTCCACTCTGTATAATCTAATATTATAAATTATTATATAGTTTTTAAGTAAATAATTTTAATATCTACATACTTAAGACAATTACTATTAATTGATTATTTTTAGGTGTAAAAGGCGAAACCGGTCGTTATATTAATAAAAAACTTTGTGCCACAAGAATAGCATTTAATTTACCAATATTAAAGTATGGCTACAAACAGCAGGAATAACTTCATCAATTACTTAAAAAATTGACATTTTACTCAAAACAAATAATATATTTGAGTAAATACTAACATAAAATAACTTTTCCAAATAATATTTCCGCGTATTTTGAAAAATAAAGGTACTTTATATCGATTTCAAATATTTTGATTTGCTCGGTATGTGACAAGAGGTATTCAAATTTTGGTAAGTTCATATGAAGTTTGGGAAGAAGCAGAGGCTTTCATAAAGAATACATTTTTCTGAGAAATCAATAATAAAAATATTTTCTATACGTATCCAACTTTCTGCCGGTCACTGTATACAGGATGTTATCAATTAAGGTGGCAATAATTATACCGCGTATAGAGGACATAAAAATATTGCGATTTAACCTAATTTATCTATATCCAAAAGTTTTTCGTTTCTGAGATATAACCTCCTAAACCTAACCTCCTAAAGGGACATTTTTTTAAATATCTTTGGAACGGTTTAAGATAGAGGGTTGAAATTTGACGTACAAGACAACTGAAATACAAGGATGGATATGCCTTAGGCAAAATTGAACATTCTTCACCAGTGGTGTAGATCCAGGGTAATAGATTATCATTTTAGTAAATAACTTTTTTATTGTCACTTTTTCGAAAAATCTGAAACAAAAACTGAAAATTATATATATATAAATTATAATTATATATAAAATTATACAAGATATGAACTAAATTCCATCTTCGTCAGATTAACCGTTTTCGAGATATTCAGATTGAAAGATTACATTACTTCAAAAATGTTAAACTGTTAAAGTTAGGTATAGGGAATGCTAATACAGTTCGACACAGCATTTAATTCCTCATACGATGGTGTATTAAAATATTGGTCGTTACATTTGAAAAAAAGTACTTTTCTGTGTTTGAATATCTTCGAGTGGAGCGGTGTGTTTTAGACACCCTGTAGCTTAATAGATTACACTTATGGAATGTTTAATCATAGCTGTGTTATAATTTTTTGAAAATCAGATTGCAGAATCCAAATTTTTAAGAAAATTCAAAATATCTCAAAAGTGATGCATTTTAGGGATAGGGAAATGTATTGCAATTATTGCAACATATTTTTACATGTATAATTCAAAAACGTGATGAAAAATATAGCATTCCATTTAAAATAAGCGAGTTGATAGCGACTTCCGGTACAACCGGAAGTGATACAAAGACAATTTTATTTTATTTAAAGCAGAGAACCCTTGCTCCTTAAATTTCAAATATTTACGTGAACTGCAACCTTGAAAACTTTTAACGAACGTTTTATGTGGATAACCCTGTAAACGTGGTATAATTATTGCCATCTTAATTGATAACACCCTGTATCATAAAGTAAATAATAGTTATTTGTTATACAAGACGGTAAAATTATTCTTTATCGATGAGTGAAAACGTTTAATTCACGAGCGACGAATTAATTTTCACGAGTCGATAATTAAATTTTAGAGAGCAATGACGTCTCAAAATCGCGTTGTATGATTATGATCCCAGTAACTAGTGTGGGTTGTTGCTATGGTTAATACGAAAATTGTTACTTTATCTACCGTTGCTGTTAAAATTCCGTTTTATCGACTGTTTTGAGTTCGCTATAGAAAAATATTTTTTTTTTTTAAATCGCTTCACAAGCTTAAAGGTTTTCTTGAACTACTTACCAAATTTCATTAACGTAAATCAGTAATTAAAAGAGTTACAGATTTTTAAGACGCGAAAGTATTGTTGGCCTCATAATACGTCGATCCCTTTCCCGTGCTGTTGACCGACCCCAGACGATTTTACAGTAAGAGACGCGTACCGGCGAGGACTCATCTAGATATTCGATTTACATTCATATGCACCAACTTTATTTATACATATACTTCTACAAAAATGTATATTTTATGCTGTTATACATAAGAACACGCTACAAAAATGTATATTTTATGCTTTTATACATAAGAAGACGCTTATAAGTCGTTTCAAAAATTTGAACTCGATATTGACAGAATGGTACGAATGGCTTACGATGATCTCTTACCTAAATCTGTTTTCCACTGGTTGGCCATACAAGCATTTATCGACGGTATAAGACATCAAGAGGTGCTGCATGTGTTGCGACTGCGTAATTTCTCCAAGCGCTTTGATGTACTAGTTCGTGCACTGGAATTCGAGGCAGCCAAAGAAGCTTCCAGAAGCCTAATGCGAGGGTGAAAAGTGATGCTGATGCTGATGATAATAATATTCACAGAAATTTTAGGAAGATTAAAATATTTTGGAGAGAAAGATACGAGCAATACCAAGCGAACAATGACTTGATGAATCTGTGGTGAGCAAGGTAATTTGCGCTTCAATTGTAGGCGAAAGCGAGCGCGCCACGACAATGACAATTGTTAAACTAAGATATTTATGATTAAAAAAATAATAATAAAAATAAAAAGAAGGAGTGCATGCTGTTTGATTTTACAATGGTTATTGGATCTTTTACCAAAACGGAATCTAACAAATACTGGGAAGAGGTATCACACTCAAGCAGCCACTGTAGAGATTACTCTTGTTTGTGGTGAAGCCGAAATTAATACGAAGATTGGAAGTACAAAATTTAATTAGTGGTTGGTATCGTTGATGATTTCATACTTGGACTGGATTTCATGAGAAAAACGGCTTGGTTGCAGATCTAAATGATAAAATTTTACGTTTTGGAGCAGAAGAAATACCTCTCTATAACCCTAGAAATCTATCTACCGTATTGACCATAAAACTGACACAAAATGTAAACATTCCTCCCTTAATTGATAAGGTAAATTTTAGCGAAATTGGAAGGCAATTTTGGTAGCTATCCAGTTGGGATAGTTGAGCCCTTTGAAACCAATTGCGACAAGAAGATAATTTTACTGGCCGGTACTTTGGTGAAGATTCAAGAAACAATTCATATTCGTCTTGCGAATGTCAATAGCTATCCCGTTACTATGCCCAGTAGTGGGCAAATATGAAGCAATAGCTTCCATTCAAGTAAGTGATGTATCCACTCGGCATCAGTTTCACACTCTACCACCACTATTAGAGAAATTGCCGTAAGGTACATCATCATTGTTGAAACTCCAAGAAACAGAAGACATACAAGGGTTGTTCCAAAAATTCAAAGGAATCTTTGCTTTTACCTACATAACTTAACCCCAACAGACACAGAATATACACTGGCCACTCGAATCCAATTTGATAATCCGCACGATGACTGCCGTTGGCAAAAGAGAAGAAGCCGACAAGTTAATCAAGAAGATGCTGTGCCAATGTGTTATAGAACCCTCACAAAGTCTAAGTCTAATGTCTGTATTCATAGTGCTTCCTTTAGGCTTCCTTCAATAAGGAATACCTTAGAATGGGTATCGTTATAATACAACTGCCTTTCTACAATTCCTTTCTAAGGTGTCTCTCAACGAAGAAAGCCTCAAGGAAGCACTATGAATACGGGTATAAGTCTCCTTTTGAAATTGTAACTAAGAATGATGGCAGCGCACACTTTGTGTGGATTATAGACGATTAAATGATGTCACGAAAAAGGACACTTATCCCTTGCCTCAGATCGACGACACAATTGGATACCTTATCCGGTGCAAAATGGTTTTCTATCTTAGATTTGAAAAACGGCTATTGGCAAGTTAGTATGCACCATGAAGACAAAGAATAGACGGCCTTTACTACAGAAAAAGGTCTATGGGAATTCAAAGTGATGCCATTTGGTTAATGCAACGCCCCAGCTACTTTTGAACGACTTAGGGGATTTATACCGCGCTATTCACGATCAGAGAGCAAGTTCATCATTGACAGTGATGCTAGCAATCAAGGAATTGCTATCAGAAATCTAGGACGGAGAAGAACATGTTATCGGTTCCTTCAGTAAAGTTTTGTCTAAAGCTGAAAAGAACTACTGTGTAACCAGAAAGGAGCTTCTTGCTGTAGTCAAAACAACATAACATTTCCACAAGGATCTTCATGGTCGACAGGTTCATCTTAGATCAGGCTATGCAGCATTGAAGTGATTGCTCCAGTTCAAAAATATAGAAGGCTAACTTGCCAGAGGGTAGAAGACTATGACTATGATTTTACAATCGAATATCGTCCATGTCGTGTCCATTACAATGCAGATGCACTCTCCAAAAGACCGTGTCTTGAAGATTGTCAGCAATGTTTAAAATTGGAAGACAATGAAGGAATAATTCCCATCAAAAGAACTGGAAGAAAACACAGGACGGTATGTCTGATGGGTACTTGAGCCTCTACAAGGCATTGGCAAAAGTCCGAAAAAGGTTTTCTTGGGACCGATCTAGAAAATAGGTGCGCCAGATGTAATACCTGCAAGGCAGTGTCCGGACCTGCAACGACTCGGGGAAAACTGCATCTGTCGGTGCTCCCTTCGAAAGAATTGCTACTGACAGAGCCGGCCCGTTTCCAGAAACCGATCACGGAAATAAGTTCATCATCGATTTGTGATTGGCTAAATCCATAAAGTTGCTAAGCAAAATGACCTTTCACGTCTTGCTGAAACTCACTATTAGTTGACCGATTAAGTTATAAAAGTATTACTTACTATACAAGTGTTACAGCTCGTTATTATTATGCTCTCCTTGTGTCAAGCGATTGTAGACATTAAAGTGTTTTAAAAGTAAACGACGATTATAATATGCGAACCCCGAATTAGTAATGGTATTAAGAAAATGATATCATTTGTACAGGTACGATTTGACATCACTCGATAAGAAAGACATAAATCGAAAAATTCCATATTAAGAACCCATTTTAATTAGGGAAAAAAGCCCTGTTGAATTTTTTACACTTTATTTCGGATTGTTTTTACTCGTTCTTTTTTTTTAGGTTTGGATCTAAACGTTCCTTCTTAGATCATACAAACCGACGTGGGATAATGCTGACTTACAAATGCTGTGATTGTTCCCAAGAGAATTCTTTAGTCTTCTACAACCCGTGTTCTCTTTTATTGCATGCTCGTCGTCACTGCAACATGTTAGGCGGTCAAATCGACCTGGATAAGCTGTCGGTTGGCTCAGTTCCATTCGGTTTAGCAGGATTCCTGCCACATCTAGACGTGCCAATGATTTATGACACAGATGATGATCTAGTTGAAAGTGATAATTTAAATACGAGATTCTACAGTCCAGTTCAACAGGATCAAGGCAAAAGAATAATACGTTTAGTACCTACGATATTGTTATTCTATTATACTGCGCCGACGGAGACACGATCTGTTACTTTAATATTAAAGCAAATGTGCTGCAATATTCCACGTTGCAAGTTCATAATTTTAGAAAACTGTACATTTTCATCACTTAACGATGGTTATGATTTGAAACGAAAGGAAAAAAATAATGAAAAAGATGCATTAGATGACACACAAACAAAACAAGAGCCCTCATATGATGATTACTTGCCTATGATATTCGATCCAACCATTCAGCAAACGATACATAAAGGAGCAGACAATCATATTGTGAATTCTGCATCTTGTACAAAAAACGTGGTAAGTACATATTATTATTTTTTAATCATTTTATAATTTGATACTAATTTGCTTTTTCGTGGTGAATTTTCACGATGTGGCTAAACGTCCGCCGGCAAAATCAGATGTTGACATTAAAAAATCCTCCGTACGGCGGATTTCTTATGTGTGAATAGAGTACAGTATTCCGTCGAAAATTGTTTTAATTTTCTTTAATGCTGAAAAATGACTGAAAAACTCAACAAACCGCCGTACGGCGAAATTAGAAAAAAATATATCCATACATCCGTCGAAAACTTTTGTTTAAATTAATATGCACTATGTCCACGGATTTTCTGCAATAGACGAAAAACTTTTTTATTTTACGTTTGTTTTTTTATAAAAGATTTTGCTGGTATTAAAACCTACAAAAATAATACATATTTAATAAAAACAAAAAAAACTGTTGGCCTTTGTTGAAACCAGCCTACTAATAGAATGCACCCAAGAATAATAAAAAACCCATATTATTCTATTAATTGTAAGAAATAAACCCAACAAAGTATATATTTTTGAAGACAGAAAAAGAAATCTCTGTTTAATGACGGCATTGCCTACTATGATTCCTATAAAAAACTTTATGTTATAACTCGAAAATGTATCTAAATGTCAAAAAACCAACTACATCACTGAATTGTATTTGAAAAAGTGTTCTAATAATGTCAAAATAGTTTTTTAATACCTGTAAAAATATGAATATGATATGAATGATCGACGAAAAGTCGAATATCTCAATATTTGCTAATAACTTGAAAACAAAACAAGATAGCCAATTTTTGTTTACACTATTTCACAAATAAGTTACAATTGAATTGAATCTCATCAGGAATCAGACTAGATATTCGCAGCATTGACATATTCAACGAAACTGTAAAAACTATTGGAAAGTGATATGATTTTATTTCAATAATATATTTTTTATCATTTATAATACTTTTAAGGCGGGTGGGTAGGGTAATGTATGCCAGAATTATTTTATCATTGGGACTTCATTCATATTGTTTTGTGTTGTGTTTCGGAATAGATAAATTGTTTCTGTGACGCGTTGTCATACTTGATGATACATCACAATTTCTTCTATACTCATAACTGTGTTTTCGATAAAATACTAAATAATAAACAAGGTACAGTCATAATATTTAATTATTTGAAATAGTCTCTCAACTTGTACGAGTTGGTAGTTTCAGCATACATCTTATTATTATTTTTTGCGCTATAAAGGCCTTTTGAGAGTCTGCAGATGATCCCTAAAACGTGATTCCATAGGACAAGTGACTTTGCACATATGCGTAATATAATGTTTTAAGTACTATCGCTGACAGTATAAAGAGAATGATTGAAAATTTGCTTGGCAGTAATATGTCTGAAGAACCAGCGAAACTCAACCTTATTGCATGTTATTGTACTTACTACCTGCCGCGTGCCGGAGTAAACGTCCATCCTCGATAATAAAATATCCGAATAACTAAATAGCATAATTTTAAATAAGTAAAACAGCTGCTCTTTTAAATTATTTTTTCCGTGTTTGATTTAATGTATTAGTTTTTTATTATTTAAATAATTAATCATTTATTCATAATTATTAAAAAATTTATAATTAATCATTTCTAATAAACTTAAAATAACGTAATTTTTAAATGATTTACAAAATTAATATTATTATCCATTAAAATTTAGAATTAAGTTAATAAAAGAAAAGATATGTATTTGGAGTCCTGAATTTTCTACACAAAGAAGCGTTCAGTCAAAAATTACATTTGCAACCCTATTAGTTTCAACAAAAACATGTCATCTTCAGGGGCGAGTTAGAGCGTGTAAATAAACACAGATAACACATTAAAATGGTAGTTAAAATTTTTTTACCTTAAAATTATCATACACAAATAAGGTGTCAACATGGTTTGAATCGTCTTCGATCCGTGTGATACCTCATCTGTCTGTGATAATTTTAACGTAATTTTTTAACTATAATTTTAATTTTTAAAGTTGGTTCTTGTCCGATGAAATTTGTATCTTATCAAATTTAAATTATCATAAATGAAAAGTGAATCGTTAATACAGTAGAAAAGAAATTGTGAAATTAAATGTTTAAATTGTAATTCATGTTATATAGGAGAAACAAGTCAAAATTAAAAAAAAAAAACGTCTAGATCAACATAAATATCATATCCAAAAAAATAGTCAAAATCATTCAATGCTTGTTGAACATTCGTTAGAAAATAACCATAATTTTGATTTTGAAAACACTAATATTTTATATTATGAGTCTAATATTTTTAAGAGACGTTTTATAGAAATGTGTAAAATAAAAATGTCGTCGAATTCTATTAACAAACGTACAGATTTTGCAAGTTTAAACGATACATTTTCTAGTTTTCTCGATTCTTTAAATAGAATATAGATCTGTCAATTTTTAACATTTATTAAAATAAAATATTTATTATGTTTAAAAAGGCAAAAAAAAATCAATTTACCTTTTCAGTTTCCGTTGACAACCTTGTTTATTTTGACAACGTGTTTATATTTTTCACTTTTGACGAAGCTGTCGAACGACGGTGAAACGTTAAGTGTATCGTGCGCGATTTAGTGTCCGGTTATAAGATTTTGTGATATAATTTTAATGTATCGTGTGTGTTTATACGCTCTAAGTCGACCCTAAAGATGACGATGATGATGTTTTTGTTGAAACAGTAGGGTATCAAATGTGATTTTTGTCTGAACACCTCTTTGTGTAGAAAATACAGGACACCAAATTCTTTTATTAATACTATATATTATAATATTATTATAATAATATTATCTTTCTCACAAACTTCGGAGCCTAATTTCAAGAATTTAAAATAAAACAATGTTATATGTTTACGCACCCATTAAATGTATTATTTTCAAGATAAAAATATCAGAAAAAATATATAGGCCTAGTTTCTGAAGTTTCTTCCACTTTGATTGTTTTAAATATACGGGATGTAGAATTGTTTTCCCAGACATAGGACGTGACACTAAAATAAGTAGGCAACCTTAATTATTTCCTCTCCTAACAATTTTAAAAAAGTTAAAAATTATAAAGAATTAAAACCAATCGAATTTATTACTTTTTTTTATTTTATTGTAAATCTTAAAGCATTTTGTTTTTTGTACTGCTTCAAAGCGAGAAAAATGTGAAAGTAGGAAATATCTAATTTCAGAATCATAGTAAAGGACTTTCAATAGAAGAACTTCTCAGGCAAGCCATGAAAACATTTGTTGCAATGTAATTTAAATGGAGTAAAAACAAGTCATAGCCTCCCTGAAAAGTTTTTTTTTATTGAAAGCCCGATATGAAAACTTCAATATTAATTTTTCTGTTTCTGTTTTTAAGAAAGAAGTAAACATTTCAATAAATAAAATATATGTTCCCAATAATTTTTAGATATAATAAATAACTGACTTCCTGCAGTCTTTTCGTCATGGAACCAACTAAATTTTGGCATAAATTTCCTAATTCCAATTGATTCCAAATTCTATTTATGTGTTCTTGTAAGTACTGCCTGTTTCTTAAGTTTGCATTTTCGTCGTCCCAATATCGAATAACATGTGCCCATAAATTTTCGATAGGATTTAAATCAAGGGATTTAGCAGGCGAGGGAATCACATCAATTTCTGGATATTCTTCAAACCATTCCTGAACGTCTCTGCCAGTATTATCTTGGACAAATGCAATGCCTTCATCATTAGCATACGCCAAAGGTAATAAATGCTCTTCGAGAATGTTGACATATTGCCGAGATGTTAATCTTCCATTAATTGGAACTAGTTCGCCTGGACCATGCGTTAACATCCACCCCCAATAAGTAACTGACACTCTACCACTCCGGTGTATCTTGTTCTCATACGGTGCTTCATGTCGTGTATTTACTGGACGATGAACTAATTTTTGAATATTTTCATCCAACCGAAATACTTTCTCATCAAAAAATACATTTTCTCAATTTCTATTAAGATTTTGAATTACAAAATTGTTTCTTTCTTCGGCATGGCGCGGTGTAAAATTTACAACTTTCGCTGATTTCCGGTTATGTAACCCTCCATTGACAAGTTTTCTTATGATGGTCCTAGTTGAAGAACCAATTTCTGTGACGTCTAAAATTTGTCGACTAGAAAGAAAATGATTGTTTTGTACTGCATTTACGATTTCTTGATCTTCATCTTGTGTAGTTTTTTATTTAAACCAAGCGGTCTTCGTTTCCTCTCTAACAAACCCTCATTTCTGAAACGTTCGTATCCATCGATGAATGGTAGATTTCTGAAATAATTACATTATTTTATATTATATTTTTATGCAATTGTGAAAATGCATTTTTTTTAATTTTAATTTTTTAAATAACTCTAAAAACTTGAATAATAATAATAATAAAATAAAACAAAGTTGTACTGAATAAATATTTATTCCACAATATAACATCTAAATAAAAAATGGACTACATTCACTTCCGTTCTGAAATTTTACGAATTGGAAATTCTTTTGGAGATTCCAAAATATAATAATATTAATAATAATAATAATAACAGAATACGTTTAGATATAAAATTACTTACCGATTTATGAATCGACTCACTTATTTCACTAAACGATTTTCCACTTTGCCACATTCCTATAATTTTCCCTTTTTCGGCAATGGTGCACTGAGACCGAACTGACGATGCTCCATATTCAGAACAATTAATTAAACTTACTGTGATGAACACTCGAATACGATTGTATTACAAATGAAGGTATTGTTCGGATTTGTATAAATATTAATTGAAGACAATTTTATGTTTAGATAATTTTTGATTATTTAGTTAAATGTACATGTTAAATTTAAGAATCATTTTAGTTTCAAATTAATAATACTGTCACCGTTCCCAAATGCAGCTGCAGTTCTAAGTACGCGGCCAGTTAGGACATTCCGAAGCCCTTTCTTTGAACGCTGGTCGCTACTTCCTAGTTTAGTTTTCTCGGAGCGACCGGGTTCACATCGAGCCGTTTTAAATGTGCAAGTAGAAATTGAATATAACTTCTTACGGAAAATACTCGTGCATTCTAAAACGGTCTGCATGTCACCCGCAATTTTCGTATATTAAACTCTGTATTTGAATTTTTAATCAAGTTCGGTCGGGTGTAGCCTTACAGGGAGGTGATACCGCCACTTCGCGTTATATCTTTATTTGTTGATCGTATCTGTGCATTTATTTACTTTTATTAAATTTACTGTTAATTGTTACACGCGAGTTTAATTTCACCGATACAACAGTAACGTGGAAGAGTGGGCAAATCAGTGTATTTGTCGACAGAGATTTACAACCTTTGAGAATCCTGATTTGTCAAGGCCCCAGTTCCGTCTGGGAAGAGCATTCAAAACCGGAAGCTCACACAGGTATAAAATTTAATTTCCCCTATTATATTATTTCATTTAAAGAAAAATATTCAGGTAAATTCAGTTCATCCCCATAACAATTTTAATCCCTTAAACAGAACATAATTTCTGGGAATATTTTTAATTAGGTATTATTCGTTTCTTTAAACTATTTCCAAGAAGGTAAGAATCAATTCTCCCATATTTGCTAGAAATCAGGGTTTGAAAAAATCATGATTTTTATATAAAAATTTAAAAAATCGGATTTTTATGATATACAATATCATGATAAAAGAAGTAAATGAAGTAAATAGCGGCTTAGCTGGAAAGGAAAAGTAACTGTCGACGTACGTTTCGGTCTTATTAGACCTCATCAGGACAGTATAACCAAGGTGTAAGGTGTTGACACTTGGAGATAGAAAACAACAAATGAAGCAACAGACCAGGAGACCGAATGCACATTTGCTGCAACCACTGAGAAGACCCGCATTTCGAGGGCAACATCACAGAAAGCAACGGAGGCAAACAAAGTCAACCTGCGTTACTTCAAGAAAAACCCGGGATATAAATAACGCAAAGGTTAGCGCCAGGAAAACACAATAAAAGAAGTAAATAGCTTAGCTGGCAAGGAAAAGTAACTTTACTTTGTTAAGTTACTTTTCCTTGCCAACTAAGCCGCTATTTACTTCTTTTATTGTATTTTCCTGGCGCTAACCTTTCCGTTATTTATATCATGATATATATCAAAATATAAATCAATAATTCGAGTTTTTAATTTTTATATAAAAATTAAGAGTATGATTTTTTTATACCCTGATTCTGATATCCATATACCAAAACTAATTTCTTCAATATTTATTTTAAATTTTTTAAAAATAAAGTGGACCATTCAGAATCATCGTCTTGGTCGTCGCCAAAATGTTTTCCATCTTCCCACATCCAGTTTAATTTTCGCTTTTCGAGTTTTTGAATTCATATATTTGAACATTATTCAGGGTGAATAGAACATCGAAAAATAAGGTCATCTTTTTATATAATTTTTTTTCCATAAGTTAATAATAAGGGAGTTAAAATCCCCTGAAAGAGGGATGAAACGTATTTTTCTTTTGTGAATATCTTTTGGATCCTTTAAGTTGTCAAACTAATATTTGATACTCAGATCTAAGGCACCTAGCTGGGTATCTACAACGTATTTGTCAGATCTTCCCTCCTTTTTAAGGGGTAGTTTGAGGGGATGATCTTCGGTACTGTATAGTAACGTAATGCAATAGGTGTATACTAACTTTTAAACCTCAATTACTCGAAAACGGTTCGGTTTATCGAAATGCAACAAGAAGAGCCTTTTTTGTGCCAAATAATCTAAAGAATATTCTCATCCTAAATTTTTGATCAAATATTGAAAAAATAAAAAATTAGGGATAAAATACGGAAATACCCCCTAAAACTACCCTTTAAAAAGGAAGGAGAATCTAACAAATACGTTGTAAATGCGCAGTTAGGTACCTTATATTTGAGTTTAAAATATTAGTTTAATAACTTAAAGGATCCAGAAGATATTGCCAATAAAACGTTTTTCACCCCCCTTTCAGGGCTTATAACTCCCTTATTATTCGCTTTTGGAAAAAAAAATTATATTGAAAGGTGACCTTATTTTTTAATGTTCTATTCACCCTGAAGATATCGGGAGACAATTCTGAATCATCGTGTATAGCATGATATACAGGGTGAGTCATAATGGGCGGAACAAATTTTACCAGTATGTAGGAAAGACTTTTTAAGTAAAAAGTTTCTATAAATCTATGTCTTAAACTGCATAGTTGTGAAAATACAAGAAGTCAAAGTTTTGTAATAAATAAATAAATATTTAATAATAACGGCAATTGTGAAAACTGTTAAAAGATTGAATAAACTGTACAAAAATGTTCAATTAAATCACAGTATTACAAAAACTGTTCAAATTGTGTTCCTTGAGCTGTAATACAAGCACGAGCTCTACGAATAAGGGAACCATACACTCTAGTCTGCATATTCAGCCGCACTAAAGTCTCCCATTTTAAACGACTTAAATAGTACGAACTGTTAACAAACTGATGTAAGAATTTTATCAATTGTTAGCAAAACAAGAAACGACCGCAAACTACCTGATATTATCTTTTGAATTTAATTTTAATTAAGGAAAACTTTCACTTCTTGTAGTTGCTCAACTGTGCGGTTTAGGACATAGGTTTATAGGAACTTTTTTACTTAAAAAAGACTTTCCTACAATCTGGTACAATTTGTTCCGCCCATTATGACTTACCCTATATATCTGATATATATCAATCGACATTATATCATCAAACCCTGCTAGAAATATTAAAATACCTGAACACATTCATAACATTTTCTCATTTATTAAACAGTTTTGAAAAAAGCTTAATTTTAATAAAATAGAAATTTTTATATGTATATACATATATATTTTTTTTCATTTCAAAAATTTACTTACAACTAAAAGTGATAAAACTTTCATTTGTGTATGATTAAATGTGAAGATTCCATGTAACCTCAAATTTATGTTTACTAATTCAATTTTAATACGTATCTGTTTTCTAAATCCTATTTATTCGTCTCGGAAATTTATACCTGAGTATCCCAGATTAACATATTTTACGACCTGAACATTTAGACCTACTTCGGTCGGTGCAATATGGTCGAATTTCACACAATTTTATAATAACAATAATAATAATTTATTGAGCTCAAAGATCATCAATCGTGACATAAGCCAAGTGAAGTATACACAGAGTAAAAATGACAAAATAATAAGGACATTATAGACAAACTTTGTATACGTACTATCGCGGCCTTATAATTTCGCACGATTTTTTATCAAGTAGCCAGAATTTCCCTAAATTATAGTTTTGTAGAACAGGCTCTTTCCTCAATTTTGACACTAAAGACATTTAACCAAAAGTCAGATTGTTTGGTTATATTTAAGAACAGCAAGATAACAAAGTATTAGAACTGAAGAGGAATCCTACAAAGTTACCCCTCAGAAGTTCGCATTTTACTATCCCTACTTTTTGCTACGTTAAGGGGAAATATTTGTGATATTATGATTGGTTGGTTGGCAGTCGCCTGCCGACCATGCGGCTATTGAAAACCACCAACATTAGTTGCTTAGAGCTATCTCTGTTCAACACATATTGCGAAAGAACGATAATAACTCTTGCGTGTCGGTGGTTCCGTCATCATAAGCAACTTACTAGGCTGCGTTCGGTCATAATGTTCAATATTCAACGGGTTCAGAAATACGCATGCATGTACATAATGATATTCAAATACTTACACATTTTTTACGGTAAATTGTAATAAGACGCAATTATCGTAGACAATTAAAGTAGACTTTATTTTTAATTGCACGTATGCGTCGTATAATAGAAAAGGAACAAGTAGTTATCTATATTTGTAAAATATTGAAGAGGATTGAAGCTGAAACACCAAAAATTTTACGTATAATCCTATTTCATGCCCATGCGAAATTTTAATATTACCTGCAGCTCAACAGTGTAATGAAATTCATTATTTTATTTATTTAAATTGTAAACATGGGTAAATTAAACTCCATTAACAAGAAGGTCACAAATAGGAAAAAAAAAATCGGCGGTAAATATATAAATGTAAATATGTATCTACATATATTTTTTCGAAAATTGTTAAAAAATGTTGATAATTAAGTACATGACAAACATCATGACGCGAAGTGACTGTTTTTTGTTTGCAGAACGTAAAAGTCTTTTGCACTGGCGTCACATCTTTTGGTGTCATCGGAACGCCAGTGTCGTTTAAGGTAAATGAAATAAATTTTTCAAAAATTTACGATGATATAAACATAGATGTAAATCTGCAAGGTTTGGATATTACAAAAGAAATGGTTGAGTATGTAGTAGTCGAAAAAATATTTTTCGCCTAACATATGTGAAAGTAACTCATATTAACCCAAAAAATGTGACGGAAAGTAATGTTTATCTGCCCTAGGGCTGCTAAACTCATAACAACACGATTTATAGTTCGTAACCTAGCAACACATTGACTTTCATTTGCGCGCTTTGACATTTCACAGAATTTTTCATTAAACGTCAGTTTTAAACAAAGTTTGAATTTGATTTAGGGCTAAGCGAAAAACAGTTGTGTGTCACACACGCAGAAACGCATTAGCAGCCCTTAGATATGAGCTGCCCTCGCTTCGCTTCGCTCGCTCGTGCAGCTCATAGCCGCGGGTTGCTAATGCTCACTTTCTACCCCTGTGACACAATATACTATATATGTACCACGGCAGCAAAGTGTCTTTATCGACCTCGTTTGCTTGCTCATAAATGGTACATAAATAACTATTAAATCCAGAATGTAAAAATATTTCGCATCTTGCAATTTTTGATTGAAGAAAAGGCCACAGTTTAAGAAAATATCAAAAAAGTTTATTTCTTTTGAAGCCGATATGAAGTTGGCAATAACTTTCAGCAATAAAAAAAAATTCTAAAATAATACCAAAACAGTTTCAGTATTTAAGTATTAGTATAAAAATCTACTAATTAAGTAATATTCAATAACTTAAAATGAATATTTTTAGAAATTGATTCCAATTAGTTTAACATGTATAGTATGCAAAATTTTAGAAAAACTTCTGACGAACTATCTTCAATATTTTTGTGATAAACATAATATTATTAAAAGAAATCAACATGGTTTTAGAAAACATTTTTCCTGTGTTACTCAACTGATAAATTTTCATACTGAATTGGCAGAAATAATTGATGATAAGGGGCAGGTAGACGCAATTTTCATCGATTTTACAAAAACCTTTGATATTTATGTGTTCTTGTAAGTACTGCCTGTTTCTTAAGTTTGCATTTTCGTCGTCCCAATATCGAATAACATGTGCCCATAAATTTTCGATAGGATTTAAATCAAGGGATTTAGCAGGCGAGGGAATCACATCAATTTCTGGATATTCTTCAAACCATTCCTGAACGTCTCTGCCAGTATTATCTTGGACAAATGCAATGCCTTCATCATTAGCATACGCCAAAGGTAATAAATGCTCTTCGAGAATGTTGACATATTGCCGAGATGTTAATCTTCCATTAATTGGAACTAGTTCGCCTGGACCATGCGTTAACATCCACCCCCAATAAGTAACTGACACTCTACCACTCCGGTGTATCTTGTTCTCATACGGTGCTTCATGTCGTGTATTTACTGGACGATGAACTAATTTTTGAATATTTTCATCCAACCGAAATACTTTCTCATCAAAAAATACATTTTCTCAATTTCTATTAAGATTTTGAATTACAAAATTGTTTCTTTCTTCGGCATGGCGCGGTGTAAAATTTACAACTTTCGCTGATTTCCGGTTATGTAACCCTCCATTGACAAGTTTTCTTATGATGGTCCTAGTTGAAGAACCAATTTCTGTGACGTCTAAAATTTGTCGACTAGAAAGAAAATGATTGTTTTGTACTGCATTTACGATTTCTTGATCTTCATCTTGTGTAGTTTTTTATTTAAACCAAGCGGTCTTCGTTTCCTCTCTAACAAACCCTCATTTCTGAAACGTTCGTATCCATCGATGAATGGTAGATTTCTGAAATAATTACATTATTTTATATTATATTTTTATGCAATTGTGAAAATGCATTTTTTTTAATTTTAATTTTTTAAATAACTCTAAAAACTTGAATAATAATAATAATAAAATAAAACAAAGTTGTACTGAATAAATATTTATTCCACAATATAACATCTAAATAAAAAATGGACTACATTCACTTCCGTTCTGAAATTTTACGAATTGGAAATTCTTTTGGAGATTCCAAAATATAATAATATTAATAATAATAATAATAACAGAATACGTTTAGATATAAAATTACTTACCGATTTATGAATCGACTCACTTATTTCACTAAACGATTTTCCACTTTGCCACATTCCTATAATTTTCCCTTTTTCGGCAATGGTGCACTGAGACCGAACTGACGATGCTCCATATTCAGAACAATTAATTAAACTTACTGTGATGAACACTCGAATACGATTGTATTACAAATGAAGGTATTGTTCGGATTTGTATAAATATTAATTGAAGACAATTTTATGTTTAGATAATTTTTGATTATTTAGTTAAATGTACATGTTAAATTTAAGAATCATTTTAGTTTCAAATTAATAATACTGTCACCGTTCCCAAATGCAGCTGCAGTTCTAAGTACGCGGCCAGTTAGGACATTCCGAAGCCCTTTCTTTGAACGCTGGTCGCTACTTCCTAGTTTAGTTTTCTCGGAGCGACCGGGTTCACATCGAGCCGTTTTAAATGTGCAAGTAGAAATTGAATATAACTTCTTACGGAAAATACTCGTGCATTCTAAAACGGTCTGCATGTCACCCGCAATTTTCGTATATTAAACTCTGTATTTGAATTTTTAATCAAGTTCGGTCGGGTGTAGCCTTACAGGGAGGTGATACCGCCACTTCGCGTTATATCTTTATTTGTTGATCGTATCTGTGCATTTATTTACTTTTATTAAATTTACTGTTAATTGTTACACGCGAGTTTAATTTCACCGATACAACAGTAACGTGGAAGAGTGGGCAAATCAGTGTATTTGTCGACAGAGATTTACAACCTTTGAGAATCCTGATTTGTCAAGGCCCCAGTTCCGTCTGGGAAGAGCATTCAAAACCGGAAGCTCACACAGGTATAAAATTTAATTTCCCCTATTATATTATTTCATTTAAAGAAAAATATTCAGGTAAATTCAGTTCATCCCCATAACAATTTTAATCCCTTAAACAGAACATAATTTCTGGGAATATTTTTAATTAGGTATTATTCGTTTCTTTAAACTATTTCCAAGAAGGTAAGAATCAATTCTCCCATATTTGCTAGAAATCAGGGTTTGAAAAAATCATGATTTTTATATAAAAATTTAAAAAATCGGATTTTTATGATATACAATATCATGATAAAAGAAGTAAATGAAGTAAATAGCGGCTTAGCTGGAAAGGAAAAGTAACTGTCGACGTACGTTTCGGTCTTATTAGACCTCATCAGGACAGTATAACCAAGGTGTAAGGTGTTGACACTTGGAGATAGAAAACAACAAATGAAGCAACAGACCAGGAGACCGAATGCACATTTGCTGCAACCACTGAGAAGACCCGCATTTCGAGGGCAACATCACAGAAAGCAACGGAGGCAAACAAAGTCAACCTGCGTTACTTCAAGAAAAACCCGGGATATAAATAACGCAAAGGTTAGCGCCAGGAAAACACAATAAAAGAAGTAAATAGCTTAGCTGGCAAGGAAAAGTAACTTTACTTTGTTAAGTTACTTTTCCTTGCCAACTAAGCCGCTATTTACTTCTTTTATTGTATTTTCCTGGCGCTAACCTTTCCGTTATTTATATCATGATATATATCAAAATATAAATCAATAATTCGAGTTTTTAATTTTTATATAAAAATTAAGAGTATGATTTTTTTATACCCTGATTCTGATATCCATATACCAAAACTAATTTCTTCAATATTTATTTTAAATTTTTTAAAAATAAAGTGGACCATTCAGAATCATCGTCTTGGTCGTCGCCAAAATGTTTTCCATGTTCCCACATCCAGTTTAATTTTCGCTTTTCGAGTTTTTGAATTCATATATTTGAACATTATTCAGGGTGAATAGAACATCGAAAAATAAGGTCATCTTTTTATATAATTTTTTTTCCATAAGTTAATAATAAGGGAGTTAAAATCCCCTGAAAGAGGGATGAAACGTATTTTTCTTTTGTGAATATCTTTTGGATCCTTTAAGTTGTCAAACTAATATTTGATACTCAGATCTAAGGCACCTAGCTGGGTATCTACAACGTATTTGTCAGATCTTCCCTCCTTTTTAAGGGGTAGTTTGAGGGGATGATCTTCGGTACTGTATAGTAACGTAATGCAATAGGTGTATACTAACTTTTAAACCTCAATTACTCGAAAACGGTTCGGTTTATCGAAATGCAACAAGAAGAGCCTTTTTTGTGCCAAATAATCTAAAGAATATTCTCATCCTAAATTTTTGATCAAATATTGAAAAAATAAAAAATTAGGGATAAAATACGGAAATACCCCCTAAAACTACCCTTTAAAAAGGAAGGAGAATCTAACAAATACGTTGTAAATGCGCAGTTAGGTACCTTATATTTGAGTTTAAAATATTAGTTTAATAACTTAAAGGATCCAGAAGATATTGCCAATAAAACGTTTTTCACCCCCCTTTCAGGGCTTATAACTCCCTTATTATTCGCTTTTGGAAAAAAAAATTATATTGAAAGGTGACCTTATTTTTTAATGTTCTATTCACCCTGAAGATATCGGGAGACAATTCTGAATCATCGTGTATAGCATGATATACAGGGTGAGTCATAATGGGCGGAACAAATTTTACCAGTATGTAGGAAAGACTTTTTAAGTAAAAAGTTTCTATAAATCTATGTCTTAAACTGCATAGTTGTGAAAATACAAGAAGTCAAAGTTTTGTAATAAATAAATAAATATTTAATAATAACGGCAATTGTGAAAACTGTTAAAAGATTGAATAAACTGTACAAAAATGTTCAATTAAATCACAGTATTACAAAAACTGTTCAAATTGTGTTCCTTGAGCTGTAATACAAGCACGAGCTCTACGAATAAGGGAACCATACACTCTAGTCTGCATATTCAGCCGCACTAAAGTCTCCCATTTTAAACGACTTAAATAGTACGAACTGTTAACAAACTGATGTAAGAATTTTATCAATTGTTAGCAAAACAAGAAACGACCGCAAACTACCTGATATTATCTTTTGAATTTAATTTTAATTAAGGAAAACTTTCACTTCTTGTAGTTGCTCAACTGTGCGGTTTAGGACATAGGTTTATAGGAACTTTTTTACTTAAAAAAGACTTTCCTACAATCTGGTACAATTTGTTCCGCCCATTATGACTTACCCTATATATCTGATATATATCAATCGACATTATATCATCAAACCCTGCTAGAAATATTAAAATACCTGAACACATTCATAACATTTTCTCATTTATTAAACAGTTTTGAAAAAAGCTTAATTTTAATAAAATAGAAATTTTTATATGTATATACATATATATTTTTTTTCATTTCAAAAATTTACTTACAACTAAAAGTGATAAAACTTTCATTTGTGTATGATTAAATGTGAAGATTCCATGTAACCTCAAATTTATGTTTACTAATTCAATTTTAATACGTATCTGTTTTCTAAATCCTATTTATTCGTCTCGGAAATTTATACCTGAGTATCCCAGATTAACATATTTTACGACCTGAACATTTAGACCTACTTCGGTCGGTGCAATATGGTCGAATTTCACACAATTTTATAATAACAATAATAATAATTTATTGAGCTCAAAGATCATCAATCGTGACATAAGCCAAGTGAAGTATACACAGAGTAAAAATGACAAAATAATAAGGACATTATAGACAAACTTTGTATACGTACTATCGCGGCCTTATAATTTCGCACGATTTTTTATCAAGTAGCCAGAATTTCCCTAAATTATAGTTTTGTAGAACAGGCTCTTTCCTCAATTTTGACACTAAAGACATTTAACCAAAAGTCAGATTGTTTGGTTATATTTTAAGAACAGCAAGATAACAAAGTATTAGAACTGAAGAGGAATCCTACAAAGTTACCCCTCAGAAGTTCGCATTTTACTATCCCTACTTTTTGCTACGTTAAGGGGAAATATTTGTGATATTATGATTGGTTGGTTGGCAGTCGCCTGCCGACCATGCGGCTATTGAAAACCACCAACATTAGTTGCTTAGAGCTATCTCTGTTCAACACATATTGCGAAAGAACGATAATAACTCTTGCGTGTCGGTGGTTCCGTCATCATAAGCAACTTACTAGGCTGCGTTCGGTCATAATGTTCAATATTCAACGGGTTCAGAAATACGCATGCATGTACATAATGATATTCAAATACTTACACATTTTTTACGGTAAATTGTAATAAGACGCAATTATCGTAGACAATTAAAGTAGACTTTATTTTTAATTGCACGTATGCGTCGTATAATAGAAAAGGAACAAGTAGTTATCTATATTTGTAAAATATTGAAGAGGATTGAAGCTGAAACACCAAAAATTTTACGTATAATCCTATTTCATGCCCATGCGAAATTTTAATATTACCTGCAGCTCAACAGTGTAATGAAATTCATTATTTTATTTATTTAAATTGTAAACATGGGTAAATTAAACTCCATTAACAAGAAGGTCACAAATAGGAAAAAAAAAATCGGCGGTAAATATATAAATGTAAATATGTATCTACATATATTTTTTCGAAAATTGTTAAAAAATGTTGATAATTAAGTACATGACAAACATCATGACGCGAAGTGACTGTTTTTTGTTTGCAGAACGTAAAAGTCTTTTGCACTGGCGTCACATCTTTTGGTGTCATCGGAACGCCAGTGTCGTTTAAGGTAAATGAAATAAATTTTTCAAAAATTTACGATGATATAAACATAGATGTAAATCTGCAAGGTTTGGATATTACAAAAGAAATGGTTGAGTATGTAGTAGTCGAAAAAATATTTTTCGCCTAACATATGTGAAAGTAACTCATATTAACCCAAAAAATGTGACGGAAAGTAATGTTTATCTGCCCTAGGGCTGCTAAACTCATAACAACACGATTTATAGTTCGTAACCTAGCAACACATTGACTTTCATTTGCGCGCTTTGACATTTCACAGAATTTTTCATTAAACGTCAGTTTTAAACAAAGTTTGAATTTGATTTAGGGCTAAGCGAAAAACAGTTGTGTGTCACACACGCAGAAACGCATTAGCAGCCCTTAGATATGAGCTGCCCTCGCTTCGCTTCGCTCGCTCGTGCAGCTCATAGCCGCGGGTTGCTAATGCTCACTTTCTACCCCTGTGACACAATATACTATATATGTACCACGGCAGCAAAGTGTCTTTATCGACCTCGTTTGCTTGCTCATAAATGGTACATAAATAACTATTAAATCCAGAATGTAAAAATATTTCGCATCTTGCAATTTTTGATTGAAGAAAAGGCCACAGTTTAAGAAAATATCAAAAAAGTTTATTTCTTTTGAAGCCGATATGAAGTTGGCAATAACTTTCAGCAATAAAAAAAAATTCTAAAATAATACCAAAACAGTTTCAGTATTTAAGTATTAGTATAAAAATCTACTAATTAAGTAATATTCAATAACTTAAAATGAATATTTTTAGAAATTGATTCCAATTAGTTTAACATGTATAGTATGCAAAATTTTAGAAAAACTTCTGACGAACTATCTTCAATATTTTTGTGATAAACATAATATTATTAAAAGAAATCAACATGGTTTTAGAAAACATTTTTCCTGTGTTACTCAACTGATAAATTTTCATACTGAATTGGCAGAAATAATTGATGATAAGGGGCAGGTAGACGCAATTTTCATCGATTTTACAAAAACCTTTGATAAAGTTCCTCATGATTTTATTATAAGAAAATTACAAAATTTGGGGTATGATATGCGACCTGTAAAATGGATAAACGGATATCTTAAGGACAGGAAACAGAGAGTTAGAATAAATAATATCTATTCATCTGAGCTGACTGTCATTTCTGGAGTACCTCAAGATAGTGTGATCGGACCAATATTATTCATTATATTTATAAATGATATTTCACAAAATTTAAGTTGCGAAACGAAATTATTTGCTGATGACTGCGTTATTTATAACAAAAGAAAAAATACATAAGATTGGATTTTACTCCAGAAAGATTTAGACAAAATTCATATGTGGTGTGACGAAAATAAAATGGAAATTAATACAAAGAAATGTGTTGCAGTATCGTTTGGTATTACAAAATTATTTCAGACCCATTCATACAAATTAGAAAATGAATTACTAACATATAATGATACGTGTAAATATCTAGGAGTGACCTTTAGAAATGATTTAAATTGGAGTAGTCATATTCAGAATATCTTCAAAAAAAGCTTATAAATCACTATATTGCATTAGAAGAAATCTTAAAGACTCTGGAAAACCTGTACTTAAAAAAGCTTATATGACATATATCCGTCCCAAAGTTGAGTACGCACACGAAGTTTGGGATCCGCACCAACAATATTTAATTGAAGATCTAGAAATATTGGAGCATAAAGCAGCTCTTTATGTTATGAATGACCATAGAACAACTTCATCTGTTTCACGCATACTATGGGAATTAAATTGGGAAACTTTATCTTCTAGAAGACAAGAAGCAAGATTAAAATTATTTTGTTATATTCATTTCAAAGTTGATTCGATGCACAATTTTCTAACTAAATTACAAATAAATGATTCGAGCACTAGAAAAAATCATAAATTCATCTATAAAATTCCATTTTCGAAAACTAACAATCATAAATTTTCTTTTTTTCCGAAAACAATTCAAGATTGGAATAATTTAAGTGGAACAAATTTGAAAAAATTAATTGAAAATTGTGCAAAGAAAATAAAAGTTAGGACGTAATTTTTAAAATGCAAATTTTAAGTATTATTAATGTTATAAAACGTATTAGTTGTTTATTTAATGTTTAAGTTTGTATATTAGACCACTATATACGATGTACTGTACATCTAATTATATATATAAATAAAATAAAAATAAAATTGACCTATCAAGTAATGTTGCGCGAGGCGTACTCAACTTTTTCAAAAATGACAGCGTTGTCTTACTTTTAAATCAAATATTTTTAGACGAAAATAATCTATCAATAAGGGGCTTTTGATAGTGTAAAAATAAAAAGGGACATATTTTTTGTTCGGCCACAATTAAATCTTAAACTTTAGTTCCGCATACTCCGACGCGCACTTCGTTTTTCTCAAAAATGACAGCGTTGTCTTATTTTAAATGATATGTTTTCAGACGAAAAAATCTATTAATAACGGGTTTTCGATAGTGTAAAAACAAAAAGAGACATATTTTTTGTTCGGCCACAATTAAATCTTAAACTTTAGTTCCGCAGGACGCGCGTTTCGTTTTCTCAAAAATGACAGCGTTGTCTTATTTTTAAATCAAATAAAGAGGCGTTTAGTACTGTAAAAAAAGCATTGTGTATCTTTTTATTTTCAATTACATACTTATTTTGAACAAGTTTTCAAATCACCTTAGATTTTCGATGTCCTGGAGTATGCGGAATGAAAGTTTAAGATTTTATTGTGGCCGAACAAAAAATATATCCCTTTTTGTTTTTATATTATCGAAAGCCTAGTTATTAATAGATTACTTTCGTCTATAAACATTTGATTTAAAAATAAGACAACGCTGTCATTTTTGAGAAAAACGAAGCGAGAGTCCTACTATACGCGGAGCTAAAGTTTAAGATTTAATTGTGTCCAAACAAAAAATATGTCCCTTTTTGTTTTTACACTATCGAAACCCCGTTATTAATAGATTATTTTCGTCTAAAAATATTTGATTTAAAAATAAGACAACGCTGTCATTTTTGAAGAAGTTGAGTACGCCTAACGCAAAATTACTTGATAGGTCAATTTCGAATCAATTTCTAAAAATATTCATTTTAAGTTATTGAATATTACTTAATTATTAGATTTTTATACTAATATATAAATACTGAAACTGTTTATTTTTGAAAGTTATTGCTAACTTCATTTGAACTTCTTTTCTAATTCTATTTAAATGTACATTTTTATGTTTTTACTATTTCGCTTCTAATACACATAAGTTGATTCAAATACAAAATTACAAAAAAAAGAAAAAAACGTAAGTGTCCCACTTCAAATTTTTAAGGAGTGCATTTAAATAAATAACGAGAAAAAGGAGTTGATGCAAAAGTTAGTTACACAAAATAATGTTTTACACAAAAAAGTTGTACGTCAGAATAGGCAAAACGATGATTCTATAAAAATGTAATTTTCCTAGTGTTGTAATTTAGCCGGCTAAAAATACCTTTTTCTCCAACTGTGGAAAAAGCCGTACCTTTGAATACTATTCACAGATAGTGAAGTTGATCTTTTCTTGACTAACAAGAAATGTACTTGTTGCTAGACCTCAGTGTATGTATAAATAAATATTAAAATACCAAAAACGTACTGGAAATGCAGTGCACAAACTTAAATATGTTTAAATTACCCGCCTTAATCCTATCTGAGATCATGCGCAATAACCTCTAAAAAATCGGAACGCAAAATATATTCTCAGGCCGTGAAAAAAGATCACGTGATTGTCTAGTTTGGTACCGCCCCCAGCTCTTAAGGTGGGGAGAATATATTCACGCCTTACAGAAATAATTCACTAAAAACATACAAATCGGGCGACTTCATAACTTAATTATGGTTACATATTTTTAAAAGCTGTTTTCACTGATTTGTTAACAAAACTTCAATCTACAAAGTGACCAACGCGTTTTTCAAAATTCGATCTGGAAGTATTTTTACTATCGCTGTAAAATTCAACTACAATTTTTCAATGTTAATTATTTTTTTCTTAATTACCAGATGATGATAGAGAAATTTCCTGTGGTCACTTTGTAGTGCTAGTTGTCGGGTATATAGGAAAAAAATGAATTAATTATATTCAGAAATAAAGTCTCTATGAATTCGCCCGTTTTAATGGTTTTCGTATATGGAGTTATTTCGTAAGATTGCTCTGAAATAACAGAATAAAAGTAGCGACCAACCATCTCCCACTTTTGCGATTGCAAAACTCTTCTCTTCTTCAGAAAGCACGTGCTTTGGCATTGTATTGCTACAACTTTAGCACTACGTTTGAAATGATTATTTTTGACAAGTCGTCAAAGAAAGTCACATTTACAGCGGAAAATCGAATCGTGCGAAATTATAAGACCGCGATAGTACATTAGTAGAGGGGACATAACTACTAGTTGTCGAAAAAGTCTTTAATACTGTAACAGCAGCGCTTAATTAAATATGTCTTTAAAGAGTTTTTGAAAGATTGCAGCGTTTTGCAACCAGTAACCTATGAGGGTAGCTTATTGTAAAATGATAAGAGTACATTTCATACTTACGAACTTTTCATATCTGGCCGTGTTGTGCGTTGGAATTACTATCGAAAAACGGTATCGCGTACCATAATTATGAAAATCACCATTAGTTTCGAACTCACTGATATGACCATATGCATATACACAGCATTTGTAGATGTACAAGGAGTAAAACGTCATGATTCTTTGGTTGATAAACGTTGGTTTGCATGAAGTCATACACCCCATATAATATATGTATAAGCCTGATAATCCTTTTCTGGGAAATGAACACTCGTGCAGCTTCACAAGAACTACCCCACACAATAATATTGTACGATATATGGCTATAGAGTGTAGACCATACTGTAATAAACTTGTAGGAGTGCCAATAGATCCAAAACCCGTTTCAGTTTGAGTAGGGCGTAGTAGGCAGTGTTGAGCTTTTTAACAACACATTCAACCTGTTTAGTGAAGTTAAGTCGTTCATCAAGAGTAATTACCCAGGAATGCTGGATTTGGAAATAATTTAAGGTTTGGGAAGTCAGGTTTCGTATTTATGTAGAATTGAACACAGACAGTTTTACTATTATTTAGTATAACTCGATTTCTCACACCAAGATTCCATGCTGCAAGTTATTGCTTCTCGTTCTGTTTATAGTGTCAGCGATAGTACATCAAGTCTAACTAAATCACGTAGATGGTAGATTGCATAAAAAGCCTTTCTAATCTTATTGCAAACACCATTCTAATCTTATTGCAAACACCTAGCATCTATATGATGCTCCTATTTCAATAATTTATCTGTATCTACATCCATTTATCTATATCTACATCTGTATCTACATACATTTTGCGTATTATCCCTCTTCATTAATTGATTTTCCATCTGTTTTAATATACAGGGTTAGTACAAAGTCTCGGAACGGTAGAATACCTTTGTTATTTGAAAAGTAATCTTTTTGAAATTTATTCTATAGATATACAGGGTGTCCACCGAGTTCCGCGGTCTTCTCTACCGTCTATAGTATATAAAATAGAAGAAAAATTCAAACGAGCTAAGATGTAAGTATTTCATAAAATTATTTTTGTCTATACAGAATGTTCAGTAACTGAGAGCCATACCAAAATTATATATTTTTTTTAATGGAACACCCAGTATATTTTTACATATTTCGAAAGTACGCATAACGAGTAGGTAATAACAAAATATTTCGGAAGTTTTACTTAAGAGTTTGTAAGATATTGACATTTAAGTGTAAAAAATTGCCGTATTATGAGCGCTTATATTTTGGTTATTTATTAACATTTCGTTGTGAATTTTTGTAGGTACTGTAATGCGCCCGGTTAAAATCCTGGTTTGTTGACTTTTTATGGACAAGTCATACTAATAAAACTGTCCAAACAAAACAAATGAAATTCCGAAAGGTCACCCAACGGTTTATTACTACGATTATTCACGCTACACTATCCCTATTCTACAGCTACCTGCTACCGGGCTATCTGATTACTTTACGGCCGCACTAATGGTTATTCTACTGGCCTATATTCTGTTTCGGTTGAACGACCCTTCGGAATCAGGGAGAAACCTTACCGTAATAATATTGATAATAATTTTAATCTCGTGACCGCTCTGAATCTGGACTTACGTTGTGGTAACCTGGTTCTTTTGGTGTGAAGATGTATATGACTTGAAAGAACAAAGGAACTAATTACGTTAAATAAAATACGAAGTTAGATTTAATTAATTATTTATTGAAAAAAAAGGTAAAAACTCCTTGTACCAGCTACTGAGGGGTCTGATATAATGAGCGCAAAAACTTTGCGTTCAAATCAATACAAGAAACAAAATTTACGGTTATCAGAAGTACAGCAGAACTCGATTAACAGATTTCACTTTCGAATATCGGCGCGGCCTAACTGATTTCAAATCACACCGCTGGTGGTTCCGTGCATACACAGATAGTTGTTGGAGAGCTTTGCTCCTTAACTCTTTAACGCACGAATTAAAAATTAAAGAGTGATTGCTTTTTCGCCAATTTTTTTATTGTATTTGCGCAAATGCAATTTTTCTCGGGTGAGTGGAAAAGTGTATAGGAATACATAACGTATAAACTCGGCTGATAGTTTTGAATGACGACAAATTTCAAACACGCACAATTTTACTCGAGTACGAAAAAAAAATTGATTTCAGGAATCCGAGATAACTTGGTTGAGTTAATTAATTCCATTAATTAAAGGGTTAATGGAATTAATTGATTAATTAATTAATCAGATGTTCTGGAGAAGTATGTGATACAAAATGCCACCCTCGGCGATCATTGCAGGACAATCAATAACAATCGCCAGTTTTTCAGGGACTCCTTTCGAAGATGATGGGAAACCCTAGCTAAATTAATTAATTGAGGTCGAATGGGTAGGATCTTCTCTCGCTACGTCCAATCGCCTTGAGAGGGTGGTACTATGTACAGCCTTTTTTCAGATCCCTCTCTACGTCGTTTTTTCGTTGGCTAAACCTATCTAACTAATTTATTGCGCAAGGACCCAAATGACTGTTTTCGACACTCCACTATGGGTGGTTACGGTATTTCAGTCTCTCGGCAATTCGCTTCTAATTAACCTGCAAATCTTTCGGTAGACCACAGCTTGGTCCACACACCTACAGAGTGTGAAGAAACCTTGTTAAGAAGATGGCTATGATTAGATGGTTAAAATTGTTCGGCCTCGTAATTACGAAAATTGTAACGAGCAATTAATTGGCCTTGATTTCTGAGTTTTAGATTGTGCTGGCACACTTGGTTTCGGCGGCAGATATAACTTGCCCCAGACCTGTGATTCAGGTTGGTGATTTCCCTGTACAAATCGAAAACAACCGTTAGCGTGTTTCCAACTTGCCTGAGAATATCTCCAAAGGAAAATTATTTTCTAAGAGTACACTGTATTGAATTTCCAGATAGATTGGAGGAATAGTTAATTGCTGTTGGTTAGTTAAATCACAGAACTGGTCCAATAATTAATGAACCAATGACCAACAAATTTTACTAAAGTGAATGCCACTAGTGAGTTTTAATACTCGATTCAAATGTAAGATGAAATAGTTAATTAAAATTATCTAAATGCAATGGTAATACTGAACTTTACTGACTCTTTAGACACTAATTAATGCAAATTAAATTATTCTTACTCAATTGGTACCACCAAATGTGTGACGAAAAGATACAAATAAATGCAAATTACCTCGCCGCGTACCCCATGATTCGCGCACCAACACTCCGCACTTTAAAGCACTCGCGTCACGATGCGTGTTCGTGTTTTGTTAATTGCCCTTTCTTCACACTGTATTTTAACCGTATCGAAATAAATGATTTGTCTAGAGAATGAGTAAATGACTGCAAGTACGCAAGGAAACTCGCGAAGTCAGAACTTAAAATATTCAACCGCTCGTTAGAGAACGTTTCTGTCTGTTTTCCGTGCTCCGTCCATTCCAAGTAAAAATGAAACACACCCCTCGGACTTTGCAAGCTAAATTTTGAAATCACCTCGACCAATGATAATCGCTGCTTCGAATTTCAACTCATGCCTATTACCGATTTTCTGAGTTAAGCACCCCCCTTAGCTTGTCAGATACAATTCGCGGTGGTCTCTCAACATCTGCAACCTGCTTGGACCTTCCTTCAGTACAAGTGTCCACTTGACATTTTAATATATCCGGCGCCCCTTCGAAACATAACAGACTAACGCGAACCACTTGAACTGGCAACGTAATTTGATCTCTTTTTCTAAATTGGACATTATCTGCAATTTAGCGCGAACAAATTCATACAAATCTAAACGAACACAAACCTAAAAGTTACTCTGTCTGTGAAGCTGTAGTGCAATTTGAATGGTGCCCGCAGTTATAGAATTCTAACGACTCGCTGGGTGTTCAATCCTCTTGAAAGGGACGTGGCGCCCTCCGGTCGCATTTTTACAGCGTACAGTTCGAACACCTGTTTGTTATTTAAAATTATACACGTAATAACCGATTTTGTTTTAGAAACAAATTCAGCGACCGTTTCAGTACTCAATACAATATCTTTCCTACAGAAATTTCAGAACAGCTTCGGTTTATCAGTTATTATGTGTACAGGGTGTTGAGTTTCGATAATTCGATAAAGATAATTTTTCTCATAATTTTCAAATGGAACATCCGTATATCTAGACTCTCGTGAACACTGTTTTCATAATCATTCATAAAACGCCAAATGTATTTGTTTAAACTGAAGAAGTCGTAAGACAAAAATTAATTTTTTTTCTTTTAATATTGACGTTATTTAGCCTTTCCGACCGGTTCGTCTGTTTTGATTTGTTGATATATCAATGAATACGTTTTATTTTTTGTTCAAGGTAATTGAATATGTTCCGGTTGAAATAATTCCTATCTTTCTTTACTTTGAAAATATCTAAATAAGGGTGTAATAATAATTTAAAAAAATAAAATTTAGAATCATGTTGTCGTTTGCTAGAAAAGAGGAAAACAGTTGCTATAAATTTTGAATTGACAGAGCAATTATTCAGATTAGTAGATAACACTACTTTTACAGTTTTGTATTTTTTATAATAACAAAATGTATTTTCATAATGAAGAGTTATGTGACATAGGAGAAAAACAGTAATAAAACTGTAAAAGTAGTGAGACACTAATCTGAATAATTGTTCTGTCAATTCAAAACTTATAGCAACTGTTTTCCTCTTTTTTAGCAAACGGCAACGTGATTCTAAATTTTATTTTTTAAAATTATTATTATAACGTTATTTAGATATTTTCAAAGTAAAGAAAAATAGGAATTATTTTAACAGGAACATATTCAATTACTTTGAACAAAATATAAAACAGATTCATTGATTTATCAGCAAATCAAAACAGACGAACCGGTCAGAAAGGCTAAATAACGTCAATATTGAAAGAAAGAAAAATTATTAATTTTTGTTACTGAACACGAGTATCCGAAAATGTAAAAATATATTAAAAAAAAGTTGGAAGCATTTTCTGTCAAACCGGAAGCAAAAAAAAAGTGAAAAATAAATATAAATAAATTCGTAATTTTTAACTATACAGGGTGAGTTTTTAAGCGTTCGTTTTTCCATAGCTCATTTTTTTTTCTTTCACAAGGATATTCTACCTACTGAGCACTATAACCTAAAATTATTTTGATACATACAGAGTGTTACGTAAAAAAATTGCAGCATGCAGCAGGATTTTTTTTAAATGGAACAACCTGTGTATTTTCTTATAGAAAGACATAACACTTGATCCTCTAAACAGTAGCACAAAAAATGTTTATATGTAGCGTGTCCGAAACAGATAGAATACTCCAAAGTATTTTGCAGTAGTTTAGGGGAGAACGGGGAATATTCGGCCAAAGCGAACTTTCGGCCAATTCGGTTTTTGCCGTTACTTTCAAAAATTCACTCCATGTATGAGTGAAACAGAGTTATGCAGTCTCCAAACCTTCTTTTCTATGATGTTTCATAGATGCAGTATTTGTTTAAAGCGCCTGTCTATAAAAGTTTAATTTTGCGATTCCAAGGTAAGATTTTTCTATTGGATTTAGTATTAATTTTATAGGAAAAAAAGAAGAACTTTACTATGAAATTCGTAGTGCTTTACATTTTATTGTGTCTGTATGGGGACAAAAGTTTTAAAGTTAACCTCAAATTAATGATTCAAACGTAGATTAATTTTGTTTGGAAATTTGTGTGCTGGGGAACATTCGCACAATGAACAAGGGCTACATTCGGCAGTGGCAGAATGTCCCCCGCATGTAAATTTTTTTATGTACGACCACTACTGTAAATGACGTATTACGTACAACACATAAATTAAGTAAGCGGGTATTTACAAACGTCGTGCGTAAAGTAAGAAAAACGCACAACGCACCTACTTTACGCACATTTGCATTTAGATCTACGTAGCCGCATCACATTAGATTGACAGTCGTCGAAATTGCAAGTGTCATTGCTGATTACTTTGAAGGTAATTTTTGTGGTCGTAGATAAAGTATAGTACAAAACTCAAGTTGTAAAGCAATTACGCACTTGTGGAATTACTTGCATTCGCCGCTGCGCGGCTCATGCGCAACTTTTTCACCGTGCATAATTTTCTATTTACAACTCTCGTTAAGTAATATAAGGGTGTGTGGACAAAAAATTGGCACAAATGTTAAGGGGAAACAAGCTTATTACCAAAGAACTATTATACGACTTATAATGTGGAAGTAAAAGAACACACTTTTAGTTATAGAATCGGCACCATAACGACTGGCTTTGCGAATTTTTGTTTTTACACAGCTCGTTAACTTAATAAATAGTGAATCTAACGCTTGCCGCAATTTTGGGCAAATTCATTGTTTCAGCTCATCCAAATTTGAAGCCCCTAGTCGTTACTGCATGTATCTCTTTTTAAATTCTTCCAAAAACGTTAGTTAAAATCATTTGTTGACTTCGTAACAAATGGAATTTGTAACTCATCGAAAGCGGCAATAATACGAGCAGTGTAATGTGAAGTTGCTATGTCTGGCCAAAACATGTATTTTCCGCCAGAAGGATTCTTATCTATGAATCCCTTTAATCTCAATCTTATACAGCATTTTCATGCGTTTTGGCATTGACAGAATTGCTAGATGGACAAATCTAAGCTTAAGAATAGCCTTTACAAGAAATTGCAATCGACACCAACAATTTGTGCTGAAACATTTTATGTCTCTTGTAAACCACTTTACAATCCAGTTTACAGTAGTAATATTTGTTATTAGCGGTATCACTTCCATCGAGCGTGAAAAATGATTCATCATCCATCACAACATCGAGGCTATCTGATGGCGAAAATTCATTTTCAGAAAGTCGTTTATCAGCCCAATTCTATAAGAGGATTGCTGTGGACATTGTTATATAACAAGGTTGTTAAGTGGATAACTGGTAACAATAATCACAGCAATAATTATCATGATTGGAATTCAGTAACTTCGCGCATAGCAAAATTGGTTGGTATTTCTGCTCAGCAATGATTGTTAATCCTGTGAAGTTAGCTCTCGCGCATGCCTATAACGTTCGATGTAGCAGTCAGTGCTGTCAGGATGGATTTTCATTAGCCAGCGACAAAAGGGATTTTTTTAAACAAAAGGAGTGATGTATTTTCTATTTTTTGACGTATTGCAAAACTATAGTAATGTATAATTATGTTAAATTGTAATTATGCATTTAAAAATGTTCAGTATATGCATGCAACATGCACTAAAGAAATGTAATGAGATATGCAATATCCATATCACCATCTTCTAGATTTATGGTTTACCGGTAAATTTATCGATACCGACTATAAATTAAGAATTTTTCTTTTTTCATTTTTTACCACCTAAATATCTTAGAGCTTCCGACTAAGTATTTCAACTATAAACCGGTAACTGTAAAATTTTATGATTTTTTTAAATTGAACTGAACTGCCCGGCCTTTTCTCTTTCCGTCCGTAGGTAATTCATACGTCATATCGGAGTAAAATTTTGGATAAATTCAGCCCATAAATAAAAATGAGAAAAATTTCAAAGTTCTTAGATCTTTATGGTTAAATATGTTTGCCTAATATGCAGAATAAAAGGCAAATATGCATGAGCATATGCATTTATGTCAAACAAGCTTAAGTTCATTACATGGCTTAGAAATTATGTAAAAAACATTATTTTAATACGTGAAACGAATAAATATAAAATATGAAAGAAATAGACCAACAAATAAAAATATGCATTTTGCATAATTATATTCCAATCTTTATTTATAATTTATTACAGAAATTTCTTTTTGTCAATAGAAATATTGTTTTCAAATTATTTTTCATTTTCGTCTAATAAACTTTGATAAGGTGAATAGTGGCGATGAAGGGAATTTTAAAACTTTAGTGATTTGAATACTGAGAAATTTCAACGTAAATATGTATCTGGTAGCATTTTAAAAAATATTGTATTTACTGAGCATCTAATCTTTCGTTCATTTGTAAAATTTAACTGAAAATTATTACATAATTATTACACCTATTACGTTATTACTACAAATCTTTAAGTTTACCATGATCGCTAGTGCTTTAACAACCTATAAAAGCAATTGCTATGTGAAAGATTGGCATAGCAAGAATCTGCTAGGATGACAGTTCAAATTGTTACAATTCAGAGTTAGCGAATACCAGATTTAAACAATTTTGCTTCACAGCAAGAAATCTTTAAGATAGCAATCATTTGCCTTGTTAAGCGCTAACAATGTACGTACAGAATTGGGCTGTACGTCTTTATTCTTGCAATGTTTTTCTGAATATTCCGCAGCCGATTTTCTCGTAACAAGCGACACATTTATGCTCTTTTAAAATATTACTTACGTATTAGTTATCGATATTATACTTGCGACCAAGTTTCCTAACGAATCTCAATTTTACCATAAGCATACTCGCTTAAAGCTTTTTTCTTCTTGGAAGTCATTTTTTTACTGGTCTTCCAGAACCTGTGTATCCAATGTATCCATCACTGCTCTGTTCGAGTCTACACGCTTTCAGATGTTATATGTCGTGTTTTCAGGAACACTCATTGCATAAAAGTGATTTACAGTGTAGGATTTTTTAAAGTTAATGTATTGTTTGTAGAATTCGGCAATCAATTGTTGATGTTGAATTCCTTTCAAGTTTTCCATCACCTTTATGTTAGCAACCAAAATTAACAATGAAATAATTAAATGTTGTCATTTTATCAACAAAACAAAAGCATAGCTAGCCGAAAAATGTCACCACCCACGTATTTTATAACCATAGAAACTTTGTGCAATTTTTTTGTCCCCACACCATTACTATTATTTTTGCAGATGCCACGGAAACGTATTCTAAAAACAAATTGCACTTATTTGGATGAAAATAACATAAGGGACGCTATCATAAGTATTTTCAACGGCACTCATTCTACCCGACGTGCAGCCATTGCTTTTGACATCAAAAGATCTACTTTGCAAAGTAGAATAATTAAGATTATATTAAAACAGAGAACTAAGGACAAATACCTGAGACTTCATTCTCAGAATCCCGAAGATTCGGGAAACGAGAGTTACATGGAAAACCCCCCACGATATTCAAGCAAATACACAGTGCGGCAAGTATTTACTACAGAACAAGAATTAGAACTAGAAAAATATATCAAAAAATGTTCAGATATAAATTATGGTTTTGTTAAATTTTTTATTAAATAAAATTTCGAATATATTAGATGTTTCCTCATGTTTCTTTATCAGTAAATTTATTTTTTTATGTTTTTTACCTCATGTTGGTCGAAACATCCCCATCGGTGGGGTATATTCGGCCACTTACAGGGTTTTAAAGAAAAATTATATTTTTTAAATATTTTTCCCAAATTAATTCAAGTAATGTTTGGTTACTCTACATCCCTGATACTGAATCAAAATTGAGCTCTTAAATAAAATAATATTAAAATTACAAAGTAATATGTGCTTAGGTGCCGAATGTTCTCCGTTCTCCCCTAACTAACGTTTATTTCAGATATTCTCATAACTTCATTAACTGACATATCTTACAGTGCTCGCCAAAAAGTTGGCATCAAATGGGAAAAATTTTTATTTCTGATTTTTTGAAAAAACTTTTTACGGCAATAATTTGTGCTTGTCTGAAAACCTATTTAGCCTGTATTAGATATACCGAGTGATTTTTACTTAGTTAGAAAATAGCGTTTCTCAAAATTGCCAAAATCCTAAAATTGTTATTTCTTGGAAATTAATCAAGATTTCGACGAGATTTTTTTTATTGTGTATTAGTTTTAGCTTACTGAACAATCTTAAGGCCAGAAAATAACGTTTTTTTTCTTTAACTTCCGCAAAAATTGAATTTTTCAATTTTTGAACCTTTAGCAAAATTTCGCATATCAAAACTTAATTTTAAATTTCAAATAATTTTAGATGAAAACTTCAAAGATTTGTAATTGGGAAAAAAAGTAGAGAAAGGTATTTATTGCTTTAGATATTTTATTATTTATCGAAAAGTAATATTTGTACATAATCGCAACGTTTTTGATGCAATATGCTTTTGAAGAGAAATATTTTTTAATGATAATTAACAGGTGTTGGAATGCCTTCTAAAAACTCTAATCTACTCCTATTAATGAATTCCTGTCACAAAAATCAACCTGTCCTAGGTTATTCGCTATAACGGTGTAATAGTAATATTAATTTGGGTAGATCCGCTTATGGTGAATTCCATCATTTATTTTCGCAATTATAAGAAGACCCGGAAAGATTTCATGGATATTTTCTTTGAGTATAAATACATTTAATTACATTCTTGGAAAGATATGAAGTCGCTTGCAAAGGCAAAACACTAATTTTCGTTTAGCTATTAGTCCCACTGAAAAACTGGCAGTTACATTAAGGTAATTACCGAACTGTTAACTGATTGACAAATAATATTATTAAAAATAACAAAATTCTTTATTCATATTTTGTAAAAGTAAGACAAAAAAAGTATATTATTTTAACTAAAATGATAAATGAGACTGAACTGAAGGTGTCGATGGTGGGTTACTATATTCATTCTGTTGGTTAAGTGAAAATACCGACGGTTGATTAATATAATCCGAGTGATGCATGATGCATGGGGGTAAAATTACGACTAAATTGTTGCTAGCTTAGGAAGTTAGATGTTTCATTATAATTAGTTCTTGTATTTTATATCTGACATACATTTGACGGTCGACAGGAAGACTATTTAATGGTTTTTGCAAACTCTTTAAGAAATGCTCCTGCTTTCTGTTGCTGTCTCGGTTAGTGTTGTCGTCAGAAGGAATATCCATAGGTCTACTGATTCCTGATTTGTCGACAATAAATCTGTTCTTTCGACAGGTCTCGGTAAATTACCTTCCATTTTTCTACCACTCATTTGTTCTTTTAAAAATAGCAAAGTCTTAAACCATACCCAAGATGATTCATACGAAGCTTGACTGCCTCCCGCATCACCTGATTTTCTTTTCCCACTTTTCTTTAATTCAGCGCGGAAATTGTCCCGTAAATGTTTCCACTTGGATTTGGCGAAATTAACTGAAAAATGTTATTATTAGTGTTAGATTATTATTATTAAAATGTTACAAATTATTATTAAACAAAAGAACAGTCAGCGAGGTATTCACTGCAATCAAAACCGACTTGCAACAAAATTTTTAAAACTAGTATTTATAGTAACGACTCCTTCCTAATGGTTTTATATTCAATGGTCCTACTGTGAAGTTTGTTCTCAAATAAATGTAAACATTCCTAATTTTAAATAATAAAACGTCTATGTTTTAGGAGAGCAACTTCAACCGTTGCCCTGAATGCAAGAGGGTACAACCAACTTCAATGTCCGTCCACTTTATAAATAACAACAAACCACTCGACGAGAACATAAGGTGTACCATTTGCAAATACATTGCTCCATCGGAATGTTCCTTACGAGCACACCAACGGATTCATGAAGGCACTCCGCCCTTCGTATGTCCAGAATGTGGCAAGGATTTTTCTGATTGCGAAATACTACTTGATCATCTGGACGATGTTTGTTTTCACCTCGCAAAACAAGTTCGTTACCGCTGCCCAAAGAAAAATTGTTATAAAGTATTCGCACAGTTTAGTACTTTCATCACACATTTTGCGGTACACGTGCAAACTTTAACGAGATGCCGCATTTGTAGCATATATTTCTGCGATTTTAAAGATTATTTAGAGCATGCAAGAACATCACACGATAATATCGTTACAAGCGAACTAATTCATCGCTGCACCGTTTGCAAAAACGGAGGTCCACCTTTCAATGAAGACGGATTTCAAATTCATCTAAAATGGCACTGCTCGAATCGTGCACACTGCATTTATGTTTATGTTTGCAAGTATTGTCGAAATTTTTTCCGATCGACGTTGACATATGTGTCGCATTTACTGCGCTGTGTTAAAAAAGTTACGTTTGGCGACGACTCATTCAAAATGAAGAAGAGTAACACAACAACCATATGTAGCAGTTGCAATTATATTATACGAATGGTAACAACAATATCTCATTGCCCAAAGTGTGGACAGCCGTTCAACTGTCCATATACACTGAAGCGAAATAACGATAAAAATGACAGTGATACGAAAAGTGTATGTCTATTATGCCAGAAGGAGATGACGCTTAAAGATCATTTAGATCACATCAAAGGGAACAAGTGCAGGTACAGTTAAAAGACAACCGTCGAGAGTTTGCCCGTACTCGCAGGTACGATCGTGCATTCGGCAGCCATCGCGTTTCTAACAACAGCAAATTGCTTTATCAACGAAGTAGACTTCAATTTACTCAATAGCGGCTTTTTTTCGTTCACAAAATCGTGCTCCAAACGCAGCACTACGCGTTTAGCTTCAAAGATGGATATTCTCTTGCAAATGGATTAATCCCCACTCTGTGAAATTTCAATCCTGATCGGTAATCTCCTTTCCCATTTGAATCTTACAATTTTTACGATTGTAGGCATTCAAATGCCTTAAAATTTAGGTATTTTTGTATGGGTATTCCAGACCCAGAGAAGGCAACAACTATCTAATTATTTGAATCACGGTTTAAACTTTTCAATTTTGATTTATTTTAATGTAAGCAGTTCAATAAATTTGTACCTAAGATTGAAGACGATACCCCATGAGTTTTTTTTTAACTTTGAACAAACAGTGTATATATTCCCATGTTCAATTTTAAAAAGAACGATGCATTGCGAGGTGTACCAGCTATCTATGGTGAAACAAAACGAGTTTCAGTAAAGTAATATTAAGATTTATTTTTTAGCAAAAACATAATAAACGTTCGAAATTTCCCCCTAAATAATATGCTAAGCAATTATCAAATACTTACAAGGTGTTTCTTAAGGTTTCTGGATTTAAATCATTTTTTTTAAGCTTGCTCCCATATTCTGCAATGCATTGGTATGTTTTTTTAAACTGAACATAAGAATTAGAGGTCCCTGTTTCACGTATGTCAGTACACGTGTAGGTGCGCGTGTAATACATGAATCATGATCTTAGTCCGTGTAATTTTAAATACACGGGGATCCGCATACACCTGTATTTATATTACTTTATATTACTGTATATTTTAATACAAAAACACATCCGTTAGTAGGTAACCTATATTTGAACGTACCGAACGGATTCGTGTATTAAAATACATTATATCCGTATATACGCAGAATAAAAGATAAGTGGCTTAATAACACGTAATTTAATTCGCGAATATCGTTACACGGTTTTTCGTGTACACGTGTCCCTTCAGTACCTACACGTTCAAAATTGGAAAATTTCAAATATCCTAACCATGGCCCTCTAAATGAAGAGCGAGTTCTAACTGGCCAGGGCGTTTTGGAAAATTTACGCTGAATTTTTGTGCACAAACTTTTGTGCACGCCAAAAGTCGACTCTTTGGCGCAGACTACCGGACGCCATTACTCTCAGTCAAAATGAGTTCACGCAAATTAATATTGTAATTAACGTAAAACAAAAATAATTTATATGATATAACCTTTATAGATTCATGATCAGGTCGGAGTGAAGTACGGTTGCACAATAGAGAAAAACTGTAATTTTAAAAAGCTTTCGTGTTATGAATAATTACAAGAAGTTACGTAAAAGAGTTTTGACTTTTGTTATTGTTTAAAACGTATTAAAAAGGGCGTTGATTAATACGCACAATGAGAAAAGAAGCTTTATTAGACGTGTATTTGTAACATAACATAGAAATTCTGAGCATACGCAGATAAGATTTAATCTAAAAGCGTAAAAGTTCAATATTAAATTAAGTTGTCAAAATTGGACATAAATATCATCCAGTGCTTTAGTTTCTAAGTTCTTATGGTGTTAAAAATAAGTATAAGTTTCTATTTTGTTTTAGATTTGGATTTTTAATAAATAATTTTTTTTTAATTCGGTTTAATTTTCACTCATTTTATTTTATTCATTTAAAGACATAATGCGTTAAAAAAAGTAAAATAAATTAAAAATGATAACGGACAATGACAATTTCAAAAATTATTAGTTTTTTCCGCATCTCTATAGAACCTAAACCACTGTGCGGCATACGCATAAGTGTCAAATGATGATTAGGCAGCGGACGGCCGTTGGGCAGGCGATAGTGTGCTCGTGTCGAACAGGCGAAAAATACATCGCCTCTAGTTATGTATTTCTCGCCAGTTCGACACGTCCTCCACTTACGCCTGCCCAACGCCTGTCCGCTGCCTAGTGATGATGGAACGACGGAGCCCATATATGTGATGGAGCCCAGCCGCCCGGTGTTCTTAGTTACAGACGAATGTTGCAGGAATATTTCGTAACATGATTCTTGAAATGTATTATACTTGAGACATTTGAAACATTCTAGAAACATTTTTAAAAGAAAATGTGCTGTCTGGGTCAAAGAGTTCAAACGTGTCTTGATGCAGCAGGCAGTGGTCATTTTAATCTGATTTAATTTTTTAAAAATATAACTGTTTTCTTGCTTTGTAGAAACATCAAAGTGATTGAAGGAACATTCGATGAGTTAAATCAAAGTTAAATGCACACATGTGCATTTAGTTGCATCGCCAACTCTAATTTATTTCTCATTTGATCACTTCTTAGTATTACTCCGCGGACATATACAACAGTGTTTATACCAACCGCAAGCGCATGATATGCTCACTGGATGCTACTCGATTCCAGAGTATTTTAATATGTTAGGATTTTTGAAATTTTCCAATGTATCGCCGGACAGAATATAGGAATATTTACGTTGTATGTTCAGAGTTATATGCAGGGTATTACAGGCTGTTACAAATTCGAGGCTCACCATTGGGATCTCGGAAACGGCAAGAGATACGAAGTCGGTTAAATTAGGACAAAGTTGCGTATTTTGGTGCTGAACAATAATCCGTTTTGAAAAATCTTCTACAATTTGTCATTTTTGAAATATTTCCAAAAATATCGAAAAACGTATTTTTTTATTTTCATAATAAAATTAGTACATTCTACAGGTACTTTTTTGAACTCTTTACGATGATATGCTTAGATTTTACTTAAAACGTTTCGTCGCTTTCTGACCATCATTGATTTCATTTTTTCGCGCCACATTGGATTTTAAGTCCATGGATCTATTTTTCTAATGTTTTTTCCATATAACATATATTCCTATTTAATAAACTAAAACAGCTATAAATGCAAGAAATTGTTCAAAATAACAATGCAAAGAAAAATATGGTATGCAGAGAAGACAAAAACAAAAAGTTTTCATATACCTTCAGAGTTTTATTTTGCATATTACAAAAGCTGATTTTAGTAAAATTTTTAGATCTAAAAATGAATGTTATGAATCCAAGAATGAATTTATTGTGCTGTTAACAACAACAATTCAATAATAGCGAGCGAATTTTACTTCTAACAATATCCAGAAAGACAACGACAAAGCAACAGTTGATTAGATTTGTAATTAAATTGTACATTTTTATTATTGAGGGGTGTCTTGTAGTATTATTTTTGATTCGCAAGTAAGAGATGGCGCAGTAGGTCTTTGCTTGTAGTATCGAAGAAGCGGCACATAATTTATATTTACATAGCAGCCGCTTTGTTTTTATAGAAGTCGGATTACCTCGTGGGTGGTGCTATTAAGGACAAAAATCTTAAGTCTAATGTTTCCGTACAGCATGTGGGTTATAACATGTGTCCAACAAATATTATACCTAGTCTTGGGTGGCTGTGGAATCAAGCATAAATGTCGATTTTTACTTCGTATCGTTGAATTGACGTCTCAAATATTGACTGTTAAACAACAAATAGATGTTTGTTTACATATTTAATGTTTTATTGCCATTTGAAACAATAATTAGCAGAGAGATGCGGAAAATAGTTATCACCTCCCACTACTTTTACATGCGGCAGTAGCGCCGAGCGCGGTCCTCATTCGAACCGTGTAGACGTCGCAGTATTACTGATATATTGAAGAGGATCGTTTGAGTTTAAAATTACACTTGCAGGCACATAAAAACCTATTGTTTTGTAGGCGTATAATTTTGTTAACTGCGAAACAAACAAATCTTACCCGAGAAAATTTAAACTGCAATAAAAACACTGCTTACTTAGGTATGCAAGCACATAGTTTACTTCTGTTAGAATCGGATACCTAAAAATGATTTTCAACTCTTTTCGCACAATTGTTTTATAAGCAGTCAAATTCTCGCAAAATTTCATTGCATTCTTCAAGACGAATAATAAAGCATACCTATGCATTAAAAATCAACGACAATAATTAATTAAAGAACCATTTTAAATATATGAAAAATAAAATTCATACTTTCAGCGTAAACTGAACTGTGCGATATTTTTCAGCCGCGGTTAGTAGCCACGTTGTTCCATCGAACGCACGGTTCGAGCGTACGGCCATAGCTTACGGCACTGGACAAACATGCGATCTCGATTTGTAATTCTGGTGGGAGGTGTTCCGTGACGTTTCAACATTTTTAGCATAATAATAATTAGTTAAAAATGATTGACTCCACAGCCACCCAGGATTATAGTAATTGTGGGACAGTGGGACACATGTTATGTGCGTATTACATAAGAGTCCGTTATATTTCTGCTCTAAACATTCATACTTTTAACGACAATAATCAGCAATAATGAATTTTTTGGCGTTGCAATATTTTTGACCAATATTTGAAATAATTTAGTCTGTGATGTCATGAAAATGGGAAATGCTAAAATGTAAATATTTCGAATACGATTACAACTATTGTGTAATGTGTAGGAAGGGTCTGGGGTGCAAGTTGAAGACTTAACCCTTCTTACTTTGGTAGCGTAATTTTAGCAAGAAATTTAACTAAGCATGTTAACCAAAATAATTAAGAATTTGGAAAAAAAACTATATTACGGACTGCGCTGCCACTACCGGAGTTTAATGGAATTCCGGATCCTATAAGGCTTAATTAAATTACATGGCCGATTAATAATACTTCGGAGGACGATCCTTCCAGGTTGGAACTGTGCAAGAGCACCTTATATCCGTAAACTACCCTACTAGGAATAAAAGTCATGAACTAGCTTAAAATAGGGTATATTAACAAAACTTTTGATTACCCTCGGAAGAAGTGCAATTACAGATATGTACACAAACAAAACAAAACAAAACAAATTACCTACCGGATTGGGTGGTGTGAAAGCAGAAGAGACTCTTTGAGTTGCCTCCCTTTTCTGGGATGGGGTATGTAGAACCCTTTTTTGGGTGGACTCGGCTTTTGGCATTCACACTCACACCGATACCGGATTCAAAATGTCACTACTGGCGAGGAGGGTCGCGTATTTATTTTACCTTGAAAAGTAAAATCATTCGAAGGATCGTAACGAAAGTGACATTTAATGAATAATTTTAGAAGAGCAAAAGAAAAACGGGGACGTTCGTTCAAAATGATCGTTAGGCGAATATTAATTAATTTTTTGAAACCCCCTGGAATCGCGAAGCCTCATTGTTTATATTTTTGAACAAAAAGAAGCCACCCGCCTCCATACGGTGGCGCTACCTATGGTAAAAATCATGATGGTGAATTAAGTTGCATAATTGTTAGGCTAAAGTTATCGAATTTTTCTAACCGTTCGCTTTACGTCTCGCGTGGGTTAATTCCCACGTACTCAGCGGGTTCGTTATTGGCGAATATATTTGTTTCAGCGCTATCTAAACGGTTCTTATATCGCTCTTAAGGAGGATGTTTCGGCTAACTTTGGTCGCTCGTATGGAACTTGTTTTCATTACGAGTGATTTTCAAATACCTTTATTACGATTGAAGCAATAATGAATTTACTTTAATTAATTTTAGATTTAAAATTTTCGACCGCTTACATCCCTTCCTCCTTAGAAAAAGTGTTGACTCGATGGTCAATACCTTTTAAGGATTACTGAGGTCTCTGCTGCTGGGTCCTCTACAATAGCGTGAACTTAACCTATTGCAAAATGATTAAATAATTATGACACAAGACAATTTGGGGATATCATATAGCACAACATTATTGTTCATAGTATCATAGTCAAGCATTTAATAATAATAATAATAATTCTTTATTGTTTTGATCCTTAGATGTTAGCAGTTGTCATACATTCCATAATGGCTATAAGTACATATACAACCTGTCTTTTTAGTGTGTGCAAATATTTAAACCTGTAGTACATCACCATAAATGGCAACGATTGAACTCATATGTTCTTAACAAAAAGTTAAGCTTTCGAGAAAAATGCATTGGCAGATTTTCACCAAACCGTTTGAGAACTGCTGGCATAGCTAACGAGTGGATGGTGTAACTCGCCGCCTATCTGAATGACGAAGCGAATATAGGTCAGTGTGTAACATTGACCTTGTGCACGAACGATGTCGTAAACGAACATATGTTTGATTCGTATGACGCGTATTAACGAATACGAAACGAATTTTGAGAACTTTCGTTTTACGTGAGTTCATATTCATCTTCATGTATTTTAAATAATCCGGTCAATCAAAACATTTTAAACGCATTCACTCCAAATAATTACATTTTTAAGTATTTTCAAATTATAAACCGACGATGACGACCGACGGCTCCAGACCATCTTCTTATTTTAGCAACGCGTCACCCTCTTAGTTCCACTAGCATTATCCCCTTTGCAGTGAGGAAGCAGAAACCAAACACAGTTTTCTTCTTGAGAATCCATTATGAGCTCCGGGATCTCTTCAAACAGTATATAACCTTTTCCATTCCAGTTGCCTTATGCATGCTCATATTAAGGTATTAACAAAAATTGTTTGTTCCGCGATTCATACATCCACGCCCCCATTTCTTTCTCTCATCTTTTCACCAAGAGTAACACACCCTGTTACGTTTGTTTTTCTCTTACCTGCATTTACCAAATTCGCTTATGGCTTTAGGCCAATTTTTATTAGTAAAGTAAACTTAGTATCGTAAGTTTCAAGATGGTATCAACAGTTTTTGCGAGTTCCTGCGATTTTACAAAATATTAAAATTTTTATATACAGGTTTTTTTTTTGATATTTTGAACCCTATCTAGAGGTTTTATTGTAAGAGCTAGAGAAAAGCTTTAAATATAAAAGTTGTAGAGTTTCATATGTATTATCTTTTAGAGCTATCACAGAAAACAAAAGCGCATCGCAAAGCTGAGAAAAAATACAATTTTTGTTTTTTTTAATGGAACATCCTATTTCCATTTCTCCATTTTGCGTTACGCTTTTGTTTTTTTTTGTGATAACCCTAAAAGATTATACGTATAAAACCCTATAACTTTTGCTTTTAAAGTTTTTCTCTGGCTCCTAAAATAATGGCTCTAGGTGAGGTGCAAAATATAAAAAAATCCCTGTATATACAGGGTGTTTCGTAATTGCACGGCACTAGTTTAGGGATGTCATCTGTAGCCCGAAACAAACAAAAAGTTCATATAAACATTTGTCTCAAAACTAATTTATTACTCAGATACTGAGGTATAAATATGGAAGATTTAACAATAAAACATTCAGAGTAACTGTTCAAAGTGGCGTCCGTTTTGTTGAATGCAGCATTCAGCACGACGAATCCATTGCTCTCTGGCAAGTCTTATAGCATCAGGACGACCCTTGACAGTTTCTGCAGCTTCCACGATACGATTTATTAGCTCTTCTTGCGTGTTAATAGGCGTAGAATAAACCATAGACTTCATCCAGCCCCACACAAAATAATCTAACGGCGTTAGATCGGGAGACCGTGGTGGCCATTTAACAGGTCCATTTCGACCAATCCATCGGATAACGTATACTGTATTTAAATAATCAGTGACAATATGAGAAAAGCGGGCTGGGGCACTGTCATGCATAAACCAAATCCCTTGTCTATTGGCAATCGCAATATCTTCTAGAAGCTCATACAGATTATTCTGCAAAAAATGCAAGTAAGATATTGCTGAAAGCCTTGTTGGTAAAAAGAACGGCCCGATGAGATTGTCACCAAGAAGACTACACCAGACATTTAATGAAAAGGTATATTGGTAATGCGCAGTAGCATTCGTATGAGGGTTTTCATCGTTCCAAGTATGGGTGTTTCGAAATTTAGTAATCCCATTTCTTGTAAAGCAAGATTCATCGGTAACCAGCAAGCAGCTCAGGAAATTAGGATCTCGTGTGCATTGTCGAATTAACCACTGACAGAAATGTCTACGTTTGTTATAATCCAGTGGTAACAAATCTTGTACAGGCCTACAGGTGTAACGTGAAATGGATACAATTGTTGCTCACGCAAAGTTCGCCATACGCTTGTACTTGATATATCGAAAGGAATTGACAATCTTCTGGTGCTAGTAGTAGGAGATAACTGGACAGCGTCGAGTATCCTTTCTTCAACGTTTGCTGTTCGTCGAATCTTTATCGACTAGTGTTTATTCGTACAGGTTTGAACGTGCCATTTTCCCTAAGACGTCTTTCAATGGCTTCAAATGTTTTTGATTTGGTATCCTTCGAGTAGGAAATTTTTCATGGTATCTTCGAACGGCAGCAGCCCCATTTTTATGTACCTCGTCGTAAATCAAAAGCATGTCAGTTTGTTCCGCAAAAATAAATAAATTTGTGGTGTCTCCCATGATAAATAAAAAATTAAAGTGTATTTAAAGTATTAACTCACACGAAAATGCACAAAACTTGTAATACAAACTAGTTTCTTACAGAAACATGTTTAATACTAATTAGCAGATTTAATGACAGACGTTTGGTAACTAACAAATAAACGATACGCAATTGTAGTAGAGTACATGACTCATAGTGACTAATTTAAATGAAAATTACTGAAGCAGATGCCTTAAGTCACTGTGGTACCATAGTGACTTAAGGCGCCATCCATTACCTAGACAGTCACCCTATTTATCTTTAACCTTCAATATCTCGATAATAAATTAATTTGGACAAATGTTTATATGAACTTTTTTGCTTATTTCGGGCTACACATGACATTCCTAAACCAGTGCCGTGCAATTACGAAACACCCGGTATATTCCAGCTGTAAGTATTTCTTATGTGGGGTGCCCAGAAAAGAATAGATTACAGCTCAAGAGTAGCTTCCTTGAGTCAAAATAAACCGAAACCGATTTAATCATTTTATTTTAGTACAATTTTGTTTCGTTAAAAAACTATGGTCATTTAAAGAATATTTCTTTATTTCAATTTTTCATGAAAACTCATTTATTTCTTGAGATATTTACTTGTAAAATGACAAATAGGAGTTTTCTATATTGCTGAATCAGAATATTTGTTTATTATCTTTGTATAAAGTGAAGGGAGCGCTGTCAACACTCTGACATTTTTTTTTTGTTTTTTTGCTATATTTATTGTATTGGGACATAATATTCAAAAAATGATTCGTTAACTTTAAAGGATATTTATTTTTTTAAAAAAAAGGTATACTTATTGTATGTAGCTAAAGTGCACCATTTTCGAGAATAATTATGTACTTTAAAATTAATGATGCAGATTGTATGTACTAGTAAAGAGTACAGTTTATTTAACACCTGAGAAACGTCAAATTTTCTACTACATCTTTCAGTTTGTCGATATCTTTTTGAGACACAAGATTCCGTGTTCTTTTAATTTTTCATTTGAATTATTCAAACATTTTCTTTTTTCTTCGTTTTTCTATTTTTATTGACGATTAAGTTCCTACGCTTTTGGTGTTTGTAAACGGAAATATTAATTTCTATCTAAAATTCTTGTTGGTGAATTGTTGTGTAGAAATCTTGGTTTTAGCAGAGGTTTTTTATATAAACTACCAAATCTCATTTCGTTGAAAGTAATAATTTTCTGGTAAAAAAATGCAAGACCTATTGCAGACCATGCTGTATATTATTATATTTACATTTATATGTTACAAATATTAGCTAACTCTTCGCTAACATACTATAATAATGTAAAAAAATTATTTCAGCTTTCATTTTTCTTTCATTTTCCCTCTCTGCTAACACAAGACTTGATATAACATTAAACAAGAAGTTTGTTATTTATTTTATGTACGAACTTTTGAATTAATCGTAGTTAAATTTTCACCGTGTATTACAGTTGACATTGATAACACATATACAAATTTTTATAAAAATCGGTACACCTATGTAGCTATAACAGCTATGTCCAGTAGCTTCCATTACGTCGTTCCACTGTGCCCCGCCAACCTACTAGTTAGTGGTCAAGCGTTGTAACACTTACCACACATTGCCGAGCGTAAGCCAGGGAAATCGCTCGTTCGTACCATACAGGAAATACTTCAAGCTAATTTTCTACATATCATGCATTAAGTACAATTTATAACTTATCTCTAGAATATTGAGTTCTTGATTCTCTGGGCGTAGTGCACAATACTTTCTGAACACAACTTTATGCGCACGTATTAATTAATTATTTTCCATATTTAAAGTTGATTCTTGTCCGATGAAAATTGTATCACAAAATCTTTAAACCGGACACTAAATAGCGCACAAAACATTTAACGTTTCGCCGTCGAAACCGGACACTAAATAGCGCACAAAACATTTAACGTTTCGCCGTCGAACGACAGTGTTTTGTGCGCTATTTAGTATCCGGTTTAAAGATTTTGTGATATAATTATTTTCCGTATCTTTCTATCATATTAATTAACACCGCAAACTCTTATTAGTGCGCCTATCGATTACGTATCGTAAACTCGACTGTCCCTCTTCCCAAAAGCGAACCTGTGTCGCCCGAATCTGTTTATTTATTGTTTATATAATCTCAAGAGGTTCCCAACGTACCACCATGATCGTAACGAAGATAAAACTCGATGCATTGCAGACAAAACTTTATAATTCTTAATTCTAAACGAATTATATTTTAACTTAAAATGAATATCAAACAACTGGATGTTTGTCTTAACATTCTTCTTCCTTTAGTGTTATTTCTTAGACTTTAAAATTTTATTCACAGTTCAGCCGCCATGTTTTTGCTAATGTATTTATAGCTTAAGAAAAGAAGAATGTTATACATTAATCGTACGCCAATCGTAAGTCAAAAGTTGATTCAATCAGCTGTTGACTTGGTTTCGTTACGGGTATGTTTTACGACTATTTTTTCATGTAACATCAAGCATTAAGTTAAATTAAAATAATAATAAGTAATGATAAAACAATATTTCATTAAATTTTGAATTTTTCGTTAAAAGAGATTATCGGTCGCAAAGAAGTTAGAAAGATTGGATAATGCTAAGGAAAATAAAAATACATATGTATTACGTATATTATGTTCATGGTATCGAATGTCTGACATTTTACTCAAGGTTTCTCCTCATAATATTCTTCTTCCACTACTAATGTTTTCGGCATGACCCATGGTTTTGGTTTTGCCGGACAGTGGCTCGTTCAAGTGGTTCGGCATGTCCTTCATTCTCTGGACTCTGCTTCGGCTCTTCTTAGACTTCTGCAGGTTCTTCGGCATCTGTTTCGATATCTTCTTCGAAACTTCCATCACTCACTAAGTCGGGTGGTTCTTCATGTTTCAACTTGTCGTCCTCCTGAACTTCATCTAATGCATTTGGATTGAAGTCTACCACTCGCCATCTCACCGGTTCTTCGTTTAATGATACTGGTGTCCCTATCCAGGGCTCTATTTCCTCTGAAGGATTTACGACATTTCTCTGTGGTAGTTGCTCTGGTATTCCGCCGAAATATGCTCTTTCCAATTCTTCCATATTACCAGAGATTCTAATGGGCGCGTTTTATTGGCACCATTCTGATTCTGAAATGATCATTCTATCCGTTTTATTGTGAAATTCTGCACCCTTCACTCCAGATTTCCAAAGTTGGTGTGAAACCTGCAAGGATTTGCAGTTTAGTCGTAAGATTAATTTTGATTTGGGTGAGATCAAGTAGATTTAACACATTTACGATTACAATCTGCTATTTTTTATTTGTGCTAGCATACTGTTTATCAAGCTATTAGTTTTATTCATTATTATTAAACGGTATACATCAATATGTGCGATATTAGGATACTCACACGGAAACGTGCTACGGTTAAATCGCGTTTAACATCATTTCATAATTATATTGACAGTTTACAAATAAATTGTGACAATCTTACAGAAATTGAAATTTTTGAATTATTAGAAAATCGTTTCAAACGCACAGAAGAACTATTGTCCGAGTATGACGCGTATCAGAATCAAATTATAGAAATTATAAACGAGGAAGAATTAAATGGACATGAACAACATAGATATTTTTTCGAAGCGGTTTATTCTAAGGTTTGTGCCAAAGCTCGTAACTACATAAATACATTACGCAATTTATCATTTGATCAATCAAGCCCTAATTCATCACATAACCCTCATAGTAACATTAGTGAATAATACAAGTAATAACATAAAACTTCCACCTCTTAAATTACCTTAATTTGACGGATCTTATGATAAATGGCTATCTTTTTATGACACATTCAAATCTGTCATTCATTCAAATGATGCAATTTCCCATGTGCAAAAATTTTATTATCTAAGCAACTCATTAGTTGGAGATGCAGTTCAAGTTAATCAGGGTCTCGAAATCTCAGAACTAAACAACGAAGCAGCAAGGAAATTATTACAAAAGCGTTATCAAAATAAGCCTCTCATGATTAACAATCACATTAAAGGTATTGTCGAATCTCCCAAGATTACCAAGCAATGTTGCTCGTCATTACGCAATTTGTTAAACAATTTACAAGGTCATATTCGTGCATTGGAAGCATTACAGCAACCAGTTGAAAAATGGTGTAGTTTGTTGGTTTATTTGATTGCAGACAAATTTGATTCACACACAAAAGCTGAATGGACAAAGCAGCGTATAGCAGATGAAGAAATGCCTAAGGTTGACAAGATAATGAATTTTCTACTTTTGGAAAAGATTAACAGATCAAATAAAACGTCAGATGACCCAGCTCGCTTTCATTATATGGGAACACAACAGCCTCGAAAATCAATCTCATCAAACGCTTCAGTGAAGACAACATGTCCCATTTGCAGTCAAGAACATCCATTATTTATATGTAAGACATTTTTAAATTTACCAATACATTCACGCATTTCGAAAGTAAAAAGGCTTAAGCGGTGTTTAAATTGCTTAAGAAATGGTCATACAGATGAAACCACTTTAAGTAGGCACAGAATTTAAATCATCAAGCATCGGCAAATGTAATCAAGTGGGGGATGCGGTGGTGACACCGGCAGCCGCTTGTATCCTAGCGTTTAGATTACACGCGTTGCGATCACATTACAGTATTTCTCATTATTTTTGTTTTCATTAGGGTACTTTATCTTTTATTTCAGTTTTTATGTCATAAGGCTGTTATCGGTTTAGCATTCTTTTTATTTTATTTGTACTTTTTTAGTTTCCCAAGAACAAATTTATTTATTATTCTTATTTTTAATTATCGTATCAACAATGGATATTTATAATTTACGTGAATATTTACATTCCTTATAAACAATTATTAATATGTTTATACGCAATGTAATTACGTATCAGATTACAAAGAATAGTATATTGATTTACAAATTGCGAGATATCATCACTAGTATGAATAATAGCACGAGCTTAGACGCGTTCTCCTTAAATTCTAAGATCATCAAAATAATAAAAAATCTAATCATACCGCTTTGCAAATTAATAAATGAGTGCATTTCCAAGAACATTTTTCCTGACTGTCTCAAAATTGGGAGAGTTGTCCCTGTATTTAAAAAAGGTTGTAGCGAAGATATTGCAAACTACAGACCGATCTCTATCATCCCGGTATTTGGCAAAATATTTGAAGTAGCGCTTAAGATTCAAGTATCGGCTTACTTAGAGCAGCAAAATTTACTTGATCAATCCCAGTTTGGGTTTAGGAAAAACAAATCTACTTCTGCAGCTGTTTGCAGTTTAGTCGACTACATTCAAAAATCTTTCAAGGAAAAATTGACCTCATCAAAGCGTTTGACTGTGTGTCCCACGATTTACTCTTGCGCAAACTACAGTTTTTAAATTTTAGTAAGGAGGGTCTAAAGGACGTTCACAGTATGTTACGTATAACAACATGTCATCAACTAGCCTGCCTATTAAATACGAAGTTCCACAAAGCTCCGTTCTTGGCCCAATTTTATTCTTAACTTTTATTAATGACTTAAGTATCGTTGAATATAACTGACAACGCCAAGATAGTTTTATTTGCAGACGATACCTGCACACTCTGTAAGAGTAAAACCCTTGAATATTTAGATGCTCAAGTGAGGGACACACATGTCAGCGTTCTGGATTGGTTTTGTTCCAATTTGCTATGCACTAACACAGCTAAAACTCAAAAATTGATCTTCACGCTTCGCTCATTAGACTCCCAGCCTGTATCTGTTAAATACTTGCTACCTACCTGTCGGTTTGCAAATTTTGTGCGAAGTGACTAAGTTTCTCCACACCGCTCGGCTAAGCTCTTGGAGAAGGAAGGTTCGACGAAACCCCAATGCAGAAGGTGGGCAAAGTGATTTAAAATAAAAAGCACCATCTGAGCACATTTGTTTATATTTAGCTTGCTCAAAAATTCAAACAACGATAACTCAAAAACGAAACATAAAAAAATAAATAACACGTCAAATTAAATCCGTACCACAGATCTGTGCTTCGGTCACACATACGGTTTAAAATTAACACCGAACTTTATGATTCAAACGGGGCATGGGTAACGATAAACAAAACCCCGCAATGACCAGTTGTTCAACAACAACCCCGCGAATACAGTAATAAAATAAAGCTATTCCGACCTTAATGTACAGCGTCAGAGTCAATCAGCTGTCCAACGTCAACAGATCGGAGCGTCCTCCCGCGGTGGTTAACGGCGTAAGTCAAAGGTGCGGCCAAACCGCCAAAGTCGCGTCGTCTTCCCGGACGAATCCACTGGTCAAAGGTGAGGGGAGGTAGGCCTATTTTCGAAACTTCGTTCGACACCAAAAAACCTGGAGCTGTCACGGGAATTAATCAGAAGCCCAGTAGCTGCCTCGAGAATTAACCAGAATTGACATTAAAAGCCTAGTGGAAGAGAAGGACGCGTTACTGGCAGGGGTTAATAAAAGGCCAACAAAAACATACCTGTTCCCTTACTCAGAGCAGGCCTTCGATAAGCCGTTTAAACGGCTTGTGGGTCACTCGAAATAAATAAATAACTCACACGAAATCAATGGACCGCACGCATCGAGGATTGTTGAAACAATGACCGTCAAGCGACCGCGTCGTGCTCCTCCACATGCGCTGAAGGCGGAAGTCGTTACTGATGAAATGCATTTTAAACGAGTGTACAAATGGAGCTATGCAGTATGCCTGAATTAACAGCGCACCACCCAATTGTCGAAAGGTTGCACCATAATATGAAATCTCAATTTGGCACGTAGGCCGTGTTGTAGTGGTAAAAATGCACCTCTGGCATGTTGCAACTAACCCATATAATATAAGCTGAGCGTAAGGTAATATACAGCAGAGTAAGTGTAATCGCGAACAGGTAAATACCGTTCGGGGATCGATAAGATGTAATACAAAGCAATTAATAAACGTTAAGTGTAGTTGAGTATCATTGCGCCTGAGTATCATTGCGCCCTATCTCTGCGGTAACTTCAAAACATTACATGGCGACCGTGACATTTATCTAAAAGCCATTATAGTCAAGTGTATGTGATTAGTGCCTTGTGAAGATCCCTAGTTTTATTAGAAGACGGGCTCAACAAAAAGTAAAGAAGCTACGACGACTCAAGATTTGGCAGAGAATGGAGTGGTAAATTCCAACTTTATAGTCCAAGAACCCCAAGTGCGTTTCTCAGCCGATGTAACCATCATGTTTTATGTCATATTCGGAATTATGGTAGTATCTTTTGCTTTCAAGCTGATAAAGGTGTACACGCGCCACATAAGGAAAAGAGCAATCAGAAGGACTGTGTCAACAGCGACGGTTTAGTAGGTTTCATCTCCAAAAGTTTAGTGACCTGTTAGTTTTAGTGAGTTGCGAAGTGCGCAAAGGTGCCAAGTATCGCGGAAGTGACCCGGAAGTGACCCGGAAGTGGAGCAACATCGCCTAGTGCTAATGTGCAGTTTTGGGCAGCTGGTGTCGAAAAACCAACTCAGCAATTTTCTAATCGAGTGCGGTTACGAAAATCGCAAGGGACGATGACCACCAGGGAAAAGGGAACATCATATCCGGAGCACTGCGAAGTCAGCGGTATTGTTGCGAAAATTAGTTATATCGTTGCAATTATTTTTTATTAAATAGATCCTTTATTTGTAATATTTGTGTACATTTTGCAAATTCATGTCGGTTATATGGGACGAGATTCAAAAATTATTTTTGCAAATCAGAGCGGATCATAGTAGTCAAGCGAAGAGAGCTATTAAAGCGCAACCACCCAAACAAGCGAATGTTAGAATAGAATCGCTGACAATTTAATTAAAACGTTTAACGACTTTGTAAACGTTGCAAATAGTTATTGGCAAAGGCTTACTCCCGAGCATAAAGAGTGGGTTTGCACTTTGCACGTTGTTTGACAAATTAAGGGATAAGACCGGTAGGGCATTTGCCATTTTGGAAATCAAGTGTGCGGTACCTTGTACTCCAATTGAACCGATAAACTTAGCTCAAAACTTAACTGCAATACAGACACAGACTAACGACTTAGACTCTGATACTGACGAACTAGAACAAAACTCCGAAAAAATGGTTTTGACGGCAATTGAATTTTTCAATCTTGCGGATAAGCTGTTACCCAAGTCATTTAACGGTGAAGCGTCGGCTCTTGCCTCTTTCACCGATGCGTTAACGCTTATGAAATCAAATTGCGAGGATCATGACGAAAATGCATTAAATTTTGTCAAAACAAGACTGACAGGTAAGGCTCGATGGGCAGTAACAGATGACGTTAGAGATTTAAATGGTGTCATTAGAGTTCTCCAAGATAAGTGTAAAGGGGAAAAATCTCATGTAATAGAAGCAAAACTTTTAAATTTAAAACAAAACGGGAAAGTTGCGGTGTCATTCACAAATCAAGTAAATGAACTCTCGGCTAGTTTGTTGACGGCGTACATATCGGAAGGTGTACGAGCTGATACGGCTGAAACTTTTGTTTAAAACCGAGCAGTTCGGACTATGGCCACATCTGAAAAAACACGCTTGGTAATAGAAGCTGGAAAATTTGAGAATTTATAAGCTGCCATTTCAAAATTCATAACGGTACATTCTGAAGCAAATTCATCTTCAAATTCATATGCAAATTCTTGGCGTAAAAACTCATTTAGTAATAGACGCGGAAATTTCTCGAACCGTAACAATTACGGCAACCAAAGATAATCAGTGAGGGCGCCGCGTGAGCTATTGTAAATTAGTCCAACCGGCACAGATACCATATCCGCCCGTCTGCATTCAAGTTGACATACAAATTCGGATCTAATTATTTGCATGGTTTTTATTGGCTTTTGATGCGCACATCAGTCTAGTCGTGTAGTCCATTGTTGCCAGGATTCGGGGAAAATTTTGTGCCACGTCAGTTCTATGCTCTTTGCACTCGCTAATAAACATAAATGCATCACTTCGATGTGTCTACGTAGCGGAAAAAATACGCGCAAAGGTTATTGCAAACAAGAACGAACTTGTAACGACTACTACATATTACTACAATTTTTTCCCAAATAAAAGGAACTAATTCGACATAAAATAGAATTCCAATCAACAGATAATGTACAACACGTTTACAGTGTATTTTACAAATTTAATTTACATACTTTAGGATTACACGTTCATAAATAAATGTGTTAAACGATTTCTTCAATAAAATGTATTATTTTACCACAAATATTACTCTACAATCGCATGTAAACGTTTCACATTTATTATTCCTGTCTTCATTTCAGGCACAATTTGTAGACATAAAGTCTACAATTGTGTTAACAAACACCATTGTTTTTTCTCTGTGTGCTATTAATATTATAATTATTTGTTGTAAATAATAATTTAATTCCCAATGAATTTATTATTATTTAATACTTATTAAAAACTTTAGAATTACAATTTTGTTTGAATAAAAAGTTTGTTAATATTTAGTCAGTCAATAATAAATTTATAACTTCTTGGCCAACAAAAATAACTCGTAATTTTTAAATCAGTTGAAAAATTAATACAATAGACTATAAACTTCGAAGGTAAGTTTAAGAATTGAAATAAATGAAAATAATGTTAATGGAATTATCGCAGTTTTAAATTATAGTGGAATTTCATTGCCCTTACATTAAAAAAAAAAACATTATCCTATTATCTAGTATTATTCTGATTGGACTGAAATTTATATTTTGAAATTAAATAATTGTAAACACGCAGACGTGCAAACATTGTAAATACAAAATAGACTTTTGGTATAGCAGACCATGTTCGGCAGCCGCACCCATTTGTTCGGCGGCCGGACTTATAATATTAAAACGTACATTTTACTACAATTGACACTCATTACATGAAAACATACACAATTGCAACTTTACAATAATGCGATTGCAGAGGAAAATCTAATACATCTGCATGAATTGCAAATAATGACGAAATGTAGAATTTGCCGTAAAAATTCTGGGACATTTTACTGCAGCTTCCAGTTGTCACTTGTATACATATGTATGTATATTGTAATTTGCAATAAGAATTAGTGCAGTTGCAGCAAATTTTATTCTATTTTTTTCGTGTAGTACTTATGTTGACTTCAAAATCCGAGATTATTCTAATATATGTATTTATTTCTTAAAAATTATTCCAATTAAATCTGTTAACACAAATGAAAATAATATTTTTAGTAAGTAGGAATAAAACTTATTATTTTAAGTTAAAAATGCTAAATTAAATAATATTAATAATAGTTTTTAGAACAGTTTTAATTTTAAATAATCGGCTCGTTCCGATGCACGGAGCGTTCGTTCACAAATGTTTTTAAAGTGAATCGTTCATTTTTAAACGACTCACTCACTCATCGCACGGTTAATCGAGTCATCAACGAACGATTCGCTCGTTCGTTCGTTTCTTTTTGAAGTGATTCGTTGACTCGTTCACGACCGACCCATCACTAGTTCGTATATACTTACATATCATTGTTTGATTTTTAATATGCTTAGTACACTATTGTGATATTGTTGTGTATTGTATCTTGTGTATTGTAACAGTTATATTGACGTGTGAAAATTCCCTTGGAATGTATATCACAAATAAAATATTATTATTTATTATTATTATTACAAGTTTAGAAAAGTGACAATTTTCCAGTGAGTGTAAATGTTTGAATTCACGAGTGAGCGTTAGCTCACGAGTGGATCAAATTTACATGAACATGGAAATTCACATGCTATTCTTTCGTGTGGTTGACGAAAATAACGTTAAAATTATGAGAGTGTCGACGAATAATAATAATACATCAAGGCATATCAAGCATTTGTTGACGTAGTAACAAAACATCAATCTGTGATATCAATAAATCAATCTTCGACCTCTGATTCATCAAAATGAATGAAAAAAAGTGTTGCCTACGGAAACGTGAAAAAAAGTGTTGCTAACAAGACAAGTTCCACTTTTCTTCACGATTAAACAATAAGCGTTTTCACGCGAACTTACTTGAGTTACCAGGAAGTTACGAATAAGTTATAGCGTTTTCGATTGAGCTGCACTGATAGCACTCAGTGCGCACTAATTCCTGATTTTGTATTCGATTGGTAATTTCAGTTCAAACTTTCTTCGTATTTTATGTTCGATTGAAATGTTAGTGCGCACCAGTTTTGCACTCAGTGCAAGAATTTTGGAACTGACTTCGAAGGTAGTGCAAGCGTTTCAGTCCAACTTTTCTGTCATTTCAGGAGAAGCATATTACAGATGATTTATTGACAGATAACAAAAACAATTTTTTGTATCAAGAAATTGTTAATAATTAAGTTATTTGCTAAACACAGTTTGTGTAGTGCATAAAATCTTCGTCCAGGGTGAATTCCTTAAGAAGCGAATATGTATAATTAGTGTATTTAGGATTTTTAATTTATTATAACAAATAAATATTGCTTTTTTATATTTCAGGCAACAAATGATAATTTTGAGGTTACGGTTCAGTATATTTCCCGCTCAATAATTATGCTCCCAGATCACGTTTGTATTCGATTGAAACACGCACTAGTTTCGTTTTCTGGCGAAACTTATTGAGTGCATGACATAATATCAGTGTGACCCGAACTTTTCTGGTGCAAGTGAAACGAAAACGCTATTAGACAAACGTCAGAACTATGACGTAAGGTAACAATTATAGCGTGAAATTGTTCAGTTAGGCCCGGTATTATAAAAGCAAGTCAACTTTAACTCCCAGTTTATTGCCATAACAACAATTGCGTCCATAATTGTTACCATGGGAATAAACCGATAGTTAACACTAACTTGCCTTTATAAAAGTTAGTCGTGACTTGCGCATGCGTATTACGTCAAAGAATCGTTGACAGTTGGTTTAAAGTTAAAAGCTAATAAGCCCCAACTGTCCTAATCACCACGTATTCTGAAGCCACCGATTTGAACTGTTTAAATTTTTAAACTGTCATGTTTCTATGACGTGCGCACTAACATAACACTAACCGTTCATACTTACTGCTCTCAGAGTACAGTAAGGTGAAAAGGTAATCGGAGTTACGTGTGACGTCATCAGTTAGTCGCATGAAAAGGAGTAACGTGTAACTGAAAGGTAACTTTTCCTCGCGTGAAAACGCTTATTGTGTCACTTTTCTGTCAACTACACGAAAAATGAGATTTTCTCTTAATGTGGCGGAATCTGTATATCGAGTAACTGTTTATCTCAAGGTTGTCGAAAATGCTCGAAAAAACATAACACATTGGTACATCTTGAAAGAAACATAGAAAACAAATATCAGGATAATAATAAAGATGAAGCATCGTTCTCAAAGGCTAATAGTCAAATCGCATCTACCATAATAATAATAATAAGAATAACTTTATTCATCCTTTAGCCATGGTGATGGATAGGACATGTCAGAGGCGGTATATCACATATAACATTTGTACAATGAAAGTGAAATTAAAACACAAACATAAAAATCTTAAACAGCTCAAGACAAGAAGCACCAGACTAAGCTGAGTAGTATTCAGACATGGAATAAAAACACTTATCAATTAAGAAACATTTAAGTTGATTCTTAAAACTAGTAATGGTACAAGATTTAAGATTGATAGATAAATGATTAAAAAATTTTAAACTACTATAGCAAGTTCAAACATAGAAGTGCGATGCTTCACAAGACGAAGTGACAAGCCATGGCGCATATTATAATCATGGAGGCCACCAACAGTATCAAATTTTGATAATTTTTTTTTTAACATAAAGCGCAGATTTATAAAGCAAAGTCAAAATTTTATTTGAGATAAAAGTCTGCCTGTAAGATTCTCTAGGGGAAAGGTTATATACCAGCCTAGTGATCCTTTTTTGAACTATAAAAAGTCGTAATATGAAAGGTGAGGAACCCCACGCAATAATATTTAACTGTAAAGGCTGGGCGCAGTCTTTAGACAAAACGTTTTGTGGCACTGAAAAACATTATGTTTTATCTTGCAACAATGCTGCATGCATAAACGTTTTACAACAAAACTGTTTCGTTTTGTTCCATAACGCTTTGTTTGAGTGAAATGCACATTGATGATGCAAAACGACTTTAGTCAAAACAGTCGGCTGAATGAACGTCAAACAAAAATTTATGTTTGCACTCCAGACACGTTGCTTTTTGTTGTAACCTGTTGGATGGTGCCTGCCGGTAACGCACACTGATTAGACAGAAAACGTTTTTATACAAAGCAATTCGTTTTGTTGGACAACGTTTTGTTAGATGTCGCCGCACACTGATTAAGCAAATTTGTCTTTTCACACAACAATTTGTTTAATAGCGTTGTGTTTTGTTGGCAAGTTTTGTTTCATCAGTGTGCGATGGTACCTATTTAATGCATGTAAAAAACATGTTTTGGCACGTTCAAACAAAAACGTTTTGTCTAAAGACGTTTTTGCTTGATCAGTCTTTTGATCAAGCAAAAATGTCTTCAGACAAAACGTTTTGTGGAACTGAAAAACATTATGTTTGATCTTGCAACAATGCTGCATGCATAAACGTTTTACAACAAAACTGTTTCGTTTTGTTCCATAAAGACGTTTTTGCTTGATCAGTCTGCGCCCACCCTAAGTGACAATAAACAAGACTGCAATACATATTTAACAGAACCACTGTATTTAGGATTTCATTCTAAGAATTGCATAATATGACTTATTAACCCTAGAGCAAATTGCAGCCACATTTTCATCCGATTTCAACTGACAATCAATTACAGAGCCAAGAAATTTAGTGGAGTTCTTAAGGCTGATATTTTGATCAGTAAAAATTGTGCTATCAAAACTTATTCTATTATAAAAAGACATTACAACGGTTTTGTTTAAATTTAGCAACAAACGATTTTCATTACACCAATCCTGAACTGCAGTGATACTGAACTGTCAAGTCATCAGCAAACATACAAGGATGACCAATGGATAGATTTAAAGGGAGATCATTAACAAATAACAAAAACAGTAGTGGCCGCAGCACAGATCCCTGAGGGGTACCCATACACAAATCAAAACACTTTGAAGTTTTATCATTAATTTTGACAACATAGTTTCTATTAGTTAAAAAAGATCTAAATCAATCATTTACTTGGCCCCTAACACCATACCTATCAAGCTTCATTAATAGAAGCCCAATATCTACGGTGCCAAAGGCCTTAGAGAGGTCAAAAAACAGACCAATTACATTATTACCAAGGTCAAGCTCACTATTAATAAAGTCGATTGTCGAGACGATAGCAGTCTCAGTAGATTTCCTAGATAGAAAATTTAAACCTTTTAAATACCAAAAACAACGAGAAATCTTTGTTGTTTTCTGAAACTATCTAGGAAATATGCAATAATGTTAGAAACTCTTACAGGGAATACTCTTTAGTGATAAGGTACATGGAATTCTCAAAATTTTCTATATCAGAGAACCTACTCAAAATTTACATTAACTGCCCCTAACCGAAGTCAACACTATCAAATTAACGTATGGGCAGGAATTTTAGGAATCATTGGTCTGTTTTTTATCGAAAGATCTCTCACTGGTAACAAGTATATCCAAGTGCTGCACTTTAGGAGACCTTGACATAGACCATGAAGTCTGGCTCCAGCATGATGGTTGCCCTGCGCACAATTGTGTAGTTGTGTGAAACTTTTTAAATAAGACATTTCCTAATCACTGCTAAGGAGAGGAGGTACCATTAACTGGCAGCCACGTTTTCCAGATTTATCACCAAATTAATGACATTTTCTTCTGGGATAATTAAAAAAAATTAATTTTATAATTGACAGACTTCCCATGAAAATGTAGAGACGTTAAAAGAAGCACTAATTGCCGAATGCGACAGAGTATCTCAGTATTAATTAGCAAACATGAGGCAGAAATGTTATGATCAATAAGGTTATTGTTTAGCTGCATATGGAGACCACTTTAAACACATTATTTAAAAATGTTAATTTGATGTTTTTTTGTGTTGTCACAGACAGTCATGGCTAACTGCTAAAAAAATATCAATTTTCCTGAAAACTTTACTATTTTTAAGAATATGAGTACAAAATTTAAAAGGAATACGTAAGGCTTCAAGTGCATTTTAGAATTTGAACAATTTTTTCTTTTGCCGTCTTGCTCTAAAAGTTACAGGAGAGCCAATATTTGCAGAAATTTAATTTTACATGCTATTTCCCTATGTCTGAAAAACAAATAAACACCGTGTATAACACATTTAAACACATTTTCAAAAACACAACTTAATTTTAGCTAGCAAATCTGTAAACAATTTAAATATTATATTCTCAAATTTAAAAACCAAAACACCGATATTAGAACAACCTAATGTGGTTTTTGAAATTAATGGTTTAAATTGTAATTGATTATACAAGCTTTACAAATTCGAGGCTCACCATTAAGATCTCGGAAATTAATGCATTTTTTGAGCTTTTTACGATGATATCATTAGTTTTTACTTAAAACGTTTCATCGCGTTCTGACCATCATCAACTTCATTTTTTCTTATGGGCGTTAATTAGGTTCTAATACCATTAAATAGATCTATTTTTTCTAATGCTTTTCCATACATCACACTTCTCTATTTAACTGAAACAGCTGTAAATGTAAGAAATTGTTGAAAATAACAGTGCAAAGAAAAATATGATATGCTGTGAAGACAAAAACAAAAAAAGTTTGATATACTTTCGGAGTTTTATTTCGTTTATCACAAAAGCGGATTTTAGTAAAATTTTTAGATCTAAAAATGAATGAAAAGTTTAAATCGCGATATCCTGCGATCACTTTTTGATATAACATAATACCATAGATTATAGATTACTATTATTATATAGATATTCAACTCTACTTTATCGGCGAGACTGGTGTTTCGCTTACTACACTCGCAGTGGCGCTGTTATCAAATTGGCGGTAATTTTGAATGCATGATTAAATTATGTACATTAATTTTTTTCTTTTGGTTTTCTTTTATCGATTATGTTTCACAATTTGTGAAATGACTATTATCTTTGATATACGAATTTGGTGGTTGCGAAATTAAAAACATATTTAACAAATCGTGAAACTTAATTGAAAAAAGAGGAAAACCAAAACGAAAATACTGTATACCGCCGTTGAATTTTATTTTTGTAAAACAATTCAATTAAAAAAAAGGAAATACTTTACAAAAATAAACATTTAACAAGCAACAAAGCTATGGGTACAAATAAAAAACAATTTTTTTTTTCATTTTGAAATCAATTTATTAAATCAATGTTTATTAAAATTGCATTGCACAAACTGTTTCAATTTAATTTTCAGTCGCTGTGCTATATTATTTTTATTGCACAATCGAAGTAAAAAGTGATGCCATTACTTGGCAGCTCTGGGAAAATAAGTTCCTAAATATTGTATTTGTGTAAATTAATGCTCTTGAGTTATATGCCCTTTTCTGCGTTAATAATTGGTCATGCTTATCATCTGTTATAACACTTGCATAGCAAGTTTGACAAATAATAGATTTCAAAAATTTTCTTGCCACGTATCCGGCTAGATAAGCATGTAGTTGTATTTGTAAAGTATTATTATTATGTGTGAACCTAAATGCATCATCATTGTCTTGAAGAGATTCTAAATTTACAATACCATCAACTTTGCTAGGTGTGTTGAAAAAATGCCTAAGTGTATCCAATGCCCCATCAGTTTCATCATTTTCACACTTGCTGCCATCTGAATGTATTGAATTAAAATTATTGATGATTAAACTTTTAAAAGAAGCTTGAAAAGCTGCTGGATTTGGATTAATATTTCTGACTCCGTGGCTTCTAATTGACCCGAAGAAGTTCTCCAATGGATCTTGGTTTAAATTTCTTAAATATAAGAATTTAAACCCAATAACTTTTAATTTGCCCCATAGGTAACGCACACTTTTTATAGTTTTTATCCAATTTGAAATAGAGGGTGGAATTGTTTCCTTTCCATTTCTGGATAAAAACCTTATACTTTCTAAAGTAGGCAGTGCTTCCTCCCAAAATTGCAAATGGCGTGAAGTCGCTGAAATAGCACACCTTAGGTCCTTGCCATCAATTGGTTAAATAACCGACCCATTGACACTGTCAAAAAGTTTGTCGACAAACAATAAAAATTCACTTGTATCGCAGTAACTTTTTGGAATATTTTCATTGGCTAAAAGTTTTAAGTAATATTATAAATAAATAATATAATAAAGTACTTGTTACATACCACTCTCACCGATCCATTTCATAATAGAGGAGACTCTGAGAAAACACCTGTGCGGCTAGCTTAACCTTAATTTTTTTCATTTTTTCTTTGTAAATATGCAGATCGGTTAATCTACTACACAATTTAAAATCATCTCGACGTCGATCTTCTTCATATAAATGAATGATGTCCCTCCATGATGCCACTCGAGATCCAAGAAATTTGACATCTGCTTCCAACATATTGTTACGAATACCTTTCAATAAATGTGATGCATCAAATAAATGCATAATTTCCTTGTCATCAATAACATATCCAAGATATGTGTTGTCAACATTATTTTGTGTGCACCACCTTGCAGTTTCTCGTTGCAAAGCGGATACTGCCGAAACATTGACTGACAGCTGATCGGACACTGTAGCAATTATGTTAACACCAATGTCTGACACAGCGCTCACCAACAATTTTATATTCTTCTGTAGGTCTGCAGAGGTCATCGCTGAGTCTGAATAAAAATAGGCAATTGGTTGCTTCCATTTCTTACGAATACCACGGAGCAGAAACATCATTGCATGATCTGCAATTCTGAGAGAACCTGATGAATTACCAGTATCATTAAAACCAACAATCTGATCATCGTTTTCATTAAAAGTTAATGCCGGATCCAATGACATTTCATCCCACATCATTATTGCATATTTATCATAATCACACATTTTTGATACAGATCGCTTTAATGATTGTAGAATACATTTGTTCAGCCCACAACGAAATGGTATTTTTCTTGACAGTTGATTTAACGTACTTCTAAAAGGTAAGGCAAATACTTTTTACAGTAATTTGTATCCTTTTGGACTCTGTTTCATCAAAGAAAGGGCAAAAATCTTGTCGTCAAGTGTATAACGTCTGCCACGGGGATGTTTCTTTTGACTTCTTATTTGCGACAACAGAAAATTTACAGTTGTTTGATTAACTTTGCTTTTAAGATACTCCTCAGATTCGGAGTATTCCATTGCTAATTTAAGTCGTTCTTTAATGCACAAATTTTCCTTGTTCAAACCTGAAGCAATTTTCTTCAGGTTAGTGGCAATATCATATAAAGATTTGGCTCTCGGTGTAAGCTGATTAACTCGAGTAACCCCGGCACTTTGGAGTAAACTTGTTCGTTTTCGTAAATCTGAAAGTGAGAAAATTACACGATATAAGAAAAAGAATAATAATAATAATGTAAGTATTATTTAAAAAGAGCAATTTCAAATATATCAAGTATCATACCTTTTCTCTTTAATTGGTGTATACAGCAATTGTTCTGTAGATACATCAAAAGTGTCTACTACTTCAGAATATTGTAACGGTTGATTATCTGTTTCAGATAAGGCAGGCAATTGATCTACTGATGAACTTGGAACCTCTTGCAATATGCCTAAGAAACAAATGAATATGTTTATATATTGCAAGGATTTAGATTGAATCCTTCAGTTGGTATTGTTTTAATGGGTGGCCAAAAAATTTCGACTTCAGTTGGTGATGTTATTGACAAAGTAAATGTAAATTTGTCTCTGTTTTTCTTGACTAATTGTTAATTTTGAAAACATTTATTAAAAATTTTAAGCTGTTTTTGTAAGTTTGTATTGAACCGAATAGTAGTTGTGAGGTATTGATAAATTCGGAAAAATATCTAAATCGCATCGATATCATATCGAATCAAAAAAATATCGTTAAACATACACTTTAATGCATAATATATGCATGTTTTCAGCAACAAAGCCTACTAGATGTCGAAAGTTTTGGGCCACCCGTTACTTTTATTTAAACCTGCTAAAGTTTTAACGGAACTAATTATTAAATTAGGATCAACATACATGGCATTAATAAAGATGGATATGCCCCATGAATTAAATTTGATTGACTGAAGTATTTTGCCGGATCTTTTTTCATTTCGGTTGAAAAGTGCTCATCACATACACGATAATTTTTGTACACTTTTTTAGGATCCATGTTCTGCAAGTCCTCTCTGCCGATATTCATAATCCAACGATTGTAAATCTGCCAATATATGAACTTTATTATTGCGAAAATTATTTTGCATACCTTTAAGCATTACCTGTTCATCCAGATACGGAAAGCGATGCACTTTAATTTGTTTATTTGCCTTTTTACAATTTGGTACACAACACGTAAACACCATGTTTTAAACTATTAACTAACTATAACTTAACAAAACTTTTGGTAAAACTGCACACTCTTGTTAGTTGTGCGTCCGCTACACCTTGAAATGCAAACAGGTGATGAATAATTAGCGAATTATTATCAAACGCATAGCCTAAGTTTTGTTTATGAATACGGGCGTAAGTAGTAAACTAGCTGCAATTTGTCAATCTTAATGTTAGGTCAAAAAGTGATCGCAGGATGTCGCGATCATTTAATTAATATTGACCTTTCATTTCATTACATTGACAGACTCGGACAGGTCGATTTGGTTTGCAATGGAATTCTCAAGCTACGCTTTTGCTGACAAGGCCCCAAATAGGGCTACAGAGGATGCTCGAGGGATCCGCTGAAATCTAAACCTACTTGCAACAAAATTTTTAAAAACTCTCAATATGCTTTGACAGAACGCTTGGCCGCCTTGTATGGGATGACTTATTAAGTAGCGAACTAGCTGCAATTTGTCAATCCTAATGCAATGTTAGGTCAAAAAATGATCGCAGGATGTCGCGATTTAACCTTTTCATTATTACTACATCGCAATTGCAAATAACCTCGGACAGGTCGGTTTGGTTGCAGTGGAATTCTCGAGCTATGCTTCTGCTGACGAGGCCCCAAATAGGGCCGAAACAGCTGTACAGAGGATGCTCGAGGGATCCACTGCAATCAAAAACGACTTGCAACAAAATTTCTAAAAATGAATGTTATGAATCCAAGAATGACGTAAATTTAAAAATTTATTGCGCTGTTAACAACATGTTGTATTGATGAAAGGGGCCAAGTTGCTTATTTTAGAAAGATTTATTTTTAATTCAAAAATGGTATAAATTGTTTTGTAATTGACATCTCATAACAACCTATTGTTTTTATATCCACCTGCCACCTACCTGTAGGCCAGCAAATTAGTGCGAGGGACAGACGTTTCTCCAGCACCGGCTCGGCAAAGCTACGAATACGAAATGTAATTAAACAAATAACACGTCAAGTTTAATCCCATCAACAGATCTGTTCTTCGGTCACAATTATCGCACAAGGCGATTAGTGCAGTTCAAATCGAATTCAAATTATCAAATGAAAGAACAAAACTAAGGCAACCCCGCGGTAGCTTAACAGAGTAATTTAAGAAATAATTAAAGTACCTCCGACCTTGTATGTACCCGGATCCGGCGTAATGATAGACCGCTCGACAGCTGTCGGTAGTGTGTGAGCGCCCTCCAACGGAGATAACTGTAGTCAGTGACGTACTTCGTCGCAGGTATTACGTCACCAATTGGCGTCGTCAAGCAGGCCCACTTTTGCAGACGGCAAAAGCCGGGATACGAGGCGTAATTCGTTTTAAAGCTGAAAATCAGCCTTTTCTTTCACCCAAGTACAACAAAAATTACCACAGCAAGTTATAACTTGAACTGGGACTGGAACTGGAAGCCTAGTAGAAGAGAGAGACGCGTTACTCGCAGGGAATCAACAAAACACACCTGTTATCTTTCCCAGAGGCAGGCCTTCGATAAGTCGTTAAAACGGCTTGCAGGTCACTCGGCGTGCTTTAGCAAATCTCGGAAAAAATCCGTTTCAAGTTTCAACCACAAATTCCTTGGAGAAGCACCAAGCTTGAAGACACACAAATAAACGGACAGCACGCGACGAGCGCTATCGAAAGAATGACGGCCAGGCGAGCGCGCCTTACCCTTCCACATGCGCTGAAGACAGAAATTGTTACTGATGAAATGAATTTTAGACGGGCGAACAAGTGAAATGGAGCTATACAGTATTATTATGGAGCTATACAGCTATACAGGTTTAAATAACAGCGTATAATTTAGCGATGCGCGATTGTGAATGAAAGGAACAATCTAATAAATCGACAATCGTTAAATTATTTATTCGAATAATGATTCATTCGTAGTCTGAAAAAAACAATCGAATAAAAATTATTCGAATAATTTCATTCGCTTTCCAATTCATCGTGCGCTGGCGATTCATTCAGCCTAGCGTGTTCATCACAACAACGAGTATTAGTTTTTTCTAAGCATTTTCGAGCATTATATACAGGCTGTCCCAGCGAGATCTTTCATTAGAAGTTTATTGGGTTCTGGCCAAAATATAAACTTAAACATTTAGAATTAGATACAAGTGATTGCGTTCTTTTCAGCTAAAATATTTTCAGATGTCTAGCACTTCCGGTTATACCGGAAGTCGCCATCTACTCTGTTATTTTAAATGGAACACCCTATTTATTTTTGCACTTTTAGATGGGAATCATAATTTTGAATCTTTTTTATTCAAACCATACCATGTCTATCTATTACAGTTTTTGAGATAAAAATTATTTTCCGAAATCATGGCAGGTGGTTGACGTTTTCAACTCTGTAACTCTTATTTGAAACGAGATAGAAAATTGAAATCTAATTAAGTTTGTAGTTTAAAGATCCCTTTATCGTAGGTATTCTTTAAAATAAACATCTTTGCCTGAGAATAATTCTTAAATTTAAAGACATTTAAGTAGCGACATCTTTCGATCGCTTGTTGACCTGATATTCTTAAATTTATACTTTTCATCAAGAGTTAAAAATGTAAAAAGATCGATTTTTTCAAATGGAATGCCAGATTTTTCGTTGCGTAATCAAATTGGTGATAAAATTTGGCACAAAGTGGTATGACATGTTCCTATAACTAAATCAAACCGTTTTAGAGTTATTTCCAAAAACGGAAAATTTTACCTTATTTTATTTTATTTTATTTTACATTATGTGTTAACGTCGGAGCGTTACTTACATTTATTACGAACTGTAGTGGAAGATTTTCTTGACAGGCTGCCTTTGAACTTGCGAAGAAGCTCTTGGTTTCAACGGGATGGAGCTCCGGCCCATTGCACCCAGGAAGTATCCCTCACCTTAATGTTCGAAGATAGGTGGATAAGGCGGTTAGGACCATGGAACTGGCCTGCAAGGTCTCCAGATTTGACACCTTTGGATTTCTACCTTTGGGGACATATCAAAAATCAGGTCTACCAGACACCGGTGAACACGAGGGAGGAATTGGAAGTACGCGTGTGAGCAGCATTCAACAGGCGCTCTCCTCAAGAAGTACGAACAGCGACACTTGAGGGTGTTTCTTCACGCTTAACACAGTGCTTGAATGCGAACGGCCACCATTTCGAACATTTATTATAATTTGTTTCTAGTTTTTTATATCCATGTTTTGCCATCTGAAGTAAGTGTGGACAGTTTTCGTTAAATATTCTGCAAGTTCTGCTAACAATTTTGTCGCATTTTCCGTGTATAAAAAGTAAATTAAGAATTTCTTGATTTGTATAAACATTATTTTCGTTGCTTTTATTCATTTTGCAACTTGAAATGAAACTTCGTAAAGGCACTCTATTAGTTAATGAGTTTCAATAACTTGACATTTGAAAAATTATTTTTTATAATGGTAAAATTTTCCGTTTTTTGGAAATAACTCTAAAACGGTTTGATTTAGGTATAGGAACATGTAATACCACTTTGTGCCAAATTTTATCACCAATTTGATTACGCAACGAAAAATCTGGCATTCCGTTTGAAAAAATCGATCTTTTTACATTTTTAACTCTTGATAGTATATTGGGAACCTTTAAGCATTTTTTTACTTGCGAAGACATTACGGCTAATGGCATGGGTTGTAAATTTAATAATAATAATACCATGACTTCTTTTGTTACCAGTGGTCTCTTTACCGACTCTATGACAAACATCAATGTCTTGATCGCGTATCTGAAGTTGCATTTTGGAATTTAAAATATCCAGAACTTTGTTTTCTACATTTTCATTCGCTTCTTCGCGTACCCCATAGAGCCTTACACAACTGCGTCTTGAATATTGCTCGATCTGGTCGATTTTCAAATGAAGTGCTGCATTTTCGTTCTCCAATTTAGAAATTTTATTCTCAAGCTTATTTACAATCAGATCCAACTTTTTATTAATAGTGTCTATTCCAGTTTTTAAGTCGGCACTCTCACGGACAACGCTCGCTTCATCACCTCTTGGATTGTTAATTTTCACAGTGTTTAAAACTTCCTTAATTAAATCGATGTATTCTTCCCGTTGGCTTTTGGTTAGGACCATTTTTATTTATGATATGGAATACCAAGCACTGACAATAATGCAAGTTAGATTACAAAGTAAATTCACCGATAAATATAACGTGATATAAAGAAATTAACGAGAGCTACACAAATCGTGACTACTCAGAACGCGCCATGTTTGCACTTTTTCATTTTTTGCACTTTTTTTTACCTGAAATAGAATTTTTAGTAATATGAAATAACGTTAAATTCTTAACTGACTTCCACTTTATTTGTTAATACATAACAATTGTTTCGGTACACTGTACCTTCTTCAGATGTTGAGCACTTAATACTAATACAATATTGGTTTACAGTGAATTTATATCTATAACAGTTCTTCTTAACTTTAAGCTAAATAATTTATTCCGGACACGTTCGAAACCTATTTTCTGTGAAATGATTCAGCAACGGTGAACTATTTAAATCTAATTGGTCGTTTAACAGTTTGTATATTTCAATTTATTTATTTCTAGACTTTCTAACAAATTTAATTTTATACTTTTAGGTTGTACATTTAAGATTTTAAAATTATCATTAAAAGTATGATTATACTCTAATAAATGGTTCGCATAATTCGAATCTGTTTTCTTATGTGTAAAAGCAAATTTGTGTTCAGCAATCCCTTTTCGAAAACTTCTACCTGTTTGACCTATATATATTTTATGACAACTACCACATGTTAACTTATATACACCTGACTTATCTAACTTTGATGTTCTACTTTTATTATTTTTTATAAAGGAACCTATTGAATTTATACTTTTGAAAGCTATATTCAGATCAAGTTTCTTCAGTTTTTTACTTATAATCTCTGTCTGATTACCTAGATATGTAAAAGTATTGAAATACTTATAGTTCTGTATTGATTTAGGATAAACTAGATTTAGTGCTTGTTTAAACTGTTTTTTCTTTCATATGGTATCTATTAAATCTACTTTAAAGCCATTATTGATTGTTATTTGTTTAATCAGATTTAGTTCTTTATTAAAATCTACCTTACTTAGAGGCACAGTAATTAACCTATGTATATAACTATTATATGCTGCTACTTTTTGGGAATAATGGTGGTTTGAATGATTATGTATTGTAATATCTGTATGTGCTGGTTTATGGAAAATCGAAAAATTATGTAAATTATTCTTTTTAGTAAAAAGAATAATTTACATAATTTTGATTAAATCTGATGTAGATATAAATTCACTGTAAACCAATATTGTACTAGTATTAAGTGCTCAACATCTGAAGAAGGTACAGTGTACCGAAACAATTGTTATGTATTAACAAATAAAGTGGAAGTCAGTTAAGAATTTAACGTTATTTCATATTATTGATATGGATTTTCATCAAGTAACAGTCAACTCAATTAAGAATTTTTAGTGTTTTGAGATGAGAAACAAGGAAGTGTGAAAGCATCTTGAAGTTCTTGGTTGATGGCTTCATAAGTTCCAATCTTTGAATCTTCCCGTCGATTCCTCAGTTGATTTGTATGTCGAAAACATCTACCATAAGAGTCGAGTTGTACCTCATACAAGACTCTTCCTTTTCTTTTACTAACTTGTCCCGGTAGCCAACCTCGTTTGCTTGGATTTGAGGTTTGAATTCTCGATTTTTCGTTCCGTGATGATTAAATTGATTTTCTCTTTTCATATTTCGTTTATTGAAATCTTCAGTTTCCTTTGGTTTCATTAAATCATACATAGTGCGTACTTTTCGTTGTAATTCAGCTGTAGTTCGATAAGAAATAACTTCTGCTGGTGTTGTTCGGTAAGTTGCAAGGAATAGTAAAAGTGCTTCGTCAATGTTCATTTTATGATGAAGCTTTTGAAGTGTTCGTTTAAAGGAATCCACAAATCTTTCGGCTTGTCCGTTTGGTTGTGGAGAATATGGAGCGGTACGTAAATGTTTAATTCCATGTGAGATACAAAAACTTTTAAATTCCTCCGAAATAAACTGAGTGCCATTATCTGATACTATTACTTGTGGCAAACCGTAACGAGAGAAAAGTTGTTTCAACATATAAATTGTAGCTGAACTTTTTGTTGAATTCGTTTTAATAATCTCTGGCCATTTTGAGTAAGAATCTACGACTACAAGAAAATTTGAGCCAAGGAATGGACCTGCCTAATAGATATGAATTCTCGTCCATGGCTCTTCTGACTTTGGCCATGAACTTAGTACAGTTTTAGTGGGCATTTTCTGAAAAGTTTGGCATTCCTTGCAAATTTTCACCATATTCTCAATATCTGCAACCAGAGTAGACCAGTGTACGTAACTTCGACCGATTGATTTCATTCGTACGATTCCTGGATGTGAAATATGAAGTTGTGCAAGAATGCGTTGTTGTAAAACTCGTGGAATGACTATTCTTTCTTTCAGCATTATACAATGTTTAACAGTGCTAAGTGAAGATTTTCGACGGTCGTAAGGAAGTAAATCTAGTGTCATCGATGTCTTAGACCATCCATTGGAAATTGCTTCATAAACTTCTCGCAATATTTCATCATTTTGAGTAGCAGTAGCAATTTCTTGCGAAGTGATGGGAAAAAGTTGTTTTGCTGTGTTAAAAATAGAGTTGATATCTGCTTCAATATCTTCAATTTCTTTAATTGCAGCTATAACAATATCTTCTGGCGCTGGTTAACTTGCGATAAGTCGCATCTGCTTGTCCAAAAGAGGTAGTTCGCACATATTCAATCGTAAAGTCGTAAGCCAGAAGCTTCATTGCCCATCTAGCTAATCTGTTAGCAGTGTGTTGAGGAATTCCCCTTTTGTTCCCAAAAATTGCCATAAGCGGTCGATGATCCGTTTGAAGAATGAAATTTCGTCCAAAAACTATTTTATGAAATTTCTTCACCGCGAATGTGAGTGCTAAAACTTCTTTTTCTATTTGAGAATATTTTCTTTCGGTTTCAGTAAGTGTACGTGAGGCATGACTTACTGCTTTTGTAGAACCATCTGAAAATTTGTGATAAATGACTGCTCCAATTCCATTCTGCGAAGCATCTGCAGCGATGATGATTGGTAGTTTCGGATTATAATGTGTTAAAAGAAGATTTGATTGAAGAATTTTCTTTGCTCTTTCGAAACTTTCTTGACATTTTGTAGACCATTCAAATGGTGCGTTTTTCTTCAGAAGTTCATCAAGAGTTGTTCGCAGTTTACGAATTTCATCAATGTAGTTACCGTAGAAGGTAACCATTCCCAAAAATGAACGTAGTTCACCAATGTTATTTGGTTCCGGCATTCTAACAATGGCACTTATCTTTTCTGGATCTGGACAACAGCCATTCTTGTCGATGATTTGACCCAAATATTTTAGTGATTTTGCAAAAAGTTTGCATTTTTCAAGACGAATTTTAAATCCACATTGTTGGATTCTTTCGAAAACTGCACGAAGATTTTCTTGATGTTCCTGTCAACAAGCGATCGAAAGATGTCGCTACTTAAATGTCCGTTCCTGTTTAGTTCTTCCAGAAATAATTAAATCATCAAGATAAGCGGCTACTCCACGTAAGCCAGAAAGCATTGTGTCCATCATTTCTTGGAAAATACCTGGAGAACTTTTAACATCAAAAGGGAGTCTTTGATACTGTATAAGCTGCGATGAGTGTTTGCTGTAAGGAATTGTTTACTTTCGTCATCAACTTCAATCTGTAAATAAGCATCAGAAAAATCTAATGTTGAAAATATGCGTCCACCATTTAATGTTGCAAAAATATCTTCTGGTAGAGGTGTAGTTATGGTTACTGGTAGAGGTGTGTTGTGGTTATTGATGAAGTTCGAGTGTATTATTCAGACCAGTAGGATAATCCACAGCAATTCGAAGTGATCCATTTGCTTTCTTCACCACGTGAATTGGTGCTGCCCAATTTGAACTTTGCTGCCCATTTGAAAATGTGTTTCCAATGCAGCAATGCTGTCATTTGTTGAGTCTGGTAAATTGCAAGAACATAAACCATCAGAATTTTTATCACAGATTTCATTTAAAGGTCTATAGAAAAACTGTAACGCTTCCACCAGATCGTTCCCCATTAAATGAAGTTTATTTTGTACAAGGTAACAAGTATGCAAGACTTGCTTACCGTTAAATGTGAATGGAAGATTAACTTTTCCTTTAAGTCGTAAAAATGTACCATTAGCAACTCGCGCTTTACGTGTGGTCGGCAAAATTTGGTTGTTATTGTTGATTCGTATAATGCAGTTTTCTGATAAAAATGTAATATCTGCACCAAGATCTAGTTGCATTGTAACTAGCGCATCTTCAATAGTATAATGCAGTTTTCTGATAAAAATGTAATATCTGCACCAAGATCTAGTTGCATTGTAACTAGCGCATCTTCAATTGAAAGTGTGATGTAACGGCGATTTTGCCAAGAAATTTAATTTATGCATGTTACATGATGTAATTTTGACGAACGAATTTTTGTTTTGTTTTCTGTTTTTCGTGGCTCATTCTGTTGCTTTTTCTTGAGAAAGCAAACAGATTCAACATGTCCCGTTTTAGAACAATAAGCATATATCACAAAATCTTTTAACCGGACACTAAATCTCGCACTATACACTTAACGTTTCACCGTCGTTCGACAGCTGTCGAACGACGGTGAAACGTTAAGTGTATAGTGCGAGATTTAGTGTCCGGTTAAAAGATTTTGTGATACAAATTTCATCGGACAAGAACCAACTTTAAATAAGCATATACTAAGCTTTCTTGTTTTTGTTTGCATTCAGAGCGATAATGTTTTCCCTTCTTCAATAGTAAAATTCACCCTGCCTTTTTCTGTTTCTACCATAATATTCCTATTGCGTAGTTCGAAAACTTCTCGTCATCAATTGTTGTGTTGATTAAAGGGACCGAGTTGCGTATTTTAAAAAGATTTATTTTTAATTAAAAAATGGTACAACTTGTTTTTGTAACTGACATCTCATAACAACCTATTGTTTTTATATCCACCGTTCATTCCTGGGCTTCTGATATGTATACACGTACATAACACAACAATTTAGTAATAACGAGCGAAATTTACTTCCAACAATATCCAGAAAGACAACGACAAAGAAATAGTTGATTAGATTTGTAATTAAATTATACATTTTTATTATTAAAGCAAGAAAATATCAAATTAAATTATGTATGTCTTTAGAAAACTCTTACAAGATATTACTGCTCGAGGAAACATCCTGTCTTGTAGTATCATAATTTTATACATTTTATAGATAACTATTAATCACCTCTTCTAATAATTTTTCATTCTCATTATCATTAGGGAGATCTTGATCCTTCGAGTTTTATGAAAAGATCCATAAAGTGCAATGTTTCTCTCTTTACTTAATAAACATTGTTCTATGTGGATGACATATAGGTATTCTTGGAAATAAATTTCTCTTGCTATTACTAAATTATTGTTAGCACAATACATTTTCAAATTTACAAGAATGAGTGTTTTTTAAAGACATAATATCTTGTGATACTTTCTTGCTTTAATAATAAAAATGTTTAATTTAATTACGAATCTAATTAATTACTGCTTCATCGTCGTTTTTCTGGATTTTGTTGGAAGTAAATTTCTCTTGCTATTAATAAAAAATTGCTAGATTAAAAAATCGCACACTTATTGAAGCTGCTCGATGTATGATGATACAATCAGGTTTGCCTCCAACTTTTTGGGCCGAAGCTATTTCTACGGCCAACTACGTTCGAAATCGATGTATTTCTAGAAGCCTGGATAACAAAAACGATGGAAGGCATTTTTGTCGGATATTCAAATGTTTCTAAAGGATACCGAGTTTGGATACTAAGCAAAACGAAGACTTACGTAGCCAGAGATGTCAGATTTTTTGATCAGTTCGACTCGAAAAATATATACGAGGACTTCATATCAAACGACACCAGAATTGGTCATTCAACCACACTAGAAGCTTCGCAGAAGACAATAAGAAATTATGCGGAAATCGGTACGAACCCATCCGTAATCACAAAACCTCACCCGGTGGAATCAAAATTCGATATTGAGCCGAACGAAAATCAAGTAACCACAGACGAAATCATCGAATGTCCACAGAAAATAGGGGTCCCGGACATCCGAAGAAAATTTTAACTGGAAAAAGGGCCGCCCAGCAAAACAATTTCATATGAAACACGAAATTAATGAAGAAAGTACAAAAGACGCAGGCGAAACCTGTGAGGAAGAGCAAGATGGAGACAATCAATTGCATAATTCACAAATTGCAATGTTGGTGTCGGAAATCCCTCTCGATCAAGCTCTGAATGGATCAGAAGCTGAAGAATGGAAGGATGCAATTCATTCCGAAATTAAAAGCCTGCTACAGAATGATACATGGGACTTGGTACCAAGACCAAGACAGAAGGTGATCGAATGCAGAACGGTATTACGCAATAAATACAAGGCTAATGGAACTCTAGACAAGAGGAAGGCCCGCATAGTTGCACGAGGTTTTTCGCAACGCCTAGGTGAGGATTATAACGATACCTTTGCACGCGTGGCCAGACTAAATTCGGTGAGAACTCTTATAGCCCTAGCTGCCGAAACTGGCATGAAAATTTCTCAATTAGATGTGACTACTGTATATTTGAACGGAGATATGGATACAACTGTTTATATGGAAAAGCCATAATTTCTTGAAGAAATGCTTCATAGAATAGAAGTGGAAGAAGCAGATACTGAATTACGTCGAAAGGATCATCGCATGTTACTGCAGCTACGTGAAGGAGATCATGTCTGCAAGCTAAAAAGGACAATATACGGATTGAAACAATCAGGAAGGCAATGGTATTTCAAGCTGGATAGCTGGAAGCTCTTCGTAGCTTAGGGTTGATGCCAACCAACGCTGATGCATGTATGTATATTAATCACGAAAAAGATTTATTTATGCTGATTTATGTTGACGATATTTTGATTGCATATCATAATATTCGGAAAGCTCAATCTATTATCAACAAATTAAGCCAGAAGTTTATTATAAAAGATATGGGCGAAGCAAAATATTGTCTAGGCATTGAAATATCCCAAGGCCAAAATGAAATTAAAATCTCGCAGAAAGGTTACCTGAAAGAAGTCATGAAGAGATATGGCATGGAGGATTGTAAACCTTCGGCTACACCGTTATCAGCAGAATTGGATCTGACAATGACTACAAATAATCAAGACACTGAACATGCTGACTACCCATACCAGGAACTTATAGGCAGTTTGATGTACTTAGTGATGGGAACTCGTCCTGATATAGCTCATGCTGTGAGTAAACTAAGCCAATTCAACACCAACTATAGCCACATTCATTGGATCGCAGCTAAGAGAGTCTTGAGATACCTTAAAGGAACTTCAGACCACTGCCTCAAAAATGGAAAGTCCGGTAAGCAGCTCTTAGGTTTTGTTGATGCTGATTGGGGAGGATCGTTGATCGTCGATTATATTCCGGTTTTGTATTCATTATTGCTAGAAGCGCAATATCTTGGGAGAGTCGAAAACAGAAGACAGTGGCGTTTTCGTCCACAGAATCTGAATATATGAGTCTCTCAGATGCTGTTAAAGAATCCATTCACCTAATAAGATTACTATCAGAGCTAGGGTTCGAGAAAATGGCTCAAGTAAAATTACACATTGATAATCAAGGTGCTGCAAAGCTAGCTAAAAATCCTATTTTTCATAACCGTACAAAACATATAGATATATTAACAAAAGCACTTCTCGGACCAAAGCACCATTTTTGCTGCGTAGGAATGGGACTAATGGACTACGAAGAAAAGAAAAATAAAATAAAGAGTGTCAATTGAGGGGGGTGTTGAACATACAATTTCCACTATATAGATATCATAGGTAATTAGATAACATTAACGTAGTTATAATTTTGTTTACATAAAAACAATCGAATATTTGCTGTAAAAAGTCTGATACATAAATTATTCTTCAATATAATTCTTAATAAACTTTAGTTCATTATTTGGTTCACCACACCATTCTCAAGACGGCTACACCGTTTTGTTCAGGGGTATATGCAACAGTCAAACGGTAGCGTATTCCTGCTTCTTTCAATATCTTGTTCATGTCGGAATTGCAATATTCTCTCCCGTTGTCTGATTGCAAAGCCTTTATCTTGCGACCAGTCTGGTTTTCTATCATTTTCTTAAATTCTTGGAACTTTGCAGGTACTTCGCTCTTGTTGTGTATGAAGTAGACTTCGCACCATCCACTATAGTCATCTATCATGGTGAGAAAATAACGTGCACCGCCTAGAGATTCGGTTCGCATGGGTCCACAGACGTCAGAATGCACGAGATCGAGAATTTCATTTGATCTTTTCTCGCGCAATTGAAAAGGAAGACGAGTTAATTTTCCCATCACGCATATTTTGCATGGTATATTTTAATTTTTCGGTTAAATTTCAATCCGATTGCAGAATTCTTCTTGATCAACGGTATTAAATCTTGTGTATTCAAATGGCCAAGTCGATCATATCGGATCTATCTGTATTTATGGCAGCTGTGAATGCAGGTTGCGATTTTTCTCTTAGATAAAAGAGATCTCCTTCCCTATCTGCAATTATCAATATTTTACCAGTTTCGTTCTTGATGACAGCTTGTTTCTTATTGAATGTGACTTCATACCCTTTGTTAACAATTTTTGACATTGACAGCAAATTCATTTTCAATTTTGGAACGAATAAAATATTTTGGAGTCTGATGAATTTACATTGATTATCTGCGGAAGCAGTCAGCTTTACTTCACCTGAATGTTCGTTACATTTGTGAAGAGTAACTTGTTGTTGCATAGGTGTGATGTTGATCCGCTATCGAGACACCATTTATTCTTGTTGTCGCAGAAGTTGATGTTATTATTTACTTTTCGATAATCTTGAACTTCTTGACAGTCTTCAAAATCTTGACATTCTGGATAGTCTTGACATCTACTTGTCATAAGGGAGACGTTTTCAGCATCGTCTTCAGCCTAATTAGTTTTTTGCCTGTTATTTTTTTTCTTATAGAAACAGTCTGCAGCCTTACGTCCTGGCTTTTTACAATAATTACACTTGTACTTAACTTGTTTGATGACTTTTTCTTTTGTGTTGTTAGCTACCTTGTAATTTTCGGTTTTTGACTTCATGTAACGTGGTTTCGTAAATAATGCACCGTGTCCATCTTCGTATGATTCTTCTTTTTGTGATTCGCTGGCCTCAATGATTTTTGTCTTCAATAATTCGATGTCTGGTAGAGTATCTCGAGATTCGATTGCTCTTCTAAATATTTCGAAACTACTTGGCAAATTTTGAAGGAGCATGACAGCAAGTAGTTTGTCATTAATTTCAATTTCCATATCGGCCAATTTGTCTACGATTTCAAAGAATCTCGCCATATATTCTCGGACGTCATCTCCCTCAGACATTTTTCTTTGCAGGAGTTGTTTTAACAAATTGGCCATACGTGCTGGACCTTTCTAAGCGTAGATAGATTCTATTTTGTTCCAAACATCTCTTGACGTTTCACAACCTCGAATGTGTTTGTGTTCAGATGGGCTGATAGATAAGAGTATGTCTGATCTAGCCTTGAGATCCTGTCTCCTCCATTCGTCGAATGCGGCACGTTGTAAACTATTTAGTTCGTCTGGCAATTTAGATTTTTCGATGTCACCTGAGACATATCCCCACATGTCATTTTTTATGAGAAGCGCTTGTGTATGGATTTTCCATGTATCATAATTGTTCTTCTCTAATCGGGTGTTTGTTGAAAATGCCATGATTTGGTTTTCTAGAGTCTTTGGCACTTGCTTTTCAGTGCAACAGTGTTCACAATATTTTTCACTCCGCGAAAAGTCTTTTACGTTACATAAATTGGTTCACTAACGAATCTGGGCCCATAACCTCTTGAGAATGGTGTGGGGAACCAATAAACTTAAGTTTATTAAGAATTATATTGAAGAATAATTTATGCAATATCAGACTTTTTACAGCAAATATTCGATTGTTTTTATGTAAACAAAATTATAACTACATTAATGTTATCTAATTACCTATGATATCTACATAGTGGAAATTGTATGTTCAACAGTTAGCACAATACATTTTCGAATTTACAAGAATGAGAGTTTTTTAAAGACATAATATCTTGTGATACTTTCTTGCTTTAATAATAAAAATGTTTAATTTAATTACGAATTTAATTAATTACTGCTTCATCGTCGTTTTTCTGGATATTGTTGGAAGTAAATTTCTCTTGCTATTACTAAATTGTTGTTGATAACACAATACATTTTCAAATTTACAAGAATGAGAGTTTTTTAAAGACATAATATCTTGTGATACTTTCTTGCTTCAATAATAAAAATGTTTAATTTAATTACGAATCTAATTAATTACTGCTTCATCGTCGTTTTTCTGGATATTGTTGGAAGTAAATTCCTCTTGCTATTAATAAATTGTTGTTGTTAGCACAATACATTTTAAAAATTTACGTCTTGGATTCACATCATCTAAGGATTTTGTGATAAACGAAATAAAACTCCGAAGGTATATCAAACTTTTTTTGTTTCTGTCTTAAAATCATATTTTTCTTTGCACTGTTATTTTCAACAATTTCTTACATTTATATCTGCTTCAGTTTATTAAATAGAGATGTGTGATATATGGAAAAGCATTAGAAAAAATAGATCTATTTAATGGTATTAAAACCTAATGTAGCGCCCATAAAAAAAAAGAAGTTGATGATGGTCAGAACGAGACGAAACGTTTTAACACAAAATCTTTAAAACGGACACTAAATATGCGCACCAACTCTTTACGTTTCGCTATCGTTTGATAGCTTCTTCAGAAGTGAAAAATATAAACAAGGTTGTCAAAATAAACAAGTTGTTAATAGAAACGAGGTTGTCAATAGAAGCAAGGTTGTTAATAGAAACTGATAATAGTAATTGATCTTTTTTTTATAAAATCTAAACATTAATTTAAAAAAAAAAATTTTTTATGCAAATCGGCTTTGATTGCAGCGGGTTCCCCGAGCAGGCTTGTACAGCTGTTTCAGGCCTAGTTGGGCCTTTGACAGCAGAACCGTAGCTACTTTAATGTCCATTAATTTTAAACATAATATAATTTAAAGATTTTGTGATACAATTTTCATCAGACAAAATTGATCAAAATTTGCGTTTTAAACAAAAGTTGAGCGATTGGCCGCGAGAGTCCAGCACTCCCTAGAGGGAATTTGTTTATATTTGAAATGAGATAAGGACCGCGTAGAGGGAGGGAATTGAAAAAGGGTAAATTAATGTGCACCAAGTCATCTTCGCGAACAGTCGCGTTCCCCTTTGTTACATTCTAAAGTTTTATTAAAATGTTTTAAATTATTTTAATTTCATCATAATTAATATTTTTATGGTTATCGTCTAAAAGTTTTTATTTAAATATTAATTTAAATAAAAACAGGCGAACATTAGTTCGCCTGGCCTCGGTATAATAATGTTCACCTAACTTTCGTCCTAATCGAACGTTCTCTTTTGTTTTCAAAAATCGAAATATTCTTTGTTCTACGGTCGTTATTGTGCTTTTATTAACTTAACCAAAATTTAAATTGCAATCTTCGCGCGGGTGTGGTCCGAGTTTAAACCAAGTGTGAGTGCAAAGGAACAAGAACTCCTTCAAACCGAGTCCACCCCAAAAGAATTACAACGAGCCCTCCACCCTCTGCAAGGGAAATAAATCTAATACCTCTCTGCAGCTGGAATCTACCTCGAACCCCTAACCGGTAGGTGGATTTGTTAATTTTAACTGATTGGATGTACATATCGTGTAATACCGCCCTCCAGGATAATTCATTACTTCTTTAATATACCCTGCCTTAAGTTAGCAAACGTCTTTTATTTGCAGTAGAATAGATTATGATTTTAAGGTACATTTGCACAGTTCCAGCCTGGAAGGATCCTCCTCCGAGGTATTATTAATCGGCCAGGTAATTTAATTAAGCATAATAGGGTCCAGAATTCCCGTAAAAATCCGGTGGTGGCAGCGAATTACGTTACGTTACCCTAGTTTCTCTAAATTATCTAAATTTTATTTTGTTTAACATGCTTGGTTAAATTTCCCACTAAAAATACGCTACTAAAGTAAGAAGGGTTAAGAAACGAAGAAAGTCTTCAACTTTCACCACTGCCCTTCCTACATGTAATTAAGAAACGTTTTAAGTAAAATCTAATGATATCATCGTAAAGAGCTCAAAAAATGCATTAATGTCGGAGATCCCAATGGTGAGCCTCGAATTTGTAACAGCCTGTATAGGAGAAACAAGCCAAAATTTAAAAAACCAACATAAATATCATATCCAAGAAAATAATCAAAATCATTCAATGCTTGTAGAACACTCGTTAGAAAATAACCACAATTTTGATTTTGAAAAGACGTTTTATACAAATGTGCAAAATAAAAATGCCATCGAATTCTATTAATAAACGTACTGATTTTAAACGATATACTTTGTAGTTTTCTAGATTCTTTAAACAGGATATAAATCTGTCAATTTTTAACATTTATTAAAATCAAATATTTATTATATTATGTTTAAAATTAATTTTTAGACTTAAAAAAGTTCAATTTACTTCTTCAATTTCCATTGACAACTTTGTTTATTTTGACAACCTTCTTTATATTTCTTCACTTCTGACGAAGCTACCAAACGATAGCGAAACGTTAAGTGGTAGTACGCATTTTCAGTGTCCGTTTTAAAGAATTTGTGATAAGAATACAACGTTATCTCCGACTGCAAGCGGCAAAGCTGTTTCACGAAAGTTAGAAGCTACGAGTAGATAGCTACAGGCCCGTAGCTGGCGCGCGTGCATTGCGTGATTTTCACGCAGGCGCAGGGAGCAAGGGGCGCATTTCTTGTGAAATAAAAAAGTCACATCAATGGAAAAATGGATTGGCGTTTTAATGGGCGATTTTTACTTGCTAACTGCTGGAAATTTATAGTCAATTCCCAGTAATTTGGAATTTTCCGGTGTTTTTTAGTGACTTTGAGAAAAGCATTATGCAATTTATGCATCACGTAGTATCCAAGATTAATAAAAAAACGGGATTGAGAGGCGGTTTTGCCGTTTTTTCTGTCGTTAGTCATTTTCTGCAGATTGTCATTTTTGTGAGATATGGTTTAACGCCATACATTAATGCATTATATGTACAAATATCGTCATAATTTCAAAATTGCTCTTGATTTATTGAGTGTAGGGGCGGCGCGAAGCGGTAAGCAAAGTAAGCGTCGCATGGGGGCGCATATTGTAGGATGGGGCACCAATGCTGAGATGAATGTTAAGAATTGTCATCAGAGGGGCGCTGTATTTCTGTCTTGCACGCAGGAAAATTTTATCCAGCTACGGGCCTGGATAGCTATATAAATGTTCTTAAAACTATCGAACGGCATATAATTAAAAAAATGACCTGTAGTTTAGTTATGTTCAATACTTCTTAACCCTTTAACTGAAAGGAATCGTTGTTTCGTTAATAAGCGACCTGACAAAATTTTGCTGAAACGCGAATAACAACAATAAGCGATTACGGAGAACACATCTATTACTCTATTACATTGTAAAAAAAAACACATGCAACAATTTACTCGCAGTTAAATGGTTAATCTATACTATAGTATAAATTTTACCCCAGACGAAATAACAATTATTATTATTGTGATAATGAATAAAGCAAAGGAAAATGACATTTTTGATAACTTATAAATAATTAACACTTTCCCCCGTTACTTTGTGATACTCCATTATAACAAAAACACTGATAATTACTTTGTTAATATCTCATTTATTTATCACACAGTGACTGCAGTTTCAACATTACTATGTCATTTTCAAACTGATTACTCGAATTACTTGATTGCATTAGAACGAAAATACACGATTCATAGCTTACTAGATTGAAAAATAAAAAAGTTTTTTTTTTTTTTTTCGTTGTCATATAAACCAATATTACCATATGATATATATTCGGACTCGCAATTCGCAACTCGCATTCCAAACATGTAAAAATATACATAGTGTTCCATTTAAAATAAGAAAGTTTACATCATTTCCGGCGAAAACGGAAGTCCTATCGTGCTCGTAAGTATGTCGGAAAATTAACTTTTCTGATTAATTTATTCTTTCCAATTTCCTTTAAATTGATGAAAAAAAAAAACAAATTTAGAGGGCACATGGCTTGGACATCCTGTATATAGACTAGGTTCGGTTTAAATTATCAGTTTGAAAATGACATTGTAATGTTGAAACTGCAGTCACTGTGTGATAAATAAATGTAATATTAACTTAGAATTCGTTTTGAACAAATCTGTTTGCATTTCTATCATGAAAAATCACTCACTTGGTGCCTTTATTGCACTTTTCTATCACAACTTTACTAAAAAAATTCAAATTTCTTCCAAAGAGAACAAAAAGAAATTGAAATTTCTTCTTATAATTTTTGAAGTATATTTCTTAAATTTACATTTTTCTTTCGCTATACATTTTGTAAGCTATCACGTGTCGAATATCCACCAGTAGATTTTAGTTTTATACTTTTTGGACATATTTATTTAAAGTTTATAAGTATTTAAAGCTCTCCTTGGCATCTTTAATCATTTATGTCATAAATAAATTCGGGCATTTCTTTTTCTCTGATTTTTTATTCAATACGATTCGTTATACTGTATGAAAAGAGAAAGAGTATTTCTCTGGGGTAATGATTATACTATAATTATGTGTTTAGTTGTTTCACGATTTATTTAAAATAGCCTCCTTATTTATGATTCTGATAGGTATTCTTACCCGATCGTTACTTTGAATGACATCAGTTTGAATTTACTGACACTTGAAGGGATACTGCCTAAAAAGAAACGAAAAAAATATCAAATTAGTACTGCATCAACAATATCATCTTTAAGAAACGAAAAAACACACATCGTTCCCTCACAGTCAGACACACTACAACTAGAAGAGCCCATGTCATTCAACGCAATCTTCTGCTGTCGTCTTTGTTCAAAGGAATTCATAAGTCGAGCCGAGTTTCAAGATCACATTGTACAACATCGCGATGTGTCAACTGCATACCAATGCATGGAATGCGGGGAATGTTTCGTAGTGAAACCTTCTTTACAAAAACATCTATTTTATTATCATCAAGTGATCGATTTTGAAGCCTACGTGGAAGATAACGAATGTTTCGATAGAAATGCGGTGAGCAAGTTACGTGAGATCATGAATTTAGCACCAGGAGAATCTAAACGACCCGTAGCAGAAAATCAATGTCGTGTTTGCCTAAGCCAATTTAAAGAAGAGTTGGAACTGAACAAACACTTTCGGATGCACGGTATGGCATTCCTGATGAGGAATTCTAAATTTAACTCTGCTGGTTTATGTTTTGAAAACTTGTTAAAGAACTAATTTTTGATTATAAATATAATTTTACGGAATATAATTTTACTTTAATTTAAATGTACCTACCATCGTGATCATAAAAAACGACCACTGCGAAGTGAAGCAGACACATTTACATATTTTCAAATATTTTAGTTGTGTAACATTAATTTTGACAGTGTTTGTCATGTATTTGCGAACCTATAAAATCTCATCCATCTCATTCGATTCCAAAGAAATAAATATTCTTCGTGGTTAGATTAGTAATACCACAGACAATACTAAAGCAGATCCACCACGCATATAAGGCCCAGTTTCATAGAACTCGATCAAGTTAATTGTGTGATTAAGCAATATCATTGGAAGAAAGTTTCAATTTCCACCAATGATCACACAGTTAACTTGATCGAGTGGTTAACTACGTTTTATGAACTGGGCCTTAGCGTTGCTTAGTTAAAAAGCACCCCGGCAACTAGATAGTTTTAAGCAAATAAACCAGGTGTCACTGCGGTTGGTTGCATATACAATAAGCCAGATAAGTAGTCAGTAGGACTTTTATTTTTCTGGTCCACTCGAACTTTCCGTCAAGAATTTAAATACACCCGAAGTTAAGCTACATTTACATTCAATTTCGTGCCAGCATTAATTCGTAACACGAAAGTTTGATGTGTGCTTTCTTATGATACCATTTACATTGGCCAATGAAAATGGTATCATAAGAAAGCACACGTCAAACTTTCGTGTTACGAATTCGTGCTGGCACGAAATTGAATGTAAATGTAGCCTAAATGACGACACGAGAAGTTAAACTTCGAAATTATGTCATAAGACCACAGATTACCCAGATGCGAAGGCTCGAGGCCGGTGCCTTTGATGTCTGTTGTGATTTATATTATTTGGACATTTGAGGTGGTGTGAAATGAGACTACTGCAGTTTCATAACAGGGCTCTTTTAATGTGACCAAAAGGCGCCTTTGGTTTTATTTAACAAGACACATTGGCAAAGAGTAGATCGGTGAGACCACTCGTAACTGCTGCCAACTTATACAAAACAAAATATTTAAAAATGAGTACATATCATAAGCATAATTAAACTTAACACTCCTCCTTAATTATTTTACTTCTCAATTCCGCAAAAATTTTTTCGAGAGAGTGGCTTTGTCAATATGTCAGCCAGTTGATTTGAACTTCTGACATGTTCCAGCTTCACAGTCTTATCGATATGCTCTTAGATAAATTTCCTTGGGATATCAATGTGTTTCTTCCCTTTTGTCACTTTGCCTTCATGTGTACTCCTTAGCATATGTATGGCTGACTGATTGTCCACATATAGTGAAGTTGGTTGATTCACATTGAGCATTCCAAGTTCATATCCTAGACGTCGAATCCACCATATCTCGTCTATTGAAGAGACAGCAGCTCTATATTCGTCTTCAGCGGTCGATATAGCTACTAGGCGTTGTTTTTGGGCGTGCCAAACAAGAGGTCCCCCTGGCAAAATCAGAACTCCGCTGGTGGACTGTCCCGTACTGGTGTCTCCCCCATAATCTGAGTCTGTGTATGCGATGAGCTTGTCTCCTCCATCGAAAAATATTCCATACGATGTAGTTCTCCTTAGATATTGGAAAACTCGCTTGACCATTTTCCAGTGGCTTGTCATAGGTTTACCATTGAACCGGCTCAAATAATTCACGGCGAAGCTAATATCCGGTCGAAATATGGTAGCTAGATACAGCAGACTTCCGATGGCCTCACGATACGGTTCATATTCTGTCAACGGCTTGTCATTCACATAATTTGTCTGGTCTGTTATCATTCCTTTTTCCATTGGGTTGACGATGGATTTGCGGTGTCAAATTTAAAACGCTTCAGAATCTTTTCACTATATTTTGGCTGACTTACGAATATACCGTCAGACTTCAGTTCAATTTTCATTCCAAGATATGAGAGAACATTTTGAAGAGATTTGTCAATGCACGGATGCACGGATCATCATCCGTGTTATTGAATTTGAGCGTATTTAGAAAATTCGAGAAACGCTCATTCCAGTTTTTCGGAGCCTGTTTCAGACCATAGAGACTTTTGTTTAATTTGCATACTCTTGGTTCCATCGTCAAAACCTGCTGGTTGAAGCATATAAATTTCTTCTTTCAATTTTCCATGTAGAAACGCTGTCTTTACATCGAAAGTCATCAACTTCATTCCTTTGCATGCTGCAAGACTTAGAAGTAATCTAATCGACGTGTGACGTGCAACAGGACTGAAAGTATCCGAATAATCGATACCCTCTCTTTGTTCGAAACCTCTGGCAACCAATCTGGCTTTCAATCGTCCATCCTGCTTTTCTCGTAGCACCCAGCGACATGTCAGTGCTCTTGCATGTTCTGGAAGGTTTACCAAATCCCATGTTTTCATCTTAATCAGCGACTCAAACTCTTCCTGCATAGCTTGATGCCATCTTACGTCCTCAAGAGCTTCTGCGACGGAAATGTCCTGAACTTCTCCTATCATGGCGAATTCGGCGTTGTCATCCCTCAGGGTGGCTTGATCCATTTCGTATTCAGCATAACGTATCGGCAGTCTCAGACGACGACGGTCACGAAGAGGACGTCGCAATTGATCTTGATCATGAACATTTGATGAGCTATCATCTGAACTTTCGGTCGTTTCACTATCATTAAGACTTTCTAATTCGGAGCTTTCAACTTCAATGGTTTCAATGCCTTCTCCTTGATTTTGACCTGATCCGCCCGTTGTAGTGAAATGAATATCTGACGATGTTTTAATGTTGATGTTTTCATTGAAGATGACATTATCAGAGCTGATGACATCTCGTTTATCCGACAAATAAATCCTGTAGCCTAGTGAATCCAATTCGTATCCAGCAAGAATTCCTTTTCGTGATTTCTTACCGGTTTTGGTTCGTTTGTGATCTGGAGTTAGAACGTAGCATTCACACCCGAAGCTATGAAGTCTATTGACATCTACCTGACGTCCAAACCACAGATCAGCAGGGGCCCTGTCCTTCACTGAGCTTGTCCCAGTTTGATTAATCGTAAAGACGGAATAGTTCACGGCTTCAGCCATAAATCTTCTTCTAAATTTCGTGCATGTATAGCAGATCGAGCTGCTTCGACAACTGTTCTCATCTCTCTCTCGATTCTACCATTTTGTTGTGGTGAATAAGCAGTTGACTTCGTGTGAAAGATCCCAAGCTCCTCCAGTAACTTCTCGGTTTTGACATTTTTAATTTCTTTTCCATTATCTGACCTCAGGCATTTTACTTTTCTGTTAAATTGATTTTCCACCATTTTCATGAAGGCTGTCAATTTGGATGGGGCTTCATCTTTTGTCTTCAAAAAATATACTGTTTTGAAATGTGAAAGGTCATCTTTAAACAGCAAAAAATATTTTGCTCCTCCCAGAGATACAATATTCATCTCGCATAGATCAACGTGGATTAGGTCTAAAACGTTTTCAGCGACTTTCAAATTTTTTGAATGAGAATTGGGAAGCAGCATCACTTCCCATAGACGCATCCTTCGCAAACATGATTGTTCCAGTCATCAATATATTTTATGCCATTTTTCTCTAAGATTTGCCTGACGTACTTGATGTTCTGGTGAGCCAGTTTTTCATGCCAAGTTTTAATTGAAGTAGTCAGTAGACATGTATTTGGTTCTTGCAAACGAAACATCATCTTAAATAACCTTCCAAATCGTTTTGCAATAGCAACTGTTTCCTTTCTGTCTGATGTTTTGAATTCTGACCTGTTTGCATTTGCAATCTGAATATATCCTTTGTCTAACAGTTGAGTGACTGAAAAGAGGTTGAACGTCATTTCAGGAACAAGCAAAACATCTTTCAGCACTATCTCATACCAGTTCTTCCCGTCGAAGGCTTCCAGTTCCACATCTCCTTTTCCAATCCCTTGCAATTCGGTACGTCACCAATTACAATTGTTACTGGTTCGTGGAATTTCACAAAGTTCGTAATCCACTGCCTACGAAATGTCATGTGTTGAGTAGCTCCGCAGTCTTGATACCAGGAATCATTTTCTTGCTTGGAATTGATATCGTTTAAATTGATGGTTGACAGACCTACAGTGACCAGAACTCGACGATTGGATTTGTTGGAAGTACCCTTATCAGACACGTCACTTTTTGTATTGTCATTTCTGTTCAAACTACCTTTGGGACATTCCTTGGCAAAATGTCCTTTCTCATTGCATTCATTACATCCAGAATTTTCCTTGCAATATTGAAAACATTTTGCACACGGTTTATTCTTACAGACTTTCTTCACGTGCCCTTTCTTGCCGCACTTGAAACATTCTACGACTGATTTTCCTTGCGAGTTTATTTTAGGATTTTTTTTCATGACCAACGCATTTTGGTTTGCTGTTTCAGTCGATCGATTGTTGAGGTTCAAACGATCTTCTTCCAGACGTAGTCGTTCTACAAGTGTGTCGATATTCTTGTCACTTCCGCTGACATTGTCCCAGGCAGTGCGAAAATGATAGAGGTTTGACGGCAGCATTCCCAAAATTCTTGTCATTATCCATCCTTCTTTAACTTCTTCTCCTTCAGCGGCCAGTTCTTCTGCAAGTTGCTGAACTGCCAGACAATTCTCAACGGCTGACTTACTGACATCATAAGTGTAGCTAAAGAAACGTCTTTGTAAACCCTCGACTGTTAATTCAGATTTCTTTCCATACAAATTGTCTTATTTTACAAGCATCTGATGTGCAGATTTACAACTTGATATTTTAATTGCAATATTACTACTGACATTTAAACCTACTAAAGCTTGCGATTCTAAATCTCTTTTTAACCAATTTGCAGCATCTGCAATTCGATTTCAGTATTAAATTTAACTTAAAACGCCAAGAATTGTAGTTTACAGCACCTTGCGAATTTTCAGACAATATTTCCATTTGTGATTTGATTTGATCCATAATTCTAAAAGTTAATCAAAACAAGAATACACAAGACAAAAAAAACTAAGCTTCTTATCGTTAACTTGAGTTAACTGGCTGAAGTTGACTGACTCTGACCGATAACATAACCTGCATTGGCTCACGGCAAGATTAGGCTAGCTGACGGAAACTGCCTTTCAATTACTTCGAAGATCCAAAAAAGTTTGATGTTTGCAAAATTGCAAAATAAATTAATGGAACAATCTGGAAATTTAGAAACTAAATTAAAGGAACAATCTGGAAATTTAGAAGCTAAATTAAAGGAAAAATCTGGAAACTTCAAAGATGAATTGCAAAATAAATTGATGGAACAATCCAGAAGATTCAAAGATGAATTGCAAAATAAATTGTTGGAACAATCCGGAAATTTAAAAGACGATCTAGACAAATTAATGGAATACTCTAGAAACACGGAAGAGAACGTGAAAATTTTAGAAGAGAAACATGAAAATAAATTTATACAACAGTCGAGAAATCTGAAGGATGAATTTCTAGAACAATCAAAAGGGCTCGAAGATAAACTACTGATAAAAATATCAGAAGAGACAAGGAATCTGCAAGAAAATGTGGAAGAAACACTATTCCAGCAGGACAACAAAATTAAGAATCTCGAACAAATCATGACAGGGTTGCGAATGTTCGGGGATCAGTCACCAGCAGGAATACCAGAAAATAATGCGGCCCAAACTGTGGTAGGACCAGCGGAAATTTCTAAATTGAAAATAAAACCACCGACGTTCGATGGGAAGTCATCTTAGCCTAACTATTTCAAACAGTTCGAAGCGGCAGCAAAGGCGAACGGATGGACGGCCAGTGAAAAAGCCACTTCGTTAATTGTGGCCTTCAGGGGGGACGCTAGCGATGTGCTACAAATGATGCCGGCAGAGGAACAAGAAGACTTCCACAAGCTAGTGAACAGGCTGGAGATGCGTTATGGCCAGGCGCATCTGACCGACGTGTACCATGCGCAGCTGAGAAACCGTTGCCAGAAATCCGGAGACAGTCTTCAAGAATTCGAGGCTGATGTAGCGCACCTAGCCCGGTTGGCATATCCTACAGTGCCTGATGATTCCTGCAATGTTTGACGATGCAGACCTTCGTAGATGGAATCCGTGACCCGGACAACCAGCAGGCATTGAGAATGGCCCACCCTAAGACATCCAAAAACGCATTGGCCTACGCTTTGGAATACGAGGCGGCGAAGCGAGTCTCGAGAGGACATATTAAGGTACGAGCTGCCATGGACTCCCAAAAAGAGGAACCCGCCAGCGTCAAGGTGCGATCTGCTGCAGAGGAGCGGCCCAAGGATTATACCACAGAGGAGGATGTTCGCCGCATGGTGGAACAAGTCCTGAGGTAGAAGAGTCCGCTGGTATGTCAGAATTGTCAGAAAGAAGGACATGTTCACAGGCGGTGTCCCAAGGCCAGGCAGGATCCTCCACGAAGGAAGCCACAAGGGAAACTAAGTCTGGTCGCTGCAGATGGACAAACGTCGACGCATATTCAAAGGCCTCCAAAGACAAAAGCCACGAAAGTAATAGCCTGCGGCGATTAACCAGCAGTGTCTTCGTGGATGCCACCATTGATGACATCCCTCACACCATGTTATTGGATACGGGTGCGACGAAGACTATCTTGAGGCTCGACGTTATCAAGTCATCAAGACGCACCGAGCCGACTAAATGGAGACTGAGAACAGCAACCGGAACATCAGCGACTGTCCATGGTGAAGTAGAGGTGACCATTACGATTGGAGCGACTCCCATCAAACACCGTGCGCTGGTAGCAGAAATAGAGGATGAGGCGATTCTGGGCATGGACATCATGTTCGTGGGTTCCAATTGGATCTGAAGCGTGGCGTCATGACGGTTATCAACGTGGAGTTGGTTCTACATCAACGAGAGGACGTGGCCGCTCGAGTTGTTCTTGCAGAAGATTGACGCGAACCTAAATGGCGCTTTCCAAGATGGCCAAGTCATTATGGTCGAACCTAATCCGCCGATCAGAAGATTGAAAAAGGAATTCTCGTCGGAAAAATATTGTTGACAGCGAGGAAGGAGATACCAGTCCGCCTAATGAATGTAAACTGTTTCCCCGTCAACATCAAGAAAGGTACGGTCTTGGGAAGCTGTGCCATGGTGTCCTCCATCTCCCGCCAAATAGAAGCAAACATACAAGAGACGAAGGTCCCGAAGAAGTTGTTGGAAATGGTCATGTCGACGGCCCAGGAACTGACTCCAGAACAGAAGACAAAAGCGAAGAACCTGATCTGTCAGTATCAAGATGTGTTCGAGGTAGAAAATGGACCTAAGGGAAGAACCGACATAGTCAAACACAAGATAGAGACCGGGGAAGAAAGGCCCATCCGTCAAGCTCCAAGGAGGTTACCATTGGCGAAGCGTGAGGAAGCAGAACGCATTATTCGTGAGATGGAAAAAAACAATGTAATTGAGCCATCGAGCAGCCCATGGGCGTCACCGGTAGTGCTTGTGAAGAAAAAGGATGGATCCACATGGTTCTGCGTAGACTATCGATTGCTCAACAACGTCACCAAAAAGGACAGCTATCCTCTGCCACGGATTGATGACACCCTGGCCGGTTCAAAGATCTTCTCAACCTTGGATCTAAAGAGTGGTTATTGGCAAGTGGAACTAGCGCCCGAAGATCGAGAAAAAGCGGCGTTTTCCCTTGGTATGGGTCTATGGCAATTCACGGTGATGCCGTTCGGCTTATGTAATGCCCCAGCGACATTCGAGAGGCTGATGGAGACGGTTCTGAAGGGTCTGTCCTGGACAACGTGCATGGTATACCTGGACGACATAATTGTGGTGGGGAAAACTTTCGACGACCATCTGAAGAACCTGGAAGGAGTGTTCCAGCGGCTTCGCGGAGCTGGACTAAAGCTTAGTCTCAAGAAGTGCCACCTGTTCCAGAAGGAAGTGAATTATCTAGGCCATATTGTTAATGGGAATGGAATCGCCGTGGACGCCGTGGACCCAGTGAAGATTCAGGTCGTGAAGGACTGGCCAACTCCCAAGAATAAACACCAGATAAGGAGTTTCCTAGGCCGTACTTGATAAGTGCTCCTATTCTAAGTTACCCTCTCCCAGAAGGCAAGTTCATCGTGGACACTGACGCTAGCAATGTTGGTATCGGTGGCGTACTGTCCCAGATACAAGAAGGGCAAGAGAAGGTGATTGGCTACTTCAGTAAAGTCCTGTCAAAGCCGGAACGAAATTATTGCGTCACTAGAAAGGAATTGCTAGCCGTGGTCAAGTCCATAGAACATTTCTACAAGTACTTATATGGCAGACACTTTCTCCTGAGGACGGACCATGCCTCTTTAAAATGGCTCCTCCGATTCAAGTCGCACGATGGATCGAACGACTTCAGGAATACGATTTTGAAATCCAGCATCGGGCCGGAACTAGCCACAGAAATGCCGATGCTTTGTCGAGAAGACCTTGTGCCGAAGACTGTAAGCACTGTAGTCGGCTGGAGGAGAAAGTGGCCACGACTGCGAGGACGGCCGACGTAGACGACAAATGGCAAGGTGAAGAATTGCGACGAGACCAGGCGAACGATCAGGATTTGAAATTTGTGCTGGAATGGAAAAGTAGGGAGGCAAGGCCTACTTGGGAAGAGATAGCACCGTGTACACCATACGTGAAATCGTACTGGGCGCAGTGGGACTCCATAGTGTTGGATCATGGTCTTCTGAAACGAACCATCGAGAACCAGGAAGGCACGGAACAGAAGACTCAGTTAACTCAGTTTCCCAAGAATAGGGTGCCGGAAGTTCTGAGGGAACTTCACGATGGAACTTCGGGAGGGCATCTGGGAATCAAGAAGACTATGGAAAAGGTGCGCGAGCGATTCTACTGGATGAACTGCAAGGAAGACGTAAAGGACTGGTGTAGGAAGTGCGTAGTCTGCGCAGCTAGTAACGGCCCCCACAGACGAGGCAAGGCTCCTATGAAACAGTACAACGTGGGAAGTCCTTTTGAGAGAGTTGCCATAGATGTAGCCGGCCCATTTCCACAAACGAATAGTGGAAATAAGTACATTGTCGTGGTGATGGACTACTTTAGCAAGTGGGTTGAAGCATACGCCCTACCAAACCAAGAGGCGATAACTATTGCTGAAGTCCTTGTCCGAGAATGGATCAGTCGGTATGGCGCGCCCATTGAGTTGCATTCAGATCAAGGAAGGAACTTTGAATCGGCTTTATTCAAGAACGTGTGTACTCTGCTCGGCGTCCGGAAAACTAGAACCACTGCACTTCACCCACAGTCAGACGGAATGGTGGAACGATTCAACAGAACCATCAACCGACATTTGTCCAAGGTAGTCTCCGATCATCAGAGAGACTGGGACACGTACATTGCCCTTTTTCTACTGGCATACCGTTCGTCCGTTCATGAGACAACAGGAGAGACACCAGCAAAAGTGGTATTTGGGCGAGAGCCAAGACTGCCCTGCGATCTGAAATTTGGCGTGAAGCCTGCCGAAATCCCTGCCGACGAAGACTACGTGAGCGGTCTACGCAGAAAAATGGACGACATTCACAATCAAGTGTGTCACAACATACAGACAGCCAGCGACCGAATGAAGGAGCATTATGACATCAACGCTCACAACGGATCAACGAGGTCATCTACCGCATCAGGAAGATTCCGCATGGCAAACCCAAAGTTATCCACTTCAATCGAATGGCTCCTTACAACGGAGAAGAAAATGAAGGGACAGTACAACGGACGCAAGGTTCCGAAGTAAACTTCGAAACCTTCATGTTTCATCACGAGTTTCATCATCAGAGTGACCACAGAGAGACAGCAAGACCTTTTTCAAGTGTCACCAGAGTACAGTCTGACCCACTGTGTGGCAGAGGACCGAAGGATGCCCAAGGTGATAGCCCAAGTCTTTCGGAAGAAATTTGGTCAGGTCGAGGAACTCCTAAGACAGCACCCCATGGTGGGCACACGGAGACGGAACAAAGACGACACGTGTACTACTTAGTCACCAAGAAGACATCAAGCGGTAAGCCTGACTATCGCAGTATTTGGAGAGCTTTATGGAGCCTGAAGAGACAGCTTGTGGAAGGCAAGGAGACGAAATTAGCCATTCCCAAGATAGGCTGCGGACTAGACGGACTGGATTGGAGGGTCATTCGAAGCATGATAGAAGTCATTTTCAACGGAACGGGAATTGAAGTCCTAGTCTGCAGTCACCACCTACAGGCAGCTGTCGGCAGTAAGAAAACCGTGAACTGCTATTTCTTCCAGACCGGAAGTTGTAAAAAGGGTCCAGCATGCCGCTTTTGACATCCTCCTTCAAGGCTGTCACAAGGAACGTTCCGAGACGAAACGTTTTTAAGAAGGGGGCAGTGTAATGATCCGTCGACACCAGCCGGCGTCAGACTGTCTCTTGCGTCACGGCCGTCTAGTCGACGCACCTTAGGCGACAGTCGAGAAAGTGCTGCCGGCAGAATAAACTAGACTAGACATTCCGTCGCGCACTCGAATGTTCGAGATAAACAACCCCGGCTTATAAAACACGCGGCCGGTGAATGGAAGGAAATTCAGCATTTGATAGTTCGGAATTGAAGTCGTGTTTTAAACTTTCGCTCGGCTGTTAAAATAAATTACGTATAAGTTTATAAATAAATTATTGTTTAAGTTAGTGTTAATTCGTTTGTTTTTAAATAAATTAGTTTAACTATTTCATGTTTTATTTTAAAATAAAAATTAATAGAACCTTTAAAATGGTTACAATACCATTTACATTGGCCAATGAAAATGGTATCATAATAAAGCACACGTCAAACTTTCGTGTTACGAATTCGTGCTGGCACGAAATTGAATGTAAATGTAGCCTAAGTGACAACACGAGACGTTAAACTTCGAAATTATGTCATAAGACCACAGATTACCCAGATGCGAAGGCTCGAGGCCGGTGCCTTTGATGTCTGATGTGTTTTATATTATTTGGACATTCGAGGTGGTGTGAAATGAGACTACTGCAGTTTCATAACAGGGCTCTTTAATGTGACTTTTATGTTTCGGTATAATGCAGAACTTCTTTTATTCAGAACATTTATTTTTTTTATGTAAATTTTAATACAGGAAGAATACAACAACTATTGTTTTTTTCAAAACTACGCCACCTTAACATTCTCATCTCTGAGTTAATACACAACATTTCTTCCCCCGTTTGGAAATTACTTTCTTGATGAGAATCTTAAAGGAGGATGACGGATACGTGTTGATCTACGTGGGAATTGTTTAGTAGTAGGTGTTTCTGCTCTCGGAGTAGTAGGTGTTTCTGCTCTTGGAGTCGTAGGTTGTTCCACTGGTGCTGTAGTTGTGACTGCAGGGGGAGCTGAAACTGGTCTTTTTAAATTTTCATAGAAGTGAACTCGACGTGGTGACTCTACAACATTCTCGCTCTGGCTTTGTGGTTGAACATTAACAGCTGGTTGATTTATACTTTGGTGATGTTCTCGAATTTGATCGATGTGTCTCTTAAAGCGTTTCCCAAAATAGTCGATCTCATAATGGAGGTCTCCAAGGATCTCTGCTGGACAGATTAGGTATGAAAGAACTATAATAGGTTGCCTTACCCAAAAATAATTGTAATTCTTCTCTTGTAGAGGGTTTTGGTGCATCGCGTATAGCTTCCGTGTGTTTGTCGGACTTGTGTACGCCTTTAGCGTCTACCTTATGTCCTAAGAACTCGACAGTAGGTGTGGCAAAGACACATTTTGCTCGATTAAGTTTTAATCCATGTAACTTCATCCTTTCCAAAGTTGCACTGAGAGATAGCATCAGGTTGTCGAAACCATTTGCGAAGACTAGCACGTCGTCGAAAAAATTGAGAACATTAGGAAGATCTTGTAATACAGTTTCCATTCTTCGTTGCCAGATTGCAGGAATATTTGCTGCTCCGTAAACTGCCCGAGTTGGACGAATTAGCCCATGTGTTGGAGTATTCAGCGTTGAAGCATTAGCAAATTCTTCATCAATCGTTAAATGTGTATATGCATCTGTAATATCTAGATGGCAGAATAAGTTGGCTCCTTTCATACGGTTAAACAAATGTTGGACTTTCGGTATCGGGTGTTCATCAATAACGATGCGAGGATTTAATGTAGTCTTGTAATTTCCTGTGATACGTATTTTTCCGTTTTTCTTAGCATCCACATGTGTTGTTGAGGCCCACTCAGAATGTTCTACTTTTTCGTAAAATCCCGACGCAATTTTAGCATTAATCTCTTTCGCGTATGCCTCACGTAGTGCTAATGGTATCTCTCTTGCTCGGCAAAAGACAGGTGTTGCTCCTGGCTTCAAATGTATTCTGGCAGGAGGTCCGCTTAGTTTTCCTGGTATCTCACTGAATACATCGTCATACTGGATCAGGAGTTGCTCGAGTTGAACTTTTTGTTCAGGAGTCAAACATGGCATCGCAGTAGACATTGTATGTACCTGTTCAGGATTAGAAAATATTTTAGAAAAATTTATTTCATTCAGAAATTGTGTAATCCATTCTCGACCAAAAAGTGTATCAAATTTCCCATCGACGACAAATAGATTCAATCGTCGGGTTGTCGCGCCAACTGTTGCATTAACTAAAATGCGACCAATACAATGGATACGATGACCTGTATAACTAGCAAATTGTCTGTCTGTCTGTTGCAAGACAAAATTTGGTTTAATCGTGCTCAGTACTTTTTTACTAATTATTCCGCATGGTGCTCCAGTATCGAGCTCCATTTCAAGACTGCATCCATCGATAAGTACATTAATCATTTGCTTACCTGACGGTTTGAATAAATTGACATCATGAACCTTACTCAGACGTTGCAAAACATCGATCTCCTTCGCTGATAACTCGACTTCCATTACTTGGCCAGCAGTTTGTATTGACGTCTTTGATTTGCAAACCTTGGCGATGTGACCCTTTTTTCCACAGTGATTGCATTTCGCATTCCGAAACTTGCAGTAATTACGTGAATGTGATCCTCCACAGCCTTGGCAAGACGGATGATCTCCTCGATTACCTTGTTCATATGATTCACTTCTCTGTGATGTTCTGTGGGAATTATGTTGCTTTCCTGAATTATGTGACGTTGATCTTCTTCGTGAAGACCATTTGTCATTTCTTTTGATATGTGGTTTTGCGTATCCTAATTTATTTGTCATTTCATACGTTGTTGACATTCCTGTTGACTTGACATCTACGGACGTATTATGTGTCACTTCAAGAGAGTGTGCAATTTCATATGCTTCAGTAAATGTGGCAGGCTTTTTCGCAATGATTTCATCACACATCTCGTGAGATTGAAGGCCATGTAAGAGTTGTTCAATTAACATTCTATCCATAAACTCACCATATTCACAATATGCAGCACCTTGGCGGAGTCTCAAAGTAAAATTTGCAATAGTTTCTCCCTTATGTTGCACAGGTTGGCGGAACTTGATGCTTTCGGCGAATTTATTCTTTGTCCGATCAAAATGACCAATAAGCGCGTTGCGTAAATCGTCGTATGTGACATCTTCTGGCAAGCGTGGACTGACCAAAAATTTTAACGCATTGTTCAACTCCATGCCCATATAAACACGAGCATAATTGGCATGCTGCTCTTGAGGGATGCAACTTAACTGAAGTGCCCAATCGAAGCGCTTGAAATAGTCTTCAACTGACATTTTCTCTGTTGCACGATATTCAGTCATAGAAAATGTTGGTACTTTTGCTTGTGCGACAGTTGCTCCTTTGGAAGTCTCGTTACTTCCTTCAGCGGCGACGACGTTTGCCACGGACGTCCGCATTGCATTGGTGAGCATGTTTGTGATCGCTTGTAACAATTCTGGTGGTACTTCCATCCCAATTTCAGATGGAATACGTTTCCTTTTTCCTCGAAGCTTTGACGTTTTTCTAGCTGACACAAATCACTTATTTTTACTTCTTTTCTCTTAGGGGGTGCGAATTCGTTCACTTCTGACACCACTTTTATGTTTCGGTATAATGCAGAACTTCTTTTATTCAGAACATTTATTTTTTTTATGTAAATTTTAATACAGGAAGAATACAACAACTATTGTTTTTTTCAAAACTACGCCACCTTAACATTCTCATCTCTGAGTTAATACACAACAGTGACCAAAAGGCGCCTTTGGTTTTATTTAACAAGACACATTGGCAAAGAGTAGATCGGTGAGACCACTCGTAACTCGTAAGGTGATTAACACATACATTTATGACGGTTACATTTTTGCTGCCAACTTATACAAAACAAAATATTTAAAAATGAGTGCATATCATGAGTTGAAAATAATTAAACTCAACAATGTCGCATGGCAAAATTCCGTTATCTTCGGCCATTTTTAGGTGGTTCATAAGGTGCGAAATTTGAAATCTACGGCGTGTTGCATTACTCGATTTCTACATACCGCTTCAATACATAAATGCACCTTTCTTCAATTTTCTATTTTGATCAACGAATAAAAATAGAAATGAAAACCGCGTGAAATCATTCGATTAGCAGTATACTGCATTTCATAACCTCATAACATAATCAAGTGTTTGATGGATAAACGACTAAAACAATGGCGGAATGAGAAACGGCGGGAATGTCTAGCCTTCGTATCTGCATTAATGTGTGATAAGACTTTATTTCAGTTAAAAATCTGGCAACAACAATTAGATGTAATTTAGCCGCCTAAATTTTTTTTAACTGACCGTTGTTTTTTACCCAGACAAAAAAAAAACAGTCAAAACGGTAAAATATATTTTTTTGTTTTTTAATGTGATTTTCGTAATGCACTATTTATTCTGATCATTTTAAACCAAATACTTACTCCTTCTGTCCCAATTTAGTTGTCACATTTGGTGTTTTTTCTTAAGTATTGGTAAATGAAATACTATGTCATTTCATTTACCAATATTAAATTATGGCTACAAACAGCAGGAATAACTTCATCAATTTTTTCTTAAGATTATTGATAAATTAAATTTAATCCGGGAACTAAAATGTTACAATTAACTACCCATATGATATCTTCAAATCACATCATTGGTGAAATTTGATTGCCATTTATTAGTAACAAGAAGGCTGGAGTCAAATTGCGAAAAACGCATAATTTTTAGAGTGCACCCGCTGTAACTTCTGTTCTGCGATCAAGATGTCGAACATAACTAATTCTACAAGAAAAGTTATCAAAAAACGTGAAATGACCAAGACCACGCGACATTGCCTTAATATTACTCTTACTTAAATTTTATGAGTTCAGAATACACAAATGTATAAAAACAATCCAAATTATTGCAAAATAAAGGGAAATTCTTTTGTAAAATTTGTTAAAATAAATTACAGTTTCTATTTACGTGCGTTTCTGTGTTTTAAATATTTTTATTGCCAATTTTTACAAATGTGACAACTAAATTGGGACAGAGGAAGTATGTCTTTGCTCAAATTTTAATTAAAATAAGTAATTTTACATTACTTCGCTTGATATTAGGTTGTTCGGAAAAAAAAGTCGTTTTCTTTTCGACGTGGCTAAACGTCCGCCGGCGGAACCATTCATTGTATTTCGAAATTCCACCGTCCGGCGCATTTAAATAATCTTAGCCCACAATTCCGCCGAAAATTCAACTGATTTGCGCACGTACGGCGGAACACTGCTTTAAAAAGTAATAATGCCGCCAGACGGCGGACTTTATCTAATAAAATGCTTAATCCGCCGTTCTGTCGCTGTAATGTTAAAGTAACTATTAACAATTTGGCATCTGGTAGACACTATTATTTATGTACAAAAGAGCCACGGACGACATAAAAAATGAGCACACTTATATGCTGTAAATGGGTGTTTCACAGTGTTGCCACAGAAATTCACTCATTTATCGCTACATCAAATGTCAAAATGTCGCTATTTTATCGCTACTTTAAAATTACCTTTCTTGCACGTCGAAAACGTGCAGGAGCAGTATAAAGAATGCACGTAAATTGCGGTATAGAAGGTATAGCAGTATTTTTACAAAGAGATCATAAAAATGAATCATCGAAACGCCTCTTATCAACTCTTTTTACGGATCCTCGAGTCCACGTTGACTAATTTACACTCTCTCGCGTGTAATAGAAAAATACATTGAAACAAAAATTCCGTTTATACTTATTATTAGCCAATTACGTTGCAAAATCGAGAAGTTATGCCCAATAGCTAATAGTATTAATCTTTGATCTATCTTTTTCTACCATATTTAGAACCGTAAATAGCTTATTCTTTTCTTTCATTGAGATTGACTGAATGCAAAGCACCGCAAAGCATTGTTATTATTTAGCGGTAACGTGGCTTCTTTTGGAAAGTCTACATTGTGAAGCAGCTTCTTGATAAGGTGCATGCTACTATAAATACATATAAAACATAAGTATGACTGCCAGTGCCACGCGTATACGGCATTTCACCTTGCATTTTTGTCTGTTGAGGAATTCACTGAATTGGAAACTGCTGTTTAGAAAAAAATATTTTATCTATTTATTTTCCATTCATCTAAAATTAAATTAATTTACTTCTTGACTGTAAAAGTCGCTACAAATTCGTGAAATTATTTATTTTGCCGCTACGTCTCACATAACGCAAGAAATCGCTATTTTCGCGACAAGTCGCTACGAATGGCAACACTGGTGTTTCAGAAAACTGTAGCATTGGTGTCGAAATTAATTTTTTCTACTTTGCGTTCACAATGAACTCATTGTGACACCAAAAAACAGTTTCACAATGAAGCTCATTGTGACACTGTTTTTGGGGAAATTTTAGTCATTTTTAATTGAAAATATTTAATAGATTTTACAAAATAACTCAGTATTTATTTGTTACTTAACAATATACTCACAATGAAGCTGGATAAGAAAAATTAATAACTTGTTAATGTGACTTTTGATTAAAACGAAAGGTTTTCAGTGTTGCCACGCATTACAACTAAAATTCCCCATATACTAAGAAGATCCAATATTTTTCATATTTTTGTTCAATAAGTGACGCAAAGTAGAAAAAATAGTATATTATACACGTTTCACAAGAGGCATTGTAGCACTCGTTCCGTTGGGCCACTCCTAGCTCGCTACGCTTCGCTAGTCGTGCCCCAACCCCACTCGTGTTACAATAAGCCTTCTTGTGAAACTTGTATAATAATATACTATTACAAACAAATTTATTTACTATGATCACACTGCTGTGGAGATCACTACAAACTGAATTAGAAGTGTTATTTACATTACTAAAAAAATCCTGCTAAAATTTGTCCTCATTTTTTCTGTCGTCATTGGTACGTTGTACGTTTACTTCGAAATTATATATGAAATTGTTAAATATAAAAAAGAAAAAGAGATATTAATGGATCTGTATACAGGGTGTAACTTTAATGAGGGGACAAACTTCAAGGGCTAGTTTCTCACGCCAAACATGAAGAAAAGTTCTGTAAGCGGGGACTTGGGGGTGAAGAATAATGACTATCCCCCGTAATTATCCCTTCTTACTGGGTAGTGTAATTTTACAGGTTAAAGTAAATGGGTTGATTCACATATGAAAGAAAGTGGAATTATTTGGTTTATCGCTGCCACCACCAGACTTAGAAGGAAAGGGGTCCGGTCCCTCTTTAAATTTAGATTAAACATATTGACATTACATCTCCCATTTACTGAAAACTTCGGAGGAGGGCTCTTGGGGTTGGAACTGTGTAAGCGCGTCTTATTTCCTCAAACTAAACTACTAGAAGTGAAAGACGAGGACTAGTTTAAAATAAAGTGTATTAACAAGTTTAGTATTACCCCCGAGAAAGGGGTGAAATTTCTGGTAGATACATACATCAACAAAGGGAAATATAATTGGCAAATCACCTACCAGATAGGGGTGATATGAAAGGAGAACCCAGCAACGGGGAACCTCGGGTCTCTGGTCGTCCTTCCTCTAAACGGGGTTCTATGGGCCTCTTCCTAGGGGAGAGGGTTGTCTTGGCCTCACAACACCCACTTTTCACCTCCGGCGTTAAGCAATTTATTTAATTTCTAGATAGAGTGCGCGACCACTCATTTATATAACCAAAAGGAAAATTAATTTCACAGGAATGTTTTTCAGAAAACACCACGGGGTCAGTTAGAAAGAAACTTAACGTTCGTTCAAGGCGAGGGTCAAACGAACATTAAGTCTGTTTGTTATCCTGCACTGGTGTGCACTAGTGTAACACTTTTTTTACGAAATATACTTTAATGAAGCCTAAATTCATTGATAATGTATTAATACGAATCATACTCATTCATACTGACATACCACACAAACATTTCAAGTTGCATTAAAGAGTATTTTGCGAAAAAGTACGCATTGGTGTACACCAGTGCAGGATAACAAACAGACCTATTATCTCGTAATTTCGTAATTCTTTTCCTCCCGCGGGATGATTGTTTTATGTATAAACAAGTTCCTCTTGAGAGGAGCTGCCCTCTCAGTTATCCGTTGGAATTTCTGGTTAAATTTCAAATTTTGGGCACCGAAGTGACTTAAGTTGCCTACCCTCGAGGCATGGTTTGACGCGGTTCTTTCGCCCGTTATCTGAACTCCGAGGTCACTTTCTCTCCCAAACGGATAATTTGAGCCGGTGATATATTTGTTTATTTTAGTCTTATCGAATGGCTTTCAAAGGGATGTTTTGGCTAACGCATCAGAGCACTCGTTTATGTTAAGATTAAGTTCACATTCTTTTCGCATGGTTCGTTCGAGAATTAAATTTTATTAAATTGAATTTAGGAAGGAAACTTTCGGCCGTTTACAGTTCATATAAACATATGTCCGCAAACGCATAGTTTTTGAGATACAGTCGGGTATATTCCATGTATCAGTGATTAATAAACACTGAATTATGCGCATGTGCGGTCGCTTTTAACCACTTTTTAAACATTTTGCTATTCCACAAGCGCAAATGACATTGAAAAGAAGGATATGCAATTACGTTCAGTGATTATATTTTACAAATGAAGTTAACTAATGTTTAAAATTGTAAAATAACCACCTTGTGCTTATGAAATACGTCTTCAATAAATGATTTAAAAGCAGTGGTTAAGAAGTTATTATTAAGCACAGTGTTAATAAAGTGACAAATGTAAGGCCGGCCGAAATTACCAACATAATTTTTTTTTTCAGTACTATTAAAATGTGGTAACGCGTATACATAAATTTAAGTAATCAAAACGCTCACCATTTCCTTTGGCTACCGGCCACCGTTCGCTACCATCACCTCCCATTGACATGGTGCGTTCATGCAACAATAAGATGTGTTTACAATCATTTGTAACTGACAACAGTTATTTACTCACCGGGGACCCCAGTTCCCTGGCCCCAACGGTCTGCACAACCTCTTGGTCAATTCACAACTCAATCTAGTGCCTCTATCATCGCTCCTGATGATGTCCAACCTTGGGCCTTTATTATCATATCTGTTGCTCTTTCATAAACTATTGCTCTGAAACGTTATTTCCAGAAACACACGCCACATGCAACACAGATAGCCTCAATGACATGCAAACATACTCTACCCTACGTCTTTGTCATCTCCGACCCGTGGATTCTCTACCACCAATCCACTCTTCCGCCAGGTGGCACCAATCAACGTCAACGTGGTATCTCACCAGGTTACGTCCCCTCCACCTGGCACGTAGGGGTGGTGACAATTTAATAACCTCAGGGCTCCCAATCCGCTGCATCGGGTCCCTAAGGGGTCACCATGGGACCGTGAACAGTACGTCGTTCACTCTCGGTAGCGCTTTCCACCTTGTTAGTACGATTTCCCTTACGGAGTAACCACTACTCATGCAAGTGACGTCACAATCCCTACGCCACCGTGGTTACCCCAGTCGACCTACTGGCTAATGGTCAGGTGATGCAGCACCTGCCACGACAACCGAGCCTCACCCGGGGAAATAGCTTCATTCATACACCATGCAGGAAATACTTTAAGCTAATTCTCTACATATCATGCATTAGCTACAATTAATAACTTATCTCTAGGTACCGCCTTCCTGCTTCTACCAGAGTAGCGCACAATACTTTCCGAACACACCCTGTATACGCACGTCACGAATATAATACACGCGTACTATGCAATTAACGCGAGTTGCGCGTTGCAAGCGCTAGTTACAAGTTGCAAGTTGGCCAACCATGCGCATGTATTAATTAATTATTTTCCGCACCTTTCTATCGTATTAATTAACACCGCAAGCTCTTATTAATGTGCCTATCGTTTTCGTATCGTAAACTTCACTGTGACGATTTTCAAAGCATACCTGTGGTGCCCGAAACTGTTTATTGTTTACATAATCTCAAGAAGGCTCAGCATACCACTACAGTAGTATTACTGGGGCGGTGACGGATCACCTTCAAATGACCTCTAGGTGGATGGTCATGTCCTCTGCCGCGACCGCTAAAAAAGGAAGGTCATGAGTTCTTCAGAGAATATAGGTCAATGACCAGAAGGTCTTCACGTGTCTTCTTCGTGTCTACAATGACCAGAAGCTGTTGACTAGGGGTGTGGTTGTACTTCAGGGTGTTTTGAAAGAGGTGAATGACCGATTTTTATTTTTTTTTTAATATGTATAGACGCAGGGTGAGCCTTCATCGTGCAACGGGATTATATCTAGAAGGAAGCTGTGTGTGTTTCTTCATGCAGAAATCTTTTTTTTTATTTTTAAGTCAATGAACTTTGATAATGCAAACTTTGCGGAAATAGTCTGAGGAATTTCTCGAACGCTCGAAATACCTTTATCGTTCTCGTGTGTCAATGAAATTGCAAATTTGCAAACATATTTATAGCAAGGTGAACGATAAAATATATTTTGTGAATGTATTGATTGATTTTACATTTATTTTTCTGTAGATATTACAAGAAAATAATTTTAAGAATGTATGGCAAAGAACTTTCTTCTCAAGAAAAGGTGAAATAATTTGTTGACATGTACATACGAACAGGTCTTTGTAGTTTTCGTTTTATTTTATTTTATTTTATTTTTATCGTTGGTATTCTTTTGCTGCAGACCGAAAAGTTTGAGGTTAATAAACTTCGATAATGCAAATTTTACAGAAACAGTATCTAAACGAAAAAATTTGCAAGCGCATGTATTTTTAGAATACATTATATTTTCATAATTAAGGCAGGTGAAACTGCAATTCTTTGCTATTAGTAGTAAGAAGGACGATAAAAACGACATTTCTTTTTCTTTAAGAGTAAATTTGTTTATTTATTTGTCTACAACTGAATAATACAAAAATATCAATAATTTAAAATTCCCTAAGGTTGAACTTGAATTATTTTAAAGGTAACCGTACGTCAAATTGAAATGAAATTTAACACTATCTACATATTACATTTGTTGTAATTATTTTTATTATTATTATTATTTTTTCTCGTTAATGCAAATTTTAATAGACTTCTTAGTTTACAGTAGTAGTCCTGTTCTTGTTCTTGGTTTTCTTTTTCTTCTTCTTCTTCTTCTTCTTCTTCTTCCTCTTCCTCTTCCTCTTCCTCTTCCTCTTCCTCTTCCTCTTCCTCTTCCTCTTCCTCTTCCTCTTCCTCTTCCTCTTCCTCTTCCTCTTCCTCTTCCTCTTCCTCTTCCTCTTCCTCTTCCTCTTCCTCTTCCTCTTCCTCTTCCTCTTCCTCTTCCTCTTCCTCTTCCTCTTCCTCTTCCTCTTCCTCTTCCTCTTCCTCTTCCTCTTCCTCTTCCTCTTCCTCTTCCTCTTCCTCTTCCTCTTCCTCTTCCTCTTCCTCTTCCTCTTCCTCTTCCTCTTCCTCTTCCTCTTCCTCTTCCTCTTCCTCTTCCTCTTCCTCTTCCTCTTCCTCTTCCTCTTCCTCTTCCTCTTCCTCTTCCTCTTCCTCTTCCTCTTCCTCTTCCTCTTCGTCTTCGTCTTCGTCTTCGTCTTCGTCTTCGTCTTCGTCTTCCTCTTCCTCTTCCTCTTCCTCTTCCTCTTCCTCTTCTTCTTCTTCTTCTTCTTCTTCTTCTTCTTCTTCTTTTCCTTCCTCTTCTTCAGAATTAGCATGATATGTAATAAACGTTTTACAGAAGCAAAAAAAAGCTTCCCATTTGCTACAATATATACTCATTGTTATTCTATTTAAACTGTTGTAAAATGTTAAGTATACTGATAGATATAAACAATAAATAATAACAACAAGAAATATATTTCCTTAATATACTTTTATTAAGCTGTGTATCCCCACGGTATAGTATCAGTAAATAAATAATTGACAATTCTTTTATCATCAGATGGACTTAATGCAACTTTCTTTTGTGCAAGTGTGTATACGGTATGTTTAATTGATCGTATTGAATTTTGTACTGTGTCAAGACTAGAATTATTAAAGAGGCATTGATAGTAATCTTCAAATGTAAATTTTTTCAGTGATGAATTTTTCACACCTTTAGCTTTTTTTATAATACCAAAATTGATTAAAAATTTATTAATCTCTTCTTCACTTAGTTCTTTACATTTATTTTTTATCACTGTCTCGTTTACCAATAATTTTATTGAATACATTTTGGATCGCAAACCAATGAATTCAGTTAAAATTTGACCGTTATTTTCATCTTTCATTAAACCTAACACTTTCTTATTTGCTGGTGGAATGTTATACATATTTTCAGGAGGATAATCTGAAGTATCGAATCTGTGCAAGTCTTCTTTTATGTGCTCGTAAATATTTTCATTAAAGAAATGGTATATCAAAGAATCTGTATCTGTGTACAATAATTTTGCAGCATCCTTAAATTTTTTCTTAACATAATTATAGTGAAAATCATATAAAAATATTTTTGAGATGTCGAGAATTGTAAATCCAACATATATAGGTTTATTAAATTTAATCTCTAATTTTTTCATTTCAATTAAAATCATATTCTCTGCAATGATCGTACAACTATGAAAATTTGATTTGGAAATATAATAATTTGCTCCATACCTTCCTGACCATTTGGTCACTAATTTGATATCTTTATGTTTTCTAACGTTCTCCATTGTTTTTCCAAAAACAGCATTATTCATTAATTTAAAAAAATTCTTTTCAAATTCGTTTTTACTTTTTTTCCGGCATTCAGTGTTTAAATCTATATACTTTTTCATCCAGCATAATTGACGAAATTTAAGTATTCGATGAACTTTTTTTATTTTAATCCCCAAGTCCATAGCTTGTTTGAGGTTTCTATAATGAATTATATATTTTTCCTTATCATATAAGGTAGTTAAGAGTTTTGGAATTTTAGATGTAGATGTCGGAGGAATTAAATGTTCTGGACAAAGAGGTAAATCTTTATGTATTTTATGTAATTCTTGTGGATAATGCAGATCTACTTCCAAAATATAACCAAATTGATTATCGTCTGGAACATCTAGAATATTTATCGAATACACATCAATCCACTCAAATTCTCCCGTAGGTAAAGCTTGTGACATTCCTGCTCCATATAGATTATTTACATCAAAATACATTAAATAAGAAATCGCCTCGTTCGGATGAAATTTATCTTTCATATATTCATTATTTGCTTTACCATAACGGTTTGAACATTGTGAAATTCCTCCGCGAATACCTCTCTCAATAAACATAATTTTATCGATATCTGTTAATAATTCTAATTCAACTTGAGTTATTTTTAACATCGCATCGAAAGCTAAACCTGGAGCGGTGAAATATTGTGCTGGATCTAATTGATAAGTTACTAAAGAGCCAAATCTAAAGTTTTCAAAGATATCAGCTAAAAGTAATACATCTGTTTTTAAATAAAGTTTAGCGTACGATTTAATATCTTCAATTTGAAAGGTTTGCCATACTTTAAGAGCATGTTCAGAGTCTTCTGTATTAATTGTACTATCATTGATACTGCTAAAGAATGATTCTCGACCAGGTAATTCTCTTTCCTCGAATTTTTCCCAAGTGTGAACGTATTCATATGGAAATACACCTTTCTTTTGCAGCAATTGAAATTCTAATTCATTTTTACAGTGTTTTCTTGTAATAATTTTTTGATCTTCGGTAAGGTACGATGATAACTTATCTATGCTACTAGCCATAAAACGAAATGAATCTAAAAATCTAAAATTAATATTTGTGTTTTTAATATACTTAAGTGAAAGATATGTATCGTTCTTTATTTATTGGTAATAAATTAATAATACCATCAATTTCTGTACTCAGCATTTTAATTATAAAGTGCCTGTCGTACCCTGATAAATTGTGAAAGAATATGGGTATGAAGCGATTATTTTTATAATTTAAATTGCAAGGTGTGCTATGAGCTGCTCCACGATATCTACCGCTAAGATGACAATGATCTTTTACTTTAATATCCTGCAATTGAAACGATTTAGAACAAATGTGACAGTGAGTGGACATTTGAAAATTTATTTCCTCTTCATTCGTTAATTTTAAAGAAATAGTCTCTGAAAATATAGTATCGATCTTAGTAGCAATTCTTTTAAGTTCTTGACCCAGCCAAACTTGACAATCTCTGCCTGTATATAATTTAAACTCAGAAAGAGAATCATCGTACGCACATTTAAGATAAAACGCAATACTAAAAGGCACATGCCTTTGATATTTTCTAGTTTTAACAGTCGCTGAATTATCAATATATTTCTCAAGAATACATTCTAAATCTGCATAAATTACAAAGGAAACTTTCTTTTTATTTTTAAAATTTTTAAATTTTAAAAGTTTTTCGTTGTGAGTCGGTAATGTAATTTTACATTTATTTAAAATTTTGCATTCATTTAAATGTTTTTGTAAGGATTCTTGCGATTTAAAGTGGTTTAAACAGCGCTCACAAAACCATTTCTTGTGTGATAAATTTCCCATTTGTTTGCATAACAATCGCGATAAATTTTTAATGAGAGCAAAATTATATGTTCTTTTACGTGAAATGTTAATGACCTCCGATTCATGCTTATAGGTGTCAGACGGTAACATAAGCAAATTTATACAAGGTGAAAAGCTGTATTTACTAAGAGTCAACGGATATATTTCAGTTTTATTTATTGTATATACATTAATGGACAAGTTATTCATTTTTTCAAATTTAGGTATATCTTCTAAACAAATAGGAAAATTAATATTTTCATATTTTAAAACTTCACTGAAATGAGGATACGATGACACTTTACATACATTTTTATTTGCAGGGTAGAGATGTGCTGTAACTGACCATAAGAAACAATATTCATCAAAATTTTCAATATTTAATACAGCAGTTTTTTTCCTAATGAATGGAGGCATACTAACGTATGTGGAAATGCCGCAATTTATGGGTGTATAATTATTAATGTTGACTTTTAAGCTTAAAATTTCGAATAAAGCCCACCCTGAATCACGTTCTTGAAATTTTTTTAAAAAAAGTTTTGTTAATTGTTTTGTTAAAATATTATTTTTTACGAATTCTAAATACCAAGTTTTTAAGTTGGTATTGTAGTCTATTACGCGATTTTTTGTATTAAAATATTTAATATCTGTGTTACCACTGCTAGGTTTAATGAAATTTGCTGTGAAAATAACATTTACTTTAAGAAGAGATTTTTTTAATTCATTTTTAATTTTGATTGAAAAACTCCTAAATGCCTTATCAAGAAACTCATTTGGTTCCTTAATGTTTAAGTTTGCAATTATTCCGGTTCTAACTCTATTATTAAAACAGGAATCCATGTCTTGCCACAATAAATTTTTCAGTGCAGATTTTTTCGAGTTATTAAATTTAAGTCTCAACTGATGTTTTAAATGCTCATTATAATATTTTAACAAAGCCAAATTGGATTCAAGTTTTGAATATGTCGGAGCGTTTTTTTTTTTGTACATTTGGGTCAAAATAGTAATAACGTTAAACAGAGCATACCTCGTTCTGATAAACACTCGTTCGCTGGTTAGTCCCTTCTAGTCTTCTCTCTCTCTCTTCATCTCGCTTATCGCGCATACGATGCATCATGAGAAACGGATACACATACAACAAACAATGCGATTTACATCGGATGTCCCAAAATACATCAAATACTACTCACCGGGGGGCCTTCGTGCCCCCGCGGAAATCCAACGGTGCATCTAGTAGCAACCATTCCCTCACATTGATAATGGACACTACGGAAGTTATCCTTGGACGTTGACTTCTTATCTTCGCATGCATTAACCCCACATTCACCTGTAATTCGGAAACCCACCCACCCGATGGATATTAGCATACCTTGCCTCCTAAGCTTACGTTCTTAGGATCAGTTGATGCCACTGATCGCGTAAGTGTCAGCACACTCCGTTTCCGATCCAGTGCAACATCATGTCATGTTAGACCATTCTGGAGCACAATGCTTCAGCAGGTCAGGAATACAACCAACTGAATTCCCATTCACAATGAATATGGAATACCAGATGACTGTTTCGCCGACACCGTGCACTTCATCAGTGGTGCTGACCACTGCGGCAAGTCACACACGGGGCCGTATACTGGTGGCGACATACCCCCTGCAATGCTCCGGATCATCGGAAACAGGACGATATTCGCTATATTAGAATAACTCCAACTCATCGATGATCCTCATTGCCAATAACATAAACAGGGTATACCGCGATACTACTCCTGCCAGAACATTGCCTTCTCAGGGCAATACTCTGCAGCCACCCTATAAGTCACACATCCCGTCACTTTGACGCGTAACACACGCGCTTTTCCGACCGTTCTCAGTCCGCATCACGAGAAGAACTGTCCTGCCTCTCGTCTTAATATTTTACGTTCCCTCGGCTAGGCTTATCGTCAAAACATAAACAAACATCCCCTGATATACAGATATTTATTAAGCATTTTAAATTACAAGCTAACTCATTCCTTAAAAATAATTTCAGCTACGACATTCGGCCAACCTGCGAAAATTCTCGCCCTCGAGAATACTCCACTAAAACGAGCTAATATTACGAAGTCAAATTAAATTTAGGGCAAAACTAGTAAAGTATAAAGGATAATAGTAACTAGAAATAATGAAATTAGAATTTAGACTTATACATATTAATCAATATATCTCAACCGGACGCCCAAACAAAAAATTTTTAATTCGTACCCAAACCTAAATATCTTAATTTAACGTAAAAATCAAAATCTAAGCCTACAGATCAATTCACTTATGCATTCTATTTGTTTTTATTCTATATCACTATAATATGGCACACCGTCACTGTTATCATCACTACTGTCACTGGTGTCCGAAATATTTCGCGAAGATGGCCAAAGTTTCATCCTATCTACCGCTACAATGTTATTATACTGTTTTTGTTTACGCACTGCTTCTGGCATATCTACAACTCGGTAACGATTATTAGGAAACACTTCTTTTACCTGCATAGGCTCTTCATACTTAGGCAACAGCTTCCGACTAGTCCCTTCGCTGTGTGTGGCCTTGCGTATCATCACGAGTTCATTGACACTATATTTATGGGGTGCTTTCCTTTTTGCATCATATGCCTGTTTCTGTAATTCCTGGGCCCGTTTTATTTTCGCATGAGCTTCGTCCCGTATAGTTTTCAAATCTGTCATCGCTTCGCTCAATTGAATTTCTGCGAGAAGTACTGCCTCGCTTGGCGGTCGCGGCTTATAACCAATCAACATCTCGCTCGCGGTTCGTCCCGTAATGCGATGAACAGTATTGTTTATTGCGAATTGTACTTCGGCAACATGCTTATCCCAAGAATTTGATTCTCCTTTCGCGCGCAAACTGTCTGTAATTGTTTTGTTGAATCGTTCAACTTGTCCATTTGCGCGAGGCGTTGCGACAGCGTTTAATATATGTCTTATGCCATATTCTTTACAAAATTTTTCAAAAGATTTTGACGTGAATGCCGTTCCACGATCACTTATAATTCGTGTCGGGACTCCATACGTATTGATTAAACTCAGTAATGATCTGGTGACATATTTGGTTTTTGTAGATCGGACCGCATTCAAAATTAAGTATTTTGTAAAGGCGTCTACGATTACTAGCAAATAAACATTCTTTTTAGATGTTTTCTCAAATGGTCCGAGGTGGTCTATGTGTACTGTGTGAAACGGAACAGGTATTTTCTCTATCGGATTCAGAAAACCAGGCTTTTTACCGGATGGTGTTTTGTTATATAGACATGGCACACAACACGAAATGTACTTTTCTACGTAATTGCGCATATTCGGAAACCAATAATTTTCGCATAATTTTCGTAATGTTCTTTCGATCGAAAAATGTCCCATTGCATCATGTGTACTGTGCAAAACATTTCGACGCATTCCCTTCGGAACAACCCACTGTACCCCGTTGGCAGTGATCCTATAAATTCGTCCGTTACGTAAGGCATAATGTTTGTAAACATTCCGCTCGTATTCACTTACGGGAGGCTTTGTAAGAATTTTCTGAATTTCTATTAATTTTAAGTCTGTTAGCTGGGCAGATAAAACCCAGTCGGCCGGTTCTATTCGCAATACATTCACACTCTCGGCATCACTTGTGCAAGGGTTGCGACTCAGCGCATCTACATGGTCCATCCTTTTACCTGACCGATATTCTATTTCAAAGTTATATTCTTGTAGCGTCAGCCACCATCGCGCTATTCGCGGTATTAATTCTTTCTTAGTCGCGGATTGTTTTAACGCATTACAGTCGGTCACTACTTTAAATTTAAGTCCAATCAAATATACCCGAAACTTTTTCAAACTCTCGACTACGGCTAGTGTTTCTAGTTCATACGAATGATATCTAGATTCGCAATTTGAAGTCTGTCTACTGTAATAAGCAACTGGGTGTAATTGTGTATCTACTTTTTGCAACAAAATTCCGGCAAGACCGTCTTTACTAGCATCCGTATGCACTTCGGTTTCCGCGTTAGGATTGTAAATTGACAGAGTCGGTCGCGTCACCAAGGCGTTTTTCAATTTTTCAAATGCATGCTGTTGAATTACATCCCATGACCATTTTCTGTCCTTTTTCGTCAACACGGTTAACGGTCGGGCGATCACCGCGTAATCTTTAATAAATTGACGAAAATAGCTTGTTAAACTAAGGAATTGTCTCACCTGTCGGACACTACTGGGCGTCGGGAATTCACTGACACACTTTATTTTGTCAACACCAGGTCGCACACCTTTGTCGGTCACTTCAAAACCTAGGTAACTGACACTATTAACTAAGAAAACACATTTTTTAATATTAAGAGTGAGTCCTTCTTGTCTCAATGTCTGTAGCACTATTTCTAAATATTTACAATTGGTTTCAATATCTTTTGTGGGGATTAGAATATCGTCCAAATACACAGCGGCCATATCTCGGCAAGGAGCTAATACCTTGTTGATCAATCTTTGAAAAACACTCGGTGCATTAGCTAATCCAAAAGGCATTCGGTTATATTCGTAATGTCCTTCTGGAGTACTAAAAGCTGTGTACGCTTTCTTCGGCCACAGGTATTTGATGATAACCGGAAGTCATGTCCAGGCTTGTGAAATATTTACAGCCTTGCAACCGATCGATTTGATCATCAATACGAGGTAAAGGGTATCGATCTTTGATTGTCATCGAATTTAACTTTCGGTAATCGACACACATTCGAGCATCGCCGTTTTTCTTTTTGACGAGAATTACTGGCGAAGAAAATGGCGAGTCGGATTCACGAATAATTTCATTCGTCAACAGATCTTTAACAATGTCTCGTACTATTGCTTTTTCTTGATGAGCTAAACGGTAAGGTCGATATGAAAACGGAACATCATTGTTTAAATTTATTCGCATCTCTAATGATTTTGCTTTCCCAATTTGCGATAAGTCCGATGCAAAGCAGTCACTATAATTTTGTAAAATATCAATCAATTTCTTTCGATCTGCGTCAGATACGTCACCGATTTTTATTTCTTTCACAGGCAGTGGCGGTGCGGTAGCCGCGGTCAATTGTAACACTTGCGTGTCCGCATCCGTCGTTGCTTCTTTACACGGCCACCCCCGCGCTATTAGGGTGCTAGCTTTAAATTCTAAGTCCCTGTCCGAGATATTTACTACAGGTAGCCAAACATCTTCGATTTTATTAACACGCAACACTGTACGCGGTATGGCGTATTCACTACCCGGTTTTGCTCGCAAAGCGCTATCAACAAACACATCCCCGACATATTTCACCTGCGATCGCACTTTAATGTTACCGGCGTAATTTCGCGGAATTATAGTATCACCATCACATAACAATGCCACCTTATATACTTTCTTTTGGGGTTGATCCGCGCACGAGAAGGTCAATGTTTTACTGTCTTTGACAACAAAAATATCCGGTAGCTCAGTAAACGGCTGTCCAAGCAACAACGGCACATCTTGCATGTCATCAGACACGACATATGCTGAAATATCCTTTTCGATGTTATCAATTTTTATTTTGAATGTTACGCATCCTTGCGTGTTGACTTGTCCAGCTCCGTAACCCCTTACACATATTTAGTTATTTGTATCAGTGGGCAGATGCAATTTATTAGCAACCTTACTTTGAATTAAATTACATTGACTTCCCATGTCAACAAATGCTACCGATTCATACTTGTTTATTAATATTTTCTTAAAATATTTATTATTCCCGGACTCCTGAACTAGTCACAAGCGTCTTTCCTGGGGTTTCGACTTTGTTTTTGTAGGGCATGCAATTGAGAAATGACCTACTTTCCCACAGGTATAACATGTGTTTGCCTTATTTTGAGGGCAGCTCTGGCGCTTATGTCCGAATCTGTTACAATTAAAACATTTTATCTTTTCCGAGTGCGATCGTCTACCTGCCTTTACCGAGATGTATTTGAATACGAATAGTCGCAAATTTTTAAAAAGGTCAGAAGGCTTTCGGGTTCCTTATAATTACTTGCAGTAGCAGCTGCCTTGATTTATTGGTCAAGAAATCAAAATACAAAGAAACTAATCGACACCGATCGTTTACCTAACAATGTGATTTCAAGTACGCGTCGAGGTAATCTAAAATCAAAACTTTTCTCGCTTAAATACACAAAGTCGAAACTTCGATGTCTGATTATTTATTTAATGCCCTTTCTTAAGCACATTGAAAGAATGAAATAGCTCAAATTTCAGCCTAATAAATTGTACCCCCTATTTCGTTTGTATACGTTGTGTTATAGCCATAACCCAAATAAGCAAAGGAATTTTGTTTCCACTCAAACCATCGTTTCCAACTACGATAAAGCCAGCTCATTATTTAAAAAAAATAAACTACGGGCGACAGTCTCCTGTGAACCAAACACTTAAGTCTTTCATAAACATTGGAACGAACGTTTATCAGATTCAATGCCGAAGTTTCTAAAATTGCGCCCAATTTTGGATCCTCGACGCTATCGCAGAACAAATTGTTTACAGACCCCACACCTGACTGATGTCGGAGCGTTTTTTTTTTTGTACATTTGGGTCAAAATAGTAATAACGTTAAACAGAGCATACCTCGTTCTGATAAACACTCGTTCGCTGGTTAGTCCCTTCTAGTCTTCTCTCTCTCTCTTCATCTCGCTTATCGCGCATACGATGCATCATGAGAAACGGATACACATACAACAAACAATGCGATTTACATCGGATGTCCCAAAATACATCAAATACTACTCACCGGGGGGCCTTCGTGCCCCCGCGGAAATCCAACGGTGCATCTAGTAGCAACCATTCCCTCACATTGATAATGGACACTACGGAAGTTATCCTTGGACGTTGACTTCTTATCTTCGCATGCATTAACCCCACATTCACCTGTAATTCGGAAACCCACCCACCCGATGGATATTAGCATACCTTGCCTCCTAAGCTTACGTTCTTAGGATCAGTTGATGCCACTGATCGCGTAAGTGTCAGCACACTCCGTTTCCGATCCAGTGCAACATCATGTCATGTTAGACCATTCTGGAGCACAATGCTTCAGCAGGTCAGGAATACAACCAACTGAATTCCCATTCACAATGAATATGGAATACCAGATGACTGTTTCGCCGACACCGTGCACTTCATCAGTGGTGCTGACCACTGCGGCAAGTCACACACGGGGCCGTATACTGGTGGCGACATACCCCCTGCAATGCTCCGGATCATCGGAAACAGGACGATAAATAATTTTTAATGTCCTTGTTCTTTAAATATTTCTTAATTAAAAAAATATGTTTCTTTATAAACTGAATCCATTTTAAAAAATCTCCTTTTGTCTTTATCAGCCTGCATACTTGGCCGGGGTCGAATACGTTCCCGCTAATCTCCACTAATCCCTAGATGAAAAATTTGAGGGCCGGATTCGTTCCGTGTACAGGGTCGAGTTCGTTCCCAGGTCATTAGGCATGTCTATTAAAATAATATCTACTGAGTAGAAAATGTGTTAATTAAATTCAATATTAAAATCAGAATGTACAATATCTATACCAAGTTAACTTTATTTTTTTCGTATAAATACATAATGAAGAACATTCATAATTTTATAAAGTTGCGCTTAAACTACTATCATACTATACTTAACTAACTTACTTACTATGACTACTCTATGCTAACTTACTTACTATGACTACTCTATGAGGCTTGTTTGTGCGGTGTAATACGACAGCGCTTTAACAAATTCAAAATTAGTTATTTTACCTAACTTAACTTCTTCCAGTTTTTTAGTCAATAATTCCTGTTTACGTAGAAGATGTCTGTCATAAACTGCAGGAATAGCAAGCACACTTCTTTGCTTAATATAAGAATCTATTTGGAAATTAAGTAATACAGATACAAAACTAAAAATGCTAGGGTGAGGACTATAAAAACATGAATTAAATTTGGAATGAAATGATTCACAACAATTGGTTGTTTTGTGCCTTGAAATGGATTTCTCAGCCCACATAGAAGGAGGAAATAGACTCTCTTCTGAAATATAGTTTTCCACTAAATAATCTACAAATTTAGTGACATCTTCATTTTCTGGTTGAATTGCTGCAAAGTCAATGGCGAGACAGTCTCCAACTTCCTCAGGACTTAAATATTGCAACCCAAATAGATGTCTCAAGAACTGGGATATTTCCGAGTTTCTCCTGCTGTATTCTGTAGCAAGACCAAGTTTTTGAATCTTTCTGTACCTGTGGGTATAATATAATACGATTTATTACGTAATTTTCTATTTTTTTAATAACTTACCATGCTTGGCCTAGATGAAATCTACATCCTTGTATAATAGTATGCGGTAACATTTCTCTTACACTTTTGTGAATTGCCACCTCGAAATCAATAGTAGCAGTAACAGGTGAAAATGAAATCTTTAATTTGGAACACTCATCTTTCAAGTGTTTTAGTGCACGTGAATAGGTTCTCGCAAGTTTATCTGGCAGTAAAAAAAAGCAAAGTGGAACATAGTGTCCATTCTTTAATGCGTGAATACCAAAAAGTTGTTTGAAGAATTTCGTACAATATTCAAACGTTCCATCCATGTATATATGCTGGACATTTGACAGAAATTTTAAATTTGTTTCACTTGAAAACAATATAATATTTTCTGTAATGTCGTTAACCAAAATAAACTTCTCGCCACGGTTAGTTATGGGAGGGTTCATTTCTAAATATTCGTGTACTTCACGTATGTTTTTTGGGAGCTTCGGCATCACTGTTCTTCTGGCACTATACATATTTTTTCGAATTCGCTTTGTGTCCTCAACTGTAAGGGTATCTACGTGATTTGTCCTCAATTCCGAGTGAATAATCTTTGACGGTTTCTCGCAAATATCGTCTACTGCCTTCCGCTTCAATTTATTGCTCAATATCTGTCTATTTAGTAAATTGTCCGCCAATTTCTCATGACAGTGTTCCAAGGAGGTTTCAATCGGAATATCTTCTTTACCTTCCGTTTTGACAAATGCTTTGCAGGCAGCAGTCCCTTTCGGTCGATGCGTGCATATCCATTTTTTTTATACCGTTGGTCAACATCTTCTGGAAACCGAACTTATGACCCTCTATTAGCAGCAGATCTTTTCCTTTTTCACTTTTTATGACTTTCAAAGCACTCATTTTCCAACAGATACGATTACCGAATTATATCGAAGGAGACTGATTTCAAACACTTTCAAATTGAAACTAACCCCCAACAAAGTTTTCGATATTTTATATAGCAGAGGTAACAGGGATTTTCCAGAAATATTAGATATACTTAGAAATAGGGAAAACATAATAGTTTCTTAATGACCGCATCATATTAATTACTGGAATTACTGGTTAAATGTAGGGAACGAATTCGGTCCTATCCTTGGGAACGAATTCGGGCCTAATTAAGAAGGATTAAAATATTTGGGAACGAACTCGACTCCGGCGGCATACTTTTTCAATTTTTCTGATTACTTCTTGTGTTATATCTTCTACACGTTCCATTGTTTTAATCCGCATATAATGCTAATTACCAATAATTCAGTCAATGTCTTCGCCTGTTTCGCTCGATGTCAACGTCCAAATTAAACTTGATCGGTAAAACGATTTTTCCTGCAGCGACTTCTATCGGTTTATTTCAATCTTCTTCGTTTTCGGTGTATTTTTATTATTCTTTCATTGAAGTCATCCGACTCGTTACTAAATAATTAGAGAAATGCAATATCAATTAGTTTTATTAGAAAAATTACCTTATTAGTTAAAATTACCTTATCAGTCACTACAACCTTCCCCTTTCTTTCCCCTTTGGTAACGTAAAGAATGGTATTAAGGAAGTAATGATCTAATTGAACAATTAACAAAAACGCTAACGTCAGTTACAATTACACAGGTATACTTCTTTATACTAATTAAACGTAATTCACATGCAAACAGACTTATTAAGCAAAATTGGTTTCAGAATTGATATAACATGCTGATGTAAGTAAAAATATGTAGGTTATAATTAACACAGTGAATACATTTTTGTGAAATGTACAAATCGATCGATATTTTTAGCATTACATAAAATTATTAATTAATCAATGTTTTTAAGATTGGTATATTTTTTAAAAGATGCAAATATACGCATTTTTAAAATATATATACAATGATGAAACAGAATTAAACGTTTATTCTAAAAGAACTTTCGTGTACGTGTGTGCGCTCAATAAAAAAAGAAGAAGATGGCTACTGTCCCCAGCTCTTTACTCATCGAAACAAAAGAACCAGAAAATTTCACAGTGAGAATGCTCTACGTTATATTAAAGCAATTATTCAGGTAAAATTTCAAACTAATTAATTAATTAATCAGTTTATTAAGTTTTTTTTTTTCTCTTCTCATTAGGTTTGGTGTAAAGAATATCAAGATTCATGGTGACAGAGGCGTGCTTGTTTTTCTTACATATTCACCAAGACGTGAAACATTAAAAAAGAAACTAGGAAATCTTCCTGTAAATTGCATTCGATTGAATTTGGATAACGAAGATGATTTACCTCTCCTAGAAGAAGCAATCATTAAATTTCAATTCAATTTGGGGACCGAAGAAAATGTCAAAGCGTTAGAAGATGATGATGATGATGAACCGCAAAAAAAGAAAATTAAGTGGCATGAGGAAGAAAAGGATGAAGAAAAGAAAAAGAAAGTGAATTCAAAAATAACGATTTTGGATCAGAAGATATTTCCTCCAAAACCCGCATCACCTGAAGTTATCGCTGTCTTCGATGATGCTGAATTTTTTGGTAGCCAAAAATTTCATTATGAATATTAAATAAATAAAATAATTATTACAATTTTTATTCTTTTATTTGACTTTATTTAAAACATTTTTACAACATTTGTGAGAGGATTATATTTAACTAATCTATCGTGTAAAATAAGACAATAAGCACACGTATTTGCGGGAACATTTTTATTCGTTTCAAATTGTAGTGATATGTCCACAGTGCCCGCTTTAAGAGCCTCGTTCTGTCGGCTACAATCAATAACGATTAGTGGTGCTAAATCTTTAAACTTTGAAAAACTTAAACGCGGATTACCAGAGGATTTATAGTAATACGATTGTTGAAATTGAGCATACATTTCATATAAAATTGCAATTTGCTGTTTATCAAAATTTAAATATAAATTATCATAAGGATATACTTCAGAATTTAAACACAGTTTAATATTTGTTATGTTACAATGATCAAACTGACTGATATTTTTTAGAATATCATTTTTTCTGTTAGTTTGAAGTCCGACAATAACAAAACGCGGTTTTTCTAGTTGACTACTGGCTTTAACGTTCCACGTGTGACTCATAGTTTGCTGCAGGACAGGAAGTAAATGTAATTCCCAGTTTCTGAATGCAATTTCCAAATCTCTTCCTTTTTCAATGTATTTAAGCAGTCGTAATTTTTCAGCGTCAGCTACTTGAACATGTGGAATTTTCCACAGTATCTTTAAAAGTTCGATTTTAGGTCTTTCTCCGTTTTTCGTAGAAATGGTTGCGTTAAGATCAGATGAACTTCGTATAAGCACTAATTCTTGTCTTATATTTATTACAATCTTTTTGTAGTCTTCACAAAATCCTAGCCACATTTTTAACGGTATGCAGACGCTAAAATTGTCTTGTGCGTCAATTATAGTAGGATTTTCCAGATGATTCCAACCGGCATTATTATATCGTATGCAATCATAATTTGTAAAAGATGCGTATCCTTTCATGGTTGAAATTATTCCTGGATTTCGAGCACGATCTATAACCATTCCACCAAGTTCATACCTGATTTCATCGAACAGGAAAGCAACACCGTTGTTAACAAATTTTAATGTGTTGCTCGCTTTATTTTCATGATCAAGTACTTTTCCTTCTATGTACAGATAACTTTGCGCAGGTAAAGTGTAGATGTCTTGTGTTTGAATAGGTAAACGAATATCATCAGATTTATTTAAAGTGGTATTTGCGGAGGATGACTATGTATTTCACAATTTGTAATGGAATTATCCATTAAAACGTTTTCACCAATATTTAGTATACCGAAAGACATTTTTCTTTTTATTCTTGTATTAATTTCAATCCTAAAGATGATAAAAACTGCTTATTTTCAGGTGTTAACTCCTTTAATTTCTTTTTTAGACTAAGGCTTTTCCTTTGAACATTTCTCTTTATTTGATATTCAGCCAAAATATGTATCCCGTTCAGCACTCTAACAGGTTCGTTATTACAAGGTCAGAGTTTTTTTATTATACATTTAGATACAAAATAACGTTCGTTCTTTTAATAACGTGTATGTTACGGTGATTGAACGGGATACGTACTAGGGCTGTATGTACATAACTGTTATATCGAAAAACCATTTTTGTTCTTTACCGGGTGCTATTCTTTTTTCTTCCCTTTACTTTAACTCTAAATGAAGTCTTACTGTTTTGGCTTCGTTCTGAAAATTGATTAAATTTTTATCTTGATCTAATATTTTAATAGTGATTTCATCAATGTATGAAGTTATTGAGTGACCAGCATCGTCTTGCACACGCGGACTGTGAGCTCTTAACATTTGTGATGTTCTACACGGTCTTTAGTGAGTTAATTAGAATCTAAAGAAGTTGCCAGGTTAGAACATTTATTTAAAGTAATTTTAAGTATTTAAAAGTAAAGTGCAATCTTCCGAAATTTAACTTTTTACTGTAAATCTAAATCCGTCAAACGTAAATTGCTCGCAAAGTTATCCCGTCCTGGTCGATTCGCTTGTTCGAGCAGTCTGTAAAAACTTGTTTGAAACATCGTACCGCTCCGCGCTAAATCTCCATATCAACGTCAATTTAAAACTCGGGCATGAACTGTGGCAAATGCAATCAAGCATTGCCGAAGGACGGAGCCCACGTATACTGCCGAGGATGCGATAACGGACTACATTACAGATGCTCGCTGAAGGCTTCCACCTGGAGAGGGATGGACGAGGGCAAAAAAGAATCCTGGCGATGCAATTCTTGTAGGCATACAAAAACTGTCAGATTCTTAGACTCGGATACTGAAGAGGAAGATACATCACTCCTAGACGCTATAAAAGAACTTAAACAAATCGTCCTAAAAGTTGAAAGCGGGCAAGAGGATCCAAAAAACCAAATTAAATTGTACGAAAACCAAATCAATATTCTTAAAAAGCAAAACGAGGAAAAAGACAAAAAGATACAATCCCTCCAAAAAAGAGTCACGGATCTTGAATTACACAACTTCCGAAACAATATAGAAATCATTGGTGTGGAAGAAAAGAAGAACGAGAACCTTGAAGAAATCGTCTTTCAAGTTCTGGTCAACAGAACTCCTGCAAAACCTTACAAATTTCAAAATTTCAAATTATTATCCTGAGTGAGATAAATATTATGCATGAAGAGATGCACGCTTGCAAAAACCTCTTTTATATTGACGGTTTTGAGTCACATTTTAAATGCAGAAGGGACAAAAGAGGCGGAGGCTTAATAATCTACTCAAAACACTCGCTAAAAATAAACGTCATATGCGACAATTTTCAAAATTTGGAAGGTTTATTATTTAACATACAAGTGAACAATGATCAGTTACTGCATATCCTCGCCATATATAGGCCACCTAACGTTAATTATAACCCATTCCTTACTGAATTAGGAGAAATCCTAACGAAAAACAGCCATAATAAATTTGTAATTCTGGGTGATATAAACATAGACTTACTACATTATGCAAATTCACTACAGTACGAAGATTTCCTGGCCACTTTTGGATTTCTGAAAAAAATTGATAAGGTCACGAGAGCTCAGTTCAGAAATAACGAGTTATGCACCTCTTGTATTGATCACATTTATGTAAGGGGATTCATTGATCGCTCATTTGGATCCATCATCGAATCAACTATTTCTGACCATTATATAATAATAGCCACATTAGACATAATCCCCGCAACACCTGTTCTTGAATTGGAACCATTTAGACTCAAAAAGATCGACACCAAGATTCTAGAACGGCAATTGCTGGAACAGCCGAGCCCATCGAACTATGAAAATATAAACACTTCTGAAGAGATGTACAAATACTTATGTGATGCCTATCAAAATGCGATAAATGACTCTACAACAATAAAAAACTGTAGACCGAACAAACTTAGAATTGCTGAAAGGAAGCCATGGCTCTCACCTGTTATCCAAAAAGAAATTCAATTCCGTGATCGTTTATTTAAACTATGGAAAAGTAGTACGGAAATGAATAAAAATTTCTACAGAACATTATACAATAAACAGCGAAACAAAATTGTTTTATTAATTACAAAAGCCAAAAAAACCACTACCACATGCTTTTCAAAAACTGTCAAGGAGATATGAAAAAAACTTGGGTTGAAATTAACACTATCCTGGGTAAAAAATCTTTAACCAACCAAGACAACTCTATACTACACCATTTTAAAGTCCCTGCTCTAGAAATAGCATCTAATTTTGCATCGTCCTTCAAAAATCAAATAGACAGCATCATTCACGACTGCAACAAGAAATTGTTCTTTAACAATCAGAATAGGACCCTACTTCAATCCATGTTCGTACCTTATCCCTCTCTGGCAGAAACTGAACACATTATCAGATCAATAGATCATCGTAAATCACCGGGTATGGATTTAATCCTGATGCGTCATCTAAGCAATTACGCCAACATTTTCACAGGCCCAATACAAACACTAATTAGACTCTCACTCCAAGACAGACATACTCCAACAAAACTTAAACAATCTATTATACGACCCATATATAAGAAAGGATGTGAGAATTATCGTCCAATCTCAATTTTGTCAGCTATCGATAAAATCATTGAACGATACATGTGTGAAAAACTTATGGGCTACCTAGATAAATTTAACATTATCAACCAACATCAATATGGCTTTCAAAAACATAAAAGTACCACTCGACTTTTAGAAGACTTTGCTAATCTAATCAACCAAAAGCTAAACAATAACTACCATGTGCTCGTGCTTTTCATAGATTTCAGTAAAGCCTTCGATTGCATAAATCATGCCATCCTCATCGAATGCCTGGAAAGATCAGGTATTAGAGGAACGGTTTTGGAATGGTTCATAGATTACTTGTCAAATAGAAATTCCTGCATTAAAATAGCCAACACATTCAGTGATACATTTAATATTGCACGTGGAGTACCTCAGCGAAGCATTCTAGGTCCCATTTTGTACTTAATTTACGTGAATAATGTAGTGGACTGCTTTACCAATTGCTCCTGCTTCCTCTATGCCGACGATACAGTGATCATAGCCTCTCATAAGGACCTGAATGTGGCCAAGAGCTACCTTCAAAGGGAATTTGTTGAATTCCAAAAATGGGCGCATGATAAGCAGTTAATAATCAACCATCAAAAAACCAAATTGATGTATATTGCTTCCCCTCATCTAAAAAGGAGCATAAACTTCAATATTACATATCACACTGAAATCTGTCTACATAAAGATCTACTTGACTGTAATTGCAACCTTTCTATTGATGTCGTGAGCACATACAAATACTTGGGTATTACTATTGATAACCGACTTCTTTGGCAAGACCACATAGTTCAACTACGTGGAAGACTGAGAGCAGTTGCTTCACGGCTTTATCATCTGAAATTTTACGTTCCACAACAAACACTTATGCTGATCTATTCCTCAATGGTCGAGTCATTGATCAGATATGGACTTACTATATGGGGTTGGGCATCCGATTACCTAATAAACGGCCTCCAGTCACTGCAAAACCACATCATCAGACAGCTGTTTCCGTACAAAGAAAACGTGAGTGACCTGTACAAACGAGGTAACATTCTACAAGTTAAAAAATTACTATATTACATTATAATAACGTCGAACTACTTCTCTACAAGATACAAAGTTCCAAGTGATCATAGATACTCCACAAAAGGGCGAAGTGCGCGCTTATTGACTGTCCCGTTAACATTCAACAAATACGGCGATCGAACTCTTGCAGTGACTATTCCACGAACATTTAATATGCTACCTTCAGAATTGCATAATCTAAAATCATTCACCGAGGTGAAAAGCAAACTAAAATCTTGGCTTCTTAGCATATAAGTATATATCAACTTACATTCTTTTTTTTTGTTTAAACTACTCGTCAAGTGTTTACTTTTATTTTGTTTCATTTTTTAATGGTTAAACCTTTGGTTATAACCATTTGTAAACAAACAGCAGGTTTTCTATTTTCTTCCAGTATTGCCAATTTAATACTTGTTAACTGTCACTCACTAATTGACTAATTGTTGCCACTGTAAAGTCCCTGGACTTAGTGGCAAAGCTACTTAGGGTGCGTTTCGTTTGCACGCTCACACGCTTTAAGCGCTCACGCTTATAAGCGTTGTTTTCTGTTGTTTCCTTTGGCGTTTGGTCGCTTAAGCCGTTATACGCAAAGGTGTTTCTTTTGACTTTTGTTCGCACAACGAATTCATAACCTTAAAAATATAATTTTAGTAGTGAAATTGATCCAATCATAGCTGCTGCAGATGTTTCAGAAGTGTAATGTTTGTTTATAATCTGACTATGATTAGCTGATCTTCTCATACATGTCTCATACGTTCCGTTAGGGGCATAAGCGCTTACGCTTTTGCTGCCCTACCTCCATGGAATAAGCAATTGTGAGCGAAAACTATGACGTCATATGACGTTATCACAACAGTGTTAAGTGGTCTGTGCGTTATCATTTCGTCAGCTGGCGCTTTGTAAGCGTTTGCAAACCCAAACGGAATGGTTTAAGCAACGCTTATTAGCGCTCAAAGCATTTAAGCGCGCAAATGAAACGCACCAATTGCTAGTGTCAAAGCATGGGAATGAGCTGTCTTATGGCCCCCCTGGTCCCTGGTACAGTTTCCAGCAGTGTTATGGCAACACTGTTCGAGAGTTGTTTAATGTTTACACGTCAGACGAACGTTCGTATGTGTAATCTGTAGTGATAGTCAAAGTAAATTTTCATTCGATTTTCGTTAAAGTAAAACAAATAGTACTTAGTAGTAAGAATTTTAACTTTTTAACCTTAAATATATATTGGGAAGAAATCAGTAATGGCGTAAGTTTCATTGTTTCACATGTGTCCATATGTTAGGTTATCCTATTTTGCAGATCGAAAGTTACCTTCAAGATTACTTTAACATCTGATCCAAAACTACCCTTTAAGGTGTAAGTATTTTTCAACTTTGTAATTTATAAACATATTATCTAAGTTGTATCAAACAAAATATTAATTCGTGACCTTGATTTCCTTTTTTAATGTGGATGAACATATTCTGATTCTTTATTTAACTAAGCAACTTTAGGGCCGTTTTCATAATAGTGCTAAAGGAGACTTTAATTTAAAGTCACTTTAAGCATAGGAAAACTAATGTATTTTTATAGGTTAAAGTCACTTTAAATTTAAAGTTCTATTATGAAAACGGCCCTTAGTTTTTAAACTTAAAATTTTATAGTTTTTACATTGAAAAACGTGTGTAATGATAAACATAAAAAAATGCCTGTGATTAGTCCTTGTCTTTGTTTTTCAGAATCTATTCCTCATGAAATTATATACCTTTAAATTATATTTTACCATGGCATCATATAACGAATTCAAATCAAATTTTAAGCAAATACTAATCACCTTTAATCTTTTTATTGATGCTTATGAGTCTGAATGCTGGTTAAAGAGCACATCTGTAGAAGACATTAAGAACTCCTTTAAAATTGCAAACTTCGTAGAGGGAGCAATGCGTGATTTTGAAGCAAAAAATTGCACAGATCAATTTATAGAAGCTTTACATAATGATAATTGCATTCGAGATTATAAAATCGAGTTTTTCAAAATGGCATGTGATAATCTGCTGGTAAAATTATTGACAACCAAAACTTTCAACATAAATATGACAGATATTGCTATAAGAATTTACACATCAATGTTTCCCAAGGAAAGATTTGAGAAGGTCTTAACTAAGTTGGTGTTGATGACAAACTTATATGGAGCACTTTTAAATTATATGCTGGTCAATTGTAATGAAATAGATTCAAAGGAGCTGAAAGCTAGATTATTGTTGAATGATTGGGCCAAATGCAAAGAAAGTAAAAATGTTCGAGATTCAGTTAATGATATGTTGTCCAATTATAAAGTCAAAGTGCACTTGCCTTATTTAATTAAAGTTCTGTGCTTAAATGACCTCACTCCTACTGAGTTGAAACTGCAAGTTATGTTGCTAAAAATGTTGGAAACGAAAATGCTAGATCGCAGCACTTTAAGCAAAAATTTATGGTTAGTTTTATTTAAGAAAGTCGACAAAAAGGAACTGTCTAATGTGTGCTTACAGTTTGAAAGTATTTTAAATTCAGTTATGAATTTCATCATTTACATTGGATCTATGATGAACTACGAGGAAAATAAGTGGGTGGGAGATACGAAAGCTTCCATATGTCCAGAAATTACATTCAGTGAAATGTTAGAGGTTATTAAATCATTGTGTTATTTGAATAGAGAACGTGTTATTTTAAGAATTTCAAAAGAACAAGCTGATACTGAATCGGTATTGTGGAGTGAAGTTTTGCAGTTGTTGTAATGTATTTTTGGTATTAGTTAATAAAATTGGCTTTTTAAAAATATTTTCTTCTGTATTTATTTTTCCTAATTTTAACCGGTACAAAAGATTTTATTTGTTTATTACTGACCGAGTAATTCTTTCCTACTTTGTGTACATTCTAAATTTCCTATTAACTCTTACCTTGACATTTCGACGACTTGTTAACTGAAAAAAAAAGACTTTGCACTCCTTGAGGTTGTTTTATAGTAGGGAATCAAATTTTCGTAATCGGGGTGCCAAAACTGACAATCCCGGGATCCCAAAATAAATCTCGGGACTCGGTGTTCCTCCGAACAGTTTCATATTTTTATAAAATACATTGCAAATATCGATACATACCGGGTGTAGAATTGGTTTCCGAGACATAGGATTTTACATGTAAAAATAAGGATTCTCTTTCCTCTTCTAATAATTTTACAGCAAAGTAGTTAAGATAAAATTTCTAGAGAATTAGGTACAATACAAAATATTTTAATAACCAAAATACCGAAATACGAGTGTATCACTGTATAAGAGTAAATATATTCGAACACACACAGAAAATTAGAAGTTGATTCTTTTATTTGTTTTCTTCTAACATCCTCTGGTACTGAAATAAAAGGAGAAAAAGAATTTTAAAAAATACTAAAAAGTAGCACTGGACAATAAAAATGACATAATATTTCAGTATGACAAATATTAACACCACGCGATTCTCTGTTAAAAACTGTACCGACAAATATATCATTTTCTTCAAAAACAAATATAAATATATCATTTTCTTCAAAAACGTATAGTTTCCAAAATAGAAGACTGAATTTTGATATCTTGTACCGTTTCGGAGCTACAAGGTGTTTTTCGAAATTCTGCAATTTATATAAACCATCGTGGCTCTTTTATTTATGAAAATTTCTGTTTTGTGTAAAAACTTCCTTAAGGCACCTTTTGGCATAGAATTCATTGCTCTTAATTACAATTTTCTAAAGCTCATAGTTTTCGAGATATAAGCAAAACTTTCGAATTTTTATATGGAACACCTAGTATATTTTTACATTTTTAAAAAGATCATTAAATTACCTTTACAAAAATATAATATACTTACTATATTAATTAAAACATTTGCAAGAAATAAGTTTTTCAAGATTTTTGCAATATTTCAGTAGGCTATGACTTATTATTGAAGCAATTGACGTTCTTTTGCATTGTCACAGTAGACTACTGTCAACGTTCAACGCATACTTTAAAGCGATTGTGAGATTTCTTAAATTGTTTACCTAAAAATCAATGCAAAATGTGAGAAGTACGATATGTTAAAATGCCAGTACCTACTGCAGTAGGTTGAACTCCAATCGATCTACCTCCATGTAATTTATTTTTCACCTTTAACGCCTCAGCAGCACCTGAGTATTTACCAAAGGTGTGCATTGCACTAACTAATGATGACTCAGTTTTTAAACTTTGGAAATTATTTAAAAAAGTTTCTATAGGTTTGTCGAATACAGTAGGATTTTTAAACAATAAATTTTTTATATTTTCACAAAATTCATTTATTTTTATATTCAACAATTTAAAATTTTCATTATTTTTTTTGACTTCAGTATGTGAAATTTTGTCAGCTATTGGAACAGCTTTAGGTATCAGCCTGCTGCTACAAACTTCATTTGTTTTTGAATTAGCTGGAAGTGAGTCCCTTCTATAATATTGCCTTCGCCTGTTAAAATTTTATGTAATAAATTTTTATACACAGAATCAGTAGTAGGAATAAATTATGTTGAAGTTAAATGGATTTTTTTTACTACACTGCAAAGATGTTTGCATGGGGCCCCTTGATTACCAGTAGGACAAGAGCACACTTCAATATCGACAAGATATTCTTTATCTTTACTGAAAACGGAAAAAAAATGTCACCTAAACATTTAAACGTAAAGCCTGTTAGCATATCTTTATTAATAAAATATTTCGATTTTGTGTATCCTTCAAAACGATTATTGAGCACATCTGTTAATTTCCATTTAAATAATCTTTTATTCAAAAACTAAACATCTGAACTGTACTGAAAGCTTCAGTTCGTTTTAAAATTTTATTCTTTAATACTCCAAATCCTGCTTCACAATAGTTATCTGTGTTGTTACCTTTAGTCAAAAGGAGCATTCTATAACATAGGGCCAATTGTACAAAGGAGGTTTAAACTGACGCTCAACTGAACCAGGTTCAAAGTGAACAAAATCGCATCAAATTTTATTTATGAATGCATTAATTGCCAAGAGTCATTAAGATATTAAGCGAATTTGTTTACTTTGAACCTGGTTCAGTTGAACGTCAGTTTAAACCTACTTTTTCTACTTTGCGTTCACAATGAATTCATTGTAACACCAAAAACAGTTTCACAAATTTTAGTCAATTTTTAATTGAAAATACTTAATAGATTTTACAAAATAATTCATTATTTATTTGTTATTTAACAGAGTACTTACAATGAAGAAAAATTAATAACTTGTCAACGTGATTTTTGTTTAAAACGAAGGGTTGTCAGTGTTGCTAACTAAAATTCTCCATATACTAAGGAGATCCAATTTTTGACAGTACTTTTCATATTTTTGTTCAATAAGTGACGCAAAGTAGAAAAAATAGTATATTTTACACGTTTCACAAAAGGCATTGTAACACTCGTTCCGTTGGGGCACTCCGAGCTTGCTTCGCTTCGCTCGTCGTACCCCAACCCCACTCGTGTTACAATAAGTCTTCTTGTGAACTTGTAAAATAATATACTATTGTACAACTGGCCCATAGAGCCCATTCTTGAGCTCGTAACTTCATATTTTTCAAATAAGTCCAAACTTTATTATAGTTTAATAAAATATTATCATTTAGTAACACATCAAACTGACTTTCAAAGTGGTTTATATCTCTAATGTGCGCTAATTTCTTAAATTTTTTATACAAATAAGTTTTATCATTTGAATGAACTTCATTTTTATTTGCCCACACATACCGCATAAATGCTTGCAGTACATGAAACTGACAAAGTAATAAGTTACTCTGAGGAAATATGACATTTAAACTGTTTCTTTCTGCTGTACAATCATCTGTTATAATAATTTGTGGAAATTCTTTACCATAAAAGCTAAGTTCTGGAAAAAAAAACAATGTGAGCCCTTTCAGAATTACACATTCTGATTCAGAATATGTAATAAAGATACCTAAGGGGAGAGCACCTGCTACACTTGCACAAAAAAAATTAAAACTCTTGAATTGTGACGATCCATATTCCTCGATTAATCGAGGAAAACAATTTCTGCAGAAGACTTAAGGTGTTTATGAATTATTTTCATTAATGGTGAACAATAACAACTATAAGATTACCATTTTCCATGGATATTGCTGCACAAACTTCTTCTTCATTATAATTACTTACGAATTTTTCTAAAGAAGTTAGCATTTCAATACCAGATGGTTCACCATAGTTTTTATTAAAAAGTTTGTAATATAATTCGTAGCACCATCTCCGTGTTGGGCATATTGACCCATCAGCAACTTTCAAATGATAATCAGCATGTTCTTGAAGTTCGATTTTGTACATTTCAAGCGCGGATGATGGTGAATGTCCTTGAGAAAAAGGATTCTTAAACATATTCTCGACTTCTATTGAAAGAGCTCGGTGTCTTAAAGTATCAGCAGATAATATTAAGTGATTGTGAGTGAGTCGCAACTGTGGGATACTTTTGAAGATGTTCATCTTTACTTCTGAAACAAAATAATAAATCAAGTCATTTATATTACTGAACTTGTTAAGCAGTCCCAAAATTATTTATAACCACTCCAAAGCCAGAAAGCTCACATAATTAGCTCATTGATAAAACTACAAAAATAAATTCATAAAATCTCTTTAGATTTTATGAATTTATTTTCGATACATTTGCTTAAGAATAAAGATTCTTAAGCAAATGTATACATTTGCTTAAGAATCTTTATTCTTAAGCAAATGTATCGATTACATACATATTTATAAATTTCAACTATAATAAAAAATATTTAAAGTTGGTTCTTGTCCGATGAAATTTGTATCACAAAATCTTTTAATAATCTATAATAAAAAAGAGACATTAAACACCATAATTAAGTACATCCCTATTTGTTATTATTTACTCACGATTATCCTTGTGAATGCAAGAATATCAACCTATTTGTAACAAAACAAATGCAGACAGCATTAATAATTTTATATTTACAGTTAAAAAATATATTTCTACAAACCTTTTTAAATTTTTCTGTTTCACCGTTATTGTTAACTTGGCATGCAACCTTTATGTTTCGTATGTGGAGTTTTCACTTTTTGTGAAGGTCTTGTATTATGTAATCAACGATATTCTTTCTACAATATAGATTTACAGTTAAAATCTTAAGAATCACTTTAATAAAGTAAAAGCTCATACCTTAAAAACAAGTTTCTTGGTATTTTCAGGAAACGTTCTTGCTGCTCTCTACTCTAAAAGTAACCATACTGTTGTCGCTAAACTTTTTTAGCCATTCTAATACTTCAATTTTATTTGATATATTTACTCGAATTAGTGCAGAAAAGCCTGACCCTTCGGGTTCCATAGACAACACCTTATTATCATAGTTTGACGGTAGCCACATCTGCAACTGTGAATAGGAGATAAAAGTTTACGCCTCTTATTACACCACAGAGCTGGTTTTTTTATATGATACATCGATATTTCAAAAGGCCCATTACACAGTACACATGTTAACTTTATTTCAGTGATTTCAGCGTGTTAGAATTTAAGAACTTAAGAAGAAATTAAATTGACACAGTATTTATTTTCTTCTTAAGTTCTTAAATTCTCCTAACCCTGAAATCACTGAAATAAAGTCAACAACACCAACAAGCACAATTAAAAAAAATCATCTCAGATTGATCTTCAGAATATTATTTACAACTAAAAGAATGCAATAAGTACTTACTTCTTGTGGAGTTGTCATTTCTACATATAACGAAACAGAACAAAACCACACTTAAAAATAATGACTGTAGAACCTGACCAAACAGCTGAAACTTTAAACCACAGAACATTTAAGTTGAAAATTGAAACGGTCAAGTTTAACAGAAACTGACATTCAGGCGCATGCGCTGTTTAATATTTTAGTCCAATTAGATACAAGAATTGTTACCATTTCACAAGTCTAGTACGATCTGAAATCTCGCGTGTGGGGGGCCACAGCAGAAGTGACAGAGGTCGATTCAGCTCCGATGACCTTGCGCCATTTTGTAAAGCTGTTCAGTGGTAAAATTTGAAAGTTAATTTAACGCACAAGATTTAATCTGTGTATACGGATTGCTTTTTATTTTAAATCAAATTGCTAAACTTTAAATTCTCAATGAATACTAATTCCAGTTGGTAAATACAGGGTGTCCCAGCGAGACCTTTCACTAGAAGTTTATGGGGTTCTGGCCAAAATAGAAACTTGAACATTTAGAGTTAGATACAAGTGATTGCGTTCTCTTCAGCTAAAATATTTTCAGATGTCTAGCACTTCCGGTTATACCGGAAGTCGCCATCTACTTTGTTATTTTAAATGGAACACCCTATTTATTTTTGCACTTTTAGATGGGAATCATAATTTTGAATCTTTTTTATTCAAACCATACCATGTCTATCTATTACAGTTTTTGAGATAAAAATAATTTTCCGAAATCATGGCAGACGGTTGACGTTTTCAAAATGGGCTGTAACTCTTATTTGAAACGAGATAGAAAATTGAAATCTAATTAAGTTTGTAGTTTAAAGATCCCTTTATCGTAGGTATTCTTTAAAATAAACATCTTTGCCTGAGAATAATTCTTAAATTTATACTTTTCATCAAGAGTTAAAAATGTAAAAAGATCGATTTTTTCAAATGGAATGCCAGATTTTTCGTTGCGTAATCAAATTGATGATAAAATTTGGCACAAAGTGGTATTACATGTTCCTATACCTAAATCAAACTGTTTTAGAGTTATTTCCAAAAAACGGAAAATTTTACCATTATAAAAAATAATTTTTCAAATGTCAAGTTATTGAAACTCATTAACTAATAGAGTACCTTTACGAAGTTTCATTTCAAGTTGCAAAATGAATAAAAACAACGAAAATAATGTTTATACAAATCAAGAAATTCTTAATTTATTTTTTATACACGGAAAATGCGACAAAATTGTTAGCAGAACTTGCAGAATATTTAACGAAAACTATCCACACTTACCTCAGATGACAAAAGATAAATTTAGAAGAATAGAAGCAAATTTTGTGCGTTTTGGACGAATTGGTCAACTGTTAAATCGACCAAAAACTACAGTTGATAATAAAGAGGCTGAGTTGAATACCTTGGCTTATTTCGAGGCCAATTCCAACGCCTCACTTCGAGCTGCCGAAGAAGATCTGGGAATCAGTAGGAATTCAGTACAGAGGATTTTGAAGAAGCATCACTTCCACGATTACAAATTCTCGTTAGTGCAGAACCTTCATCCTCAAGACCCCGACGACAGAGTTAACTTCTGTGAGATGCTATATCTTCGAAGTCAAGAGGAAGAGAGCTTTTTGAGAAAAATTATCTGGACGGATGAATCTAAATTTTCCCGTGAAGGGATTTTTAACAGGCATAACAACCATGTCTGTGCGTCAGCCAATCCGCATAAGATCCGACAAAGAAACTATCAGAGCAGGTTTAGTTTCAGTGTTTTTTGCCTTATGATGGATGATCGATTCTCTTACATCATTTACGATGGCGTGTTAACGTCGGAGCGTTACTTACATTTATTACGAACTGTAGTAGAAGATTTTCTTAACAGCCTGCCTTTGAACTTGCGAAGAAGCTCTTGGTTTCAACTGGATGGAGCTCCGGCCCATTGCACCCAGGAAGTATCCCAAGAATTCTCCTTAATGTTCGAAGACAGGTGGATAAGGCGGTTAGGATCATGGAACTGCCTTGCAAGGTCTCTAGATTTGACACCTTTGGATTTCTACCTTTGGGGACATATCAAAAATCAGGTCTACCACACACCGGTGAACACGAGGGAGGAATTGGAAGTACGCGTGCGAGTAGCATTCAACAGGTTCTCTCCTCAAGAAGTACGAACAGCGACACTTGAGGGTGTTTCTTCACGCTTAACACAGTGCTTGAATGCGAACGGCCACCATTTCGAACATTTATTATAATTTGTTTCTAGTTTTTTATACCCATTTTTTGCCATCTGAAGTAAGTGTGGATAGTTTTCGTAAAATATTCTGCAAGTTCTGCTAACAATTTTGTCGCATTTTCCGTGTATAAAAAATAAATTAAGAATTTCTTGATTTGTATAAACATTATTTTCGTTGCTTTTATAGTAGATATAAAAAACAGACCACACCCTTTTTTCCCCATTTGAAATGCATTGACTTCCGGTCCAGTTTTCTGCCTCATCTGAGCCCGTGGTAAAGAGTGAGATGGAGCTCTCTCTCTCGAGAGAGAGAGAGATGGAGACAACGTAATTCGGGCGTCCGTCCGCCAGATGCCTGCGGCGCTGCTGCTTTTTCGTTAGTTCGGAAATTGTCCGCCAGATGGCCGTAGCGCTGCGTCGTCGGAGCGTTAGTTCGGAAATTGTCCGCCGGGTGTCGCCACCGGCGCTTCGCTGCGGAATTTTTTCCTCCGTCCGGAGAGAGATTCGAATCCATTCCTCGGCGTTCGTGAGGCGTCCACCTAAGCCGCTCGGCCGTTGAGTCAGTTGTTCGTATTCGTTCGAGATGTGTAATATTAACGACGTGCGCGGCGAATGATGTCCTTATTTTTTCGTCGAATACGGCTGCGATGTTGGTTGCGTCAATTTTTTTCCTCCGTCCGGAGAGAGATTCGAACCCGTTCCTCGGCGTTCGTGAGGCGTCCACCTAAGCCGCTCGACCGTTGGGTCAGTTGCTCGTATCAGTTCGAGATGTGTAATAATAACGACGCACGGCGAAGGATGTCGTTATTTTTTTCGTCGAACACGGATGCGATATTGGTTGCGTCCGGAGGTGTCTATCTGCTGATGAATTGCGAAAGGACGATCGCCGGCGTCTATCTCGGAGACGTCGCGTCGGTGGGTTTCTGTAAAAAGAATGACGCGCGCGGAAGCATATAGATCGCTGCATGCGGCGGCGTCGCGGGAATTTCGAAAAAATGGGTCCTCGGGGCGTGCGCATTTCCGCGAGCAGAAGCGGACGAAAACGATGCCAACGTGCCTGTATAATTGTAAAACGTCTTAAATAAAATTCTAAAAATAAAAAATACATTTTACTTACGTATGTATAATACAAAATGCTTTATTGACACACAATATAATTACAAATTACATATAATTTAATTTTAATACATAATTACAAAATTACAAACAATTTCATTTTAATTTATAATGTTCCAACGGCAACGAATGAATGTCCGTTACAAGATCGTAATGTCGTTTGTCATCTTGAGCATCTAAGGCAGTTTTATTTATGGTAACGGTTAATAATTGATGATTTATTTACCTGATGCTATTGAATTTTGACATTGATTTTTTATTATCAAACAAACAGTCATAATAAACATGAAAAGTTATTTTTTTAATTCCTGAACGACCTACGCCCTTCAATTTTTTAAATTTTACTTCTTTTTCCACCTCTGATGGCGTAAACTTTAGCTCTAATTCCAATGAACTCAGTTATTATCTGTCCGCACAGTTCGTCTTTAAATTTACCGATAACTTTCTTATTAACCAAAGGTATTCCGAAAGGGTTATCTGCGGCGTAATCTGAAGTGTCAAAAATTTTATTTGCATCCCGTTTTATAATTTCATAAATACTCGAGACGCGTTCGGGATGTTTTGGAGAGAATTTAAAAATAAAACTGTCCGTGTCCGTGTAACATACTGTAACATTAAATAAGGGCTCCACATTTTCTCTGATGTAATCATAAAGAAAACTATACATGACTGTTTTTGAAATGTCAAGGACTGCCATGCCAACGTAGATCGGTTTATCAAATTTCACGGATAATTTGTTCAGTTCAATTGCGACCAGATTCTCATTGAAAATCGTAGCTTTTTTGAAATTTGGTTGACTAATATATTTTTCAGCAGATTTCCATTTCTTTGTCAACACGATATTTCTGTATTTGCGTACAGATTCCATAAGTTTTCCGAAAACCATATTCGACATGCCCTTGTAAAAATCTTTATCGAAAGCTATTTAATTTAATGTATTTTTCTAACCAATTGCTCTCGTCAAATTCTATCGCACGATGAATTGTTTTTAATTTTAAGCCGTGTTTTAAACTTTGAAGTAAAACGCGTAAATGGAGGACGTACTTCTCTTTATTACATAAAGTTAGCATTAATTTTTTGTCGTCCTTTTTACCTGTGGTGGATATGTGTTCCGGACAAAATGGAAAAAATATATGGGAATCGTGCAAATCTTCAGGATATTCTATTCTAAGTCAACTTCTAAAATACAAGATTTACCCGTTTCATCCCCGTAATACATCGAACAGTCAATGTCGGTCGTTAATTTTTCGTCACTTACCCAGTTGAAGTTGTCGCACGGTAATTTTGTCGTCATCGCGTAAGAATATAGTCCGTTCGCGTCTACGTAAATAATTTCGCTAATTTCCTTATCAGGGTCGAAATCGGTTCCCATGTGTACAGAATTCGCTTTTGCGTATCGGGAACTAACTTGAGTTATGCCACCGCGTAAACCTTTTTCTATGAATAAAATCATATCGATGTCTTGTAAAAGGGGAAGTTCAATTTTTCTTGTTTTAAGAGCCGCCGAAAATGATAGGCCCGGAGCTGTGAAAAATCCACACGCATCTAACCCGTAAGTTTTGAACGTCAATTTTCTAAAATTTTCAAAAATGTCTGCCAATAGAAATACGTCAATTTTTAAATACAAGTCCTCGTATTCACCGAGAGTTTTACATTGAAAATGTTGCCAAACGTTTACGGCGTGCTGGTAATCATCATCGTTGACGTTTTCGCCATGTAATTTATTATAAAATAGCGATTTATCGGGAAGACTTGTCTCCTCCAATTTGTCAACAGAATTCACGTAATCATAGGGAAAACATCCTTTACGAGTTGCTAATTTATAAGAATCCGGATTCGGAAACGCTTTTTGTACGAACTTTATTTGTTCTGGTTTCAAATTTTTCGCTAATGTTTCAAGAGACGAGGGCATGAAACGAAACGAATCTAAGAAACGTAACTTCACATCGCCTACCCTTTTCGAGAACGATATGTAAGTTTCAGTTGTGTTTGCTAAAGTTTCGACATTTTCGTCGTTTACGTTTGCCAGAGCTTCTATTATAAAGTGACTATCGTAATGAGATAAATTGTGTAAAATCACGGGAATAATATTTTTAACGCGACATTGTAAATTACAATTATTGCACAAAGCTGCAATATAGTTCCCGGTAAAATGGTCGTGGTGATAAGTTTTAGCATTATTTTCGTTAAAATTAGAATCACAAATCTCACACTTTTCGGCATTTGCATGTGCCGTAGATTCTTCAAACGTTAAATCTTTCATAGGAACGGTAACGCGATTTTTTAATATTTCTTGAACATTTGTTGCTTCTCCTAATAATTTATTTACGAACCACTCAGCCGGGTTTTCGCCGCGGTAAATTTCAAAATGATTTAGTCGATCGTCGTAAGAACAGACTGTTAAATATGCAACGCTAAAGGCTTCGTGCCGTTGATAGGCGTTCGTGAATGCTTTTTCTAGAGTATCCTCACAGGAATGAATAGGTTTCGTTAGAGCTTCGAAGTCCGCGTAAATGACAAACGGCAAAGGTATGGTGGCTGCAACTTGTTTGAATTTAACAATGTTTTCTCCGTCTTTAGGTAATTCAATTTTTACGGCCCCATGACGCGAGCAATCTGACACATGACGATTTAATTTGTCCTTGGATGAAAAATAACACAATCAGCGATCGCAAATGAACTTGACACGCATATTTGATGAAATTTGATACCTGCACAGTTCTGATAAATTTTTAAAGAGACAAAAATGACCTACGCGTTGACTTTTCTTCAAATATAATAAATTTACGTGGCAGTTTTTGACATTTTTTGTATGATAAAGCGGACCCACGATGCTCTTGTTTTCATAACCGTATACGTTAATTGAAATAAATTTATTGGCGTTTTCGAATTTCTGTAAGTCGCACAGATTTACAGGAAAACATATACCTTTAAAATTAAAAAAATCGTATATATTTTGACGGTACGTAGAAGGATCGCACGCATCTTGGCCGTTTCTCGCCGGAAAAAGGTGCGCCAAAAGGCAATACGCGAAGCATCGTCGGTCTCGATTTTTGATGTTCAATATGACGTTACTTTTTCGCCGAAGTTCGTCCGGCAGGTCCACGTAAGTGCTACCGTTATCTTTCTTTCCTCCTCCTCTCAACGGCGTGTACTTGCAAAACGCCACGACCAGGTTCACGATTGCCGATAACGACCAACCGCTGTCCCTCTCTTGAAATTCTGAAAGCTGATAAGAAAGTGAAAAAAAGAAAATTAATATGTGGCAGCTTATTTCGTTTTAAACTTACCTGCACCATGATTTCGCTAAACAATTCGTTTAAAATTTCGTCTAGATTTGCTCCAATATTGATCACGTGATTTTTGGTATTGAAAAACTTATATTCCGAGACATCGGTTTGAGGTTTTCAAATTTACCACAAAATACCAAATTTATCTTCATCGAAGGCGTTTTCACCAACTGATTTCCGATTCTAGTTCTAATCAGAGACGAGGCGTCCAGGAAAAAGCTTCGCGGTTGTGTATGAGTTTTATTGATTATTACTCCGTTACGAATTCTGCTTTTAAATGCAGATTGCAGCTGTAAATTAAAAAAAAAAAACAAAATAGAAAAAATACGTACGCATTTAATTTAAAACTTACATCCTTCCACTGAATTCGGTTGATTTTATTAATTCTCCGTTCTGTTCCGGGACGACGACGACGACTTGTTCTTAAACCTCGACCAATCGGCAACGTTTTAATTTCTAATTCCAGTTTTACGTCGAATGAATGTAATTTTGCAATTAAGCTTTCAATTTGTTTCTTATCGTGCACCGACGGACAATTTCTCATTAGCTCGTTTAATGTTTTAATATTTTTTTTTTTAGTTTTGCAATTTTATAAGCATCTGATTTATCGGCGCACTCATCCAATAAACGAAACACATTTAAATATTCTCGTAAATCCATTTCAATGTTTATTAATAATCTAATTTTAAAATTATGTTTATAACTAAGCTAATATTTTTTTACGTTAACGAGCTGAAAAAAAAGAGAGACTAATTCTAGCGACTTGAAATAAGATAATAAATTTTGTCCTTACTTGTATTTTTAATATTTCTCAAATTCAATGTCATAAGCCGTCTGCGGTTTACTGGCTAATTTCATCAATCCTTTGTAAATCAAGCCGCATTGCGAAGACAACACGTCACCTATCTTATCTTCGGGTATGGCCTTGTTAAATCGACGAATCAGAAACACGACAAACTCCTGATCGATTTCCGCCAGCAATGATTCTCCAAATTTCGTTTTTACATATTTTAAATCGGACAACGGATACTTGCGGTCGATTTCCAGCTCCGACAACTTCTTAATAGGTAATGATTTTAACGAAGTAGCACTATTTATATTCGAAATGGTATCCATAACACAGGCCAACCATGAAAAAACTTTTTTTATAAAGTTGGCTCCCCTTTATGTTTTTTGACGTGCTGAATCCGAAAATGAACTTTAAAATACCACAGGACGTAAAGTTTCCTCGAATGTTTACTTTACGTTATTTATGCATTGTAAGCGTATAATACCTTGGTCTCGACACCTAATTAGTAGTAAATGCTCACAGTGCACTTTAGATTAATAAGTAAAACACTTCATATTCAAATTTATACTGCCATTGTAATAATAAAATGTTAAATTTTTAAATTATACTCTGATAATAAATTACGTACCTTTAAATCTTAACTATCATATTACTATCATACTATCATACCCAACAAAAGATAAAGATTGCGAAAAATTGATACGTGGTAGAAAAAAACTGATTGAAAATTTGGATTCAGTACACCAAAATACATAAGAAACAGGTTGAACTTTGAAAAAAGCTTTTAAAAAATATTTATTGGTTGGCCTGTGTAATTAACGCGCACAGAGAAAATTAAATTTAAAATTTAAAATTTTAAATTAAAATACAGGATATTTCATAACTCGCGGCGTAGAATTAAGGAACGTATACGGGGTGATAAAAGAAAGTAAAATATTTATTTCATAACTTACAAAAATATTTAACATTATTTATCACCGCATACACATTCCTTAATTCTTCACTTCGAGTTATGAAACATCGTGTATAATACGTCTTTTTTTTATTGGTTTAAAATAAATTACGCTCACATTTTTTCCTCTCCTCCTTATTTAAGAATGGATAATGGATAAACGGATAATGAAAACTTAATTTCCTATGCCCGTAATTTTATTATCGGAATCCTAAAAGCAGAGGACGGAAATGTGCAATGGTGATATGTCTATTGATGGAGTGATCTATGACGGTACAATCACAGACCGCTTAGAATCTGTTTTCGTTGATAAGAGGCATGTTTGATAATATCAGTTGTTTTTGAAATAATACATTTTTTGTAACATTAGTTTTAACAAGAATAAAACATAACATTTTTGGCGCAGTCTCGTAAGGAATTTCGATCTAGAAACTAATTTTTAATAAGAATGGCTACGGATGATTTAGTAAAAGCACTACTCGCATCAATGATGGAAGAACGGGCACAACGTGATCAACAGCATCGTGAATTGATTCACATGCTCACAGGAAGGCAAAACTCCAATTTAGAAAGAGGTGACTCTACTTTCATACAAACGTCGTTGAATGTACCCACTTTTCAAACGTTTAATCCTAAAGAAGATTGGCGAACATATTACTCAAGACTCATGCAGCATTTCGAAGCTCATCATGTGTTATCAGAAGAAAGCAGACGAGCATATTTTTTATCATGGGTCGGCGACGAAACTTTTATACTTTTACAAAAATTATTTGGCTCAACTGACATCAGCAAACAAACCTTTACTGTACTTACTGCAGCTCTAACCGAACATTTTAAAAAAAAAACGCATCCAATGACCGCTCGAGTCAAATTTCGCAAGACGCTAATGTCGAAGGACCACTCCTATGCAGAATGGGTCGCCGAACTTCGAGGTCTAGCTCGTGAATGTCAATTTAATTGTTCACAATGTCAAAATGAACTGATTGACGAACAAATTCGCGACATGATTATTTTACATACTCCTCATTCTCAAGTCCGAACTGCCGCATTACAAACGGAATCTCCTACATTAGAAACTGTTCTACGTCAAGCACAAATTTTTGAAGCAACTCTCGCCGCAAATCAGACGATTATAGGAGACAACAACCAAGTTGAAGTAAATCAGATGTCAAGCGAATTTTCTTGTCGTAAAAGTCGTAAAAATCCTAATCTCACCTCAGACGACTCATCTCGATCGAACAACAAAGGAGCCAGAACGCAGCAACCCTATATTTCAAAATTGCCTTCATGTCCGCAATGCAATTACCAACACAAGCGTTCCGAATGTCGATTTCGTAATGCTACTTGCAACAAACGTGGACACATCGCATCCGTGTGCATGTCTAATTCTAATAAAACGAAAAATTTCGACGGAAAAACACATGAGTTGAAGAATAAAAGCAAGAATTTCAAATCATCTCGAACATCGCACCAGGTAAAACATATTCATGAATTGCCGATAAATGAACGAATGTCAATCGAGGATACGGGACCAGCTTACAACGTGTATCCGACAATCAATGGTGTCAAACTTAAGTTTCTAATGGATACCGGAGCATCTGCATCTATAATTGGACTTACTGACTTTGAAGCGATTGGTTCTCCACCGCTCAAACCCGCAAGCACTCAAATTAAAGGTTATTGCAACTCAAACATTCCAATCAAAGGATATTTTATATGCAACGCACAGATTGGATCAAAACTCCGGAAACTTCGAATCTTTGTAGTAGATTCACACGATACAGTGAATATTTTTGGTCTTGATTGGTTCAGAGCTTTTGGTTACAGCATTTCGCAACAAGACACGCATGATCCCGAATTAATTAATGCACTGGAAATTGTACACCACGTATCATCTACATCTGTAGTATCTCCAGAATCTCCAGTTAACGCAACGGTCATCAATGAACTTTGCAAGCAGCATTCACAACTTTTCAAAGAAGAATTGGGCCAATGCAACTCATTCAAAGCTTCATTTCGTCTAAAATCAAACGCAGTGCCAAAATTCTTCAAGACGAGACCAATTCCATTCGCACTTAAAAATAAAGTTAAAGAAGAGCTCCAACGACTCGAAGCTGCTGGCATCATTACACCTGTACGATTTAGCGAATGGGCTAAATCCACCTATTGTTGTGGTACCGAAAACAAATGTGAATCTGTGGAGATTATAAAATAACAGTTAATCCACAACTTGAAATTGAACAATTTCCAATTCCGCGTGTTGAAGATTTATTCCACAAACCTCAAAATGGGCAACAGTTCTCAAAAATTGATTTGGCTGACGCATATTTACAGCTTGAACTTGATGAACAGTCAAAACAGCTCACCGTGGTCAATACACCTCATGGACTCTACCAGTACGAGAGACTTCCATTTGGCATTGCGAGTGCACCCGCAATTTTTCAACGGTTCATTGAACAGCTCACAACTGGACTTCGCGGCTGTGCAACCTACCTTGATGATATTATCGTTACTGGTGCAACCAAAGCTGAACATCTTGAAACACTGAATGAATTGTTCACCCGATTGGAAACAAATGGTCTACGCTGTAATTTGTCAAAATGTGATTTTTTTAAAAGCGAAGTTGAGTATGTTGGAAACATAATTAGCTCACAAGGTATTCGTCCATCCGAATCTGGAATTAGAGCAATAAAGAATCTTCCTAAACCAAAGGATCTCAGCGAACTGCAATCATTTCTGGGGAAAGTAAATTACTACAGTAAGTTTATCCCAAACTTTTCTCAAATCGCTGGTCCACTCAACATACTTCGTAAGAAGAACACAAAGTTTTCATGGGAACCTGTTCAAGAAAAAGCATTTGAAAAGCTGAAGCAACACATTATTGGTGCGACCACACTAGTACACTACAAGCCAAACTCGCCGCTCATTCTAGCAACTGATGCATCTTCATACGGTATTGGTGCTGTACTCTCGCATCGTGATGAATATGGACAAGAACATCCAATCGCATTCGCATCCAAAACGATGAACAAGCATGAATTAGCTTACAGTCAAATTGAAAAAGAAGCTCTGGGCATCATTTTTGGTATAAAGAAATTTCATGAATACCTTTACGGCCGCAATTTTGAGTTTATTACGGATCACAAACCGTTGGTATCGATTTTTCACCCAGACAAGAAATTACCTGCAACATCACTCCAGCGTCTTGCTCGCTGGGCTATTTTCCTTATGGCTTATCGGTATACGATACGTTATCGATCAACTGACAAGCATGCAAATGCTGATGCACTATCACGGCTTCCATCTGGTCCAGACACTTCATTTGATAAAGAACAAACAGCATGTATGTTCTTAGAAAATATTGCGGAAGAAACTGATTTTCCAATCGATCTAGAGCGCATTGCAAATGCAATAGACCAGGATCAGATTCTCAGTGCAGTAAAACACTATGTTGAACATGGTTGGCCAGAAAAGCTACCATCGGAACATGACGATTTAAAACCATTTTTTCTTCGGCGGGACACAATTAGTCTCAAAGCTGGAGCACTTATTTGGTTCACAGATCACACTCGCATCATCATTCCAGAATTATTACGTCCGAAGGTGCTAAAACTTCTTCACGATGGTCACTGGGGAATTATTCGAATGAAGCAACTTGCTCGACGACATTGTTGGTGGCCGAAAATCGAAAAAGATGTGGAGAAACTCATCAAAGACTGTAATTCATGCCAACATAATGCAACAAATCCCACTCGCACATATGAAAGTTGGCCTATTCCTACACATCCATGGCAACGCCTGCATATTGATTACGCAGGACCTTTCAAAGGTGACTACTATTTAATAGTAATCGACGCTTATTCAAAATTTCCATTCATTGTAATTGTTTCTGATATTACGACACAAACTACAATTAAAGCTCTTCGAAACATTTTTCTCCTAGAGGGGCTACCTGAAACAATCGTATCGGATAATGGAACACAATTTACTTCGAAAACATTCAAGAAATTTTGCGAAACGAATAGCATCACACATATCACAACTGCACCTTTTCACCCTGCTTCAAACGGGGAAGCTGAACGTTTTGTAAGGACATTTAAAACGGCAATGAAGAAAAATATGTGGGGAGGAAATACTACAAAGAAAGCAGCATATGAAAAACTACTGTATACTTACCGCACGACACCAAATCCACAAATTGGTAAGTCACCTGCAGAGCTTCTGCATGGTCGTAGTTACCGTACAAAACTTTCAATTATGCTGGAAGCACCTGACTACAAACCCTTGCCTGGTATTTGGACCACAAAATTTAAAATCAATGATCCAATTTATGTGAGACTGTATACAAACAATTCACATACATGGGTTAAAGGTCGCATCATTCAAAAGATTGGTAAAATGATGTACCTCGTCAGCACCGCCAGAAACGGAACACATCGACGACATCAAAATCAGTTGCGCAAAGGCACAAATGACGGTACGGTCCTTAACTCGGAGAACAACGACGAGGATTCTTACAATCTTGCTACCATTCTACGAGAAGCATCCGTGGTTAAAGAACAGAAAAATTTGATACCGACAGCAGCAGTTATGCATTACAAGAAACCACTGAAGCCATTCCCACAGTTGTAACTGAACCTCCTAGTTCGTCATCAGACTCATCAGAACAAACTATATGGCGTTCACGTCGCTATCGGCGTCCACCAGTTCGGTATGTTCCCGGAAGTTGAACATTTAAGAGAGGAGGAATGATATGTCTATTGATGGAGTGATCTATGACGGTACAATCACAGACCGCTTAGAATCTGTTTTCGTTGATAAGAGGCATGTTTGATAATATCAGTTGTTTTTGAAATAATACATTTTTTGTAACATTAGTTTTAACAAGAATAAAACAAATGGTATTCAGAAAGTATCGATTGTTTGCTGGAATTGTTGGCAAATCACGGGGACAAAATAAAACTCGACGTGGGGAGATATAAAAACTCGATTTTAATGGGATCAACCGTCGTCGGTCAGTCGCAATGAAAACGTTAGAAGAGATACTTGAAATCGTGGATAAAATATTGGAATATAACAATCAAAATTTCGGTTTGAGCAATATCGATACGGATCTAATTCCCTACATTCCCAGATACATTTTACTGCAACAATCTACGTTAAATTTAATTGATATTTGGGAGCGATTACCCGATCGTTTGAAGCAAGATAAAGAGCTGCAGCGTAAATTACCTTGTTATTTACATTATAACACCGGCGAAACGCAGTGGGACGTACCTCCGATTTCTCTGCATTTGTGCCCTGTATGCCTAAACAACGACGAGAGTGCGTCCGTGTGAAAATGGGTCTCCTTGCTGCCGCGATTGTTTTCGCGGTAATTGCGAACAATACGTTTTATATAAACATTAGTAATTCGAACATAACTGAGTGTTACGTGAGTACAGATTACGAAAATAGCTTTGGCCTGAGAATTGGATTCAGCTTGCATGGAAAGGTTCAAACTAGGGATGACGACGGGTACCCGGGTACCCGTTTAGTTAATTGGAACCGGTTCCCCTTTATGAATACCCGTTACCCGATAAATACCCGGGTACCCGGTAATTACCCGATACTCGGTAAGTGCCCGACAACCAAGGACCTCCTTTTAAATTTAAATTATTATAAAACAAGTACTTGGAGCGTTATTCTTGTTTTTTTTTCTTTGAAAAAATAATTTATTTGCAGTATCAGTTCCTTGGGATATTGTTTTGAAAAAGTTTTAAATTGTTATTCAATACTTATCGGATATGCAGATAGTTATTGGGTATCGGGTACCCGGGTACTTATCGGGTAACGGGTAATACCCGGGTACCAATAACGGGTACCCGGGTAACAAAATTATCGGGTATCGGTATCCCTAGTTCAAACATGTTCGACGTAAATTTAACAAATCAAGATCAGACGTTGCTGTATTACAAACTTCGTTGTTTTCATCAAGGTCGTCGGCAAGTTGAAGACAGCGACTGGAAGATTGCGCTAAATATTTCGCACGAATATGCAGATTATTTTTTCGATTCGGAATATCGCAACTTAACGCAAATTGATTTTAATCATAATTTGTTTTTGTATAACGATAATGAAAATACTTATTGTTCGCATGCATTTTTCGTAAGTTGTATCGCACTGTTTTTTTAATATATTGTTAACGATAATTTGTATGTGCCATATAAAATGTGTTTTTTAAAGAAGAGGAATTAATAAAACTATTTTTCTTTAAAAAAAAGCAAATCAATTTATTTCTATACGTTCATACAATTAAACAATATTTGACAGTTTAACCCAAGATTTTTCAGGAATGCCCAACCATTTCACCATTTCGTAGGCTTTTCCTCCTTTTTTTCTCAAAATTTTTTCCACCAAATATACATCTTCGTGTTTAGCTCGTTGGAGTTCTTCGTTATAGAAGACGCCCAAAATCGGTTGCTTCGACATGTCTTCTAGCAGGTAAGTAACGGGATTAGTAACTTGAATTTTAACGATTTTGAACATTTCCGTGGACCACGTCGGAGTAAACCCCTTTTCGAATACTCCTTTATATTTGCTGATGCGAACGACATCACCGACACGAAATTTCGCTTTGCCCGCAATTTTAATTTTATTGTACACCGTTTCTAAAAGTGTCTTTTCATTTGTCTTGTTCACATCTTTAGGAGCCATGCCTATTGTTCTGTGCACGCTCACGTTGTATTTGTCCACAATCGTTTGCAATAAATCGAACCATTTAAATTTGCCGCGCATACTGAATTCTCTGTACAGATTGTCTTTAATTGTCCGTATAACTCTCTCTACCATGGCGGCCTTTATCGGAGAAAATGTTGAGTAATGATTTATTCCGTATCTATTTGTCAAATCTTTAAACTTTTGGTTGTAGAACTCTTTTCCCTCGTCGGTGTGTAAATTTGCGGGCGTCCTCTTGTCGGTATTCAATATTTCGAGCATAGCTTGAGTTACGAGCTCGCCTGTCTTCCTTTTCGCCGGTCGCGCCCACAAATACTTAGAAAAGCAATCTATGACAACTAAAATGTAATTATAACCTTTATTTTCACGCGCATAAGGAATAAATTCGCACAGATCAGCTTGCCAAAGATCGTCCACAGACTTTACAATTATGGATCTCCTCGAAAAATTTTTCCTCGCAGGTTTGTGTAACTCATTGACGACGTCACATTTAATTTGGCTCATTGCTGTGCCCTTCACCGAACCGCTGCTCCAACTTATCTAATCTAACATTAATCAGCTTCACTTGTTCTTGAAATACGTTTACCTCTCGTTTCAGATCGCCGAGATAGAGAGCTTGCGATCGAAATATTCCTTCGATTTTCGATTTCACGTCCGTAACTTGATTTTGTATGGTCCTAGAATCATTTTTGATTTTTTCCTTTATCTCGTCCACGTATTTCTTATTGGTCGCGTCTCTTGGATTGATGCTCGAGCCGACATTGCACAGTCGTTTGTTCCCGATATCATAATGTTTATCACTTGTGAGAGAAAATCCTATACCGGAAGGTCCTCGAGTTGTTTTCGTTTTGCGTAAATATCTGCCGAATTTATCGACGCTCATTCTATTACATCGGCTTCTTTCAGTTCTTCGATGATCACAATAATCTCGTTATTATGGCCCGTATGTCCCGCCTGTTGAGTAGCCTTCAACAATTTCAGACGATCCACCAGCTCGTTGATGTTATCCCAGTATATATACTGAAACGGTTTATTTTCAATTTCTAATCCTTTACCGCTCCAAGTTTTAGCGCGAGATCTTCTTTCGAACTACGGTTGAATTATACTTCTGTATTTTTCACTTCGACTTCCCTTTATTTGCCCTGTCGGACCATTGCCTCTTCTGTGAGCGTGCGTGCGATCTAGTATATGACGATAGTTCTCGAGATCTTCGTTCTTATGACCGATCGGTTGCTTTTTAAAGAGTAATTCATAAAGCCCCGGTGTGCCAATATATGTAACACCTTTAATTATCAAATCTTTTTTTTTAATTGCACGTCGCCGTCGCTATCGCCGATTCGCCAAGCGTCCGTAACAGGATTATAGCGAATGCCGTACACATTGTCGTACTCATTATTGACGTCTTGTAAACCATCAATGTATCCTCTGGGAAGTGGATCGTACATCTTAAGGTATTCGTTTCTAGGAGTGGGAGACATTATTTGATATAAATTTTCAACATCTTCCGATTGAACAAAACTGGGTTATGTCTCGTTCCAATTTACCTCTTTTCAAAGCCAGATACTTGTTTCTTATTACTTAACTTGCTTTGATAATTTCTAATTTCATTTTCTTCTTTATGTCCATTCTTAAACCAATTTTCCGAGCAGTTAAAACCAGTTGTAAAGCTGTTTTATTAACCGGTTAATATCCGTTTCCGAGCAGTTGTAAAGCTGTTTTAATTGTCCGGGCCCAGTTCTTCCACCGTTTCCGAGCAGTTGTTCTACCGATCAGCTACCGGTTGTAAAGCTGTTTCGATACTGTTTTAGTTGCCTGGATGCGGCGACGCTTATATCAGTATGTAACTGTCAAATCCTTTACGATATCTTCCGTCTTTTATATCATGCTCCTTATCAATGCAAATAAACCCGTATTTCTTCTTCCAACACTCAGCACACATCGACTTAAATTGATCGAATGACATGTCCATGCATACGTGGTCCTCAAATATATGCCGCAAATTCGTCTCGTCTTGTTTAAATAAAATCAAATAGTTAGCGTTGTCGCGAATTAAATGTTTAGGGATTCGGGTGTAAGTTTGACAGAGATAAAAACAATTAATCCTTTTATGACGACCCATACTAAAGTAATCTCGTTTCTTGTCCTGCTTATCGCAAGCGACGTCGTCGAATATGAGAACCGAATTCTCTTTTGCATCCTCCGGATTCAGTATTTCTTCGTTGTCCTTGAACGCAAAGTAGTTTATATCTTTCACTTCACTTAGAATTTGCTCCAACGCTCGATATTTCGGTTGATACAGGGACTTGGAGTAAACGTAGACATTTTCGAAGGACACACCGTTCGGATGGACGATCAAGGAAATCGCGATGTTGGTTTTTCCAGAATTTGACGTTCCCGCGACGAGATATCTCATCGTTGAGGGTAATAAAGAATGACGGTTCAATTCTGTCTCTTCGCATAAAAAATTCATATTCATTACGGGAAGCTTATGCGCCTGCTTGACAATTCGCATGTTTCACGTACACGCGCGCGCACACGACTATACAGGCTGTTTCAAATTTGACCGTCACCATTGGGATCTCGCTTATTTGAAGAGATAGACGGTAGGTTTAAATTTGGCAAAGTTGCTAAATGTTATGAGCATTAATAATCCGCAGAGAAATAACTTCTATGTTAACTCTTATTCGAAATAATTGTAAAAAATCAAAAATTGTCATTTTCTTATTTCTCCTCTATCTTCTTTATTTGAAGAGATATCAAAAAAAGAAAAGTACTTTCTTAAGACACTTTTGAATTCTCTACACACCGATGAATACCATTTTGTTGTAACACGTTTCGTCAAATTGGTATCATCATCAAGTTCATTTTTTCTTATGGGCGCCATAATCAATTTGACAAAACATGTTATAGCAAAATGGTATTCATCAGTGTCTAGAGAATTCAAAAGTGTCTTAAGAAAGTATTTTAATTTTTTTGATATCTCTTCAAATAAAGAAGATAGAGGAAAAATAAGAAAATGACAATTTTTCATTTTTTACAATTATTTCGAATAAGAGTTAACATAGAAGTTATTTCTCTGCGGATTATTACTGTTCATAAAATTTTGCAACTTTGCCTAATTTAAGCCTACCGTCTATCTCTTCAAATAAGCGAGATCCCAATGGTGAGGGTCGAATTTGAAACAGCCTGTATATAAATTTAACTTCTGCTTCTGTTGACCGAAGTGTCTCTCAGACCAAATGACTGCGCATAGTGGTGCAGGTCTCTTAAATTCTCCTATCAATAAATTACCGTTCGAATTGCATCTACCCGGAGGTTATCAATTCTGCGGACCTGGTACGAAATTAAAAGAGCGTTTGGAACGCGGAGACGTCGGCGTTAACGAATTAGATCGAGCCTGCAAAGAACACAACATAGCGTACTCCAGGTACAAAGATTTACCGAACAGACATTTGGCAGACAAGAAGAGCGCGCTTGAAATCGCGTTAAATCGAAAGACGCGAAACCCGGAGAGAGAATAGCGTCTCTTGCTGTTACTTCTGCGATGAAAATCAAATGAAAACTCGGAAGCGGTCACGGCGGAGGCGGAGGTTCTCGTAAAGTGACATTGGGAGAAGTTGTCAGAAAGATTCGCAACAATGTCAAAAAATTCGATCGTCTGGACAGTGCGAACGAAGCTATAAAACTCGCGAAAGCATCGGCCAAGGTTGCTCTGAAACAAGCCGGCGGTAAGAAGAACATTCGAAAACCTCGAGTGATACCCGTTCCGAAAGTAGGAGGCGTCATACCGTTTCTCATACCGTTGTTAGCGGGTCTCAGCGCGGCGGGTTCCCTTTCCGGAGGATCCGCGAGCATTGCGCACGCAATTGGCAGAGCTAAGGAGGCGAGAAGGAAGTTGGAAGAAGCAAAACGACACAATCGAACGATGGAGACCATCGCGCTGGGAAAGAAGGGCGACGGATTATATTTGAAACCGTATCGTAAGGGACTCGGTCTCTACATTCGTCAACCGAAACAACAAAAAAACTAATTGATAGACTGCCCCGAACAGCCCTGACCGATTTCCATCTGGCGAAATTTGCAAACAAAAACGTGCCACATTTCAGAGGCGTCTTTATGCGTGACGATTTACCTAGAAAACCTCGTAAATTCGAAAGCGGCATAATAAATTTAGATTCGAAAAACGGTCCCGGAACGCACTGGGTCGCTTATTTAAAAAGAAATAAACACGTGCTGTATTTCGACAGTTTTGGAAATCTTCCGCCGCCGTCGGAAGTGATTCGATATTTCGAGGGCAGTCGAATAATCTACAATCACAAGAGATATCAAATTCAACGCCAACAATTGTGGACATCTGTGCTTAGAATTTTTACATAAAGAGGGCAAAAAAATACGCAGTCATGTCGAGAACGTTCACGTTCGTGGGCAACAGTAGCGTACTTTCGGCAAATTATTACCCGCCTATCGAACTGGATTCCCGTTACGAATGTAGCAGATGATGATCTAGTAACTTGAGTTTTACACGTTGTTATGTACAAAAAAATACTGATTAATAAAAATGTTATTTAGAGTTATAAAACTCTACAATTGGTGACCCCGACCACTGAAATATTTTGCCTTACTGGAAATACTGGATCAATCAAATCTGGAGGCACCACTGTGAAAATTAAATAATTAAACAACTCAACAATGTATGAAAACCCTGAAACTGAAGTCGAAAGCCAAACAGAATTATCAGAAATTAAAAACGTAAAGCTTCCAAAATTCTGGCAAACGAACCCAAAACTCTGGTTTACACAAACGGATGCTCAATTTTATGTTCACAAAGTTAGATCTGATGTCAACAAATATTATTCTGTCATCAGCGCACTGGATTCGACAGTTTTAGAACAAATTTCGGATCTTTTGGCAGCTCCTCCTGAAACAAACAAATATGAAACATTAAAAACATGTCTTATTGAAAGATTTACTGAATCGCAAGAAGTCCGTTTTCGCAAGCTTTTATTAGGTATTGAACTTGGTGATAGGAAACCGTCTCAATTGCTCAGAGAAATGCAAAATCAAGGGGATGGAAAAATCAGTGAAGAATTTTTGCGAACACTCTGGCTCCAACGTTTGCCTTCGCAAGTGCAAGTGGTACTTTCAGCCAGTTGTGATTTATCTTTGTCAAAAATGGCAGACATTGCTGACAAAATTTTAGAAGTGAGCAGCAGTCACATTCACCAAAGCATAGCGTCATGTTCTCACGGAAATACGGAAGAGAAACGAGCAGCGGTACAAATGGAAGAAGATCCCAGTCCCTCTTCAATCAAAAAGCTAGAGATTCAAGTAACCGAGCTGACCCAAATGGTTGAAGAGCTTCGAATTAACAGGAGTAGGTCAAAATCTCATACACGCTGGAACAACACAAGACAGAGAGGACGCTCACTTTCTTGGCAAAGAAATTTAAATGCAGAATTTTGTTATTATCACCAAAGTTTGGAAGAAAGGCCAGAAAGTGTCAAACCACTTGTTTCTAATTCTAAATGTTCAAGTTTCTATTTTGGCCAGAACCCCATAAACTTCTAATGAAAGGTCTCGCTGGGACACCTTTATATGAAACCAAATTTGGATTTCCCATAAAAATCTACACATTTTATATATACCATTATCTATACCTAATCCCTGTATATGCAACAAATTCTTCACTGGGAACTTACAAGTGTCCATATAAATTGTCACCTTCAGATCCTTTCATGTGGGAGAAGACTGTCGATTCTCGTTATGTTAGTGATTGTTCTTCTACAATTTGAGTGCATATTTCACAAGCGTATTTTTCTAAACACTTTTTAATGAGGTGTCCACATATGTATGTACATCAATGCATTTTGTTGTGGCAAATCTAAAGTCTTATAATCCCTTGTGTTTATCTGCAACTCTTTATACTCATGGTCATGGCCCACATTCACATGAAACAACTTTTTGATATTTGTTGGACTTGCTGTTTTTAATTGATTAACGCTGGATTTCACAAACGTCACTTAACTTTAATCATCGATTAAGAATAATCATTCCTATATCTTCAACACATGTAACCATGGCAACGTTTACTTTTAACGGATGATTAAATTTAAGTAACGTTTGTGAAATCCGCCATTAATATAATATCAAAATCTTCAATGCTGTTTGCATATTCCACATAATTAAAATAATTCATAACAAAGGGTCATTCCATATGAAATCATCAAAAATAAATAAAATTGGTTGCCGCACTATTTTGGATTTCGATGAAATTCAGTAAGATCTTTTAGATGTCAAAGAAGGAAATTCACCGTCGTTTAATTTTTTGAGTTCTTTAGTTCCGGTCCATGATGAACAAAACACTGAAAAGGTGTTACGTTTATACTCTACTACGATAGTCTCTCAAAATCATTCTATTAGAGATATCTCAGCTTTTATAGTCGTTTTTGAAAGCTACAAAAATGTAGTTTCATCAAAAAAATACAAATATTAAAGCATCACGTTTGAATCAAATCTGAATTTGAATTTTTCTGGAAATGTAGTCCTTTTCTTTAAATTTAAAGAACTGTTAAGCTCGTTTTGTTATTTTCATCCCCCTATTAGCTACAACCGATTGAAGGGAGGTAACTATACTATTTTTTAAACATGTATTTTTTGTTTTTTAATTATTAAAATAAGGGCCTCATAATAAATTGATGAATATAGCTATCAGATAATTTATGTATACTGCCCACCCAACACGGTGAAATGTATTTTTAAACTCTAAATTAGTAACTGTTTGTCGTAGCTTAAATTATTTTCATTCTTCAACATTGATGTTCTTGAATAACTAAGTTTATGACACTCTTCTCTTAAAAACAAGCCGATTGAGCACTCCATTTTTCTAGTTCTAATTTTTCACGAGGATTAAAATAAATTTTAATTCAAAACAACAAAACCAATAACACTTGTAAACGATAGAATAAAAAATTAATTGTCAAAATACAATTGTCACTTTTAACCTTACACTGCCCTATTTTTCATATTTTACATTACATTTACATTTAAGGCTGCAAATCATGGGAAAAATATTTAAAAAAATATCGGACTGACGTATATTTATTTATAACAAGAAAAATTGTTGTATCAAATATGCTACATTGGACACTATTTGCGCTGATCTTTTCCAAGTCTTGGTATATCAAAAATTTTCTACAATAAGATATTACTCTGAAAATTTTAACAATAATAAGTTAGTCTGTGATACATTGACAACAATATTTAGATATAATTTTTTTTTTACGTTTGTTTTCCCACAGTCCAATGTATCTGATCAGATACAATTAACTTTGCTACTATAATATATCGTGAACAAATATCTTTTTTCTCATAAGATTATTACGAAATAATAAAACATATCTTCAACTTCTGAAATCTCTATTTTTCAGGGTAAAAAATTCACTATTCTTGTAATAGTAACACCCACTGTCACAAGGCGCAAACCTCAAGCTAAACTCGATAAAAAGTAACATGTACTACAAGATGTCTCAACGAAACTATGATTTTTTTTCGAAAAGTGAAAAATAAAAAAGTTTTTCCTATAGTGAACCCGATCCGTGGACACGGTGTATATCCTATATATAAACCTAAGGTTTGAAAAAATCGGATTTTTATTATATATATCGGATATATATCAATTGATATATGTTTAGGTTGTAATTACCTCAATAAATTTCTTTATTTCCAGTTTAATTACATTGAAAAATGTATTGATTTACTACTCAAAAGGAACATTTTATTCAATTGTTCCTATTTACATTTTTATTGCTATCTAACAACTTGAAATATCAATAATAATAAAACAACTTGAAATAAATAAATAAATCATCAACATGATGACTCCTCAACAATATATATCCTCAAACCCTCTTAAGAATCAATTAAGTATGTTAGGGAAAAAACAAAAATGTACGTAATAGCTTGATACATAAGGTAAATCGAATGTACATATTGTACAATTTAATTCCTACCTTTAGTAGACGATTAGGAACTCTTGCTGGGACTTCTCTCGACCTCTAAGTCTTTTCCTCAAGGGTTGAAATTCGTATTCGCTTTGAGGCAGGGTTGATAAAAATCATGATTTTTTTAAAAAAGCAAAAAAATCATGATTTTTTCTGAAATATTTACGATTTTTTGATTTTTATTGATTTTTTTACATAGAAAGTGTAATAAATAATGTTAACAATAATAGTAACAACTAAAGCTATCTGTTCAGCTAATGAACTATGTATACCCGAACAGTGGTTTACTACCATTGATTATTACATTTCTAACCAAGTTCCGAGCCATTTGCCGATATAATGTTTCACGAATAAATTCTTAAAAGCACAAATCCCTTGGAATGGTGGAAATCTCAACGGAATATTGAGGTTATTAATAAGTTATTCCCGATTATCAAACAATTAATATCAGCTGCAGCTTCTTCAGTTTCATTTATTTATTAATTATCGTTTTTTTAAACAATTTGATTTAAATCGTGATTTAAATTTAAAAAATCAGTTGATTTGAATCACGATTTAAATCAATTGATTTAAATCAATTGATTTAAATCGTCGCAACCCTGCTTTGAGGCTCCCAGGGTGTGAACTCTACCGAAATTATTAGGAGTATAATAATGATTTTATTTTGATGGTAATAAATTTTATCAATCACTAGTGTTTAAATTTTTGGGAAAGAACAACCCTTCTGATTTCAGAAAAGACTAGATGACTAAATATTTTGAATTCTTTTTTGACCGTGACAACCCCTTTGTTTATATTAAAGTTTCGCGCAATTGCTGTATTGTGCTGCCACCTACCTAAATCTCCTTTTTGATCCCGTTTATTTAAGTCACTCAAGTAACTTAAGTTGCCTATCCTACAGGGTAGTAATTAGATATTTTTAAAATCTGATTGATCATCTTCTAAAGCCGCATCCAGACGACATGGCAAACGTTAGCCAGTGTTGGCTATTGGGTAGTTTGCCATGCCGTGTGGACGAAATATACATGGCCAATGAACGCCAACCAATTGCCAATATTGGCATTGGAATGCATTCGCTATGAGGGCGGCTTTTGCGACACACATCAAAGAGTTTAACTAACATTGGCCTTCACATGCAATCACGTTTACTATTCGTGTTTCGGTTTACTATTTTTTTTTTATTTGACCAGAAAAATGTCGTCATCAGAGACCGAATGGAATAACCAGTTAATTTTGGAATTCCTCAAAATTTATGAAAAATACCCAGTTATTTGGGATCCGAAAGAAAGCAGTCATAATTTATTATAATTATTTATTGCCAAGACACAAGAAAGAACTAAACAAGCACTTGCAACAACCGTATCATATTCTTCGTTCTTCATCTTTTTAATTTAACAAATGTTGGTAGCTGTTCGCTATACATTGGCCGAACTTTTTTATCTTTGAAGTTTGATAAGCAAATCCAATCGATGTGCAAATGGTAAACTTGCCCAACGTTGGTTAAAAATTTTGTTGCCAATGCATTCATCAATGTTGGCTGACGTTAGCCATGTCATGTCGTCTGGATGCGGCTTAACGCGCGGAGTTCTAATCGCACGTGTCGATTGGTAATTACGCTAATATTTATCTTAGACGTATCTGATTTTCCACTTAAGTTAATTGCTAAATGCCGAAATCGTTTCTTTTCGCGCTTGTACTTTTATAGATTATTTATTATATTGGAACCGTCTGGAATACCACTTAATGCTAAATGTCGAAATCATTTCTTTTCGCGCTTATCTGGATTATTTATAATTTTTGGAACTTTCTAGAATTCCACTTAAGTTAATGACAACATATTTAGACTGGGGATTTCTTTTTCGATATTGGCAAGTAATTTTGAACGTCGAATTCTCGCGTATAATTATGAAAAAAGAATTTTTTGATACATCCTGATTTTTCGGCTGTTTACACAGTATTGTAATTTATTGATCATGAAACAGAATAAGATTTTATTACAGCAACGGTCTATCGCTATTTCTGCAACATTTCTGTTGTTGCAAATACAAATGACAAACTGCGCTTGCTTGAAACTCGAATCTCGAAGGAAAAATCAAATGGAAATAGATACCGACCTATTTTAAAAAATCTAATCTAAGATTAAATGAAAAATAGAACATTTTATGTCAAACGTAAAATCAAACAATGTAAACGTAAATATTTCGTCATTTGAGCAAGTCAAATGTAATATCAAATGCTAAATCCAATAATGTAAAGTGTACTTCAGGATACAATCTGTTGTTTTAAATGTCGCTAGTATTATGCGTAATACTAATTGGTAATAAATAATTATCACCACAAAAGAATGATTACTTGATTACATTTGCAAAATATCGCTTAAACGAATTGGTTTTCTCCGAAAATGTGAAACGATTTATTAAACCTGAAGTTCATCACCAACTATAAAAATTTTATTACGTACAGCTGTTTGTAAAACGACGTTGCTGATCTGCGTCCACTTTCTACTTAAATCGCGTACTGAATGAATGTACGGGATCACGTTTAAAAAGTTCTAAGGAAAAGTTCATAATTAATTAAGAATTGAAATAAAATGAAAAGAATGTGTACGTTAGAAAGAGGATCGATTTACAACTACACCTTTTCCAATTGTATTTCAGAAAATTTCAGTTGTATTTCAGATTAGTAAATTGTATTTAAGAAATCGTCAATTGTAGTTCAGATTAGTAAATTGTATTTCAGAAAGTAGTAATTGCAGTTCAGATCAGTAAATTGTATTTCAGAAAGCGTCATATGAAATTCAGAAAATATAATTTGTAAATCAGAAAGCATCATTTGTAAGTCAGAAAGCATTATTTGTAAATCAGGATTCATTTGTAATTAAGTTTTTTTTGTAAGTTTGTATGATATTAAGCAAAGAACTGCATTTCTTACCATGGACACCAAACAAATTCTACAATTATTTGTTAAATTGATTCTTCACTTTATTTCAATGGAATCGTGACAGTAACTATTCCACGCAAATCTGTTGACGGTTACTAAGATATTGTAAGACTTATTTACTATAACATGCTGATAAAATATGTATAATTATTATTTTCTGAAATACAAATGATATTTTCTGATATTTAGCGGTCAAGCCTAGCCGACGAAAATCGTGTCGCTTGGCGGCGTGAGTTCGAATCTCACCAGGGCCATGGATGTTTGTGTTGTTTAATGTCTCAGACCCAGCTTAAAATTGCACTATGTGACTGGCAAAATGAGCCTAAGAAGCTCGGTCATAGTTGGCGGGTACTGCGCAAAGCAAAGATAAAGAAAGAAGTGTTGCATCTTTGTATAGGAAAATACACAGGCTGTTCCATTTAAAAAAATCACGTTGCATGCTGTCATTATTTTACGTAACACTCTGTAGGTATCAAAATAATTTTAATAGGTAGAATGCCCTTGTGAAAGAAAAAAATTCTACCTCGTTCTATAAATGAGCTATGGAAGAAAGGGCGCTTAAAAGCTCACCCTGTATAGAGAAAATGTTGTAATCATGAAAAAGTTCGATTTCTAAATTTTTTATGCTTTTATCATAATGTGATGTAAATTTTAAAACTTTCCGATATATACAATGTTCGCCAAAAAGTCGGCATCAAATGGGAAAAATTTCTAGTTCTGAGTTTTCGAAAAAAACTTTTCACGGCAATAATTTGTGTTTGTCTGAAAACCTATTTAGCCCTTATCAGATATACCGAGTTATTTTTACTTAGTTAGAAAATAGCATTTTTCGAAATTGCCTAAATTCTAAAATTTTTGTTTCTTGGAAATTAATCAAGATATCAACGAGGGTTTTTTACTGCGTATTACTTTTAGCTTACTAAACAATCTCAAGGCCAGAATCTTTGAAGTTTTCATCCAAAATTATTTGAAGTTTAAAATTAAGTTTTGATATGTAAAATTTTGTGAAAAGTTAAAAAATTAAAAAATTTAATTTTTGCGCAAGTTAAAGAAAAAGCATTATTTTCTGACCTTGAGATTGTTCAGTAAGCTAAAACTAATACACAGTAAAAAATCTCGTTGGAATCTTGATTAATTTCCAAGAAATAACAATTTTAGGATTTTGGTAATTTCAAAAAACGCTGTTTTCTAGCTAAGTAAAAATCACTCGGTATATTTAATAGGGGCTAAATAGGTTTTCAGACAAGCACAAATTATTGCCGTAAAAAGTTTTTTCGAAAAATCAAAAATAAAAATGTTTCCCATTTGATGCCGACTTTTTGGCGAGCACTGTAGCTAAGTAAAAATCGCTCGGTATATCTAATAGGGACTAAATAGGTTTTCAGACAAGCACAAATTATTGCCGTAAAAAGTTTATTCGAAAAATCAAAAATAAAAATGTTTCCCATTTAATGCCGACTTTTTGGCGAGCACTGTAGAAATTGTAACACAGTGCACTCGTGCTAGCGTGAACTAATTAAAACCGGCTGTGTTTAGGTTTCATCATATTATTGTTAGTTGCAATAATTTATTGAATATCGTCACTAATTTAAATATAAGGTACACCGGGATAAGTGGAAATTGGGGGCAGGTGCAACCCATGCTCATTCTGCTAAAACTTACGTTCGATTTACTGTTTCAAATAAATATGTTTGGGCAGCATGCAACAAAGTCTGTATGCTATACTTATTTACACTTGCCCCGCAAATTGTCTTATATTCTAACACCCGATCTTTATTCTTATTTGCTTCTTTTTCTCTTAAAAGTCCTTTTGTATGTATACTCGTGCTTAAAAGTTTCCGGATGACTGGCGTGATCGCCTGGCACTGTGGACGTTTATCATAAAGGGTCAAATTCGAACAACTTTGTTGCTTTTCATTCGAATACTTTTAACCACGAGTTTACATTAAAAATGGTTTTATATGCATTTAACACATTCAACATTTGAAAACTGTTGAACCTGCAATGTTTGAAAGTTGCAAGAAAAGTATAATATTAAATTAAAACAAGAAATTGTTATAGATTAAGTGTTCCAGAAGCTACTCCATTTACAGCAGTCCTAAAATTCGCAGCTGAAGAATTCAAAGTTCCACCGGCAACATCTGCAATTATTACTGACGATGGTGTTGGAATTAATCCACAACATACAGCAGGTAAATGATTGCAAAAAAGTTTATGATTTTCATACATCATGCGCATTTACAGGAAATATATTCTTAAAGCACGGGTCTGAACTACGGTTAATTCCCAGAGACAGAGTAGGAAGAGGAAGGGAAACCCGACGAATGTAAAAGATTGTTTTATTGGAATCTTTATTTATTATAAAAGAAAGAGTATTGTACATAATGTTTACTTAGATAATTTTTTATGATACTTACACAATCAGCGCGGAAAATAAAGCTTCGATTTGTTAACTAGCTTATCTTTTCCTGGGTGGACACAAACATGATTAAGTAGAAATTTATTTATTTTATATGTATTAATTAAATGCATAATAAAAGGGATACATTATGCAATGTTACATTACTCGACACAATAAGACCAATACAATAAAAAATAAATACAATAAATTATCACTAGGATGTGTTGATGTTTTGCACGTTTACCCAGTGGGTAGTACAAAAACAGTTACACGAAAAAATGTCTAAAAACTATGCTTAAAATTACATGCGGTTGCGGACTATCAAATCTTTGCATTGCGCTGAAATTTTTGAGCAGTTTGGAAAACATGAGCACGATTTCGTTTGTGATAATACAAATGGAATTTTGGCACTAGAAGATTAACGGCCTGTAAACTCTATTTTGTGCTTACATAATTTAAAGTAAAAAAAAATATTATATATTATAAAACTAGACTATGCAAAAACGCAACATAAGAGAGCCAATAATTTTGAACAAAAATCTTAAAGTTGTGATAAAATTAAAGCGTTTTGTCTAAAGGACTAGAAGTTGTTACGCTTACTTTTAAGGACAACTGCATTCAGTCTGAGCAAGAAACAAGGTGACACACGTAAATCACAACGTATAATTAATACTACCAAAGCAAGGTGCTTTGGCGAAATAATCACTTGGGCGTGCTGTACCCAGAACGTTAAAATATCGTAATTTGACTCCAATAGATTGCTTGAAGTGTGATAGCGTTGAACGGTATCATAATAATATTAAAAACGTATAAATGCTTAAAACTATTTTTGTTATACAAATTGATGAAAAATTTTAGAAATTTTTCCTTTAGTGATAGCGCAATTCCTTATTATTATCATTATTATTATTATTTTAGTTTTAAACGAGTATAATTTCATTCATCCCATTCATGTTCTTCAACACCTTCCATATCGTCTTGTTCCAGTTTCAAATTCATTTCCAGTCGTCTACTTAATGTTTTTTGTATCTGCAATAATTAATGTTGGCTTTTAATTTTAGTTTTACATCGCTATAACGAATAACCTAGGTCGGTTTGGTTTGCAGTGGAATTTTCGAGCTACGCTTCTGTTGACGAGGACCCAAATAGGGCCGAAATAGCTGTACAGAGGATCCTCGAAGAATCCCCTGCAATCAACACCGACTTGCAACAAAATTTGTAAAAATCATAATTCCATAAAAAATTGTCATTTCAATTTAATTTAACGCAGTGACTAATTAAACGTCCGCCGGCGGAATTGTACGTATATAAATCTGTTATCCGTTGTTTTTATTTTATACCGGCATGTCGTAGTATTAGCTTAGTACGTATATTGAATAACTGTGAACAGGCTGTGAACTGACAACGGAAGTTTACTGTCAGAGGTTTTGTTTACATTTTCGAGGTATTCTATTCCGTTATTTGAGTTGTTGCTTTAATTCCATAAAAAAAACAGTTCTTAACTAAACTGCCGAGAAATCTTTACTACTGAACATAGAGTGTTTATGTTAGAGTCGTATTTTTGAAATGAACGTAAAATCGACGGCAATTGGGTATACTCCAGATTGTTTAGAAGAGTTCAGAGCCGAATTTCCGGAGTTGATTATTGACTACAACCATTTTAATGCTACGCTGGATCGATGTGTTACGCTATTTCGTGAAACTGGAGGTGTCTTAAGAAAGAAAGGTTCTGGTCGCCCTCTTAAACGAGAAATCATGTAAAATAGCCCAAAAACAACTGTTCGACAATTAGCCCAACAAATGGAACTTTCAGTTGGAATGTCTCATGCAATATTAAGAAAGGATTTACATTTATATCCTTATCGATTAACAGCAGTTCACGAATTGAAAGACATTGATATACCGCAGAGGTTAGAATTTTTGTCAATGGTTTTTAAACACTTTAAATAATGACGACAATACCCTACGGATGATTTTCTTTACTGATGAATCATGGTTCTACTTGTCTGGATATGTAAATTCGCAAAATATGAGATCTCGAAATTCAGATAATCCTCATATGTTTGTTGAACGTCCATTGCATCCTGAAAAAATTGGTTTATGGGCAGCTATAAGCGGCAGACGATTAATTGGACCAATTTTCTTTGAAGGTGGTGCAACACCCACTGTACAGCAGAAACATTGGTCATGCTTCACGAGTTTTATGATGACCGAACTATAAGTCGCACCACTCCAACACCGTTTCCTCCGAGGTCGTGCGATTTTAACACCATGTGATTATTTTTTATGGCCTTAATTTAAAAATTCAATATTTGCAACCCCTATAAACAATCTAGAAAAACTGCAGCACCGAATAAGGCAAAAATTTGAAGAAATTAATCAAAATCCTACCTTTTGTAAAAAAAATAAATGTTTTCATTAATTGCATTCTCTTATTCAATTTATAGAAAATCATAATTAAATGGGTATAAAAAATTGGGTTATGTTTATTATAATCATATATCTTAAGTTACAACGTGACTTCGTAAAATTTGCATTTAACATAAGCTTACTTGATAACGGTTTTTTTTGAACGCACTTTATAAATAAGAAAATTATCCGAAAATATTATACATTATACAAATGCGGCGGAATCGACTTTATTTTTTGATTATTTCCACCGCTCGGCGGATTTTTATTTCATAAGCTCAAATTCCGCCGTAAAAGCTAATCTAAACGTTACCTATTTTTAGTCCTATTTTAAGATAATGAATGAAATAACGAGTCATGCAAAGGATATAAAAGTTGGAGACGTATTTGGTTCTTGCGATAAATCTGAGGAAGGTCTTTTTAATTACTGTGAAAATGAGTATGTTTTAAAACTTTTATAATACAACTTCACGGTATTTTAAATTACTTTACTTTACTTTATTACTTTAAATTACTTTACTACGACCACTACTGTAAATGACGAATTACGTACAACGCATAAATTAAGTAAGCGAGTGTTTACAAACTGTCGTGCGTAAAGTAACAAAATCGCACAGCGAGGGCATTTGAACCTAATATTACGCACGCTTGTAATTAGATCTACGTAGCCGCATCACATTTGATTGACAGTCGTCGAAATTGCAACTGTCATTGCTGATTATTTTGAACTTGAATAATAAGGTAATTTTTGTGGTCGTAGATAAAGTATAGTACAAAAATTGAGTTGTGAAGCACTCGTGAAATTACTTGCACTCGTCGGTGCGCGGCTCGTGTGCAACTTTTCCACGCGTGCGTAATATGCACTCTCGTTATGTAATATATTACTAGGGTACATAATCAGGCGTTTTTTAAACAATATTTAACCATTTCGCGACGATTTTATTTCAGAATTTTTTGAACCAATATTGCTATTGGGCTGTATATGTCCCATCAAGATTTAAGAAAAATCTGTTGGTAGCAAGGTACCTTATATATGACTTATACGCTGTCCCCAAGGATACCAAACTCTTTGTAGGATGGCTCATTCCCTATGCTGCAATGTAAGCCCGTTCCCCTCCACACGTGACGTCACTAACGGGCCTTGCTTACTTAGATTGGCGTTTTACGTAAAACAAACATTGTTTGAAATCTGCACAACAGAGAATTTCTAACTCTTAACAAATTATTTTTGTACTTCAAATTTCAGCAATTTCATAATTTCTTTCAAACACCGTTTAGTTGTCACAGCACATTGATAAAACTTTAGTTCCATAAAATACTGCAGATGTCGTGACCAAATTTTGAATTCGCCAGTTCTTCAATAATTGTTTCATCCAATTAAATATATTTCTGTTTTCAAATTGTAAATTTCTTTTTAAAATAAAATTTTATCTTTAAATAAACAAAATTTAAATAAAAGCTGCAGTCTTGTTGAAACGATGGAAATGGAAAACAACTCTCATCGCGGCGTTCATAACCACACTCTCTAGTCTGTCCTCGTATCCCCTCGCATTCCTCGACGCGACGGTGGGGATAGGCCCGTTAGCTACGTCACGCGGGCTTGGCAGACGGATTTCTGAGATTGAGCCATCCTTATACAGTTAACCTGCTACAGTTGAAAAATCCATTCAAGTTATTCATAATATTTTCTGAACACCCTGTATCAGCGTGGGAAATTTAACGTCGTTCATACGGCGTACGTGCCGAACATCGCACTTCACCATATTGCGCAATATTGCGTTAGTTAAATTATCCGCTGTTAATTCAGGCAGGCTGTTTATCTCCATTTCACTTGGTCGCCCGTTTAAAATTCATTTCATGAGTAGCGACTTCCCTTTTCAACGCATGTGGAACGACGCGTTCGCTTGATGATAATTCTTTCGATAGTACTCGATGCGTGCAGTCCATTGATTTTATGTGGTTTCAAACTTTGTTTTTCCACTGAATTTGTGGTTGAAACTAAAAACGGATCTTCTCCGAAATTTGCCAAAGCACGCCGAGTGACCCACAAGCCGTTTAAACGACTTATCAAAGGCCTGCTCTGAGAAAGGGAACAGGTACGTTTTGTTGGCCTTTGTGCAATTGAACCCTGCAAGTAACGCGTCTCTCTCTTCTACTAGGCTTTTAATTCCAGTAGCTATTAGGCTTCTAGTTCCCGTGGTAGCTCGAATTCCTGGCTGTTGAACCGAACGAAGTTTCGCAAATAGGCCTACCCCCCCTCACCTTTGAGGAGTGGTTTCGTCCGGCAAGTCGACGCTATTTTTGGCGGCTTTGCCCGCTTGCCGCAGCACCGACTCACTCCGCTAACCACCGCGGGAGGACGCTCCGATCTATTGACGATGGACATTGACGCTGGATCTTTGGAGACCAAGGTCGGAGTAGCCCTATTTTTTTTGTATTCGCGGTGTTGTTGATGTACAACTTATTATCGCGGGGTGTGTTTACCGTTACCCGTTTCACTGAGAATTGTTAATTGTTTTGATCGCTTTAAATCGTATGTGTGACCGAAGCACAGATCTGTGGTACGGATTAAATCTAACGTGTTATTGATTTATTTATGGTTCGTTTTTGAATTATCGTTATTTGAATTTTAAGCAAGTTAAATATAAACAAGTGTTCTCAGCTGGTGCTTTTTATTTTAATCACTTTGCCCACCTTTTGTATTGGGATTACGTCGAACCTCCCTTCTCCAATAGCTTAGCCGAGCGGTGCGGAGAAACTTTAGTCACCTCGCACTAATTTGCAAGCCTACAGGTAGGTTGCAAACCATCCTTGCGCTATCCCAACCGTGTTTGAGAGTCCCTAGTAACTGATCATAAGGTCGAAATTCATTTGATTTGAATAAGACGTGCATAGACTTGTGTGTTATGTCATGTCATACTTCTGCTGGGACACATATATCCCTTAGGTTAGTACGGATGGGTCATATACCACGTGTTCACCGAGTGTGGTTTTCTTTTGTGGCATTTAAACCATTTAATATAGAAAAAAAATTCAAACGCTATCAGCCTCTAATAAAAAAAACTCTATACGTTCTGCTGAATTTAGAAGTGAAATATTTCATTTTTTTTCTTATGGAACACCCCGTACTCATAGTTCGAATGCATCATGTGGGAGTATATACGGGCAGGGGGCTAAGTAGTGTGATTGGACAAAAGGCTGACCCCAGACAAAATATTGTTAAGCATTAGCTGAGGAAAATGGGAATGCCATCAGCGATGTAATTGAAAATATAATTGGAAGGAAGAACGGGATGAAAAAATAATGCAGTAGAGTAAACTTGCCTAATTTGTACCAGCGCCTAAATCGTACCTCCATAATTTCTCGTAAGCCGTACTGGTGATAAGCGTTTGTAGCAGCGGAAACTGTGAATAACAGTGAATTACATGGTTAATGGCCAAACACTTAAGCTCAAACTTAAATTTAAATGGTATTTATAATGTGACAGTTTTAGGTTACACAGCATTACATAAGCCTAAGTGACTTAAAATTAAGTTGAAGTGTTTGGTACAAATGGCCATTAATCTAGCCATGTTATTGTGGTGGCCGCTCTACGGAAAATTATTGAAAAAATAAGTTTTTGGACTAGTTTTCAGTAAGACTTTTACGTCGCTGGTAACGATTTTGCATCAATATAGAATGAGGTAAGTTTTTGTGCAAAAGTACACCTATCTGCAATGTTATTTTTGGTTCTGTTAACCGCCGGCCAGTTATAAAAAATTTTGTTGGCAAATTTAAACTCACGGTAGCGTTTGCGCCTATTTCGTACCATATACTCGTACATATGCGGTCAAAATAATAGCAGTAGAACGCCAAGATAGTTAAAAATATATCTTGCCCTTCAATTATTGAAAACACTATTATCTTTATATGAGATAACGAAATTAATTTAATTAATAAGATGGCATTATTTTACAAATAATTTAATTCTTTTGAGTAATACATATTCTTTTGAGAATTTGGTGCCACTGCTATCATTTTGACCGCGTTGGTAGCTCACAATAGTTCTTTATCAATTGGCACTGAAATAGAAAACATATCTCCGAGGTTTCAAGTGCTTACATGTTCAAATAAACTATCTCAGAGAACACACACTCAAATTCTAACACAAAATTCATACAAAACAATTTAGATGAAAAGTTGACTAAAGTAAAGAAGAAAAGCACACCTAAGAACTTAAGAGCAAACGAGACTCTCGAAAGGAAAAACAGCGTTATAAAAAGACAGCCAATAAATAAAGATAACAAGAGGAAACGAAGAGAAAATAGGCAAAAAGGCCAAAGGGTTCGGTACGATTTTGGAACTTTTTTTTTACTGTTCCTATTGCGATTTATTTTTCTTCAAATTTTGTAAAGTTATAGGTGTATGTTCCTTAAGTGGTACAAATTAGGCAAGTTTACCCTAGTAACTGACTAGCTTTATTGTGAGGCAAGCTGAAAAGTATTGTTACAGCCGGACACTAATAAATTTCATGTTCAGACGAGTGGTGCCATCTATTGGTCAATCGCCTGTTTCACGGGTTGATGGAAACGATTGTTACCAGCGTTTTCGAGAAGGCACGCCATCTGTCCGGAATGTTCCAGAGAGTTCGTTAGCGTTCCATGTGCTTCTAGTAACGGATTAATAGGGGTATATAAGCGAAGACGGCGCGCAATTTGAACAGTTTATTTAGCGAGCTATAGTGCAAAGCATCTTTGTTGGAAATACGGTGAGATATAGTAGCGTTATTGTTACAAAGAAATGTTGTAGATTACTGTTAGTGTAGTTTGTACTTAATTAAGCGAATTTTTAATTAAAGTTTTTGAAATCAAGTGACAATTATAATTTGCGAACCCCGAAGTCGTAACAAATTGGTGTCAGTAGCAGAAATTATCGAAAATGAAGCTAGTTGAATTGAAAGTAAAGGAGCTGCGTGATGAATTGGACGAGAGAGGGCTGGAAAATTCTGGAAAAAAAGCTGTTTTACAAGAACGGCTTGAACAAGCTCTCCGAGAAGGAAAAGATCCGAAATTATTTGAATTGGAAATTGAAAATACCGCAGCTCTACTTAGAGAAATGAAAGAAAAAATGGAAATAGTGGATGAAAAAATGGAACTTTCTAGAAAACAAATAGAAAGCTTGGAAATAAAAATTGAAACTTCCAGTTTAAACACCGATCTGAAATTACAGGAGGTCAAAAATCAAATCGATGAAAAGATCGAAGATCTTAAAACACAATTCGGTGAGGAAACTGATGGAAAGATTGAAAATGTGAAGCCACAATTTGGACATGCAATTTTCGATCAAATTGAAGATGTAAAAATACACATTGGTGATAGAAAAACTTAATTTGATTACAAACTTGATGAGAAAATTGGAGAAATAAAAATTCAGCTCCACGATAGGTTTGAAGACTTAACCAAACAACTCTATAAAGTGGAACTAGGCCGTTCCACTGCACCATCATCTGGGTCGTCAAGTCAGAAATTGAAACCCCCAAAATTTGAAGGCGACTTACCATGATCTACATTCATTAGACAGTTCAAAATTGCTGCTGACGTGAAAGGCTGGAATGACTATGACAAAGCTGCAGCACTCGTTTTGTCTCTGCGAGGTCCAGCATTGAGTGCGTTACAGTCCATTCCGGAGGAAATTCAGAACAATTTCGACTGATTAGTAGAAAATTTGGATATGCGTTTCGGTGATGCACATATGAAGCAACTCCATACCATTCAACTAAAAACGCGAGTTCAGAAGAATTGTGAATCACTTCAGGAATTTGAACTTGATATCGAGAGATTAGTCAGGATGGCGTGTGGCGATTTCTTGCCTGAACCGGTGTTTCATCGTTTGGCTATCCAAGCGTTCATCGACGGCGTTAAGGGTCAAGAAATGCAGCAGGTATTGTTGTTGGGTAACTTCTCCAAATGCACAGATGAACTAGCCCGTGCATTGGAGTTCGAATTCGAACTCTTTGAAAGAATCAAGCGGCTAGAAGAAAATAAATCCACAAGCAATACTAGACGGATTATAACTTGTTGGAAGAAGATGACAGCGAGTCTTTAAACTAAAACCAGTCAGCAAGAAGGGGCGCTTGCTGACTAATTCTACGGATAGCCCCAAGATTGTCTCCGTTTCCAAGATAAGAAACAATGAGAACAGTTTGATAGCAGATGGACAGATTGGTAAAAGATCCTTCCAATTGACAATTGATACCAGAGCGAATGTGTCCATCATAAGAACAGATCTTTTACCAAAATGGAAGCTAATAAATAATGGAAAGGTATATCACATCCAAACAGCTACTGGCGAGGTTACTCCAGTTTGCGGTGAAGCCGAAATTGAAATGAAGATTGGAAGTATGAAATTTAGGCACAGGGTGTTAGTAGCAGACATTGTTGATGATTTCATACTTGGAGTTGATTTCATGAGGAAGAACCGCTTGGTTGTAGATTTAAAAGCTAAAGTGCTACGAATTGGACCTGAAGAAATACCTCTCCGTGTTCTTAGAAATTTACTCATAGCGCTAAAAGTAAAATTGGAAGAAAGTGTGAACATTCCACCCTTAACTGATAAGTTGATTCTGGCAAAGTTGGAAGGCAATATTGCTAGCTATCCTGCCGGTATCATAGAGCCAACTGAGATCAGCGGCACCAAGAAAGGAATTTTACTGGCTGGAACTCTGGTGAAGATTCAGGAGACAATTCCTATTCGTCTTGCAAATGTCAACAGTTACCCAGTTACCATACCCAGCGGAACAGTGGTGGGTAAATGTGAAGCAATTGCTTCTATAAACCACGTTCAAGTAAACGATGCATCCGCGCGGCATCTGTCTGACGCCCCACCACTAATACTAGGAAGATTCGTCAACATTGCTATCACCTAAGGAAACAGACGACATAGGAGGATTGTTTCGAGAATTCAAAGGAATCTTCGCCTATACCGATGAAGACTTAACCCGGACAGACATTGTGCAGCACAGAATAAACACTGGCGATTCGAGTCCAATTCGTCAACCCGCATGATGACTGCCATTGGCGAAGAAAGAAGAAGCTGACAAGTTAATCAAGAAGATACAGGATCGAGGAGTTATTGAACCGTCAAAAAGTCAATGGGCATCTCCTATTGTACTTGTGACTAAGAAGGATAGCAGCACGTGTTTTTGTGAGGATTATAGACGATTGAATAATGTCACGAATAAGGACAGTTATCCCTTGCCCCGGATCGATGACACGATTGACACCTTATCCGGTGCGAAATGGTTTTCGACTCTGGACCTGAAAAGTGGCTATTGGCAGGTTGGAATGCACCCCGAAGATAAGGAAAAGACGGCTTTCACTACGGGTAGTGGTCTATGGCAGTTTAAAGTTATGCCCTTCGGGTTATGCAACGCCCCAGTCACTTTTGAGCGACTCATGGAATAGGTATTGCGTGGACTTAGCTGGAAGACTTGTCTCGTATATTTAGATGACGTAATTGTGGTCGGAAGGACTGTCAAAGAACACCTCGCGAATTTGAAGAACGTCTTCCAAAGGATTGAAGAGGCGAAGCTAAAATTAAATCCGGCCAAATGCAAGTTCTTTCAGAAAGAAATGAAATACCTTGGACATGTCATCTCTGAAGCAGGAGTTGCGACAGACCCAGATAAGATCTTGGCCGTTAAGAACTGGCCACCACCGAGAAATGTGCTTCTTGGGGCTTTGCACCTATTACAGACGATTTGTTAAGGACTTTGCAAAGACAGCAAAACCTCTACATGCGCTGACCGAAGAAAAAGCCACATTTTTCTGGAGTGAAAACTGTCAAGAAGCTTTTGACAACCTAAAGCAGAACCTTTTAGTTTCTGTTCCGATATTGTCCTATCCACGATCAGAGGGCAAGTTCATCATTGACAGTGATGCTAGCAACCACGGAATTGGAGGCGTACTGTCGCAAGTGCAAGACGGGCAAGAATGTGTTATTGGTTACTTCAGTAAAGTTTTGTCGAAAGCGGAGAGGAACTACTGTGTAACCAGGAAGGAGCTTCTTGCTGTGGTGAAAACAGCCGAACATTTTCTTTGTGGTCGACAGTTTCATCTTCGTACAGACCATGCAGCACTGAAGTGGTTGCTTCAGTTCAAGAATATTGAAGGCCAGCTTGTTAGATGGATAGAAAGATTACAGGAGTATGATTTTATAATTGAGCATCGTCCAGGTCGTGTCCATAACAATGCAGATGCACTTTCTAGAAGACCTTGTCGTGAGGATTGTCTGCACTGCTCCAAAGCAGAAAATAAAGGAGAGGTAACTCCCATCAGAAGGACTGGCGTTATAGTAGATAGATGGCAAACCGAGACCATTAAGAGGGAACAACGAGAAGATCCTGAAATAAGAACCATAATCGAATGGAAGGAAAGACAGCGACGTCCCACCTGGGCGGAGATATCAGGAAAGAGTCCAGTGTTTAAAACTTATTAGGCACAATGGGATTCTCTGGAGTTAAAGAATGGGTTGCTAATGAGAAAATGGGAATCACCTGATGCGAGTGAGATGAAAGACCAACTAGTGCTTCCAAGGGTAAGGGTCGGTGAGGTCTTGGAAGAGATTCATAACGGCACGTCCGGTGGACATTTGGGCATCAATAAGACATTGTCGAAAGTGCGAGAAAGGTTCTACTGGGCGAAATGTAGAACTGATGTGGAAAATTGGTGTGCCAGATGTACTACATGTGCTGTAGTATCCGGACCTGCGAAGAAGACCCGCGAAAAATGACACCCTTACAACGTTGGGGACCAATTTGAAAGGATTGCCATTGATATAGCCGGGCCATTTCCAGAAACCAATCGTGGAAATAAGTCCATCATGGTAGTGACCGATTATTTCACTAAATGGCCAGAAGGTTATGCTTTGCCAAATCAAGAGTCAATAACGGTTGCGAATGCCTTGATAGAGAACTGGATAACAAGATTTGGAGTACCCATGGAGATCCATTCCGACCAAGGCAGGAACTTTGAAGGACACATTTTCCAGGAATTGACCAGGTTACTAGGCATTTTCAAAACGCGAACTCCCTTGCACCCACAGTCAGATGGAATGGTGGAGCGTTTCAATAGGACCTTGGAAAGACATCTGGCTAAAGTTGTTTCGAAAAACCAACGGACTGGGATGAACACCTTCCCCTTTTTTTGATGGCGTATCGTTCTGCAGAGCATGACACAACTAAACGAACCCCATATAGCGTCTTCTTTGGAAGAGAAATGCATTTGCCTTGTGACTTGATTTGGGCGACCAGAAACTCAATTGGGACTAAGGGAGTACTCGCAAGAGTTTGAACGTCGATTAACTCACACTCACGATTACGTACGGCGTAACATCAATTTGGCGACAGATGAAATAAAGACCCGCTATGATCGACGAGCCAATGAAACAGGATTCCAAGAGGGGGACCAGGTGTGGCTGTACAATCCCAGAAGAACTCAAATTACAGGCGCCTTGGGATGGACCCTATAAAATAATCAAGAAGATCAATGATGTGGTCTAAGGATACAAAAGCTACCCCGTGGGAAGATGAAAGTGGTCCACATTGACCGTTTGGCTCCATACTCTGTTCGGGATGAACAGAACTAAGGAGGGGGCAGTGTTACAGCCGGACACTAATAAATTTCATGTTCAGACGAGTGGCGCCATCTGTTGGTCAAACGCCTGTTTCACAGGTTGATGGAAACGATTGTTACCAGCGTTTTCGAGAACGCACGCCATCTGTCCGAAGTGTTCCAGAGAGTTCGTTAGCGTTCCATGTGCTTCTAGTAGTCTTTATTTAGCGAGCTATAGTGCGAAGAATCTTTGTTGCGTTATTGTTACAAAGAAGTGTTGTAGATTACTGTTAGTGTAATTTGTACTTAATTAGGCGAGTTTTTAATTAAAGTTTTTGAAATCAAGTGACAATTATAATTTGCGAACCCCAAAGTCGTAACAGTATTACTACAGTAGGAAGGAGGCACGAGGAAAGGGGTACCTTCCCTGGCGAATCCAATACTGCTCCGGCATTGCACAAAAGCCGGAAAGCATTCTTTAAAAGATTCTCCGACCTCTATAAAAGAAAGGGTAACCTAGCGCCAGCGGAGAAACACTTGAACTAATAAATTGCGCCGGCCGGATAAGACACACCGTCGCGTGAAATCTAGTAATTCGTGATAAATATAATAAATTTTATTAAATACACTCACGGCCAAAAATATTGCATATTTTTTAAATCTTACTTTTTAGTTTGATTTTTAACTTGTATGTAATTTTTATTGTAAAGTGCGCTTTATTGAAGTGTCCTACTCATATTGGTATATGTCTAGTACCTACTTATCTGAATATCTAGAAATACATAGATCTCTTCTTTACAAATAAATAAGCATTGCTTTATAATTAAGTCAGTATCTGATAGTGTGCTTTAGTATCAGAATTTAATTTCAGAATAACTTTTCTTATGTTTTACATGAACCAAGTGTCATTTATAGTGCGTTATATTCGGCGTCTTCTGTTAAGTAGAGGTTGCATCTAAATGGTTTAATTGCTGTCAAAATCTCTTTTAACGCTGTCATATGTAAACTTATTATTAATCTTATTACGAAATAGTATTAACAGGCATTTTCATTTAACTTTTATTTCATTTCATTATTTTTCAGCGGATTCTCGCTGTTATGTATCAACATTCCGCCGAACGGCGAAAAATAACTCAAGAGAATCAGTTTCGCCGGATTTTGATTAAAATTATTTTTTCGTCGGACATATAGTCACTACGTTAATTTAATTTAACCAACGGATTTTAATATTGTGTAATACCTCTTCTTGTTTCGCCTTTGTTTGACCGGAAATGTCTGTATTCCATCCGAGCCTATTGAAGGGCTGAGATACTCCAATGAATGGTTGAGAGGCAGACTTATTTATCATTCTTTCTCCGGAATGCGTTTGACCTTGAGAATCAGATACTAAAAAAATATATTTCAGGTTGACTTCCACGTCTTTTTAAGTATATCGTTTTAAAAAATATATCAATAAGAACGTTGAAGATTAAAAGAGAATTCTTTTTCTCATGTATAAACTTACGTGAGTCCATGCCTTCTGGTTTCAAGCTGATTCGCTTTGGTGTCTTGTCTTTTCCATTGAACCACTCGGCGCTACTCAAAGTTGGTTCCCACGTAACTCTAGTTGGAACAAAGAGATCATCTTGGAACAAATCCGTCTGCAAAAAAAAAATTACGGCATTAAATAGCAGCGAAATTTCAAATTCTTCACCTTAATTCTAGGTACTGTGAAAGATAAAGGTTCAATGGTGTTGTTAGTAAGGCGAAAAGCTCTTGCAAACTCCACGTTTGTGACATCGCAAACATTTTTTGGTAAGAACGATAACCCCTGATGCAGGCTGTTGCAGCGATGATGGCTCAGTGGGCAAATGTAAGGCTGTTCTTCGGTGATTTCAAAAGCATAAATTGTGGTATCTCCCTTAAAAAAATAATAATAATTTCATATTCGAGATGGCTAACAGAGAGTACATTTTACCTTTCCAGTTAAAAATAAGGTTGAACTATCTTCATCATAGAACGGAATCAAAATCGCTGGAGATACGTCTAATCCGATGGTATTCAAAGCATTGCTGAGGTCGATGGATTTGAATACCATGATTTGCCTTTCTGAAACTTTATCGAACCCTGTAACAACAATGAAGTTTCCATCTAAGGCCCAAATAATTCTTGCTCCTCTGCTTCCAACTGGTCCTTTTCCCTCTTGTATTGGAAACTCACTCATTCTTGGATTATAAACTCGAATTTTTCCTTCTTTACTCACAGTCGCACATAATACACCATTAGGTGACCAGGCAAAACTAAACATCTGTTCAGTATGTCCCTTCAAAACAATTTTCTCTTCCAGTGAAGCTAAATTCCAGATTTTAACAGTCATATCATATGAGCCCGTAACAAGAACATCTTTTGCTGTGGGATGAAATTTGATGAAGTAGATTTTATCGGCATGGGCATTAAATTCGAGCAAGGGTTCATTTGTTGGTTCTGCCAATCCGCTTTCTGGCACGGTCCATAACTTGACTATCCCATCATCGCAGGCAACTGCCAGGCGGTTACAGTCGAAAGGATCCCATGCAAAGTCCATGACGTTGCTGCCGTGGACCAGAGCAGGAATAACGCCATCTGGTAGTTTACCAGTCTTATTCAGTTCGAATATAGCGATTTTACCACCTGGACCACTAAGAGGAACGGCTACTCGTTCTTGATTCGCTGAAATAGAAATTATTTCACGCTTCTAAACTATCCAATTATTTAAGAGTATTGATTCTTTACCATCATCTTTTGTTCTCATGACGGATTCGATATTAAATTTTCTTTTATTTTTTATTAATTAATTTATCCACAATTTATAGTTTTCCAGCAATTATTTACTGTGTTTTATGAAGTGAATTCTTACCATGAAATCCATCACATTCTCCTGATATCTGGCGACTGACATTACGGATGTTTTCAATGTGAAACGATTTATGGGCAGGGGTGCCTTTCAGATGTCGAAACTTTGAAACACGTCCTAAATAAATAAACTTTTTTAAGCATTTATCGCTTTCATTACACCGCGGGAGAATTATCGATATCATAAAAACAAATTAGGACAACTTTTAAATCTGGTAGCCATGCGTTTTCATTACTTTACTATATAGGGTTATTCACCCAACCCGTTCATTAAAAGTTTTCAAGCAAGAAGTTTAGATAGAAATTTGAAATTTACGGAGAGATACTTCGAAATGATCTTACCAAATAAAATAAAATTTATTTCCAATCATTTCCGGTTATACCGAAAGTCGTTATCAACTCGCTTATTTTGAATGGGATGGTATATTTTTGGTTACGTTTTTGGATTTTACATGTAAGTAATATAACCGAATTTTACCTACGTATGTTATATAAAGTAAGTTCCAGATAATGCTCACGCTGATCACACTCGCGATGACCCGTAACATCGTTCCATTTAAAATTCGATGTGAGCGTACCAGTGCAAATGGAACGCCTGTGGATACGTAAATTAAGCATTGACGTTTGACATAACATTATAAAACTTATTCATTAAAAATAAACGTTACAAGAGAAAGATCTCTTGCAGTGATGTTGTTTCGGCGACAAAGAGAAGACATTTCAGACAGTGAAACGTCTTCGGATGGAGAATGAAAACATCTATAACACAAACATCAACAAAAATAAGGTTATGTTTTCAAACGCTCACAAAGACCCACCTTCGTAACAAGAGCGTTGCGATCACGAATTTTAGCCTCGTACAGGGTACGCGTAGTAACACTCTTCAACGCTAGCGTCTTTAAAAACGGAACGTCGTCGAAGAACGTTACGAGTGTTGCGAGCATTATATGGAACGTACTCATAAAATGCTGATCGTACATTCCTGCTTGTATTTATACAAGCCTAGCGCGGTCACTCTATGACTTTATAAGTCGGCTCTCACACCAAAGTAGCATGCTACGTGCTACTTGCATCCTGGATGCACGCTGCATGCCATTAATTTTAGAACCTATGTAAACAATTGATAATATTCACACCGGTGCACAGCGTGCTATTTCGCTAATCTAAGAGGGATTATTCCCGAAAATGAAAAGTTTCAAAGAAATTCTTAAATACTATTTATTTAAAGCTAACATCTGTATGACTCAAAATACCTCCTCTATTTAAGTTTAAACTTCATTTAGACAAACAAATATAATGTTCTAATACCAGGTTCCAGGTATACGGTTACCAGCTCTTAAACGCGTTTCAGTTTTGTGTGGTAATTTGTCCATTACGAAGATGTGTTTTTGAATTGTTTTCGTGAATTTGTTTATTTTAGTGTCTCTGCAACTCTTTTAAGATGAGTTATGTAAGATTTTATTTAAAATGTGTTGCAGTCAGTTAAAACAAAAATGCAGAATATTTCATTCTTTACGGAGATGTTTTAGAGTAAAACTTTATTATATGGGCGAATACGGGCTCCAGATTTCATATTTAACTAAATTAAGGGTTTATCTATCAGGAAATATAAAAATAAAGTGCGTCTGTTTGCGACTTTAGATTTTGTGTGTTGTTTTCCGAATGGCTACTCATATTCTTTTTAAGTGATAACAGTAGTTCCGATGAATGGGGAGAGTAATTAAATGTAACATAATTGTAAACCTTCTCTTCCTTTTTCTCCTCCTAACAACCACTGCTGCAATTAACGCCATAGCTTCATCTTCGGATGACATCTTTATTATAATATCTCGCAAGATACTGCCAATTCGCGAATCGCATAGTCTTGCTATGCTACCTGATGTGAAAGCAAAATTCTAAGAAGCGCTACGCGGCACGCTACTTCTCAAAAGATGCAAGCAAGTAGCACGTAGCATGCTACTTTGGTGTGAAAACCGACTAACACGTAACGTTTATACGTTCGTAACCAATGTAGTTGTTTGCTTTGTTTGACGGAATAAATTTTTTTTAAAAACAAATTGTTATTTATCGACAACATAACGGGCGCAGTCATTCGGATATTAGTTACGATCGATTATCAGTAAACCTAAGCTGCGAAGTGGTTCAAATTAGCAAAAATGAACTGTTTTCACTCAGGATTACAATGTTGATATAAAGAAAACAATTGCGCATTTACAATTAACTTTATCTACGACCACTACTGTAAATGGCGAATTACGTACAGGTGGATCAATTTCGATGTCTCTTATGGGCATCTGCGTAACTATAAGAGATAGAAAAAAACTAGTGGCCAAGTCTCGATCTCTTTTTTAGAGACAAAGTCAATAGACTAAACAAAAATTGGCTATCTTTTTTGTTTTCGAGTTATAAGCAAAAATTGACATTTTGCAAAGTTTTGTTTCCTAAAACGCCCGCCCACGTTGCCCGTCCACCTAGAACATAGCGGGCTATGTTAAAGGGTACGGTTTTCATTGTGTCCTTTCGGCATGCATATAGAAAGAAAGGATGGGAGGAGTATCCAATAAAGTTAGATTAAGGAAAAACATAATAAATAAATTAAAATTTCTTTGTAAAGTAGGTAGTCAAAATAAACAAAATTATTTGGCATGTAATGCCATGGCTAGATTAAGTGGAAACACTGGAAAAAAATGTGCGGACAAAAATTCTTGCTCCAATCAGTGCGAGCTAAATAATCATTATGAAAGCTTTACCCAGACATTAACGCCAAATGGCGGCCTCCGCATATATTAATATTGCGAAAATTCGCCAAATAAGGGTTTCTGCAGCGAAAGTGTTAAAAAAAATATCTTGTTCTAGTTTTTTTATGATAGCAATAGTAGGTACTTACCAAAAACAGTTGAAGTCCGTTTTGGCGTCGGTGTTATATTTTCATTTTTCTTCGCCGCTTGTGGATCTAAAGATTGTTGTTTTGTCATAGGCGTATTTTTACGGCTGCTGTCATCTTTAGTCACCTGTCCGTTTTTCAAGTTCTTAAGTGAATTCTTCCTGCGCAGTAAAATCGGTGAACCATCTGGTTTCTCTGCAATTGCACCTGAACTTTCCTGTACTGATTGTGACCTCTCGTACATCTTTCGCCTCTCGGCAATGCTACTCCTCTGAACCGTCGCTCGCTCAAACCCATCACCCTGATCATTTACGTCAAAATTATCATCGATATCATCTTTGAAACTGTTTCGACCCTCAAATAATTTCCTACGTTCAGCGGTGCTCGGAGTCCGTGGGATGTAACTAACACCATCTTCGATTGGTTGTGGGACTTTATCGGCCATATCTTCAACAATACGTGAATCAACTTCTTCTATTTTTTCTACGGGTTGCATTTCTGCATTTGATGAAGGTAGTTGTTCTATTAACGATATATCCTCATGCACTCCGTTTGTGTGACTACCTGGAGCGACTGGCACGGAAAACACTTTGTCAAAGCCATCAGAGTCGTTTAGTTTTAGAGGTGTGAATGGCTTTGGTCCGAGCCTTGGCTGAAAAAAGTTGTCAATTAATGTATGCATGCAAACAGTAATCAGTCACTATCACATAACGCATAAGCATCTAAAAATGCAACCGAAGTCTACTACTGCAGCAGTTCCCAAACTATGGTTTAGAATTTAGAACAACGGTGGGCAACTCTCGTCCCGCGGGCCAACTCCAGCCCGCTTAAAATTTTTATCCGGCCCCCTAAATCTAAGAAATTATTTTTTAATAGTAAATAAATGTAAATGGCAAATATTAATAAAAACAAAAATAAGAAACAATAAAAAAGTATACGTGTGTCTATTAGTAGTCATTAACTAACCATTAAGAGGACTATGGAGGTCCGCCATATTGACAACAATTTATTTTTCAAATGCTGCTTTTTAAACGCATTCGATTTAAAAATTGTAAAAGTATGTATATCAGTCTGTATAATAATATTATAAATGTCGGAAAGTCAGTAAATATGGAAAATGTTTCATATTAACAAAAAAAAATTAAAACTTATTACAGAAAATAACATTATATTATTGATTAAATTCTCCACGCTATTTATAGATTTTCGTAATAAATATTTAAAAAGGACATTTTTTATTGCAATTTTTTATTGCAGACTAGTTTCACCTAAATAACAATAAAAACTATGTATTTATAAATATTTTATAAAACTGAATTCCTAAATAATGTGTAGACTTTGTGTAAAATGTCAAGAAATAATAAATAAAAACATAAAAATCTGAAGAACGTAAAATTTGGCTATGTATTTTATTAGATACAGGTTACGAATTCAAACGCACGATTTCCAATCAATCGAACTAAAGAAATTATTTGTGTTGAAAAAAGTTTGTTCATTAAAAATAGCATTAGGAAACAAGAAAGTATATAAAAATATTTCTAAATTTTCAGCAATATCTAACCCTGTGTCTAACGTGAGTAACGTTACTGTATCGAGAAGGTAGCGCCAACTTTCTGTCTCTTAATTTGGGGTCAATCAAATTCATTCATAAACTCCTTAGCAACGGTAACTTGTTATGTATCTATCCTTTTTCTTCTTTAGCGTTTCATCGCTTCTTTTTTAATTTGGGGGACGAAGCCGCGGAAATGAATGGCGGTAACTTCTAAATACAGTAACCTTAAACGTGAGCGATTTCAAGCGACGCGAAGCGAAAAGTAAAGCGAAGTTGTCAAATAATTTGTGATTTTCGAGCGAATTCGCGCGAAATATCGTCGCACATTAGGACTGATTATACAAAAGCATGCTCAAAACTCCAAAACATAAATTTTTATACAGTCAGGGACAATATTGTGGATACTGCGTTTATATTACTGGTTATTTCCTGCAAACACCTGCTTCAATAATAAATTAGAAAAAGATTAGGCCGGTATGTCCAGAAAATGAATTATTTATAATTTTTTTTTCTTTGTAGTATCCAGTATTAATTTTAGGCATCCTGTGTAATTGAAATTATAGATACCAAATATCTCGGTTTCGGTGGAAGAACAATCTGGTTTTATACCCTGATTGAATCGTGCCGAGTGGTTTTCGAAATGCATGTTTTTTGTTTTTTTTTTCTCTTGTTTCTCTATTTACGTTACTTGTTCATGTTGTACCATACCATACATTTCGGAAATAAAGACGCTATTATTATTATTATTATTATGGTATTCTAAAAATAAATTAATAAATTGTCCAGTGGATTTTTTTGTTTATATTTTAGCTGTGTTATGTCCTTTTCAAATATAATGGAAATTTATTCCTGTACCCACAATATCGTCCCTGACTGTAGATAATTTTGTACCCATTATGAGAAACAATTTTAGTTGAACGAGTTATTACATTTCAGACGCATTTAAATAGTAATATCAATTTTATTATAAATGCAACTTGACTACTCTCAAATGCACCGCTTCGCTTCAAATTCGCATTAAGACAATCAGATGCGCTTCGCTTCGCTCCAAATTCGCGTCGCTTTTAAATTGCCTACGTTAGACACGGCATAATTTACTTCCTTTAGATATCCTGGGTGTTCTATTTAAAATTTTGAGAAAAATTATCTTTTGCAAAACTCAACACCCTGTACACATAATAACTGATAGACCAAAGCTGTTCAAATATTTCTGTAGAAAAGATATTGCGTTGACCACCTACAAAAATTCACGACGAAATGTTAATAAATAAACAAGATATAAGGGGTCATAATACAGCAATTTTTTACACTTAAACATCAATATCCAGTGTGTGTCACTTTACATGAAGACACCTGAATAACTTGTTGATTAATTACGGAATTAGTATAAAATTATTACCAGAGGTAGAGACCATCAAGATTAATCTTTTTGTAGGAATGAATTCTTTTTGGAGTCTAAATCTGGTCAACTATGAGTTAAATAAAAACTAGTGTTTCAAGTAAAGTCATAGTAGCGATGAAGATAGAGCAAAAAAGTATTTAAAAAAGTTGTTACTAACCACTAAAATACTCCAAATACGAAGTTTCGCTGAAAAATTTTAATTTTTAATTTTTCTACATTTTTGTGTAAACTCATTGAAAAATACATTAAACATGAAATCATAATTTTGTTACACTATTAAATATGATTATGATTAATTATGATTTCATGTTTAATGTATTTTTCAATTTTTTCAATGAGTTTACACAAAAATGTAGAAAAATTAAAAATTAAAATTTTTCAGCGAAACTTCGTATTTTGTGGTGGTTAACTTAACACGTTTAACACGATGACACGTTTTGTCCGCTTCGACTGCCATCTCGTGCGTGTTAGCTTATGAGGCAGCGGTATTGCTGTTTACTGTCACGACACGAATTATAAGTCGGAAAATAGTTGTACTGCGGCGCAATTATTTCACATGTTTGCATTCACGCGCTAACCGTGCGACCAACAGGTCGTCGGGGTTGCAGTGGAGTTCTCGAGCTACTGTTCCGCTGATGAGGCCCCAATTAGGGCCGAAATAGCTGTACAGACTATGCTCGGGGGCCCCATTGCTATCCTGACGACTCGCAACTAACATTTACATGTTTGCGATGACACGTTTTGTCCGCTTCGACTGCCATCTCGTGCGTGTTAGCTTATGAGGCAGCGGTATTGCTATTTGCTGTCACGACACGAATTATAAGTCGGAAAATAGTTGTACTGCGGCGCAATTATTTCACATGTTTGCATTCACGCGCTAACCGTGCGTATATCTTGTTGGTCGTCGGGGTTGCAGTGGAGTTGTCGAGCTACTGTTCTGCTGATGAGGCCCCAATTAGGGCCGAAATAGCTATACAGAATATGCTCGGGGGCCCCATTGCGATCCTGATGACTCGCAACCAACATTTACATGTTTGCGATGACACATTTTGTCCGCTTGGACTGCCATCTTGTGCGTGTTTGCTTATGAGGCAGCGGTATTGTTGCTATTTGCTTTCACGACACGAATTATAAGTCGGAAAATAGTTGTGCTGCGGCGCAATTATTTCACAGAGAAAATATTATTTAATAATAATAATTAATTTATTGGATCATTGCAGTACATATAAAAAGAATTATTAATTTTAATGAATTATTTTCTGTAATTGTTAAGAAAATGATGTTGTTTAGTAATTTATTTCTAATTTTGTTAAAAATAACCTGTGAGCAAATAAAAATCAGATTAGAGCAAGCGGTGCAAAGAAAATGTATGTCTGTGATTAAATAAAAAGTCAACAAATTTGACAGTCCATGAATGTATTACATTAATTAATTCAGTTAATCACAGACATACATTTTCTTTGCACCGCCTACTCTATTCTGATTTTTATTTGCTCACTTTTTATTATGTATCGGTTTAATAAGAAAGTCATTAACGTAGGCAATTTGGATGATAATAATAATAATAATAATGGCTTTATTGCCTATGAAGAGTAACAATAAAATTGACAAAATTATAAAGTTGAACAAAAGAAAACAACGCAACCACAGGGCGAAGTTCAGACGTGGTAACTAAGTTACTTGCCTGCTTTCCAACTTAAAACATAATATGTAAACTGCACAGCTGATCAAGATTTAAAACAGGGTAAATAAAAAGGGAGTACGACAGTTCGATGTACGACAATTCGGTGAACGACAATTCGGTGTATGCGACAATTCGGTGTGCGACAATTCGGTGTACGCGACAATTGGGTGTACGACAATTAGGTGTACGCGACAATTCGGTGTACGACAATTCGGTGTACGCGATAATTCGGTGTACGACAATTCGGTGTACGATAATTTTATATAGGTATAATGCAGTGACCACCATGAAGTTCGCACCGTATGAAAAAAAAATTCATTATTGATTTTTTTGTTTGAATTGGCTTCCGGTTAGAACCGCGTCACGTTGACTTCTACTGCCGACGTTTCGTTCTTCAGTCTCAACGACTAACCAGAAGCAGCAGCAGCCCTGAAGTTCTTCTGCAATGAAGAACGAAATGTCGGCAGTAGAAGTCAACGTGACGCGGTTCTAACCGGAAGCCAATTCAAACATGGACGACGGCCGCGGAAGCCTTCAAGTTAAATAGATTTTTTTTAAAACTTTGTGCTAATAATTTATGCATGTTCCAAAACCAAATATAAGCAGAACAGATTCAGTGAGAAATTTTTAATCTTGTTAAAAATGCTATCTATTTAAAATCTGAAAATTAAAAAAAATGTTATAATTTGGATTTGTTGGACATAATTTTAGCAAGATACTATGTAAGCCTTTGCAAAATGTTCCGTGATAATTATACAATATATTCTGTGAAAAAATAAAGCGTAGAGGGACACTTGGTATTTAACTTTAACGAATAGTTAACTTATTCATTCATATCCACAAAAAAAATATATATAAAAAATATATAACACATTTTCTCTTGATTTCTTAACTGTTGCATGCACAATGAAATTTGATATGATTTTTCACATTTCTGATTTGCGGCTTTTTTACGGAAAATTTTATGTTATCATTTTTAATTTGTTAACTCATCGCAATTTTAATAATTTCAATTTAGTCTAAATATACTGAAAATTACAAGAATTGCATGCAAATTTTATTTTGGATTGTTTAATATTCATACATACTTATAAAATGCATATAAACGATTGTTTCAGATTTTGTTATGCGTGCAACAGTAAGAATGCAAGAGGAAGTTTCAATCTTTTAGTTTTTAATAATATTTTAAAAGAGTGTAATCAATTAAGGGTAACGATTACTAGGTTAACGTTTTGCAATTTTATTACTATACAGAGCCGGGCAGTAGCTAGTTACAAAGTAATTAAATTAGTAACTTAGTTACATTTTTCGGAAAAGTAATTGTATTCAAGTTACTCTTCAATAAAAGTAACTGTAATTAGTAATCAGAAAATTCTACGAAAATATTCATGAAGTTACTACAGTAAAATAACTAGTTACATTGAAAAGTTATTTCGTTTTCATATTTGCATGTTTGGTTATACTTTAACTACAACAAAAAGATAAATTAGAACATAATATAATTTAACAGAAAATTAAAAGAAACATAAGGCCCCAATTAGGGCCGAAATAGCTATACAGAATATGCTCGGGGGCCCCATTGCGATCCTGACGACTCGCAGCCAACATTTACATGTTTGCGTTGACACGTTTTGTCCGCTTCGACTGCCATCTCGTGCGTGTTAGCTTTTGAGGCAGCGGCATTGTTGCTATCTGCTTTCACGACACGAATTATAAGTCGGAAAATAATTGTGCTGCGGCGCAATTATTTCACAGGTGAATGAAGTGTTCAAATAATTTGCCGTTTGCGGCCAACCTGCCCTTGAAGCTTCTACGAACATTGTTTAATATTCTAGAAGTAATAGTTGCCCATACTTCCACGATTCTACCTCTCAACTAATTCAAATCGCGGAAAGGAGTCTGATTTTAAATAAGGCCACAAGAAGTAAGTCATTTGGTATTAAATCCAGCGATCATGCAGACTATCGTGGATCAAGAAGTCTGGATTCAGTATGCAGTAACTTCAAAACTTCAAAGTGGATACCCAGGGATGTGTGGCCTTTAAAATAAAACATTTACCTCACTCCTTGCCGCGATTTGAATGAATTGAGATGTAGAATCGGCAACTATTACTTCTAGAATGTAAGCTATGCTCGTAGAAGTTTTTAAGACAGGTTGGCCGCAAACAACAAATTATTATTTTTTCTAATAACTATTAACTTATAAATAAATATTTTTCATTACAAAATTTTAAAAACCAATAACATTTGTCGATTAGAAGTTTGCCTACTTGATCAAAACTATGGAATAAAGAAATACCTGCTCATTTACATTTTTCTTTTTTAATTTTGAAAGCCCATGTATTTGAAAAACATACTAAATGTAGTCTCAGCTAATGCATAATACAAAGCTACGTATTATGCCGTTTAGTGCTTTATGATATATTCGATAGGAGAGCAGGAATTTACAATTTAAAAAAATTGCATTGAAATCCCTATGGTGCGTAATCAAAGTGGACACCCGGTATATCAGGATTGTGTTATGTGTGACATTCACATTAAATCAACTTATGTATTTGAATTTGTTACGCACTTAAACACGTGCATTACAAAAATTCCGTGTAGCTTACAGAGGTTCAGATTTATCCGCGGAGGTGCTGCGATCTTAAAATCAAACGCCTATAAGAATGGCATGTTTTCAGTCTTCCGGGGTTCGAGGGGAGTACTGGTAACTTTCGAGTAGTTGATCACGGAATCCATAGTCCTCTTAACTGATATGGCCCGCGGATGAAACATGGAATTCATCCTCATTTACAAAAAGTTGCCCACCCCTGATTTAGAAATTTATTTCTTCGTATCTTGGCATCTACTTTATAAATAAGAGTGGATGCCATGTTTGTACTAACTTGGCAGACAAGTTCGAAATTAGGCAGTCGTCATGACGATCACCTAAAACCGACTGCAATCAGTTTATCATTACCACGACTGCATTTGATTAAGAAACATCATACAGGTTTAATTTGTAAGTGTATTTATGGTACACAGTAACCTCATAATTATACACAGTCATCTCACAATTGACATTAATTTTGAATAATCTGTCTAAATATCGCGTCAAATTCAAATTTAGCACAAACATGGCTACTGGCCAACAGAAATCGTCTTCACCGATGGCCTCACGCTTATTTAAGGCACTCTGTTTTATAACAGTATAATTTTTGAAAATTTTAAGAAATCGAGAACCTCTGCTATTTTACGATTACAGATAATTTCTTTGAAAGTCATTTGACACAAATGATTTTAAATGACGCATTACCTGAAAAAATGTCTTTCAAACAAACTATCGTATACTTTCTATACTGTAAAAAAAAAAAAACCTGATAAAAGTATATACAGCTGAAATAAAAAAAATTGGCACATTTTTTCAATATTTTAATAGAGTGAAAATGACTATTAGAAATAGGTTAGAATTACTTGACGCTATGTCAGTTTATAAATAAATAGATTACATTTTTCTGAAAGTAGACTATTAATGTACAAACACAACCAAATTTACAATTGGAAAAATTTCATTTCTCTTTTTGTTTTAAATTTCAACTGTACATATATATTAATTACAATAAACAATAAAAAAAGAACCAAAATAAAATATTAAAAATACAGTCCTTAGAAAACTTCCAAAAATGTTATCCAAAATAAATAAAAAAGAAAAAGAAAACTAATATAAAGCACACAACTCTAAATGAGCACCTTATAGCCTCCGGCAATGGGGACATTAGGATTAACAGATGTAATTACAGGTGCACAACTATTAGTTCTGGGTCTAGCTACAGGCTTTGGTTGACTATTGATTTCCTCTGTTGTGTCACACACGGATCCAGTGCGAGAAGTCCTAGGCAGAGGCTTCGGTGGTACCAAATCTGCCACCTTCTCTTGATTATTGAGTTTAATGCATTCGTTTGATACATCTGTTTTACCATCAAATTTAGGAGACAGTTTTTCAGTTAAATGTAGCTTATCTTTATCTGGTTGTGTTACTTTAGGAATTGATTTAGGAACAAGGGGCTTGGTGTCTATTGCTTTTTCGTTTTGCAAGTCCTTCCTCAATTTCGACAAGGGGCCTCTGTGCACCTAGCACGTGTACAAGTTTTATTTCATTAGTAAAATCGGTTAGTAAATAATGGAGATGAAGGTATACTGTGGCATACTGTGTAAAATCTACTTACAACAATTGGACTGTCACCGTTGGTTCTTTTGCTTGGATCGAGACTGATTTTTTGCAATGGTGTGTGTTTACCCTGCATCCATTGGGCTGCCGTAAGGTCGGTGGCACAACCAGGAGTGTCTGGGTATAAATCTGCATGGAAATCTCTAAAATAAAGTAGGTATCATGTAATATGTTAAAAGGTTCTGCTAAAGAATATGTTCATAAACGCCCAACATTTTCTGTGACATAAATAATTAATTTAGCTTACACTGAACGTATTTCTGCAATTTACGGATAGAGTGCGATTCTCACTATACGGAACGTCAACGTCCGTCAAAAGATTCTTCAATGGATAATATTCACATATCATACAAAATTCATTGAAGAATCTTTTGATGGACGTTGACGTGACGATGACGTTCCGTATAGTGAGAATCGCGCTTTATCCGTAAACTTCCAAATTAGGTATTTATTGCCATTTTGAAAGTTACGATTTCTAGGTTATGATCGAATGCTTTTTATAGGTATTTTCGAATGGGTTATTCTTAAAACGTGCTGTTAAAGAAAAGGGAAGTCTTTCCTTGAGTAAGTGTATTTTAAGGGAAGGAAACCTTTATACGAGGTTGTGCAGAGTCAGCATTGTCCGAGCAATGTTAACATTTTAATTTGCGGATTTGGCCCGGTTTAATTAGGGCTAAGTCGACACTGCCCGATTAGCAGTGGGCGATGTCAGTAACAATCTTTTCTTTGCGAACTTCGCCCGGTTTTAAGTGGACACTGTTGACAATTGACAATGCTATATTTACATGGACAAAGCTGTGTTATGCTGTTCTTTGGTATAGGGAAATTAAATTTGTTTAATAAAATAGCTTGATACTAATTTTTTAAGAGACCCGAGAATTTTGAAGAATTGAACTGTTATTTTGTATTATGTTCGAAAAATATGTATTTTTATACGCAGTTTTCTTGAATTTGTGTTATTTTGTTACCTACATTATGAATGTCGCAGTAATATTAACAAATACTGAAATACTGCAATAATGATAATAATAACTCAGCCAAGGTGTACCCCGACCGTTGGGAAATCAATTTTCTATTCTAAATTAAAAGTACATATACAAATTTTGGATAGAAACATTGTTAATTTAGAGTAGGAGATAATAACAATAACTACTAGACATTTGTATCAAGCTATTTTATTAAATAATAAATTTCATTTCACTATAGAAGAACAGCAAAACACAGCTCTGCCCATGGAGATTTAGCATTGAGAACAATAGTCACTTAACACCGGACGAAATTCGCAAAGAAAAGATCTTTACTGACATCGCCCACTGCTGATCGGGCAGTGTCGACTTTGCCCTAATAAATCAGGCCAAATCCGCAAATTAACTATTTCTGCGGACTTTGCCAAGCAGCTATGTGCAATGTTGACATTGTCCGGACAAAGCTGACTCTGCACACCCTGCGGATATTGCCTGTAACATAAAAATATATTTTAATAGGTTCAATTAAAAAGACTTTGGTTCTGAAATTATATACCTAGTTGAGTCAGCATTACTCAAATAACACCGATTAACAAAAAAATATTTATTTTTGTGCCTGGATTTGGTGCATCATTTTTTAAATGTATACATTCCAGTCAAAGTTTGCTTTTGTAGTTTTAAGAGAGATATTAATAAGGCACATATTATAGTTCGTTTTAACGAAATAATTAAAATGGACGACAGCGCCCGTATAGTATTACGAATGCGGTAGAAGAGATTTTAGAACTTGTAGAAGAAAATCCTTCGATAAATGTGCGGAATATTGCCAGACAATTGCATACGTCACACTCAGTTGATTGGCGAATTATTCGTGAGGAACAATTAATACCCGTTCTATTTTCAAAGAGTGCAAGCTCTGATGCCCGCAGATTACCTCCAACGCATGCGATTTTGTCGGTGGTTACTCCGGAAACAGATGGACAATCCGAACTTTGTTAATAACATTCTCTTCATCGACGAATCAATGTTTACAAGGAATGGTATGTTTAATTTTCACAACATGCATGAGTGGGCAGAAGAAAATCCTCATACAATCTGTGATCAGGTATGTTAAACGGCACTTTAATCGGTATGTTTATGTCTCGCGCAGTTTTTGAAATTTTTAATTAACATGCATACAGTGCTTATGGTAAAAAACAAACTTAAACTTTGTATTAGTATTAAATCAAAACAAATTAAGGTAAATGCATATGACAATGTAAATAACAAGAACGTAAAATATATATTAACACAAAATACTTTTGAATTACTTTTCAAAAATATCTATATCTTTCTCAAAATAATAGTACCAGCGACATCCTTTTTTTTTAACTGTGGAGTAGGAAGAATTTCAACGATTTGTTCATAACAAAATACGACACGTTTTTATAATCAATTGTAAATACTTTAGCACAATTAAATTGCGACTTCAAAAAGGTTACTCTTATTTCGCCATCTTGTTCAACATTAGTGTTTGCAATGGCAGCATATCTATACATAACGTTTTTATTTTGAGTTGGCACATTAATAAGCATATACGTATTAGGGTTAATCAAGTTTGGATGTAAGTTTTCTTTGTCGTATCCGTAAGATGTTCCAGCGTTGCAATTACATATTACAATCGTCATGAAGGCGAGCAGAAAGTTCTGTAAATCTTCATCGTTGGAACTGCTTGAGCCGTATACTTCCTGATAAATGCTCTTTTAGTAGCAGAACTTTGTATCTAGAAGTTCTCTAGGGATTTCTAGATCTACATCTACTGGTTTCGTAGGTTTCGCTGAACCTTTTTCGGACTTTTTCTCAACAGATGTCAAAGTCTTTAATTTAATTTCTTTCTGAAACCGATTGTGTTGATATAACTGTACTGAAACATCAGATGTTTTATGCCACATGATTTTTGTTCTGCTCATAATATCAGGTATTGTATCTATGTTCTTTGGAATTAGCTTCTTGGTGGACTCAATTTCATCGTAGGAAATTTCATACCCACAACAGTTGAATCTAAGAAAAGGTTTACAAAATCTGTAGATGTTATAATATCTTTGCCTAATAAGACTTGTTTATCCGCAGTTCGTTTTAACATAAACACCTATACCGTCCATTGGACCTTTTCCGTGACCTGATTCACTAAAAGCCCAAGTAGCTATTGTTATTTGTGAAAAATCGTGCATCAATGTCCGTAGCCACAGTGAATGTTAGTGCGGTCGCGATACTGACTGGTTGGGCCATCTGAGAAGATGTGAAGTGTGTTAACGTAATCTCTGTTATTTAAAATTTTCCGTAGAATAGGTTTCATGTGAGCCCATACGGCATGATCCTGATGGTCAAGATTATCGCTTACGGTCGCAAATGAGAAAGTTTGTATTGTACCGTCATTACTTTTAAACCCCAGTATGAATCGTCAATTGTGTTTTAGAGGCTCCAAAGTGTGTAGACTATATTTCCTTAGCATATTTAGATGAATAATTTTCCGAAAAGTCTATTTGGATAATGATTTACTTCTTGTCTAAATTATTTTTTAGATCGTCTTTTGCTTTGTTATTAGCATAAATGCCATAAACATGTTTTTTTCATTTCAGGAATCTCTTTTGCTAAAGCAACTTTCAATTCTTTAACACTGCTTGTTACAGGTACCTTCTTCGTGATCCTTAATTGTTTCTTTTCTCCTTTTATGACTCTATCCTCCTTTGTTACTTGCCACTGAAAATAAGTTATTGTGTCTTCATTGTCACCTGGAACTATGTCTATGTCTTTACATGTCGCACAATATCCAAACATGCAGTCGTAAGCAGTAACATCGCAACTGCATACTTTTACTAATTCTGAAGTGGATTTAAAATTAATTTGCTTTAAGTTATTCAGTTTTTTAACCATGAATTCAAAATTTTCGTGTTTGACACATAGACAGGTATCCCTATTTCTCCAGGTCGGGCTGACTACCCAATATGGCTTTTCTCTCAAAAACGTGGTGTAGGATAAATTAATTCCACTCTGTATAACAAATTTGGGGTGTAATTTCTTGACCGTATCTAAAAGAAGACGTTTCTGATGTTTGATTCCTCCTTTGGTTACAAAGTCTTTCTTTCCAGGACACATTCTGCTAACTTCATCGTTTTCGTAAAATTGCTTAAATAACTCACGGACTTGTTGAGACACCGGGAATATAAGTGTTTTACAATTAGACTTTAAAATATTTTTATTATCTCTGCTTTTTGGTAAATATTTTTTCGCCATGTGTAACAAACGATATTTTTTAAGAATGGTACCAGTCACACATTTTTTAAATACTTCTCGTTCTTTGTTGTTTTTTTTTGCACCTTATCAGTACTATCCTTTAGCTGTGCAACTAAAGCCTCACTAAATAAAAGCTTTTTCTGCACTTCCGGTGGAACTGGACAATATTTTACTAAAGCATTGACTTTACTATTAGGCGACAAATAACCAATATTAAGAGTTTGTTTCGAAATTATTTTTTCCTTTCTCTGCAGTTTTTTTTGTCCTAATCTATCTATTTTTCTCTGCATTTTTATTATTTGTATTTTTTGCTTCGTTATAGTTCTATATGCTTTTGCTCTGCCTTTTTTAACTAACTTTTAACTAACTTTTTTGCGTAACGATGAATGAGAAATGATACTTTCCTTTTCTGAATGATCTGTCTTATATAATACATTTGCTAATGTCCTTTTTTTTCTCCCTATAGTTTCTAGAATTCTTTCTCCACAATTTCCATTGCTGACGTTTTTTTCTCTCTGACATATCATATCTAACTTCGTTTTTGTTTCCAGCTCTTTTTTTATAATACTCTATCTTTTGTTTTTTTGATTTCTTTTTGTTCGGGAGTTATTTTATCTAAAAACCTGCGCTTCCTTGCATTAGCTTTTTCCCGTTGTTTTGTATACGTGGGACTATTTTTATTTATTCTTTTTTTTGAAATTTTCTTTTTCTTAATATCTTCTGTAGGTTTCATGCTTTTTTTGAGGGGCTGAAAATAAAATATAGCGTAATTAAAGTAATCTAACTGCCCAGGACAAGAATATGTCTTGTACTTGAAGATTTTGTAACTATAAACGTTGAAAAGTCATTTCGGGAACACTACTATCATTTCGGGAACGTACGTTATAGTTCGGGAACGTTCCCGAAATGACTTTTCAATGTTTACGATAACAAAATTTTCAAGTACACTGCCTTATAAGCTGTTTTTGAGGTTATGTTACAAGCAGTCTACATTACTTAACAACATTACTATTAAAATGCTTATTTTTTGTATAAACAAATTACCTAACAGCGTTCCACTAATGATGTACGCTACTGAAATATGAAATTGAAACGTATTCACCAATAAAATAATTAATCAAAACCTGAAAATTTAAAAAAAAATCGTCCAGCTGATTCAAATGACGTCACTTGGCTGCTTATTAACGTCATCTATTATATTCCAGGCGCAACATTTTGACTGAACACTAAATATTTTATTTTAATAAATGTTAAAAATTGACAGATCTATATTCTATTTAAAGAATCGAGAAAACTAGAAAATGTATCGTTTAAACTTGCAAAATCTGTACGTTTGTTAATAGAATTCGACGACATTTTTATTTTACACATTTCTATAAAACGTCTCTTAAAAATATTAGACTCATAATATAAAATATTAGTGTTTTCAAAATCAAAATTATGGTTATTTTCTAACGAATGTTCAACAAGCATTGAATGATTTTGATTATTTTTTTGATATGATATTTATGTTGATCTAGACGTGTTTTTAAATTTTGACTTGTTTCTCCTATATAACATGAATTACAATTTAAACATTTAATTTCATAAACCACGTTAGGTCGTTTTAATATCGGTGTTTGTGTTTTTAAATTTGAGAAAATAATATTTAAATTGTTTACAGATTTGCTAGCTAAAATTAAGTTGTGTTTTTTGAAAATGTGCTTAGATATGTTATATAGTGGTTCAATATAAGGTAATGATATGTATTTTTTGTTTGAAGTTTGTTTTATATTATTGTAGATTTTTGAATTTTGTAGATATTTAACACGATTTTTAATTACTGATTCTATAAGATTTATTGGATGAGAATTTTGAACAAGGGTCTTCTTTATTAAATTTAAATTATCATAAATGAAAAGTTTATCTGAAAGTAAGCTCGATCTGTTAAAGAAATAATTGTTGCAATTTTATAGTTTTTAGATGTGTACGAATGAAAATTAATATATCTACCTGACCACGTAGGTTTATGAAACCAATTCGTCATTAATTTGTTATTACGTCTGATGATATTTACATCAAGGAAACTTAGTGAATCGTTAATTTCTTTTTCTACTGTAAATTGTAATCTATTATGGAAAGAGTTAAAACAAAGTTTACTTTATCTGAGGGCAAAATCAATAAAATATCATCGACGTAACGAAAATATAAAGTTAAATTAAAAGGTAATGAGTTGATGACACTTTTTTCTAATTCCTGCATGACAATTTCAGCTAAAGCAGGCGATAAATTTCTTTAGAAATGTCTGTAAAATCTTTAATCTCTATCCACCTATCATTAATGCTTTTTAAAGCTAACTCTTTTGGAATGTTAGTAAACAAAGAAACAACATCTAAAGAAATTATAATACAGTTATTTGGTATATCTATGTTTTTTAATTTAGCTACAAGTTCAAAAGAGTTTTTTATATTCTAGCGACTAAGAAACTCTTTATTTTCACGCAATAAATTATAATTAGGTTCTTAAATTTGCGCGTACTCAGAACTGTCAGATGCTCGTGCCGTGTTGCAGTTTAATATGTGGTTAAATATACGATTCGATTTAATTGTGTGTTATTTATTCCTTTCTTATATAAAGTTTATTAGTGCTATTTTATACTCCTAATTTTTTTCATAATACGAAAATGACAGTATAAGTAATTACCCAGTAGCGTCACTTAAACGTCAGTGTCAAAAAATGCGGCCATTTTATTTGATACCCTTATGGAAATGCAATGTAATTTACAGCTGGGTAGGTATCAAACAAAAGAGCAAATGTGACAGTTACACTAGAGTGCAGTTTTACCAACTTTTCTATTTTACAAAAACTGACAGTAATTGTAAATATTTAGTTGCTATATCAACTGACGTGATATGTAACGGCATTACATCACCGTAGGTAATATTCGTTACACTACCTCCTTTTTAGGCATATTTCGTCCCGAAATTGATTTAACGTTGCCTACTAAATTTAACCTACAACCTCTCGTTCTGCGAATACGGTAGATGATGTCATTTATACGTTTTATTATTTCATACGGTCCCCCCCAAGATGTTTGTAATTTCGGCGATAAGCCTCGACGACGTTGTGAATTATAAAACCATATTTTGTTGCCTGATTGATATACACCGTTTTCTGCTCTGACGTCATAACGTTCCTTCATTTTATCACTTGCCTTTTGGCTATTCAAGCGTACTTTTCCGTGTATGTCATTCATCTTTTTCTTTAATTTAGTGATACAATCTTCGTCAAGTAGATTTTCGCCTCGTTTACTTCCAAATTTCAAGTCACACGGCAACCGTAACTCCCTACCAAATATTACATTTGACGGCGTCTGTGTTGTACTCTCATGTACAGATGATCGATACGCTAGCAAGAACAAATGAAGGTAACAGTCCCAATCTCTTTGATGGGTAGAGACGACTTTAGATAAATATTTGTTGATCGTTCTGTTCATGCGTTCGATCATACCATCCGATTGTGGATGTAAAGCAGTAGTTCTAGTCTTTCGTATGTCGCATATCTTTTGGAACAGAACCGATTCAAAATTTCTGCCTTGATCTGAATGTAATTCTAATGGGACTCCAAATCGGCATATCCATTCTTTGACCAGACAATTTGCGATTGTAACGGCTTCCAGATTAGATACTGCGTAAGCTTCCATCCATTTGCTGAAATAGTCCATGACTACAGTAATGTATTTGTTTTCAGCCTCAGTTACAGGGAAAGGACCAGACAGATCTATTGCAATTCGCTCAAATGGTCTTCCTACATTGTACTGACGCAACGGAGCTCTTCGATATCTCTCTGGTCCATTACTTGCTGCGCATATCGTACATTTCTTGCACCACTCCTTCACATCCTCCTTACAGTTGACCCAGTAAAATCGTTCTCGTAATTTTTTTGTATAGTTGCGGAATTTAAAAAAGCATACATACACTTAAAACGTGTCGCTGTGAACTTGGTTTTGTTTGAAATGTGTTTGAAATTATTTTCGCTTTATAAGTCAAAATCATTGTCAAAGTGACACACCGACATTAACATGCCGCATTTAAGTTTACCCGAAAAACGCAAATAACTTTATACATTTTTGAAGAAGGGTGGTAAATAAGAAGTTTATCCGAAAGATTTGGGGTTAATAAAACACCATACAGTTTTTTTTCTTGACTCCTAAAAATGAAAGTGACCTGATTTAATTTTATCAATGTTTATGTTAATCAGACAGAGATCGATTTACTATTCTAATATTGCAAAATAAAGCCTAAAGACTTATATGCTTTTTTAAATTGCGCAACTGTACATTATTTACACTTGTATTAAAAAAAATTATAAATAAAACTGTGACTTGAGATTTAGATTTTTTTGACATTTCGTCGAAATTTCAAAGGAATTTCATTCTTTTTTTTGTGAAATTTCATGTCATGTCCCGCTGAAAAGTTTCATATTAAAAATAATGAAATTTCCGCACTTCTTTCAAAAAAAAAAATTCTTGTCTGAAATTTCCGCATCCCTACACGGAACTCTTAGCGGCAATATGAGTGGAGGGACGATAGGCGTACGATAGCCGTTGTTTCCACTGCAGGTCAATAAGGGCGAGGATAGCATGCAGAAATCACGATTTTAATGGTCATCACTGTACAACGGGAAGCCCTTCATGGAGATTCTTTTAATGGTAATTCCTGTCGCTAATTGCTTTCGAAAATTGACCTTTTACGTTCCATTTCTTCAATTAACTGTTTAAAATATGTCAAGTGTTTATCAAGTTTAGAATTGGTTGTTAAGTTATATTTTGGTAATAACTTGGCATTTGATTTTGAAAGAGCAATTGATCAATTCCGGCAGAATTTCAATGAATTAATAATATGTTAACACCATAACATATTTCACCATGTTCAAGAATTCTGCATTTCGAAATGAGAACAAGAGTTAGAACAATTCAGTGAACAAGCTTAGAAGCAGCATATGCGGATTTTAAGAAAGTATAGCAGAAGTCATCCTGATTTTTCGTCCAAATTTTTGAACTCCGTTGGATACAATAGCATTCATTTGTAAGCTGAAATGTATAGTTAATATACAAATATAAAAAGATTGTTGTTTACTTATTAATTTCTTTTCTTTTGTATATACAATTTGTGAAATACCAAAAAGAGCTAGGTATTTCGAAATAACTCTTAATTAAAAGAAAACCCGTCGTACGATGATTTAATAGTTAATATTTTTTAATAAAGAAAACTGTTAAAAGTTGATAAAAACAAAAATTAAAGATGGACATTTTTTTAAGTAAAGTTGTATTCAGACGAACCGTGTGTTATGTGGTAATAAACGATGGGACAAAATCAGAATTTAGTTATTTATTGCGCTTTTGTGCTAATTTACGTACTCACAGGGGTAATGGGAAAGCGGCTAATAAGTATTCCCAGAACAGATTTATGGAAAATAGATAGGTCATCGGCAAACTATATCATAGGAGCTTCTGTAAAATGTCTTAAATCAAAAGGTAGCACACTCTTTAAATTTTTATTTGTCGATGTTAGAAGCAATATACAGTATGTCCCCAGATTGAGTTTACAATACGTATAATGGACCAAAAATTTTTGAATTAAGATTTCATGTTCTGCAGTTCAGGTCTGCTTGGCGTGAAATGAATTTATGTTAAATTTGATGCCGAAAGTCTTCAAGGTGGCGGAATTAACAAAAGAAGAAGTAAAATCTGTGTAGGTAAAGTGGTCTTCCTTTTGAATTTAGGAGAAAAATTTAGTAAGATAAAATGATTCCTATTTCAAATTAGGGAGATATACCAAATTCCAACATCCTAGAAAAAAAATTGAATTACGGAATATTAGGATTTCAGTACAGTTGTAAGACATTAACACTGTCAGGTGCTAATATGGACGGAGTGTTTGAATAATCATATTTTATTTGTTTTTGGTCAATAAATATGTAGATGGCGTTAACATTTTACAACTTTACTGAAATATTATTTATAATTAGTAATTTTCCGTAATTCAATTTTTTTTTCTAGGATGTTGGAATTTGGCATATCTCCCTAATTTCAAATGAGAATCATTTTATCTTACAAAATTTTTCTCCTAAATTCAAAAGGAAGACCACTTTACCTACACAGATTTTACTTCTTCTTATGTTAATTCCGCCACCTTGAAAACTTTGGGCGTCAAATTTGGCACAAATTCATTTCACGCTAAGCAGGCTTGAACTGCAGAACATGAAATCTTAATTCAAAAATTTTTGGTGCAATATACGTATTGTAAACTCAATCCGGGGACATACTGTATATAAAAAAACATGAAGACTCATTATTAAACAATGATTTATCTCTTAATAAATTGTTAGATTTCATAAACTAGCGTAAAACACTTTCACCCCTGTCCTTTCACCCGTTTCTAGAAAAGTCCGGCCAACTTTCACTTTCTCTTACCCTTAGATATAAGTGCGAAGTTTTGTATACCACTGACGATGTACGTATCGCGTACGAAATGTACATCTAGTTTTTAATAAACAATTTTGTGAAAAGGGTGTTTTCGTTTTTGCGTTTACTTAATTAATAAGTTTTTAGGAGGAAGCATTCATTAGGAAATGTTTTCGTTCTTTTTAATTTTTGATACTTCTTTCGGTTTGGTCACAAAATAGAAAAATCTAAACGGCCGCAGCGCCACTTATTGAAAAAAGTGGCCTATACACGAACAACAAATGCCTTTCATGGGGATAACTAATTTATTTTTAAAAAGTGTCATTCATTAGTGAACATTTTTGTGTCTTTGCAAATCTTGACACTTATGGTTTAGTCAAAAAAAAGAGCTCGTTTTTGAAAAAGTGCGCTGTTGTGTCTTAGGTTTTTCTATTTTGTAATTAAACTATAACATATTTAAAGTTGGTTCTTGTCCAATGAAATTTGTATCACAAAATCTTTTAACCGGACACTAAATTGCGCACAATACACTTAACGTTTCGCCGCCATTCGACAGCTTCGTCAGAAGTGAAAAATATAAAGAAGTTGTTTATTTTAACAACTCGTTTATATTTTTCACTTCTGACGAAGCTGTCGAACGACAGCCAAACGTTAAGTGTATTGTGCGCGATTTAGTGTCCGGTTAAAAGATTTTGTGATATAAACTACTATGTGTTTTTTTAAAAATGCCATAAGGGGTGGCTGTGGAAAAGAAAATTCATGTCTTAGCCTCCATTCATTTACTTTAAATTTTCAGATTTGGCATGTGTTAGATGTCAAGCTACGACATGAGTTTTAATTTTCATGGCCAACCTTTATGGCATTTAAAAAAAATACATTGTATAATAAATATCAAAAGTGCCAAAGATATAAAAAAGATTATTAAAAAACATCTCTTTCTGAAAATAAGTTAGTTATGCACGCAGTAAGCATCTGCTTGTCGTGTACAATTATACTAAGTTATATCTTTTTTTAAAAAAGATTTTACTATTTTGTGACCAAAATTGTAACACGTTTCAAAAGTTACAAAGACGTAAAAAAGTTCACTAATTGTGATTGACGATATCGTGATATCAATATCTCTGTGATTATATAAAATGCACTAAAAATCATTTTTCGTCCGAAAATGGTCAAATTCTCACGATATAACGACGTCTATTATTAGGTCTATAAAATGTCGTTTAAAGTTATCCAAAATATGACGTCCTTTTTTGGTGACATGACGTCGCCGACCTCCTGGAACCAAAAAATGACGTGAATATAACGACACTTTGCTGCTTGGATATGCATGGTAAGATTGACCACATTTTTGAAGTATTTTCTCTACATTTCTGCTCCGAACAATTTTATTCCCAGGTTGCAGCCAGACACGAAAACCATCCACATCTTCTGAGTAACCCACAAATATGCCATGTTGCCCTTTTGCATCCCACTTCTTACGAGATTCCTTCGAGATATGCACGTAACATTCAGTACCAAAAACATGAAGTCTGTTTAGATGCACCAATTTTCCTGTGAAAATCTCATATGGTGTTTTTGATTCGATTTTGCTTGGGCCTGTGTGATTTAACACATATACTGCAGTATTTACCGCTTCTGAATACCTTCGGCAACTACTTTGCTAAAAGCATCGTTCGTGCAAGTTCAACTATTGTTCTGTTGCTACGTTCTGCACAACCATTCTGTTCTGGCGTATATGGATTCGTGATAATAAATTTAGTGATTAAAAAGTCTTTACTGCTGCAAATTTATGCCATTATAAAATTGGATTGTTGCTTAATCAATAATGAGCAAACCAATTAACCGATACTGAAATGATTTTTTCATTTTTGTCATACCCTGGAACCACTGGGCAATGCTCTCGTTTAGTGGAAAGTCAATCTTGTTTGCACTCTTTTGCTTTCCATTTGTTTAAAAATGTTTTTTGTTTATCCTTTTGCTTGCTTTGTCTAAATAATTTGACTATTGGCGAAATTGCATTCAAGCCAAAGTAAATTATTTTGTAGTTTAAAGTTGTTTCTTTAATTTTTTATATTTTTGTTAAATAATAAAGAATTTCTAAATTAAAATAATCTTCCATTGATTTTAAATAATTTGTTTAACAATTAGATGAAACGTTTGAATCAATTTTTAAAGAAATTTTCAACAAATCTGAATAAATCTTGTTCTCAGAATTTCACGTGTGGTGCTCATCGAGCTCCAGCAGTGAATGAATGTCGTTGCATCGCTCGAAAACTTTTATTTCCCCCTAACTTGTTTCAATCTTGTCCAGACACGTTTTAAAGCAACTACGCGTGTGTCGCGTTATAAAATTCTGATAACAAAATTTTTGGTTACCGGCCCTTGTTTAGGACTGTTGATATACTTACGTTGGCCTGACTACCTATCATGTGTTTTCAATTGCCCGCTATGAAAATTTGGAAAAATCTTATCTATTTTTCATACAAACTTATCGGTAAATATCCTAATTTTACTTAATCATTTTCATACTTCGAACGACATTCTCCAACGTAAGTATTCTTTGCTGTAAACCTTAAAATTAACATAACAGAAATTCCTAACCTAAAAATTTCAAAAATATTTTTCTAAATTTAACTGAAAATTAACTCTTTGGCGCACCGCACTTTTTAAAACTCAACAGGTCTTTCTTTCTTTAGTCTTTCATCTAACACATCACTAATTTGGTTTATGTTTTCAGGTGCTGCTCCAACAGATGTCCGTAATCTACTTGAACGTCTTGCACCTTGGCCGCATTCAACCGGACCCGACGTCCGTCAGGCAGATACACTAAACGCCTTTTTCTCCCGGAAGTCTGCTCCTTTACAGGCCAAAATCTCGCCGTGAGGGGCCCTTTTGTTTTGGTATGATGTTTGTCCATCATGTCGCAGAACTCAACCCATGAAAATTTTTGGATCTTGTCTTCCACCCACCTACTGTCTTATTATAAAACCTTACAGGAAAACTGATACAAGTAACACTGACGCTCTCTCAAAAACAAATAATGAGGGGCAGGATAGGTTAATCGGATAACTGCAGGTAAAATACAGGGTTATCCACATAAACCGTTCGTTAAAAGTTTTCAAGGTTGCAGTTCACGCAGATATTTGAAATTTAAAGAGCAAGGGTTTTCCATAGAGATCTCTATAAATAAAATAAAATTGTCTTTGTAACGCTTCCGGTTGTACCGGAAGTCGCTGTCAACTCGCTTATTTTAAATGGAATGCTATATTTTTTATCACGTTTTTGAATTCTACATGTAAAAATATGTTAAATTGCGATACATTGCCCTATCTCTAAAATACATCATTTTTGAGATATTTTGAATTTTCTTAAAAATTTGAATTCTGCAATCAGATTTTCAAAAAATTATAACACAGCTATAACTGAACCAATTTTATTTGTAATAGCTGATATTGTAGTTGAAGCTTTAAGATTCTTAAAAATTCCATAAGCCTAATCTATTAAGCTACAGGAGGTCTAAAACGCACCGCTCCACTCGAAGATATTCAAACACAGAAAAATACTTTTTTCAAATGGAACGAGCAATATTATAATACACCTTCGTATGTGGAATCAAATGCTGCGTCGAACTGTATTAGCATTCCATATTCCACCTGTAGCTTAATAGATTAGGCTTATGGAATTTTTAAGAACCTTAAAGCTTCAACTACAATATCAGCTATTACAAATAAAATTGCTTCAGTCATAGCAGTGTTATAATTTTTTGAAAGTCAGATTGCAGAATTTAAATTTTTGGGAAAATTCTAAATATCTCAAAAATGATGCATTTTAGAGATAGGGAAATGTATCGCAAATTAACATATTTTTACATGTAGAATTCAAAAACGTGATAAAAAATATAGCATTCCATTTAAAATAAGCGAGTTGATAGCGACTTCCGGTACAACCGGAAGCGATACAAAGACAATTTTATTTAATTTGAAGAGATCTTTACGGAAAACCCTTGCTCCTTAAATTTCAAATATCTACGTGAACTACAACCTTGAAAACTTTTAACGAACGGTTTATGTGGATAACCCTGTATTGTAATAGAATTTGTATAATTGATAGCCGATACATTTTTTAGAAAGGTGAACAAATGCCCGTGATATTGTAGCACATTTATAAAATCGATTTTTGGCCACCTTTTTGGATTTTGGTCTCACTGTGTCCTGGTGTATGAGCACGTGTGAGTTTATAATTTGCAACAAAATCGCTCACACTTAAAGCAGAATAAACAATTCGACACATCCCCTTTAATTAACTCGAGGTCAATGAAAATCCAGTAAATAGATCAAAGTGCCGACAAGCGAGTTACGCTGCTGTTATTCTTTATGCTGTGTTATTAGTATATGCTAGCAGTGCCAATAAGGCACGAGGTCGCTTGCTGCGCGTACAACTCTTATGGCGTTAAAGGAAAGTTGACTTTGTGTTATATCCAAAGTGTTTACGTTTGAATCAGTTTGATTTATCATAAGTTGAGAGGTGCGGAAACTAGTTATCACCTCCCACTACCTTTACATGCGGCAGTAGCGCTGTTCTCATTCGAGCCGTGTAGACTTCGCAGTATTGCTGATATGTATATTGAAGAGGATCATTTGAGTTTGAAATTACACTTGCAGGCGCACAAAAAGCTATTGTTTTGTAGGCGTATAATTTTGTTAACTGCAAACACAAATCTTACCCAAGAAAATTTAAAAACACTACTTACTTAAGTAAGTACATAGTTTACTTGCGTTAGAGTCGGATATTAAGGCAGAGTAATTGAATAAAGCATACCTATGTATTAAAATCAAGGCTAACAATTTATTAAAGACACATTTTAAATAAATCAAAAATAAAATTCATACTTTCAGCGTAAAACTGAACCGTGCGATATTTTTAATGTTGCATCGAACGCACGGTTCGAGCGAACGGCACTGGGAACTCGATTTGTGCTTCTGGAGGGAGGTGTTTCGTGACGTTTCAACATTTTTAGCATCTCTCTAATCACGAGCGTACGCCTCGAAAGAGTGGGATCGTAACATGTATACGACGCATAGATAACAGTGGGCGAGCTCGAAGCCACTGCAAGTGCTCAAAACCTTGTTTATTTTGACAACTTGTTTATATTTTTCACTTCTGATGAAGCTATCGAACGACGGTGAAACATTAAGTTGTTAGTGCGCATATTTCGTGTCCGTTTCAAAGAATTTGAAACTATAGATCGAGATACCAAATTTCATCCAAATTAATTCAAGCGTTCTTTTGTTATAAGAATAATTAACTTTTTTTCAACAACTTTGAAGCAGAATACTGACTTAACGATATAGATAAGTTGGGTTAAATCATCTTTCGGTTCGAACCGCACTCGGGATTTTTCTCGGGGGTGGTCGGTATCGACTTCAGGCACCCTTCAGTGTTGGGGATAACATTCGACACTGCTTCTCCTTAAACGGCGAGAAAGTTGGACGTAATAAAGCCATGGAACACTTTACACACACTCAAATACATTCCCGCTCCTGAGGTCCTGACAAGTCTTTGACTTAGGACCCCGTTGGGCAACCACCACAGATTAAAATATATATATATATATATGCAGTTTAAGTGTTACTGTTTATTTAATAGTTTATAATATTTTGTGTAACTCGATATTAAATATTCTTTTATTTAAACCCGACTATACAGTGCTAGTCAAAAGTTCTTTCCTCCCCTGTTAATTTTGGAACCAAACAAGATAGAAAGTTCAGACAAAAAGCAAATCAATGTACATAAAAAATACTAACTTTTGAGATATAAGTACTTTAGAATATCCGCTAGGTGGCGCTGTGCGCACCATGGATTTCAAAATTTGAAATGGCAACATGGCTTGAGTGGCATATCATTTTAAAGGAATTTTAATTCTGCATCCAATGATATTGTCAATTTTTAACTGTCTTCATTTATTTTTGAGATAATGACAAAAATCTTGTGCTTGTCTAAAGTCTTTTCTCCTCCGTGTTAACTTTGAAACAAAATAAGATAGGAACTTAGAACAAAAACCAAATCAAAATTCATAAAAAGTACTAAGTCCAGAGATAAATTACATTGGAAGATGCACTAGATGACGCTGTGGGCGCTATGAATTTCTAAATTTTAAATAGTAGGGTGGTTTAAGTTAAGGTACTAAATCAACACTCCGTACAGGTAACGCAATCCCATTCCTCTCGTGAGAGGATTGAGAAACAAAGATAACAAATACAATTGTCGCAAATGCAATAAGGAAGACAATAGATTTAGGGAATTCTGTTTACCGCAATGTCACTGGTTTCAATTTAAAAGTGTATTAGGTTATGTCTAGTTAAGTCTGTTAAGTTATTTACCAATCAAAAAGTTGTTATTTTAAGAAGTGCAGAATTTTTCTTTCACGAGAAAGGCGAAATCATTAAATGTCATGCGATAAAAATTTGGGATGCGATTTTTAAGCTCAATTTTCTTAACCACTGACAGTAACTTTGACAAGCGTCACTTCAAAATATTTCCCACTGTTTTTTTATCCCTAGATGAGAATAATTTGCGACAAGGATAGATATAAAAAATCACTAAATGCGTTACCTCTATACGAAGTATATTGATGTAGTACCTTAGTTTAAGTGACTTATTATTTGAAAAGAATTTCAATTTTACAACCAATGACATTACCTATCAGTTATCAGTTTTCAGTTTCTAGCATTTGTTTTTAAATTCATAACATTATAAGACAGCAATCATCGTATTTCTCTACTATTGTAACTGAAAAGCTATTAACTAAAAAATGCTACTCTCGATAATCATAATAATAAAAATAATAACATTTTTCAAGATGTACGTGACAAGTTTTACAACAAAATGTTTTAATGCCAGGAATTAGAGGGTAGAACATATTGAATATTTTTTTGTAAATACGCTTTGTTAATTTGCTTTCATTTCATTTTTATTATTATTTTCTACTATTGTAAAAACATATGCTAGAAACTGAAAACTGGTTATTGGTTGTAAAACTGAAATTCTTTTCAAATAATATGTCACTTAAACCATCCTGCTATTTAAAATTTCAAAATACAAAGCGCGCACAGCGCCACCTATTGTATCTTCTAATGTAATTATATCTTGGATTGAGTACTTTTTATGTACTTTAATTTGGTTTTTGTTCAAACTTCCTATCTTATTTTGTTTCAAAGTTAATACGAAGGAGAAACGACTTTCGATAAACACAAGTTTTTGGTCATTTCATCTCAAAAATAAATGAAGACTGTTAAAAACTGACAACGCCGTTGGATGCAGAATTAAAGTTCCTTTAAAGTGATATGCCACTCAAGCTATCTTGCCATTTAAAATGTTGAAGTTCATGGTGCGTACAGCGCCACCTAGCAGATATTCTAAAGTGGTTATATCTCAAAAGTTAGTATTTTTTATGTACATTGATTTGGTTTTTGTTTGAACTTTCTATCTTATTTGGTTCTAAAATTAACAGAGGGGGAAGGAACTTTAGACTAGCACTGTATATTTATGCATTTTAATAAAAACGTTACAGTACTATTTTATTTATGAAAGTAAAAACACACTTGTAATATTAATTATAAAAATAAACAACGTGTCTCTGTACAGGCTGTTACAAATTCGAGGCTCACCATTGGGATCTCGGAAACAGTACAGATACGAAGTCGTTTAAATTAGGGCAAAATTTCGTTATTTTGGTGCTGAACAATAATCCGTTTTGAAAAATCTACTACGATTTGTAGTTTTTGAAATATTTCCAAGAAATCGAAAATCGTAATTTTCTTTTTTATTTTTTTTTCTGAAGTTATTACTGCAGGGATCAAAACAAAATTAATAGATTTTGCAGGCACTTTTATGAGCTCTTTACGATAATATGATTAGATTTTACTTAAAACGTTCCGTCTCGTTCTGTCCATCTTGAACTTCATTTTTTCTTATGGGCGCCACATTGTATTTTAGTATCATTAAGTATATCTATTTTTTTCTGATGCTCTTCCATATATACACGCATCCCTATTTAATAAATTAAACGGCTATAAATGCAAGAAATTGTTGAAAATAACAGTGCAAAGAAAAATATGATGTTAAGACAGAAACGAAAAAAGTTTGATAAATCTTCGGAGTTTTATTTCGTTTATCACAAGCAGATTTAAATTTAAATTAGCCAAATCTTGTGGAAATGACTCTTCTTGAGTTAACTTGAGAATTTTTATTCGTGCAAATTCAAGCTCCTTTATCGATAGAGATCCTTGGATTTGTTGCTTTATAAAACGTAAACAATATGCAATTACGCGTTGGAGTTTTCTGAAAGAAGAATATCTACAGAAAAGGTCTGATTTAAATGCAGTTGCTAATGCGGTTATTTTCTCTTGTTCAGGTACAATAATCGGTAAATTCTGCTCAGGCCAATTTTTTGATGAATTAATCCAGCTAAGTCCATGCTACCAATGATTCAAGGTGAGAAGTTTCTTTGCTGGAACTCCTCTTGATATACTCGTTAAAATCAGCTGGATTTTCTGTAGAAGGTACATGTCGCCAAGTACTGTGACATGTCAATTCTTGTATCTCTGTGACTCGATTAGCTACAAAAGTTTTTAAATTACTAGGTGTTTTTATTAAGGCTGGGAATTATTTGAATATTCGAATACATGTCCACTCTCTATTCGAATACGTTCAAATTTAATAATTCGAATTTTCAAATTATTCGAATAATTCAAATAATTCGAATTTTCAAATAATTCGAATAATTCAAATAATTCGAATTTTCAAATTATTGGAACAATTCAAATTATACGAATTTTCAAATTATTCGAATAATTCAAATAATTCGAATTTTCAAATTATTCGAATACATAATTCAAATAATTCGAATGTTCAAATTATTCGGTGAATTGAAAAATTCAAACATTCGAATACTAACTTAATCCATCTGACCTGAATTCGAATGTCAAATTTAATAATTCGATTATTCGAATATGTCTTGTAACTTCTTTCCTAGTTGCTTTCATTTGACAAACAAAGTTAATAGAATCATATTGCGCCACTCAGAATAAGGCATCCCTGCAATCTTTGATACAACAATGTAGACCCTTTTTTACGAAGTCTATCTATTTTGGTCGGCCTTATAATATCATTGGGCGCGTTTAGCGAACAGCAGCTGCTGAGTTGCTTACTCAGCAATCGTTTGTGATTGGTTCACATTAAAGTAATAGCCAATCACAAACGATTGCTGAGTAAGCAACTCAGCAGCTGCTGTTCGCTAAACGCGCCCATTTATTCGCAAAATATTGTCCAGAAATGATGTTTACAAATACTTTAAAATGAAAATGATAAAGTACAGTGTAAATTTTGCCCGTACAGTGCAATTTAGATTTCATTATTCGAATATTTATTTAAATATTAACATTCGAATTATTGGAGTATTCGATTTATTCGAATTACATAATGCGATTTATTTCTTGTATCCAATGCAAATTTATTGTTAAATCGGTCCATAAATTAATTTGAACATTTTTAAGTTTCAGAGCGTTCTTTACAATTTAAATCAATCTCGATAGTAATAGAGCTGCACAAAGTTCAAGGCGTGGTAATGATATAATCTTTAATGGAGCTACCTTTGATTTCGAGCACAACAAATTTGATCGTATTTTTCCATTATTGTTTACAGTTGTGACATAAACGCATGCTCCGAAAGCCTTTTCCGAACCATCAGCAAATCCGTGAAAGATAATTCCTTGACTATAAGTGCCTGTACAAACATTTCGAGCTATTTTCAACTTCTCTATGTACTGCAACGACTGTGAGAAATCGTTCCACTTGACTTGAAAAGATACAGGAACGTTTTCATCCCATTCCTACTTCAGTTTCCACAGTTTTTGCATAAAAAGTTTTGCATTCACCAGAACTGACCGATGATTCCTAATGGGTCATAGATCTGTGCAATTGCTGACAAGATTCTACGTTTTGAAATTACATTATTTTCGGACATACTTATATTAAACAGTAAAACATCTTCTTTACCATTCCACAGTAATCCCAATGTCTTTGAAAAAGTTTATTCGTTTTGAACTAACAGTTCATCTGTTTCTCTACTACCTTTCAAATTTTGAAGAACTTTTAGGTCCTTAGTTCTCCATTTTCTTAGTAAAAATTTGCCAGGCTCTAGTAATTGTGATAACTGACTCTGAAGTTTAATAGCTTCATCTAAGATATTTGTACCTGTCAACAAATAGTCCATATAAAAGTCTTCTTTTATAACAGCAGCTGCCTTTGGAAACTCGTCTTCTGCTCTTGAAGCTATTTCTCGTAAGCACCGCATAGCTAAAAAAGAAGCGCATGATGTTCCATACGTTACTGTGTTCAGAGTGGAAAGTCTTAATTGGTTCACTAGTATTCTTGCGCCATAAAATTCTCTGAAGGTTCCTGTAATGTATTCGGATAATTAAAGAAGATACACTTCATAAATCTGAGTTATTTATTATTCAGCTGTCTTATATTATACAATGTTTATTAATATAATAGATAATAGCCTACTACTATATTACATTCCTCCGTCATCAGTTTTCTAAAAAGACAATCATAAATTTAGTAGGTTGTTAAGTTTAATGATAAGTTAATCGATCAGGAGGTCTAATTCGTCTACGAGGTCTATTTCTAGCAATTGATTCATGATTTTCTAAAGTTACACGTTTTTTAGAATCAATGGAAGCCTTAGATAATTCGGATTGACAGACATTTTGAGAATTTTATTTACCGTTTCGTTTATAGTAGGAATTGTTTCATCTTCTACGCCTTGATTATTTGATCCTGTATCATTCATCTGTGGTCTAATAATTACAGGTAATTCCAAATTTCCATCTACTCTGGTCTATTCTAATGCCCGTTTTACACGGTCATATTTTTGTATCAAATTTATTACGAAGTGAGTGAGAAGTGCCAATTCAACCAATCAACATTCACTGTGGTAACTTATGTCTCTCACTTCGTAATAAATTTGATACAAAAATATGACCGTCTAAAACAGGCATTAAGCATCTGATTTACATGTCTTTTCCAATTCAAATGTTTCTCATCCAAAGGTTTACAAACATAAATTCTGCTTCCTAACTTTTCTTTAACAATCGCCTGTTTCCAAACCACTTTATTTATGTTCCGGTAATCTCGAACATAGCAGATTTCTGCGACATCAAACATCACTTCTCTCGAACCATGGTAATTATCAATTTGTTTACTTCTCATTTTATTATTGGTCTTTGTAAAAAGTTTAATCTAGTTTTAGGATTTCTGCCTAACATAAGAGTAGCGGGCGTTTGACCAGTATAACAATGTATTGTATTTCTATAAGTAAACAAATATCTATTCAATAACGTTTGTACACTAGTACCACTATTTCTTTTATCAGCCAATGCCTTAATTAATCCATTTTTAAAAGATTTGACTGTATTTTCCGCCGCTCCATTGGTAGCAGGATGAAATGGTGGAGATGTTTTAAATTGAATTATTCCATTATTTTTACAGAAAGTCAAAAATGCATCAGAAACAAACTGCTTCTCGTTATCAGAAATTATCAAATCTGGAAGTCCAAATCTAGCAAACCATTCTCTCAGTTTTTCAATAGTATTTACAGAGTCCATTCTTGGTACTTCAGCTACTTCAGGCCATTTTGAAAAAGCCTCTACCATAACAAGGTAACATTTTCCATTTAACGGTCCTGCAAAATCGAGGTGAATTCTCTCGAAAACTTTTTTTACCTCATTAAATTTAATTAATTTAGCTTTTGGTGGTTGATTTGCATTATTCATACAACTGTTACAATTTTTAACATACATTTCAATTTCTTTATCTAAATTTGGCCACCAAAAATACTGTCGCGCTAAAGTTTTCATTTTGACTACACCTTGATGGGTACTATGTAATTCTCTCAACAATTGCATATACTTTTGAGGTATCAAAACTCGATATCCCCACATAAGAATTCCGTTATCTAAACTAATCTCTGACGATCGCACATAATATGCTTTCAATTCATCTGGTACCTTTTCTGGCCAACCATCTTTAACATACAAGTAAACTTTACTTAAGATTGAATCCGTTCTGGACTTAATTTGATGGAATATTGTTTGCAGCTAAGAAATTAAAATAATCTAATTCTTCATTTTCCCCATCTGACTCATTCGTTTCTAGAGGTAAACGTGAAAGTCCATCAGCACCACTATTTTCTTTACCTTTAATATACTTGAGGGTATACTTAAATCCGCTTAGAAATAAAGCCCAACGCTGTAAACGACCTGCAGCCATTTGTGGTATCCCTTTACTTTCCCCAAATAAAGCAACTAAAGGTTTGTGGTCAGTAGCCAAAATAAATTCATTTCCCATTAAATATTGATAAAATTTGCCTACTGCCCAGTAAATTGCTAAAGCTTCTTTGTGTATAACTGAATATGAAGTAAAACTGCTCCTACTCCAACATTTGAAGCATCGCAAGTTAACATATTTTTTAAAGAAGTGAGCTAATGTCTTCAGATGCTATGACATCCTTATTTTTTTAAAAGCTTCATCTATTATCCCAACAAAAAACTTAGTACTTGAACTGAAAAGATCGTACAATGGAGATAAAATATCAGCCAAATTAGGAATAAATTTGCCGTAATAATTTACCATACCAAGGAAAGCTTTTACTTGTGAAATATTTTCTGGAACTGGAGCTTTCACAATAGCTCGTATTTTATCAGGATCCTTGTGTAAACCTTCTTTATTAATAATATGACCCAAGTATCTAATTTGTTTTTGAAAAAATGTACATTTCTTTAAATTAATTCGAAATCCAGCCTTCTTTAATCTATCAAAAACTTCTTTTAAATTAGTTAAATGTTTCGTTGTATTAGCTCCGGTTACTACAATATCATCCAAAAACATTTTGTTCCTTTAATACCTTGTAAAACTTTTTCTATAATTTTTTTAAAAATAGCACACGCTGGTTTTGTACCAAAAGGTTATCTATTAGGTACATAAATACCTTTATGTGTACTCCAAGCAAGTAACTTCTTGGTATCTTCAATTAATTCTAATTGGTTATAGGCATGTGAAAGATCAAGTTTTGTAAAGAATTCTCCTCCTTGCAACTCGGAGAAAAGTTCTTCAATCCTGGGTAGGGGATATTTTACATCTACAATAAACTTATTTACTGTAATCTTATAATCAAAACATAATCTAAATTTGCCGTCAGGGCGCATTATTGGTACTAACGGAGTTCCCCAATCGCTATTTTCAACTAATGTTATCACTCCATTTTTTTCAAGTCGCTCTAATTCACAATTAACTGCTTCCTTTAAAGCAAAAGCTACTGGTCTAGGTTTTATAAAAATTGGTTTATTGTCCGGTTTAACTTTTAAATCGATCTGTTCATATTTATAACATCCTAATCGATCTTCAAATAATTCAGAATAAATAATAATAATCTTTGAAGTTCATTTGTCTCGTAAAGTCGTAATGTACATGTAACATTTACATCTGAGGTTCCAGCAACTATGTTAAGTGAAAATCTCGCCCGAATAACGGTCTATTACCCCCTTTTACAATTATCAATCTGCCTAACATTTTCTTTCCGCTGTACTCAATCGGAATTTCAAATAGGCCTACCGGTACAATTACATTTCCATTACACGTTCGCAATCTATCTAAGGTTGATTCGACTTTACAATTTTTGAATTTTTCATTGAATAATTATTCAGAAATTACTGAAACTCCCGCACCGGAATTTACTTCCATTTGTAACTTTTTGTTATCAATTTTAACGTCAATCATAATTGGCTTTGACATGTTCTTATCTGACAAACTTAACATGTCAACGTAATCTAATTCCGATTTTTTTCTACATTTTCTAGAAAGTGGGTTTTAGAACTCTTTCCTCCTGAATTACAAATTTGTGCAAGATGGCCAACTACATTACACTTTTTACAACGGTATTCTCTAAATTTACATTTTGCAAAATTATGTCTACTCTTACCGCAGTGCTTACAAACTTTTTTTTCATTGCTTGATTTGTTTTTATTTACTGCCTGACGTTTATCCTCACTCCAGTTGTCATTTTGATATCGCTGACTATTGCCGCTGGTTGCTTTAAATTCCACTTTGTTAACAGGAATCGCCGTCACCTATGATAACGCTGCTTCTTTTTTAAAAGCTGCTTCATATATTGCCGGAAGCGTCGTTGTATACTCCTCTTCGCATACTCGATCCAAAATTCGTCCAGTCACAAACTTGTCTTTTAATTTGTCATCCAATTGTGCTCCAAACTTGCAACTGATAGCCTTATTCTTCACTCTGGCGTACCATTGACAGACAGTCTCTCATGAGGTCGCTGCTTTTGTTCATAAAATTCAATACGTTCTTTGAATACTGAAACTCGAGGTGAAAACTGTTTCTTCAAAATGTCGCACAATTGCCCAAAGGTCTTATCTTTTGATGAAACAGGATCAAATAAATCTCTCAAAATCTTATACGCTTCAGGTCCGATTAACGTTAACAAAACTGACACTTGACGTTCGTCTGCCACATAATTCGCTATAAAATATTGTTCTAATCTTTCCTGATACAATTCCCAATCTTCTCATATTCTGTACTCTGCAAGGGTTCCGATGCTTCCACAAACATTAATACTTGCGTTTTCTGACATTGTCCTGTTTTCAGACTGTTTTGGCTTTTCTTTATGTACTCCAATTCTGGCACTCTTCTTATATAGGGCACTTTTCAGAATTAACCGGTTACTCCACCGGTAGACATTTTAAAATTCTAAAATCCACTGTAAAGCTATAATATGTTATTTTACCTATAATAAGTTATTAACTTATTATAACTGTATTATTATTATTAAAATTTTTGTGCAAATCGGTTTTGATTGCAGCGGATTCCCCGAGCAGGCTCTGTACAGCTGTTTCAGGCCTAGTTGGGCCTTCATCAGCAGAACCGTAGCCCGAGAACTCCACTGCAAACCAAACCGATATGTCCTAGGGTTATTCGCCAATGCGATGTGAAAGTAATGAACATTTAAGTAGCGACATCTTTCGATCGCTTGTTGACCTGATATTGCAGTAGGATTGACAAATTGAAGGCAGTCCGCTACATAATAAGTCATCCCAATGCAAGGCGGCCATGTGCTTTGACAGTACATGTCAATCCTACTGCAATATCAGGTCAACAAGCTACACAAACTTAACTTAGTCGTTAAGCTAGAAGATCTTATAACTGGATGATGTGGTATGTAATAATGATCTTCTTCCGTACAATCGTCCTCTTGACAATGACTCGTGTGACCTTGTACCTTGTAGTCATCCAGAAACTTTACGTACAAATCTTTTAACTCAGGATTCTTCTCTAAACGTCATTCCAGGTATTTGAATCTTTTCAAAGCTTGATCGAACGAATCTCCTAATTTAATTTCTTTATTTCTTGGCAGTCAGCTTCAAATCTACCGTCTAGATCTCTTGAATATGTCAGACTGAAATGGGTTTCACAAAACTCTTGAATCTCGTACTGTTCTTTTTGATTCTGCCATTCTTCTTCCTTCCAAAATTGATGAATGTTGATGAATACATATCTTGCACAGTCACTGCATTACAAGTTGGAGAAATTGCTTTGTTAACTGCGGTGTCCAGTTCACCCCTAATTATCCATCCGAAACTTGTATTTTGAAAAAATGGTTGTCCTTTATTGGCAATATTATCCCTGCTTTTCATAATCTTCCAAAAGAGATTTGCTCCTATCAACATGTCGATTAGTCCAAGCACATCGAAACTTGGATCTGCTAATTCAATTCCTGGCGGAATGAATAGCTTCTGTCTGGCTATGTGTACTTGCGGTATGTTCTGAGTAATAAATGGGATGAGAACCCATTCTTGCTGAACGGTACCTAACACTTGAAATCAGGGTTTGAAAAAATCATGATTTTTATATAAAAATCAAAAAATCAGATTTTTATGATATATATCATGATATACGAGCCCTGTCTCAGTGAAGTTGGCCCAACTATGTTTTCAAAATATGGAAACTGAATATGTATACGTTACAATAAAAAAAAAACTGGTTCAAGATATCTAGTTTTTAACCACATGTTGTTAAAAGTATTTCTTAAAAATATTCTCAGATATTTTCATCGTGAAGAAAAGTGGGACTTGTCCTGTTAGCAACACTTTTGTTCACGTTTCCGTTAGCAACACTTTTTTTCATTCATTTTGACGTATCAGAGGTCGAAGATTGATTGATTGATGTCACAGATTGATGTTTTGTTACTATGTCAACAAATGCTTGACATACCTTGATGTATTATTATTCATCGACACTCTCATCATTTTCGTCAACTACACGAAAAAATAGCATGATCTACACGTTACAAAAGTGAATTTCATGTTCGTGTAAATTTGATCCATTCGTGAGCTAACGCTCACTCGTCAATTCAAACATTTACACTCACTGGAAAACTGTCACTTTTCTAAACTTGTAAATCAATATACTATTTTCGTGTAGTTGACAGAAAAGTGACACAATGTTTAATCAAAAATCGTGAAGAAAAGTGGGACTTTTCACGATTTCAGTTAGCAACACTTTCTTTCATTCATTTTATTTATTATGGTGACGTTTCATAGGTCAAAGATTGATTGATTTATGTTTTGTTACTATGTCAACAAATACTTGACATACCTTGATATATTATTATTCTTCGACACTCTCATAATTATTTTCATTATTTTCTTGACCGGTTTTCCCGAGATCTGTCATTTCCAACATTAAGCACCTCTTCTCTATGAACTTAAGAAAATTATCTAATGTTGGTTTATCCACTTCATCATTGAAACTTATCATTTTTTCCCACTCTTCTCTTGACACTTTGTCTAATTTGTTTGAATTGAGATATATCATAATTGTATCCCAAGTATCAGTGGATTCACCTAATGATTTCAAGGAGCGTAAATGCGTTCTTGAGGAATCTACTATGTTTCTAAGGTTGATTTGATTAGCTTTCAGTATTACAGGAAGATCAAACACACCTTTTAAATGTGTATTGATGATGATTCTGCTATTTGAGTACCTATCCTCCAATAATTGCCAAGTTTCCTTGTAATTCCTTTCTGTAGCTTCTAACGCCGTTATAATTTTAAGTGCATCATCTTTCAGCAGACCCTTAAGTATTTGGAACTTTTAGACATGAGGTAATTCTTCTTGTTCATGAACAGCTTTTTTATAAGAATCACTAAATAACAACCATTGATCGTAATCACCAGAAAGTGGCTGAATTGTCAAGGGTGGTAACTTAACTTTTAAATTGGTGGAACAATGTCTTTCAACTTGATTTGTGTTTTTTGGTTCTGCTGCTATTTCTGTTTGCATCAGTTTTTCACGTGTTTCTCCCATGGCATCATAATAACATTGGTGGTACAAATCTACATCTGAAATGTGTTCATGCAAAGCTCTTTCGTTTTCTTTGCCTTCAATCAAACACTGTATTACGACGCTCAAATCTTGAAATTTCTGCCAGATTTCTGGTATTCTCTCATACCTTTTTCGTAGTTGTGAAACATTTTCTTCACACGTTTGAATGAAATTATAAAATGACTTTAACTGTCTTTCGACAGCACCTCTTTTGATATTTAAAGATTTTAAATCTTCTGTCATGTTGCGCTTGTCAAATATCAAATAAAAATGCAATAATATGGTTTTATTTGAATGAAATGATTTCTAATCTTAATAAATTGTGTTGTTTTAATATAAACTTTAAATTAAATTAAATATCAACGATAAGTAATGTTAGAGATACGACCAGCTCAGGGTGAGTACCGATGAAGGATCGGGGGTTGCCATGACTGAGAGAGAAGTGTCAAGATAGTCGTGAGTCGACCGCAGAGATAAGTGTGAATAGCAAAGAGTTCCATTATTGTAAAGCATTTGTGACATTGAATAAAAGCATTTTGGTTAACCTATAACACTTCAGAAGTGGGATTCTGTGAATAACGTGCGGTGAGATCGCATTGGCCAGCAAGAAAAGAAACGGAACACGAGTGTTGTGTTTTTACTTATTACTTTGCCTTTGCGAGGATGGAGGGCGACGAGCGAGCATTTGGACGGGGAAAATCGTGCCAAGGCGACGTTAACACGGGAGACGGCGGAGGATTCGTGTTCAGGTTTGCTCAAGGTGAGGCGCCCCAACGCAGTGGCGAAACAGCATCAGCCCAGGGGAAACTTGATGAAGCTTCGGTGTTACCTTCGGTAGTATCCATGATGACGGCGATGACGGAACTTATGAAGGAAATGAAACAGGAACAACGAGAGGCAAAAGAAAGGTCAACACAGTTTCAGATAATGCCCGATTTGTCAAAAACAATCAATACATTTGACGGAGACAAAGATCTACCAAGGGCGTTGGAATGGTTGGACGGCGTTAAAGTAGTTAAGTGCTACACTTTACAAATGGCCTGAATCGGTTCAAATCGAAACGGGACGTACTCATTTAACCGGACCTGCATTAAATTGGTATAGAGCGCGAAAAGATAACATAAAATCATGGAATGATTTTGAATGTTATTTTCGGAAAACGTTTGTCGAAAGTGTAACGACAAGTGACCGATGGGACAGAATGAAAAAAAGGACCCAACGTCAGGGAGAAAGTGCAGGTGCCTATTTTCATGAAAAATTTAAGCTGTGTAGGGATCTGGACCTAGGAATCAATGATACGGCGGAAGAGATTTTCAGGGGATTGCTCTCTAGCGAGATTGCAGGAAATCTCTGTACCAAGAAATATCAAAATACTGAGGATCTGTACCATGATATAATAACGACCGAAAGAGTCTACTCAGCTAGAAGAGAGACCAAGACGAAAAACGGTGCGACAACAAAGGAAAACGTCAAAGGGGCTTCGCGGGATGAAAGTGTGAAAGATGGCGGAAGGATCCGAAGTCACAAGAGCAAGACCTCAAAGCCGTTGCTACCGATGTGGAGACCGTGGACACATGGCGAACAAGTGTCAACAGCCAGGTGCGGTGTGTTTTCGGTGTAAACAAACTGGACATTTAAAGAAAGATTGTACGAAACGCATTGATGGATCAGTTTCAGGGTCTAAGTTGAATGTTATGATAGTGGACGATGTCGCGGGGGACACAATTGCAAAATACCTTAAACTGAACGAGACAGAGTACATTGCTCTCATTGATCCCGGAAGTGCTGTATGTACCATTAGAGCAAGTCAAGTAGATGAGAATGATCGACGAGAAACTTGTCGATTACTTCTAAATGGTTTTGGGGGCGGGTCATCAGTGATATGCCAAGAAAAGATACGGGCACAAATCATGGTGGACGATGTGTATGTGAATGGGATTGATGTGTTTGTGGTGCCAAACGAAGCACAAACTGTACCTATGATAGTTGGACGTTCGTTTACCGAAAAACCGGGTATTGCATATGTGCGTGTGAGAGACGAATTAATCTTTGGTTGGGAAGATACTTTACCATTTAAAAATTATGACTTTCGAAAACAACGTAAAGTAAAAGTAGGGATGGGTAAGACCGGCACAATAATCAATAGTGATTCAGTGAACCTGATTATGGCGGAGGTGCCAGATGGAGAGACGATTTCCGTGCCAATAGTCAAAAATGTTCAACAGAACTTTGATATTGAGTGTGGTACGGTGATTGGCGAGATACGTCAAGGCAAAGGGACCACGGAGGTAATGCAGATCGTCGAAGAACCCAATATGGAAATCACCATGTAACAGATCAACTGTGACGGAGACGACACGTCCAAAGAAAAACTGGTGGAACTGTGCAACGAGTATAGAGATTGTTTTGCTTTCTCATTGAAAGAGTACAGATCGTACAAAGATGGATATCAAGGACAATGATGTCCCAGTTAGAGGGAAGCCATACAGGGTGTCGTTAAATGAGCGAGAAACCATGAAGAATATCATAGCGAATTGGAGGAAAGCTGGGTTGGTGACCGAAACATCTTCACCATATGCATCTCCGTGTCTTCTGGTGACGAAGAAAAGTGGAGAGGCTCGACTAGTGGTTGACTACCGTGCACTAAATCAGCAGACGATGAAAATAAAGTTTCCTCTACCAACTGTAGAAGAGCAATTTGAGGGACTAAGTGGATGTCGGTTGTTTACTCAATTGGATTTGGGGAGTGCTTACCTTCAAATCCTTTTGACGGAATCTGCAAAACGTAAGACGGCTTTCATCACACCAGATGAAACGAGTCAATTCGAGCGGATGATTTTTCGGCTATGCAATGCCCCGTACGAATTTTCGAAGTTGATGGCAACAGTGTTAGGACCTTTGGGAAGAGATATCGCCAAATGGTACTTGGATGTATTTTGGTAGCAGCCGTTGATTGGGACGAGATGTTCGGGAAATTAAAGTTGGTGCTGGAGGCTTTACGATCGGCAAAATTAACACTTAACCTGAATAAGTGTCATTTTGGGAAGAAAGAAGTCGAGTTCTTGGGCCACGTTATAATGGATGGATTTTTGAAGCCGGGACGCAAGGTGGAAGCAGTAGCAGATTATCCGAGACCAGAGTCGGTTCACGCAGTAAGACGTTTCCTTGGTCTGACATCTTTCTTCAGAAGATTTGTGGGAAACTACGCGCGGAGAGCACGTCCGTTGAGCGACCTAACGCGTAAGGGGGCGGAATTTCAGTGGGGTCAGAAACAAGAAGAGGCATTTCAGGACTTGATAGCAGCTCTCGTCAATGAACCAGTTTTGCGCCTCTATGACCCGAGAGCAACCGTGACAGAACTACATACGGACGCGAGTTCGGTGGGATTGGCTGGTATGTTGTTGCAAGCAACGGAGAACGGAGCATTACATCCTGTGTGCTACATTTCGAAAAAAAACTACGGAAGCTGAGAAGAATTATCATTCTTCAAAACTAGAGCTCTTGGCTGTCGTATATTGTTTGGAGAGACTCAGACATTTATTGATAGGCGTTCCATTCGTCGTGTATACGGACTGCCAGGCTGTGGCCTACCTGAACGTGAAGAAAACCCAAAATCCATAAGTCGCCAGGTGGTACAGTTTACTACAAGAATTTGACATGCAAATTAAAGATCGCCCGGGAGAAAAGATGTCCCATGTTATCACGAGCGCCAGTGGATGATATTGCGGACGAAGTAGGTACCACTTATGAAAGAGGCGAAGTTTGGCAAGTAATGACAGAAGAGGACTATATAACTACCATACAGTATGCGGACAAGAGTCTACGACGGAAAATATCCATTTTGCAGGAGAATGAAGGAGAGTTGTCAAAACAAGATAGACCTGAGACAGCGGGCTTCCACTTGAGCGACGGAAGGTTAATGAGAAGAACGAGGGTGAACGGTCAAGAAAGAGAACTGTACGTGATACCGAAATCGGTCAGGAAGAGTATAGCTGTAAAGTATCATGATTTAAGAGGACATTTTGGTTTAGAAAGGACTATCAGCGGTATATTGAAGTTTTACTGGTTCGCAGGTATGAAACGTTACATCAGAAAACACATTAGATCGTGTGCAGAATGCATTTTAAGCAAAGTACCGGCGGGTCGTAAAATAGGAGAATTACATCCGATTCCACCTCCAAGAAAACCATTCGAGCGAGTCCACGTCGACCATTTGGGACCTTTCATACGCAGTTCTAGGAAAAATGTACATCTATTGGTGGTGATTGATGCACTTACAAAATTTGTGAAACTGTATCCGGTGCGCGATACGAAATCGAGAACGACTATTCGCGCGTTGGAAACACTGATGAACGATTACGGTATCCCAGAGAGACTCGTGTGCGACCGTGGTACAACATTCACTTCGCAACATTCACTTGTAATTTCGCTCGCTATTACTGAACTGTTGTTGTTAACAGCATAATTAAATTTACGTCATTCTTGGATTCATAACATTAATTTTTAGATCTTAAAATTTTACTAACTTTAGCTATGTACGAAATAAAACTCCGAAGGTATATCAAAGCTTTTTTTGTTTTTGTCTTCACTGCATGCCATATTTTTCTTTGCATTTTTATTTTCAACAATTTCTTGTATTTACAGCTGTTTCAGTTTATTAAATAGGGATGTGTAATATATGGAAAAAAATCAGAAAAAATAGATCTATTTAATTATATTTAAATCCAATGTGGTGCCCATAAGAAAAAAAATAAGTTGGTGATGGTCAGAACGAGACGAAACGCTGAGTTAAATCTAATCATATCATCATAAAGAGCTCAAAAAAGTGCCTGTAGAATGTATTAATTTTGTTATAATCCCTGCAATTATAACTTCGGAAAAAAATAAAAAAGAAAATTACGTTTTTCGGTTTTTTGGAAATATTTCAAAAACTATAAATCGTAGAAGATTTTTCAAAACGGATTATTGTTCAGCACCAAAATACACAACTTTGTCATAATTTAACCGACTTCGTATCTCTTACCGTTTCTGAGATCCCAATGGTGAGCCTCAAATTTGTAACAGCCTGTACATGGTGAATTATTTCAAATGCAAAACCTTGCTAGAATGTAACTATAAACTGTAAATGTAAAATGTATCCAGATGCATCCAGGCTAAACATTATACACAGTGGCGATAAAGTCCCGCTCCAAGCTCGTAATTTGTTTACTTACGTCCGGTTTTACAATCACAAGTTAACTTTATCTGTCGGTTTATTCCCATAGTAACAATTGTGATCACAATTTTATTGTTAATGATTTGTTGCAAAAACCTGAAATAGGTAAATTTTTAATTTTAGAAATCACAAAATCTTTTAAACGGACACTAATTAGCGCACAAACACTTAACGTTTCGCCGTCGTTCGACAGCTTCGTCAGAAGCGAAAAATATAAACAAGTTGTCAAAATAAACAAGGTTGTCAACGGAAACTGAAAAGGAAAATTGATTTTTTTAAACATAATAAATATTTTATTTTAATAAATGTTAAAAACTGACAGATCTATATTCTATTTAAAGAATCGAGAAAACTAGAAAATGTATCATTTAAACTTGCAAAATCTGTACGTTTGTTAATAGAATTCGACAACATTTTTATTTTACACATTTCTATAAAACGTCTTTTAAAAATATTAGACTCATAATATAAAATATTAGTGCTTTCAAAATCAAAATTATGGTTATTTTCTAAGGAATGTTCAACAAGCATTGAATGATTTTGATTATTTTTTTGATATATTTGAATGTTGCGCCATCAAAAAAAATTAATGCTGACGTCACAGCAGAAAAACAAATACCGATTGCGAAAATATTTTTGCTCTAAAATGTGTCTTTTTAAAATTAAAAATTGTCCTGTTTTTTCAAAAAACATTAAAAAACAAAATCTGAGCTTGGTGCGGGGCTTTATCACACTCTGTGTATAAAAAAAAGGGAATTTCTCTGGTAAAAAAAAGGATGTCATAAAATTTTATGTTTTGATTTTAAGTTTAGACATTTTTACCTGTAACTTTTGCGTGGTACTTGATATGTAATTGGTATGACTGAATTACTCGTCAATTGCAAGATGCGGTTGACCTCTCCCTGCATAACATTGAGGGCACGTTTTGGGACCAAGCAGGCGCCCTTCGTCTGCTCACCAGAATGCCGAATGCCTTCGGTTAAGTATGGCTCCTTATCGGTCACTTCCATATATCCAATCGTAGTATCTCCTAAAAGTTTCAAAAATGTATAATACTCCTGTCAGATTGCTTGAATTGCTTTATTTTGTATATTCGTCATAATGTAACAATAAATTTTCTATAATACATACTTGTCTTTTTCGCAAAAAAATAATTTTAGAAAGTCTTCGTTATAAGGACTCTATTTGGTTCTTTTTTTTAATTTATAGACAACTTCATTTATATTTGTAATTTAAAATGTGAACTGGATTTAATAAATGCAGTTCATTTTGTTTTAGTAATTAAAGCTGTGTGCGCGGCTACAAAATAATTTTTTCCATTTCGTAGGCTCATTTTTCATTAAAATCATACCAAATTTTCGCGAAAAATTTTTAAATAAATTCTGTTAGACGGGTAAATGCCCGTTTTATAAAAATTTTGTTAAAAAGGCCTTATAAAAAAATCAAATTGAAAAAATTCGAAAATATAAGCCTTTACCCGAAATTTCGCAGTATTCAACAACAATAATAAACCGTTTTATTTTTTTTTTAATGTTTACAAATAAGCTCACAAAATGGGAAACAATTCGAGATTTTTGGACCGAAATTGCTGAAATCAAATGTGGTATGTGATACGCGCTAGTCCCCGCCTTTCGCCTAGCACAAGAGAGGCAAGTTTCGTGAATTTATTCTCCGGTGCAGAAGTCTGAGTGAGAGCGAATGCATTTCAGTGCGTGTAAGAGTGAAAAACAGAGTAAGTTCGCCGTAAATAAAGATCAGCGGCAACAGAGTCATAAATTACAAGAAAAATGCTTAGGAGATAATTCTGTTCTCTATTCTTTTCCTTTGTGTGTAAAAATGTATCCAAAATGCAGAAACATATATTGAACGTAAGCGTCTACTAAATATCTGCGAAAAGTAGTGAAACGCCCAGTTGAAATCCAGTTCGGCTCTAATGGTTCAGCCACACCTACGGCAAATGTGCTGCCTAACGTCATTTTAACGTCTAATTTGCCATTAATAAGTCGCTACACCTACAATTATTGTCAAGTTAGACGTGAAAAGTCACGTTAGGCAGCTCATTAGACGCAGACGTGGCTCCGACAACAGAGTGTAACCACGGATTGTTGGCATATATGGCACTAATTTTGTAACGGCATTGAGAGTGGCATTGCGCGCTAGACGATAGCTCGGCTGTCGGTTTTTGAAACACATCAAACGGATTGCCGGCGAACGTACTGCATAGTTGTAGCCATAGATAGAGAGATATAAAGGTGTCCCGTAAATAAAGGGCTATAATGCGAGGGCTAACACAATGGTGCATATAGAGTCCGCGAATGTAAATGAAAGTGGTCTGCTTCGGTAATTTTTTTGGAAAATTTTTCAAAGAAATTACGATCGGAATTCGGTCCTGTTTTGCTTATAAACTCTATACGTCATAGATAAGCGGATGTGATTCAAAGCGAAGAAAATTCGATAATAAAACTGACCTGCTCAACATAATGACACATATTGCTGAGGTATTTTGGACTGCGATTGTTACTGTCATTAGTTACCGTAATGTCTATAGCAAGTGTTCGAAATGCCCTGCGTTGCGCAGGTCAGGGAAGGCAAGTTCGTACACAGTATTATACTTTAGCATATCTCCCAAACGATGCTGTTTTCGTAATTTTATTAGAAGAAAAAAAGTTATTGTATATGGTCACCTATCCATTGCTACCGTATGGCCCCTTATTTATGGGACATCCTGTATATTTTTTGCACGAAAACAGCGCCATCTCGAGTCTTTAGTCACGTACTATCTTAATTTTGAATACAGGTTTCTTTCACTATTTCAAGTACTAATTTAAAATATAATTTTTGAATGTTAGGAAACGGAAAATGTTAAAATATTTTAATGGAGCTCCTGTGATACGTGACATTTAAGATAAAGTTGCCAATATTCAAGCAAAATACCACTTCTGGTATACAAATAATGACGTTAACCACCAATGTAAAACTTACCGCAATAATTTTTCTCGCATTAATTGTCGCGTTCTTGTCCGTTAGAATGCCGTTAGACGTTAACGTTAGTGTGGCTGTAGCATAAGCGCGCACACAGCCTTAAGAAAATATTGCCACAAATGATGCTAAGGTGGATGAAATTTTATTTCATCAGGGTTTGTTTTCCCCTAATAAGGGTTATTAAAAGTAGGACAACGATTCGGTGACTTCAGCAGGTAGTATTAATAAAAGCAAGTGTAACGATGAATCGCGGCAGATAGTAAGATAGAAGGTAGTGGCAGACTGGCGAGACAGCGGCAGATGGTGGAAGACAGTTACGAGGTACGGGTGTAGCGGCATTTATTTCTAACATTACATATTATTTAAAGAATCATTACATATCAAGTTAACATATTAGCAACAATAAAAAATAATAATAACAAGTAGATTCGTATACAAATACACACGTCATATAAAAACATTCCCCTCGGCCTAAAGTCCATATATTTACAAAAATATAAATAAAATTATATCCTCATTTATGTGGAAGTAGAGCCACACGGGGTGTCAAGCTGTCGGTTCCCGAGTAAAGGTCAGTACACAATGGATTTGCATAAAACATAAGACATAAGCCGTAAGAAACAAATTTGCTTTGTTCTCGTTACGGAGCTATTGTGTTACAGCGTACTTCTTTACATAGGTCAAATTACTGTTACGGCTTATGTCTTATGTTTTATGCAAATTCATTGTGTACTGGCCTTAATTCGACCTATGTAAAGAAGTGCGCTGTAACTAGTGACGTAAGTTGTAAAATTACAAATTGTAACTTACATTAATTACATTAATTACATTAATTTATGTAATTTATGAAATTTGTGTAATTTATATAAAATTACATAAGTTACTGTCAATTTTTGTAATTTTAAATATATAACCTCATTCTTATTCTTACATACGGATACTGACACCCGGTTGCACCAACTTTTTAAGGAGAGCTTAAATTTAAGTGGTGTTTAGTCTATGACATTATTTCTAGATTTAACAAAATGTTAGTCACAATCTAATTGATACTTAAGTTAAAGTTTAAATGTCAATCAGAATGTATCTGACTTTGTATTAACCATAAATGCTAATTATAAGAACATCTGGTCTGTATTACTAATTTAGGATTCAGTTAAGTGAATTTTCAGAATAATCACAAAATTCGTATAATTTAATAGGCGAGTCTAATCTGAAATTTACGAGAAAGTACAAAACACACGCAGGTTGAATTTTAAAACTAGGTGGATATAAATAAATTCGGACGAAGTCGTGTAGGAGTAGAGGGGATTCTAGCGTGTATCAGCTCACGCCTTCAGTTTGAAGCATGCAGTTTTTAGAGCTGTTTCTTAGCTACATTATTATATTACAAACAATAATAATTGCGTTATACAAATGTATTGCGGCAATTAGAACAATATTTTACATTAATTATTGAAATCCTAGTTAAAATAAAATTATTAAATACGCGCTCATCGTTTCGCTTCCCAATGCGAGACAAGGCCGGCCGTCCGAATACATCCGAAGCACGCGTCGCCAACTTACTTGCTTCACTCAAGCTGTATATCAATGCCCGCCAAAATCTGAATCATTTTATTAGTTTGAACGCAGCTTTAAACAATTAATTTTGCTATGGAGCAAGACATCGACATTTATACAGGGTGATTGGTATTTGTTTCATATTTTATTTCTATAAAAAATTAAAAAGTGTATTAAGAATACATAAAGTATGTTGTAATACAGAAAAATAACAAATTTCATAAAATTACATAAATTACAAACAATCTTGTAGCTTTCAGGAAATCTTACGTTGTAATTTACATTTTTATAAATTATATGTAATTTAACATCACTAGCTGTAACACAATAGCTCCGTAACGAGAACAAAGCAAATGTGTTTCTTACGGCTTATGTCTTATGTTTTATGCAAATCCATTGTGTTCTAGGCTTAAGGCTGAACCACAGACAATACTAAAGCAGACTTAGCAGACCCACCAGTCCACCATGCATATTAGTTAAAATGCACCTAGCAACTAGGTAGTTTCATGCAACTAAACCAGGTGTCACTACGGTGTGCATATACAATAAGCCAGATAAGTAGTCAGTAGGACTTTTATTTTTCTGGTCCACTTGAACTTTCTGACAAGAATATAAATACACTTGAAGTTAGTTGCAATACGAGAAGTTAAACTTCGAAATTATGTCATAAGACTTTATTTCAGAGAAATCTGGCAACAAGTGATGTAATTTAGCCGACAAATATTTTTATAACTGACCGCGGTTTTTTACCCGCACAAAAAAACGGTCGAAACGGTAAAATATATTTTTTTGTTTTTTAATGTGATTTTCGTATTGCATTATTTATTCTGATCATTTTAATACCAAATACCTACTTATGTCTTTTCTCAAATTTTAATTAAAATAAGTAATTTTACATTACTTCGCTTGATATTTGATTACTGGTGTTTATTATGTTATAATATACTTCGATATTATCCGGTTATTTTTATTAAGAAAATAGTAAAACATTTTTCTAAACTCTTTAAATAAACTGAAACAATAGGCAACCTATAACGTAAGAAAGAAAAAAGATTCTCTTCTCTGTTTATGGAAACTTTTGTAAAAAGTTATTCATTGTCTTCTGCGTCATTTTCGTTAAACATAACGTAAATAACTTCAAAATCAAATAAATAAAGTCAAAATCCACTGATTAATATTGTGACGATTCCGGCGCCAGCCCGTCTCATGCGCCACCGCCGACGCGCCTTAGACGAGAAACTCCGGGCACTTCGAGATCACGCCAGTGGTGGAATCAACCATAAATTCTCCGCCGCCTTCCAGGGGATTCTTGAAAAAAGAGCCCGGCTTATAAAGGGTTAGTTAAAAGTCATTTATTGCCGTTATTATTCATTTTAGGAAATTATGTTCTTTATAAAAGTTTTTAGGAAATTTTTATCTACAATTGAGAATAATTGAATTTTTTTTTCTTCAATTGTTTTTGAGTTATGCCTATCTGCGTAATTTTTTAAAATGGAAACTTCTTAATTTTACTCTACCATTCGGTAGAGTATTTCTTTCTCTTTACAATAGTATTCTTGTTTTTTTTTAGAATTGAGGGTTTTCTGAAAAAAAAAAAACATTTGTCTTTTTTGTGAAATTGAAAACTCTGGTTCAAATATTTATTTTAGTTAGGTAGATCTAGACAAAATTGAAGTTATCGGTCACAATCTTATCATTAAAAATAAAAGCAACAAAAAAAACTAATAAATAACTAAGTAAATTAAATTAAATATTCAAATTGTCAGGATGCGTATTATTAAATAAATTACAAACGTCTTGTAAACTTTTACGTCTATCTCCATAACCCAGCATCATAATTATTTCAATTTTTTGACGTTCATTTAAAGTCGCCATTGCTAATATTAATAGCAGTCAATTGCACAATTGAAATTGACGTAAACAATACCCACTGGTAAAGTTACTCGCTCGAGTTTGTTTATCGCTTACTTAGATGTACCTGACCTGGCGCTAATAAGCATGCACGACGGGAAATGAATACTTGAAATATTGTTTCTTTTAACAGAAACTCCTCAATTCTAAAAAAAAAACAAGAATGCTATTGTGAAGAGAAAAAAATACTCTACCGAACGGTAGAGTAAAATTAATAAGTATCCAATTAAAAAAATTAGGCAGATAGGCATAACTCAAAAACAATTGAAGAAAAAAAAATTCAAGTATTCTCAATTGTAGATAAAAATTTCCTAAAAAACTTTCATAAAGAACATAATTTCCTAAAATGAATAATAACGGCAATGGCCCTTTCCAGACTTTTAACTAACCCTGTATAAAAGCGGCAGCCGGTGAATGGGGGACAATTCGGCGTTGGATAGTTCGGCACTAAAGTTCGCGTTAGACTTTCGCTCGGCTATTAAAATAAATTAGGTATAAGCTTGAAATAATTTAGTGTTTAATTTAGTGTTAATTAGTTTGCTTTTAAATAAATTAGTTTATTAACTATTTCGTGTTTTGCTTTAAAATAAAAATTAAGAGAACCCTTAAAATCGTAGCAGGCGTGAGGTTCGTGAAAATAAATAAACAACTGAAATTGAATTAAATTTAAACAAATTATTAAACAAAGTGCAAATCGATTTTGCAAGAGAAACTACACCAAGCGCTACTAGAAGCAGGGGAGGATCCGGAAGCCTTTCTTTTTGAAATCTCAGGCGGTTCTGCAGATTTAAGTAAGATATTAGAGGTTAAGTTAAAGGAACAATCTGGAAATTTTAAAGATGAATTGCAAAATAAATTGATGGAACAATCTGGAAATTTAGAAGCTAATTTGAAGGAACAATCTGGAAATCTAGAAGTTAAATTAAAGGAACAATCTGGAAATTTAGAAGCTAAATTAAAGGAACAATCCAGAAGTTTCAAAGAGGAATTGCAAAATAAATTGTTGGAACAATCCGGAAATTTAAGATGATCTAGATAAATTAATGAAATACTCTAGAAACACGGAAGAAAACGTGAAATTTTTAGAAGAGAAACTTGAAAATAAATTAATACAACAGTCGAGAAATCTGAAGGATGAATTTCTAAAGCAATCAAAAGGGCTCGAAGATAAACTAGTAGTAAAAATATTAGAAGAGACAAGGGGTCTGCAGAAAAATGTGTATTCCACTAGAATAATAAAATTAAGAATCTCGAGCAAATCATGGCAGGGTTGCGAATGTCCGGGAATCCGTCACCATTAGAAATGCCAGAAAATAATGAGGCTGAAACTGTAGTACGACCAGACCAGACAGCTCCTATAACACACCGTAACGCTCATCAAGCGGTTCCTGAACGAATTAGCCCTTATCCGCTTGGGCCCCGACCAGAGCCATCGGATTGAGATACGCCCAATCAGCGCGCAGGACGGGCCCACCTTTCGGTGGCTGGCACTATGAAGTGTCTTCCAACTCACTGCTGCTACCAGAGTGATCCGAGGTTGCACGCCCCTCGCCCCTTCTGGTCAAGGGAGACCTATCTAACCTCTACTAGCTAACCAGGCTAGTGCCGGAACTGAGATCCGCAGTTCACACGTCGGGATGGATGGACATCATCCCTAGCCCAAGCATGCGGGCTAGCAACCACTGCCCCCGTGAGTCCAACCCGACCGGCGGAGGTCCCCTCTACTCGCTCCACTCCAGAGGAGGGGAGGGTATCCTCCGGGCTAACCGGTCCCCACGGTACCAGTTGACTTCACTGGTTGGAAGTTCGGCCACGACCGAACAATCGGCCGCGTCCTGCAGATTAGGTTTCGTGCAAACCAGGCGCTGGTACGCCAACTCGGGACGGTGGGCTCGTCACACCCATAGGGACTCTATCAAACGTTCACAATGGTGACCTACGGCGGAAGCCATTGGATGCACGCTTTGGTTAGCAGGGTCTCCCCCTGCCGGGATAGTAGGACCAGTGGAAACTTCTAAATTGAAAATAAAACCACCGACGTTCGATGGGAAGTCTTCTTGGCCTAACTACTTCAAACTTCAGGCGCATTTGACCGAGGTGTACCATGCGCAGCTGAGAAACCGTTATCAGAAATCCGGAGAGAGTCTTCAGGAATTCGAGGCTGATGTAGCGCGCCTAGCCCGGTTGGCCTAACCTTGCAGCTCCTGATGAATTCCTGCAATGTTTGACGGTGCAGACCTTCGTGGATGGAGTCTGTGACCCGGAAAACCAGCAGGCATTGAGAATGGCCCACCCCAAGACATCCAAGATCTCATCTCTCTCATACTCCCTGGAATACGAAGCGGTGAAGCGAGTCTCAAGAGGACATGTCAAGTTACGAGCTGCCATGGACTCCCAAGAGGAGGAACCCGCCAGCGTAAAGGTGCGATCTGCTGCAGAAGAACAGCACAAGGAGTGTGCCACCGCGGAGGATGTTCGCCGCATTATGGAACAATTCTTGAAGCAGAACAATCCCCTTGTGTATTGGAATTACCAGCAAGAGGGACATGTTCGCAGGCGGTGTCCCAAGGCCAGGCAGGAGCCTCCACGAAGGAAGCCACGGGGAAACTAAGCCGGGTCGGTGCAGATGGGCAAAACGTCGACCCGTATTTAAAGGCCTCCAAAGACAGAAGTGACGAAGGTGATAGCGCTGCGGCGATTAACCAGCAGTGTCTTCGTGGATGCAACCATTGATGACATCCCTCACACCATGTTATTGGATACGGGTGCGACGAAGACTATCTTGAGGCCCGACGTTATCAAGTCATCAAGACGCACCGAACCAACTAAGTGGAGACTGAGGACAGCAACCGGAACATCAGCAACTGTCCATGGTGAAGTAGAGGTAATTATTACCATTGGATCGACCCCCATCAAACACCGTGCTCTGGTAGTAGAAATAGAGGATGAGGCGATTCTGGGCATAGATGTCATGTGTGCCCAGGGATTGGATCCAATTGGATCAGAAGCGTGGCATGATGGCGGTTAACAACGAGGAGTTGGTTCTACGTCATCGAGAGGACGTGGCCGCTGGAGTTGTTCTCGCAGAAGATGTATTGCCCAGCAGAACCGAGGTTATAGTCGACGCAAACCTGATGGCGCTTTCCAAGATGGGCAAGTCATTATGGTCAAACCTAATACTGACGATCAGAAGATTGGAAAAGGAGTTCTCGTTGGAAAAGTGTTGTTGACAGCAAAGAAGGAAATACCAGTCCGCCTAATGAATGTGAACTGTTTCTCCGTCAACATCAAGAAAGGTACGATCTTGAAAAGCTGTGCCATGGTGTCCTCCATCTTCCGCCAAATAGAAGCAAATGTACAAGAGGCGAAGGTCCCGAAGGAGTTGTTGGAAATGATCATGTCGACGGCCTAGGAATTGACTCCAGAACAAAAGACAAAAGCGAAGAACCTGATCTGTCAGTATCAAGAAGTGTTCGAGGTATAAAATGGACCTAAGGGAAGAACCGACATAGTCAACCACAAGATAGAGACCGGGGAAGAAAGGCCTACCCGTCAAGCTCCAAGGAGGTTACCATTGGCGAAGCGTGAGGAAGCAGAACGCATTATTCGTGAGATGGAACAAGACAATGTAATTGAGCCATCGAGCAGCCCATGAGCATCACCGGTAGTGCTTGTGAAGAAGAAGAATGGATCCACACGGTTCTGTGTAGACTATCGATTGCTCAACGTCACCAAGAAGGACAGCTATCCAATGCCACGGATTGATGATACCCTGGACACTCTGGCCCGCTCAAAGATCTTCTCGACCTTGGATTTAAAGAGTGGTTATTGGCAAGTGGAACTAGCGCCCGAAGATCGAGAAAAGACGGCGTTTTCCCTTGGTCTGGGTTTATGGCAATTCACAGTGATGCCGTTCGAGTTATGTAATGCCCCAGCGACATTCGAAAGGCTAATGGAGACGGTTCTGAAAGGTCTATCCAGGACAACGTGCATGGTATACCTGGACGACATAATTGTTGTAGGAAAAACGTTCGACGACCACCTGAAGAACCTGGAAGGAGTGTTCCAGCGACTTCACGGAGCTGGACTAAAGCTTAGTCTCAAGAAGTGCCACCTGTTCCAGAAGGAAGTTAATTATCTGGGCCATATTGTCAATGGGAATGGAATCGCGTGGAAAGCCCTTTTGAGAGAGTTGCCATTGATGTAGCCGGCCCATTTCCAGAAACGAATAGTGGAAATAGGTACATCGTCGTAGTAATGGACTACTTTAGCAAGTGGGTTGAAACATACGCCCTATCAAACCAAGAGGCGATCAGTATTGCTGAAGTCCTTGTCAGGGAATGGATCAGTCGGTACGGCGCGCCCATGGAGCTGCATTCAGATCAAGGGAGGAACTTTGAATCGGCTTTGTTCAAGAAAGTTTGTACTCTGCTCGACGTCCGGAAAACTAGAACCACTGCACTTCACCCGCAGTCGGACGGAATGGTGGAAAGATTCAACCGACATTTGTCCAAGGTCGTCTCCAATCATCAGAGAGACTGGGACACCTACATTCCCCTTTTTCTACTGGCATACCGTTTGTCCGCTCATGAGACCACAGGAGAGACTCCAGCAAAAGTGGTATTTGGGCGAGAGCCAAGACTGCCCTGCGACCTGAAGTTCGGCGTGAAGCCTGATGAGGTCCCTGCCGACGAAGACTACGTGAGCGGTGTACGCAGGAAAATGGACGACATTTCACAATCAAGTGCGTCACAATATACAGACGGCCAGCGACCGAATGAAGGGGCATTATGACATCAATGCTCAGAATGGGGGATACCAACCTGGAGCACTGGTCTGGCTTTATAATCCTCAAAGACGTAGAGGTCTGTCCCCAAAATTGCAGACATCTTGGGAAGATCCCTACAAAGTGATGAAATGGATCAACGATGTCATCTACCGCATAAAGAAGGTTCCGCATGGCAAGCCCAAAGTGATCTACTTCAACCGGATGGCTCCTTACAACGGAGAAGAAAATGAAGGGACAGTACAACGGACGCAAGGTTCCGAAGTGAACTTCGAAACCTTTATGTCTCATCACGCCACAGGGAGTAAGGCACGATTCGGAATGACCACAGAAAAGCAGCAAGACCTTTTTCAAGTACCACCGGAGTACAGTCTGGCCCACTGTGTGGCAGAAGACCTAAGGATGTCCAAGGGGATAGCCCAAGTCTTTCGGAAGAAATTTGGTCAGGTCGAGGAACTCCGAAGACAGCATCCCATAGTGGGCAAGAGCCTGCAGATCATCCACAAGGAAGCAAATCAGAGACGACACATATATTATCTAGTCACCAAGAAGGCATCAAGCGGTAAGCCTGACTATCGCAATATTTGGAGAGTTTTATGGAGCCTGAAGAGGAGACTGGACTGGACGGTCATTCGAAGCATGATAGAAGTCATCTTCAACGGAACGTGAATTGAAGTTCTAGTCCGCAGTCACCACCCACAGCCAGCTGTCGGCAGTAAGAAAACCGTGAATTTCGACATCCTCCTTCAAGGCTATCACGTGGAACGTTCAGAGACGAAGGGGGCAGTGTAATGATTCGTCGACAGCAGCCGGCGTCAGTCTGTCTCTTGCGTCACCGCCGACGCGCCTTAGACTAGAGGCTACGGCAGACAGCCCGGAGAATGCCGCCGGCAGAATAAATTAGACCAGACAGTCTGTCGCGCTCCAGAAAGTACGAGAACAACAGCTTCGGCTTATAAATGCACGCGGCCGGGAGTGGACGACAGTTAGGCAAGAATTCGGCATTAGACAGTTTCGCATTAAAGTTCGCGTTAGATTTTCGCTCGGCTGTTAAAGTAAATTAGATATACGCTTGTAAATAAATGTTAGTGTTATAGTGTAAGTTTATAAATAAATCAGTTGTTTTTAAATAAATTAGTTTATTAACTATATCGTGTTTTGTTCTTAAATTAAAAAATAATCGTACCCTTAAAATCGTTACACTATTAATTATTAAGTAATTGCATTTAGTTATCTATGAATTTACGTTGACTGAATTTGTATTATTTAATATCAGTTGACAGAAGCATAAACATAAGGTAGAATTTTTTAAACATTTTTCCTATGCTCAGGGTGTCCCTGAATAGTGTAGAATGGCGTTGTTTCGCCATTTTTACAGCACCCCGTATGTTTCTAGTGTAGGATGTATGAAATATTAGGTCTGTTTGTTATCCTGCACTGGTGTACACCAATGCATACTTTTTTCGCAATTTATGCTTTAATGCAACTTTAAATGTTTGCGTGGTAGTCAGTATGAATGAGTATGATTCGTATTGACACATTATAAAGAATTCAGGCTTCATTAAAGCATATTTCGTAAAAAAAGTGTACACTAGTGCACACCAGTGCAGGATAACAAACAGACTTATTATATATATATAAATAATAAAAAGTGAACAGGCACAAGAAGTATTTTTTAACCTGTACGTTTCCTAGTTACGAATATTAGGTATTTTTATTTGAAACTATCTATTAAATATATGATATGTAGATATTTTAAACAATTTCTCGGTATCGGGCAACTAGAACTCTGAAAGTGATGAAGATTACTAGAAAGTGCGTATTATTTGCTGAAATCTTTGCCAATTGTGTATAGTTTCTTGCAAATATATTTAAAACCAGGACTTTCGTGATAATACATGTAATTTATGTTAAATTCCACAAAATATTTCGTAAAAGTTACATGTAATTTGTATTATGCACAATACGCTTCATGTAACAATAATTTAAATATATTTTTTACAAAGCTGATTGTAACTACCCTGGATTCTTGTGTCATGAAAATTTATATAACAATTTCTTAATAAATTTTCAGGGACAGCTTGAAATTCACACACTTTCTCAATGTTTGCGCGGTTAAAACCTTCTGGAAAAGCTGGCAACTGATAGCAGACATTGAGCAGTTAAGGAATACAAATTATCATTGTGCAAGAATCTACTGTAATTACAATATACAGTGAATTTTTTTTAAGTGTGGCCATTGGGATTTACATGCTAAAAATGTGGCCTCATGTTAATGTATGTTATGTATGTTATGGGAGTTTTAAATAATTTTTTGTATCTAGTCGTAAATTAAACGATTTACTACAAGATGAACTTTGCTAGAATATCCTAACACGTTTTCCTTAATTTTATTTTACTGTGAAAAGTTGAAAAAAGTAGTCGCAAATTGAACGAATGTAATCCATGTAGGCTGACGTTATTAATAATTTGTCATTGTGATTACTGATAAACCAATTATTGCAACATTAATTTATTTCCACTTGTAAAAACTACTTCTTTATACCATTGAGAAATAAGTGGAACTTGTTATAACGTACATGATTGATATTTTTAATGCTTGCTTAATAATAAGGGACATTTTCTTTATAAATTTGCAGTAGACAGACATTAACGGAACTTTTCTCTTAATGACATTTCAGCTACCTTGATTTTTGACTTCGGTTAATTCTATGCTTATTAATTTCAACTTCTAACCGGAAAATAATTAAATAGAACATGTTCATGTTATTCTAGCAATGTGCATTTCGTAGAAAAATATTTGATTTATTAATAAAAATAAAAATTTACTTCAAAATTGTGCCATAACATACATTAACATGAGGTGAATTTTTAACATGTAAATCCCTATGGCCACACTTAAAAAAAATTCACTGTATACTTCGTAATATTACATTAAAATTGTGTAAAATTACTCTAGGTACGTGTTTAAAAAATAACGTATAACCCGTGTGAAACATTCACACTTAATTAGTGTCAAAATTGGAAATTAATTTGTGTGAAAATACACAGTGACAGTGTCAAAACTCAAAATGTACACTTAACCTGTGCGATAGTTCACACTTACCCCTTTACTTTGTAACTCATAACGACATAGTTACATAACGATAATCGTTAAGTGACATATTTTTGACCAATCAGTACATCGAAATGCATTGTATCTAAGTATTGATTGATAAAAATATGTCACTTAACGATTATCGTTGTCGTTATGAGTTACAAATAAAGGAGTTAATTTGTGTCAAAGTTCACAATTAATTTGCGTGAAAATACACTCTTAATATGTGTCAAAATATACACTTAATCTGTGCGAAAATTCACACTTAATTTTTGTTAAAATTCACACACACGTATGTAAAATTTCACCTTCAGTGGTGTTAATTTTTTAGACAATGAATGTGTAAATTATTTACGCTAAAGGTCTGTGTTAGTTTTCACACAAAAGTCGGTATGGACCGCAAATGACACTGCGATTGTGTTAATTTTAACACCGATTTTTCAACAGTGTAAAGCTGTTTTTTGGCGTACGAAACTATTCTAAAAACGACTGGTGCTGTTTCAAAACCGTTTTATTTTTGACGTCATTAAAATGATGATCCCGCTAAAATAACTTTCCTTTATCATTTCAAAACACAATCGGTTTGCAGGTTATGAGTAGCACTTAACTTGTTACTTTTAACCCCCACTCCACCTTCAAATAATTTCAAAAAATAATTTTACAACGTTTTGAAATGTATGCAGCTGTTTCAAAACATGACGTCATTGTTTCAACGTTAAAAATGAACATTTCGAAATATACGAAATAATTTCGAAACAGTGCATCGCCAAAAAAACAGCTTAGGTTAAATAGCAATATTTTGATATCCCCTACGAGTGGTATAATTATTGATTAATGATTACCTACATTTTTAAAGTTAGCATAAATATATCACGTGGATCTTGAAACTTCTTTAAATGGTAACAAAATAAATGTGACTTAAAATAGCTTTTACTCTCACAGTGATTCTTTAACCAGAATCTATAACACAAAAAGCACGGCAGTAGTAAACATTGGAGGCCCCAGCCCTAACCTAGTAGGTTTAACAGCGTTGCCAAATGCAATTCTGGCCAGTTACACATGAATACATGGCATTTAAGGTAGAGTGATTTAAATACTCCAATTACGCAGGAATCGTTAAAGAATGTAGTAAAATAAAGTTAGTTCTTTAATTGAGTTATAATTATTGTCAAAAAGCAACAAAAAAAAGATATTAATTAATTATTAACAGGATAATAAATGCTGATTTGATGTAATATATTATCAAATGCTTCGTTTGTTTTTTCCCGTACATTTGTCTCCTTTGATATTCATCTAAGTATGATGGTAATAGTTTTAACGTAACATGATTATATTATTATTTTCAAATTTATAGCTACAGCTCTTTCCTATCAAGACTTCATTGAGCTCTTTACGTTCAACAACATATTCCTAACTGGAACTCTTTTGGTGCTAAACATGTGAAATACCAGGAGCTAAATTAAAGCAAACAACAAAAAGTTTTCTAATTTTCTCACACTTTAAGTAAAAAATTACTTAATTTGGCAACACCGTGCAAAGTGCGCAAATGTATGCGCGTTGGCTGGCGCCCCTAATCTTTACCATTGCCAAAAAGAAAATAATTTTCATATACCTTTTCCAGCTAAAAATAACATTCCTGTGTCTGCATCGAACAACGGAATCAAAATTCCTGTTGAACAATCGAGTTCCAATGTTTTTTCCGATTCAGAAAAATTCCTCAAATCTCTAATAATGACTTGACGCAGTCTCTGCGCATCGAATCCTGTAGTTAAAATTTTATCGTTTTCTCCAAGCCATACCACTCTTGAGTCCTTGATACTCTGGTGGCTATTTGCAGTATGAACACAAGATTGTTCCACCCGCGCATCGATAATCCGCACTTGTTTGTCTTTGCATGATGTTGCCAGTAGAGATCCATCACGTTTCCAACTAACAGATTGAATCACATCGGTGTGGTCCGCATTAGAAAATAATTCTTGCTGAGAGATTAAATCCCACAAGGTCAGAGTTGTATATGAAGTAGAATGTAATAAAAAATTTGCAACTGGGTGAAAACCTACTGTTTCCACTCGCCTTTGCTTATGAGAAAATATACATTCAGGATTATCAAGGGACTCCTGCAATCCCGTTTCTGGAATGTGCCAGATTTTAACTAGACAGTCTTGAGATCCAGTCGCTAGTAATCCATCATGGAATGGAGAAAAATCCATGTCGGTTACAGTGTCAGAATGTGCATGTAGAAGAGGCATGGTCTTGCTTTTTCTGCCACTGTCGTCGATGGGTAAAACTGCAAGGCTCGAACCGGCGTGATCCCAGTTAAAAGCCATAAACTTCGCAGAGCCCGCGATATTATTCCCATAAGTCTGATATGAACCAACGGTGACATCGCGTACGTAAGCCTCCGGTTTCGGTACTACGGGTGCGGCATTCTTGTATTTCGAAGCTTTGAACCTCCAGGCCATTGTTATAATTGATTTACATGAACTCGTTATGTTGTGTCCGAAATAATAACTACGAGCGCGAAAGTAAAATGAAAGAATCGAAACTTACATCAACACGGCCCAGTCTTAATTAAAACAAAGAGCCAAACACATAAATTTTACTCTTCTACTAGCATGACACCATCACAACTATATGCCCATGTATACAAACTACACCCAATGACGTATTAAGTAAGCATCAGTTTACTTGACATCCGCATTGTCAAACTGATAACTGATAGTATGTTGGCATCACTGCATACTTGTGACATTTCCTGTTTTATTTATTTTAAATTTATTCCTAATAATTTAATACATTTTAGAGAGGCGTCGTTAATTTTAAGTGCAAACAAATATTTTCTAACGTTATTTATACCCAGTACCTAGGGAATACAATCCCGAACTATATTTTCGATCCCGGGATTTCGGGATTTTCTGTAAGTCATCCCGGAATTTAATCCCGGGATTGAAAATAATTAATAATATTAATAGAATTAAATTTATTATTCAAACTACAAATAATTTATTCGAAATATAAAACTTGTATCACAGCATCTTTTAACCGGACACTAAATCGCGCACTATACACTTAACGTTTCACCGTCGTTCGACAGCTTCATCAGAAGTGAAAAATATAAACACGTTGTCAAAATAAACAAGGTTGTCAACGGAAACTGAAAAGGTAAATTGATTTTTTTTGCCTTTTTAAACATAATAAATATTTTATTTTAATAAATGTTAAAAATTGACAGATTCTATTTAAAGAATCGAGAAAACTAGAAAATGTATCGTTTAAACTTGCAAAATCTGTACGTTTGTTAATAGAATTCGACGACATTTTTATTTTACACATTTCTATAAAACGTCTCTTAAAAATATTAGACTCATAATATAAAATATTAGTGTTTTCAAAATCAAAATTATGGTTATTTTCTAACGAATGTTCAACAAGCATTGAATGATTTTGATTATTTTTTTGATATGATATTTATGTTGATCTAGACGTGTTTTTAAATTTTGACTTGTTTCTCCTATATAACATGAATTACAATTTAAACATTTAATTTCATAAACCACGTTAGGTCGTTTTAATATCGGTGTTTGTGTTTTTAAATTTGAGAAAATAATATTTAAATTGTTTACAGATTTACTAGCTAAAATTAAGTTGTGTTTTTTGAAAATGTGTTTAAATATGTTATATAGTGGTTCAATATAAGGTAATGACATGTATTTTTTGTTTGAAGTTTGTTTTATATTATTGTAGATTTTTGAATTTTGTAGACATTTAACACGATTTTTAATTACTGATTCTATAAGATTTATTGGATAAGAATTTTGAACAAGAGTCTTCTTTATTAAATTTAAATTATCATAAATGAACGACGGTGAAACGTTAAGTGTATAGTGCGCGATGTAGGGTCCGGTTAAAAGATTTTGTGATACAAATTTCATCGGACAAGAACCAACTTGAAATATAAAACATTGTTTCTGATTTTTCTGCTTTGATGCTCGCAGTCATGTCCGAGCCTGCATGCTTGCAGTGCAATGGAAAGAGTCGCCGCGGGCGGAATTATGCGGAAACTACGAGATGGTCATGATGGTCATCAAATGAGTGATCTGAGTGATTCTATTTAAACAGCAGAGTCATCAGATCACTGATCGAGTTGATGATCGGTTGTGCTCCGCTCACATTTACGATCGCAGTTTATCCGCTCCGATCAATTTTTCGTAAACATCAGTTACAGTTTACCTGCTTCGATCAGTTTTTCGTAAACGCCATAAGGGTGTGTGTGTCTCTTGTAGAAGAAATAAATAAATAACATTGACTACGTTTATCTCGCACGTTGAATCCGATTGAGATTTCAATCGATTGAAATAATAATGTTTGAATCCCGACATAAACAGATCTAATTTGTCACTTCAAACCGATCGAGAATTTAACTCAATCCGCCTGAAAATGGGGATTGGATTGACGAAGCCGCTTGAAAAATAGCGATACAAACACGGATTCAAATTATTATTGGTACTGGCTAACTTTATGTTACATAAACATGTTATAATATCAATTTATTAGCACTGCCATTAATTTATTTCTAAATTATCCATTTCAATTTAACATAATAAACAAAAACTTACAGCTGATGGTTGACAGTTGTCATTTATTGTCCGTTATAAGCATGTAATAATGCATCATCTAATGTCAAGTTAGCAACTTAATGCATTTCTTTTTACCATGTGGTCGTCTCTTTTTAAGATCGAAATAATATTTCAAGCGGATTGAGGTAGATGATCATAAACAGTTCAGATTCACGAATCCGCTTGAAATCTCAATCGGATTCAACGTGCGAGATAAACGTAGTCATAAAACAGTTCAGATTCACGAATCCGCTTGAAATCTCAATCGGATTCAACATGCGAGATAAACGTAGTCATAGAAACGTGCAGTGATTGTTTATTGTAATAATACCCACAAACCACTAAACCCACAATTCTTGGGGGCTCGTCCAAGATAGATACAACCGGATGATCGTGGAAGAAACCAAGGCGTAGTTGAAAAGTATTTGGGTTTTAATTTATTGTGTATTGTTTTGTTTCCTGTGAACGAACAGTAAATATTAAAATGGATCCAAGACTGCTGACGATTACGCAATTGAAAATGTTCCTGCGGGATAGAAATGCAGCAACGTCGGGGAATAAACAAGAGTTGGTAAACCGTTTAATAGAAGTTGACCCTGAAAATACATGGTCAACGGAAATCGAGGAGAGCACTAAGGAAGATGAAGCAAATGGACAGGCAATCATCATCAGTGCTAATGCAGACATGCGCGAAATATAGACGGCCAGAAGAAAGCATAAGCCAAGATGGCAGAAGTGACGGAGCACGGGAGCAGTGTGGCAAAGAGAAGTAGAGAGAGAGAGGGCACACTAGAGAGGAGAGAGAAAGCCGTGCTAGAGAAGGAGATAGAGTTGTTGAAGAGAGAAGTGATGCTGTTGCGTGCGCAAGGCAGCTCAGGCGTAGAAGGTGATACCACAGTATATTCTCTAAGCAGTAGTCGCACTCCTTGTCGGCACCTTTGAAGTTTGTGAAATTAGTTGAGCTCTGCGCAGGTTACTGCGCAGTGAATTTAACGCGCCAAACATGTCAAATTTAAATTCCACAATGGTAAATTTTATACTATCGATGACTTTTTTTTGAGTCATTTTAAAAAATTATAAATTATTAATACGAACATACAATAAAATTACCTCGAGTAAGTCTATTTAAATGAAATAAACCAATGAACATCAAAATAAACACAGTTTTATTCTACGAAACAAAAATTTCACAAATGTTGCAAATTAATTAATTTATTACATTTTTTATTGCTTTTCTGAGTTTTGCAATTTAAATTAACAAATTTTAAAGTATAAAATATTCGTACTCTTACAAATAAGGAGAGAAGATAATCACTCGGAAAATCCTATGCCTATTAGTATCCGTATTTGAATATACACTCGTACAGTCAGATACACAGCACTTCAGTTTCATTTTAGTTGTTTATTAACGTATTATTAACTAAAATAGGATGAAAATAGATCGCACCTAAGTGTACGATTGACAGAAGACTGCTTGAGTGACACACGTGTGACATCTGCGCAGTAACTTGCGCAAAGGATATTTGGTAACATCCGATTGTGTAGAGTGCAACTACTGGGTAGAGAATATACTGTGGTGATACGTTGGCAGGGCGAGTATTAAGTATTAAGGTGCGTTTAGACTTGAGCACGCAGGCACTGATCCACCGCGAATGCTCAAGTGTAAACGGTTATGCGCGCACGCTCACTATGTGTTTTTCTATGCGCGAACAGCAGCGAGCGCGATCCGCTTGGTGTCGGTCTCGGGTACACGCTCAGAAGAATTAATTGGTTCGCGAATGCTCAATTTGTACCACACTGAATTTGCAGTGTATTTGTATGTTCGAGGTATCTTGTATCTTTTTTGACAATCTTTGGTGCTATCAAGCTGAGCAAATATTCGAAATCGATTTTGGTCATTCTTGTAAAGTCTCTGAATTGGTCATAACGACACTTTGACACTAAATTGATTAATAAATTATTTTGTCTATTACAAAAAATTGGCATTTGCCACCAACGACGACGTCTATGTTTTCGAACTTCCTTTTTTTTATGAAAGTATACATCACAATAAACGCGGCTATTTTGTCGTTGATTTTCAACGCACCTCTGCGAACAACTGGATCAGCCCATTCGTTGGAAAATGAATTTTAATTTAAACGCTCTTCACGAGCGCGTACGAATACCATGCGCATATGCTCAGTGCGTGCGTGCTCAAGTCTAAACGCACCTTTAGAATAACCCCGAGCGACGCGACGCACGGGCGTGGCCAAAAAATACAACGCGCGCTATTTTCAAACCCAGAATGTTTTGTTTTCGACCTATCAGCACAGAATACAGAAGAAACACTTTAACTTGCAAGTAATTTGATCTCTTTCCATAACTGACATGTCCCCAATCCATACAGAAATCCGAAAACACAAAGCTAAATGTGAAGCAGACTTGTTTTATGATGGCAGAAAACCCCGGAGTGTTATTTGCAGGCTAACGTTACAAGTTCTTAAGACTCGCCGGGTGGGTTATAAGGTAGTCTCTTGAAAGGGACGCGGCGCCATGGAGTATCCGGCCGCATTTTTACTGCTGTAGGGTCCGAACGTCTGACCACGTGTTTGTTATTTGAAATTAAACACGCAATAACCGATTTTGTTTTGAAACATATTCCGCAACGGTTTTAAACCAAAGGAATCAATCGACTAATGAAGAAAACCAAGTGGTAATCACCTGACAAAAAAAAACGAAAGACAGTCGCCTAACAAGACGAATGAAAAAATTAATTAATAAATCAACTGAGAAATTGAACTACGTGAATTATGCATCGTGGTCGTATCAAATGAAGATAATTCTCATGGAAAGTGATTTTGAACCTGGAGATGAACCAGAAGAAAATGCAAACGCTAACGACAGAAAGTGAAACACGTCACGTCAAGGAAAATCGCACTTGCGATATGTGATGAGCTGAGCAGCAGATGCACATACGTCATCTAACGAAAGCAAAGTACGTCTGGGAAAAACTAAAGGGTGAACTCGGCAAAAACCGGACACCTTTGACAGTGCATTTCTTAGCAATCCTTGCATCAAGGTAACTGCTATTTAGCATCAAGATAGCCAGAATATACAAAAACAAAATCTGTCAGTACTATTGTCGCCGTGTCATTAGTTGTCAAAATGGTTTCGTATCAGAAAACTGATTTTACACGAACATATGCAAAATAAAAACGCGAGTGTTCGTCAGATCGCTAAAATTCCCAAATCTACGGTTGCAGATGTCATCAAACATTTCAAAGAACTCCTGACTATCCAAAGAAAGTCTGGAAGTGGGGGTGAACATGGTCAAACTGAACATAACTTGGCCAAAAAGGTTCTTCAAGCACATACAAAGAATTCAAAGATTTCATCCCGTGAAGTTGCGGTGAGGGTAAAAAAATCCCAGACATATGTGCAGAAAGTTAAAGCCAGAGCTGGATTAAAAAGTTTTAAAGCCCAAACAGTACCTGATAGAGACGCAAAACAAAATTTAAAAGCAAAATCCCGCTGTAGAAAGCTTTATGAAAACAAATTAACGACATTAAAATGCATTGTTATGGACGATGAAACCTACTTTTCAAAAACTTTAATTATATCGCTGGGCAGGTTTTTTATACAGCCCGCAGTCGGAAGGATGCTCCTGAAGCTAGCAAGCGTAAGACTAAAGCAAAATTTTCACAGAAATTTCTTGTTTGGCAGGCCATCTGCACCTGTGGCTTGAAAACCCCCCCTTCATTACCTCTGTAACTTTAAACTCAGAGATGTACCGCAAAGAATGTCTCCAAAAACGCCTGTTGCCGTTCCTTAATAAACATGCCAGTAAACCATTATTTTGGCCAGATCTGGCAACGTGTCATTACTCGAATGAAACGATCCAATGGTACTTTGATAATGAAGTAGATTATGTTCCTAAAGAATTTAACCCACCCAATAGCCCAGAACTCAGGCCAATTGAAGAATTCTGGTCTATTGTGAAGACAATCTTGAAGAAGAATGCCGCAACGGTCACAACCATCGACCAGTTCCGCTACAAGTGGCTTTGGGCGTCTCGAAAAGTTGATAGAGCCATCGTACAAAAACTTATGCGACGAGTGCGCCATAAAGTTCGCTCAGTAGCATGTGCTACAAATTCGGAATAATTTAATGTACTATAATTTTTAGTATTGTTGAGTAGTTTAAAAATAGATATTTGTTTTTCTCAAAAATTTTGGGGATTCTGTTTTATAGCCTTTTTTAAGTGTCCGGATTTTGCCGAGTTCACCCTTTACAGAAGTTATATACCCCAAAAGACAATAAATTCCGTACAGTTCAACTTAGAAAGAAGTTATATTCATATAAAATGAGTGATTACAAAACAGTAGAAAATTACATAGGCCAAATCAATAAGACAGTGGCAGATATAACGAGTATTGGCGACACAATAGAAGACGGAGACTTAGCCATGACGATTATTTGTGGATTACAAGATGATTGAGATACAGTGGTTTCAGCATTATATAATCTTCCACGTGCTAAATTTACTAGTGCTACTACCAAAAGACTCTTACTGGCAGAAGATGCAAGACGTCAAGAAAACGGTGACAGCAAACAATCAGCATTGTTCGTGAAAACTAAAAGGATGTCATCAAACAAAAGAAATCAAAAATATGGAAAGCAAGCAGAAACAACACAAATTGGTAAAAGAAGTAAAAACGAAAATGACGCAAAAAGCTTGTTTGTTACTACTGTGAAGAAAAAGGTCACATTACAAGATTTTGTCCTAAGAAAAAGAAGAAAAAGCCGGAGGAGGAAAAGACAAATGTGATGAACATGAGTGCATTCTACGGTATGGTGGCGGTGGCGATAAGTAGTGACAGTTGGATAATAGATTCTGGTGCAACTCATCATATGACGCCGCATGAAGATTATTTCGTGCAGATTAGCAAGAACAACGCTATCGAAGATATAATAATGGCTGATGGGAGAACTACATCTACAATCGGAAAGGGCACAATAAGAGCTTACAGAGAATTGCAGGTTCTAGTTTATATTTTAAAGCAGAAAATACATTGTTAGTTCCAGAAATTGGTTATGGAATTCTGTCCGTTCGAGCACTGACGGAAAATAAAAGGAAAGTTATTTTCGACGGGAATGGATGTTTTATTTATGATGAAACAGGACAGCTGCTGATTAAAGCGAAGAAAAATGTCAACCTTATGTTATTGAAGCAAAACCGTGCAAGGAAAACAGGTTAAATTCGCTTTATAAAAACACTGAAGCGAAACCAATCGATTTGTGGCATAGAAGAATGATGCATGTTAACAAAACCAAAATTCTAGAAATGGCCAACGGAGAATCGGTTTGAGCATTGAGAAAAGTATTCCAACTCATTGCGACAATTGTCTGGTAGAGAAATCAATTCGACAACCATTTCTCTCTAAAGTCTCTGAATTGGTCATAACGACACTCTGACACTAAATTGATTAATAAATTATTTTGTCTATTACAAAAAATTGGCGTTTGCCACCAACGACGACGTCTATGTTTTCGAACTTCCTTTTTTTATGAAAGTATACATCACAATAAACGCGGCTATTTTGTCGTTGATTTTCAACGCACGTCTGCGAACAACTGGATCAGCCCATTCGTTGGAAAATGAATTTTAGTTTAAACGCTCTTCACGAGCGCGAACGAATACCATGCGCATATGCTCAGTGCGTGCGTGCTCAAGTCTAAACGCACCTTTAGAATAACCCCGAGCGACGCGACGCACGGGCGTGGCCAAAAAATACAACGCGCGCTATTTTCAAACCCAGAATGTTTTGTTTTCGACCTATAAGCACAGAATACAGAAGAGACAAACGCTTATCTTGGTTTTAGAGCGCAAACTCGAATCAGCCATGTTCTAAAGCTGTTGTTAATGTTTTGATTTGGGGTAGGGATGCTCAAAACAGTTAAATGAATCGATTCAATCGATTCAATCGATTGTGTGGAATCGATTCAGATGAATCGATTCAATTTATACACATAGAATCGATTCGATTCAATATATATTATATTACCAATTTTTATTCTTGAAAATAAAACTTTTGTCGTAGCATTATATTTTATGGTTCCATTGCAGTGTTTACAACGAACAGATTTGCTGTTATCAGGAATAAAATGCTTCCGCACTTCACTTGTTTTAGGAGGCATTGTTCTACACTCACACTCAAATACAAGTACATACCTGCTGTTCAAGTGTGCAACGCAAATTTTTGCTTGTTAATGGTCAAAGAAATTTCTGTAATTTGAAGTGTGAAGTGAAGTGTTTATGCTGCGGACTTTCCTTACCCACAATTTTATCATTTTGAGTTATTGGCTGCAAGTAAATATATAGATGGCGCGGTGATAAAAAAAATTGGTTGTATGTCCACACCTTTCCGATTCGATTCTTGAATCGATTCACACCAAATTGAATCGATTCGATTCTTTCGATGCATCGCTTGCAAAGAATCGATTCAACTATAAATCGATTCGATTCTGAACATCCCTAATTTGGGGTTATGAGCATTGGTTAAGGGTTTCTAAGATTATTGCTGTTTGTTATTAAATTGTCTCTTTCGTAAACAACGGAAAAACAAAAAAGAAAAGAACATCGGCTTCACGTTATTGTGCTGAACCAAGGTTACGGCTTTTTTCCTTTCTAAAAGATAAAGATCGGTAAATATTAACTGCTGTATATTTAAACTAATTTAATATAATGTATTATTGTACATACAGTGCCTTGAAATGGATTTATAGTTGCAAACGAGAAGATCTTTTAAATAGAGATTTGTCAAAACTTACAAAAACAACTCATGTATGTGGAAAACACTTTGAAAAACATATGGCAAAATCGTAATCACTCACATGCTGTTCTAACAGTATTTGAATAAACTGCATCGAGATCAGGACATTCACTTGAAATGGAAGGTAAGAGCAACACATGGAATTAAATGAAGCACAACATGGATTCTGTAATCACCTGTTACTATACTCAATCTTAAAAGACAAATGTAGGTGTTAATAATGTTAGTTATTACTTGTACTGTTCAAACGAAAGAATACATGAACGCCATCAGTTTGTTGTCAGGGTTTTGATTAACGTTGTTTATTTTATATTTAGAGTTGTGTTCAGTAGAGATGTGTAACTCATGAGCGAGCTGACTCATCTAGTCGACTCGATGAAAAGAGCCGATGAAGCAGCTCGCTGTAGTTCAGCACAGTAGTGATGGTAAGACCCGGTTCTTTTCTGTGAACCGGGTCACACCAGATCACTCATTCATATGACCCGTTTCCGAAGATTCGTTCATAGGAACGAGATGATGATTAGCGACCCGACATCGCTCATCCGACTCATGGTTCATTGTCGCAGAGGTGCATGGCGGAATTATGTAGATGTGGAAACCTCGATATAATGTAATAATAATAATTATTGAAACGAAAGTCATTTCGGTTTCATTTCATATTATTGTTCAAATGTTTTCGTTTCGCATGTACCGGTTGTGAATCTTTTTTTTTTTGTATTCACCTATTCAGTCGCGAATCGTTCAATACATTCAGTTCATCCGGCGCGGCACCTATCATACATATACATTTTAAATTAGGGACATACGATAGGATCACAGAGAGTGATTGAATCGCTCACAGGTCATTGGATGATTCTATCATTGTGAACGGATCATTCATGAACGAAACATCACTACAGCACAGCAGCTCTCAGCTCTCGCCGCGTCGGGCTGAAAACCGAGAGCTTATCAATGAAACGGCATCTCTTGGTTTTCAGCTCGGTGCCCGATATTTTTCGAATCTCGGTTATACTAAAGGTAAAGTAATGTCGCTATGAAGGACTTTATAAATCAGACCTTGAATTTAAAGTAATATATAAGGTCTAGATCTAGATAATGATCATGAAATTTATGTATACACACAAGTGTTGAAGTGTGGAATAACTGTTGTCATTCTAAATTTTAATTTAAATTTTAAATTCAAATTTTAAATTTTAATTTAGTTTCCACTAAAAAGCTGAAACTCAAACTTAAAATGCCATTATAAGAGAGCATATGGTTCCACCTTGGTTCGATTTTCGAATTTTCGTACACTCTCAAATACAGTGAGTTAAAATATCATTCATCCATACAGCTCAGCAAACTAGCGTTGCTTACAGAACAACAAGGTGAAGCCTGCAGCTCTTTTGAGCCGATTCAGTGAGTCAGCTCGCCTCAATGAGTCTGAAGCAAAGAGTCAACTCGATCGAAAGAGTCACTTTGCCCATCTCTCATGTTCAGGTAACCGCAGCGCTACAGTGCTTTAGTAAAGCGTAAACCTGAACGAGGTACATGTGACGTCATTGCCTGCAGTGCTTTCTTCAAGCTGCCGCCATAATCAAGCTTAGTCTGTATACGCTACATTGTAGCGCTACATTACAGCGTAATTAATTCATAACCCCTACAACAGAAAGCCAGTACAGGTAATTTAGAGTGCTACAACTTTATGCTGTGCTGTAACGCTGCAAACCTGAACGCGACCATTTAAAAAATAAACAACGTGAATTGAAACCCTGACAACAAACTGATTATGTGCATCAGTTTGTATCTTTGATTTTTTCTGTCTGAAACACTAAACACATCAAAACTTTCAAGCCAAGTAATAAATCGTAAGTTTTACTTCATAAATATTCGTATAAAGACTTTCTTTTTCCAATCTGAACGAGTGATTCTGTAGTGAAACTACCTTTCCATAATTTTTGATTTTAGCTTCTCAACGCATTGGAGAGAAAAGTTCCTCAAGTGATAAAACAAAATATGCAAACATCAGCAAGTAAGTTTTGTTTTTGTAATTTGATTGTTTATTATTGTTTATTTAAATGTAGTAAATAAAATTTGTTTCTTAGATCTGCGTTTTCTTTCTAAATATTTTCATTTATTTCTTATTTTTTCATACAACTTAGTGTGTAGATAAATTATCACCAAAAATAACATTAACGTAATTTCGGATATTGTTTTACATATATCCTACCATTTTCCTTCTGTGAATCTCAAGTAAGATAAACAAAAAAGATTTTTTTTATTATAATATAATGTATTCTGTGCTATAAGTTATGAAGGATACATCTAATCAAAATAGGTCATGTACTTTTATTAAAAAAAGAAAGAAATTTCACATGTAATAAAATAACTATTTATAAGGAATAATGTAAATTAATTGCATTCCGACACATCTGAAGCACTTGAAGCTTTGTGTAATGAAGCGCTTTGTTCTTGTTGCCTTAATCGCTGACTCATATTTGGATACTTGTTCTTTTTAATAATCTCCTTTCTTGGTCGACCGCCGGTATGGCTGCGCCTTCCGACAGTATTTGTCAGCCTCCTACTAATTGAACCAGATTGCACTAAAATTTTCCTATTGTGCCTCACTTGGCCCTGGTATTCTACAAAAAGTAAAAAGTTATCAGTTAAACATTTTCGTTTTAAAACATTTTAATTAGTACTTACCTGAGGAAAAATTAGCACATGCAGAAGAAAATGCTGCAGGTGTTTTTAGCTTCTTAATTTGTTCTCGCATTTTGCTTAAACTTTTACATACTTCCAGAGGTGATTGTTTAACAAACTCATAAAACATGTCTGTAATGTCAGCTAAAATAACTTTACTCTCTGCTAAAGCATCTTGAAATGTTAAATTAATTTCTTCATTGGAACATATCATTATGCCACCTTAATTGGAGGAAGAGTTATTTTTAGTAACTTCTGATGGAGGAGGAATTTTGAATTTACTGTTACTTTTGCAATCTTTGACGCTTAATAAAGGTGTTAACCATCCTTCAGGTGCCTGTTCTCCAGTAGCAATAAAATAAAACATTTCTTTGGTGTATGTGGTATTAACTTTTTTAATATAATCTTCTGAGTTTATCAAAAAGATACCCAATGCAAATGTTTGTACATTTTCCCAGTGTTTCCTGTAGCACAGGTACAAATAAAAACTTCTGTTTTTACTATATAGTGCAGTTTTTCATTTTTTTCACTTGGAACTAAACTAATGTTATTTGACAATATTTGAATTCTTTCTATTAGTCCTTCAGGAGGAATTTCAACAATATTGCTAAATAACTTTGTTGTGAGCAACATCCAACAACCTTACTTGAAAATACCTTTCAAATTTGGTCAATATAAAATCTAACAAATGAATAATGTTGCTTGCTTTGATTCTTTCGAAAATTTTGTCTCATTAGGCGCATTACAGCCTCTGAGAAATTATTTGTATTATGGCCTCTGGTAAGTTTTGATCGGCGATAACTAAGAGCCCACAGTTCCTTTCGTTCCCAATAACTTTGTAAATACTTAACATAATTGGGAAACGCCAATGCATTAATAACCGCGTATTTATATTTTTCTTCACATTCATTAACAGTATCTGCATAAACTACTGCTCTAAACTGTTGGAATAATTCATGTTGACATTGGTGCTTTATGTTATTTTTTGCTTTTGTCAACCAACGCCAAACCGCTTGTAACACGTGAAAAATACACAGTAAACATTCAGAATTTTTCCAAACAGATTGTTATGTTTTCCAAACATAATTGTTCAATCTGCGAATCGTCAGTTAAAAATAGAAGTGGCCCTTCAACGCTCCCGGCAAACAACTCCTTTCCTAGTATATGTTTTAACATTTTAAATCTGTTAAGGCTCAGTCAGAATTGAATTAGTGCAAAATATTAGTGCAAATCGGTACTGCAGATTGGCAATGCAAATATTTGACAGATGTATTTTGATGTGTCTATTCACAATTAAAGCGGAGTTACTCTAGCAATATTTTCCAGCAATAAATCATAGAGATCAGTCTATGTGTGATTATCAGTAAATCTACCGCCAACCGCTTATAAATTTTGAATATTGCAAGGTGGAGGCATTTAAAAACACAATCTGAGCACAAATTCGTTTTATCGGTATTGGGGGCGGCGCGATATTGCGTAACTTTTTTATTAGAGATCCTGCGACTTACATATTTTACACGTCTCTTCTAAGGAGCAACTAGAAAGATAATCTATGCACAAATTCGTTTTATCGGTGTTGGGGGCGGCGCGATAGTACGTAACTTTTTTATTAGAGATCCTGTCACTTACATATTTGCACGTCGCTGCTAAGGAGCAACTAGAAAGATAATCTATGCACAAATTCCTTTTATCAGTGTTGGGCGCGATGCCGGTATAAGTAATCCGAGGGCCACAAAGTGAAAATATTGTTTAGCGGAGAGTCCCTATTGCCGGCTCTATGTATTTCTTGACGATATTAGGAAGATTTGTCGTATCTTATTAAATCGAATATCAGTTTTCTACTTCCCAACCAGAGAGAGTTAAGAGCTGGGAATACAGTCCCCTGATCCCAGCCGATTTTTGGTTCCGAAAATTGAATCCGGGAATAGAAAGTAATAATCCCGGGATTTTCGGGATTGTCCAGCAGTATTTAAAATTTTTTATTATTTATTATTATTTTTTATTAAAAATTTAAATTCATAATTTCTTTATTTTTGACATTTCGAAAAAACGCTCGGACAGGTAAATTTTGTTTTTAAAAAGCACACATTTTTGACAGTAATTTGTTTTCGAGTAATGACGTCATCGACATTTCTTTTAACTAGCAACCCCCAATTTTTTTCTTGATTCTAATAGCTCATTGTATTTCCTGTCCAACCACATCAAAAATTTATTATGTTTTATGGGAAAAATTTGGAGAAAAAAATTATTGAAAATGAATGAATCTTCTACTACCTACAAATGAAGTAGGCAACATTTTCAACAAAACCAAAATGATACCTACAATAAAAGAAAATTGGTCATTCTTGTCATTTAAACAAAGTCTTTTCAAGTCGAGTAATCATGGTTCGTCATTTAACCGAAAATTAAATTATTATTATTTCATTTCATTTTCAATAATTTTTTTCTCAAAATTCTTCCCATAAAACATAATAAATATCTGATGTGGTTGGATAGAGAATTCAATGAGCTATCAGAATCAAGAAAAGAAAATTGGGGGTTGCTGTTTTAAAAAAATGTCGATGACGTCATTACTTGAAAACAAATGACTGTCAAAAATTGATTTTCATTTAAAATTGTGTGCTTTTTAAAAACAAAATTTACCTGTCCGAGCGTTTTTTCGAAATGTCAAAAATAAAGAAATTATGAATTTTATTCCATAATCTAGAGGCTCATTGTAATTTTAAATACTGCTGGACAATCCCGAAAATCCCGGGATTATTACTTTCTATTCCCGGATTCAATTTTCGGAACCAAAAATCGGCTGGGATCAGGGTACTGTATTCCCAGCCCTTAACTCTCTCTGGTTGGGAAGTAGAAACAGTTTTCTACTAATCGATTATCAGTATATTCGATTTAATAAGATACGACAAATCTTCCTAATATCGTCAAGAAATACATAGAACCGGCAATAGGGACTGTCCGCTAAACAATATTTTCACTTTGTGGCCCTCGGTTTACTTCTACCGGCATCGCGCCCAACACCGATAAAACGAATTTGTGCATAGATTATCTTTCTAGTTGCTCCTTAGAAGCGACGTGCAAAATATGTAAGTGGCAGGATCTCTAATAAAAAAGTTACGTACTATCTCGCCGCCCCCAACACCGATAAAACGAATTTGTGCACACATTATCCTTCTAGTTGCTCCTTAGAAGCGACGTGCAAAATATGTAAGTGGCAGGATCTCTAATAAAGAAGTTACGCAATATCGCGCCGCCCCCAACACCGATAAAACGAATTTGTGCACACATTATCTTTCTAGTTGCTCCTTAGAAGCGACGTGCAAAATATGTAAGTCGCAGGATCTCTAATAAAAAAGTTACGCAATATCGCGCCGCCCCCAACACCGATAAAACGAATTTGTGCACACATTATCTTTCTAGTTGCTCCTTAGAAGCGACGTGCAAAATATGTAAGTGGCAGGATCTCTAATAAAGAAGTTACGCAATATCGCGCCGCCCCCAACACCGATAAAACGAATTTGTGCACAGATTATCTTTCTAGTTGCTCCTTAGAAGCGACGTGCAAAATATGTAAGTGGCAGGATCTCTAATAAAGAAGTTACGCAATATCGCGCCGCCCCCAACACCGATAAAGCGAATTTATGCTCAGATTGTGTTTTTAAATGCTGCCACCTGGCAATATTCAAAATTTATAAGCGGTTAGCAGTGGATTTATTGATAATCACACATAGACTGATCTCTATGATTTATTGCTGGAAAATATTGCTAGAGTAACTCGGCTCTATTAAATTTGTGTCTAGCAAATAGAAAAGGCAAATGCCTAAACTTCCGCAGTCTGGTAATGACTAATAATATTTAATTCAAGATGCTCTTTCTGCTTTGCCATCAACATCTGCGTATTGACCAGAAAATTGGCCATGTTCAAGTGCACCCAAGGTTGTATCATATCAAAGCCGTCTCTAACAAGCCGTGCTGTTACGCTTGGCAACGTCGCATTGATACCCGAAAGTAGTCCTAATCGAACTTGGTATCTACAACATAAACCTAATTAATAATTCAGAAAGAATAGTTATTTATTTACCTACAACGAAAAGTCAAGTTTTAAAGTAATTAGGAGCAAGTTGTTTAGCCGAGGCTGTAATTACTTCCAAGTATATACAGAGTGGAAAGTTTAACTGGAATAAATTCTGTAACTTAGAAAATTACCATTTGTAGCAAAATTCTTGGAACAGGTCAATTTTTAATTTTAATGGCGCATATTACAAAGGGACTTCTTTAACTTTTCAATTATTTGGAGGGGTGAAACAACCCCTAACTTTTTTTTTTAAATGGAAGGGTATGTTGAGTAATTTTTTTTCTTAAAGCTTGTTCAATTGGTAATACAGCTAGGTTTTTATTTTTTAATTTTTTTTAATTTTTTTTTAATTTTTCTTTCCTGAAGTTCTGCTATGTCGTTTGGTTTAGTCACATAAACTTTCCTTTTTAAGTACCCCCCCATAAAAAGTCTAAAGGGGTGAGATCTGGAGATCTTGCTGACCACTCAATCGGTCCTGTCTTCCTATCCATCTACTGGGAAAAACGGTTTTAGTAAAAAAGAAAAAAAATCTTTTTTTTTTTTATTTTTTTTCCTTTTACTGTTAAAGAAAAATTAAAATATAAAAACGTAGCTGTATTACCAATTGAACAAGCTTTAAGAAAAAAAATTACTCAACATACCCTTCCATTTAAAAAAAAAAAAGTTAGGGGTTGTTTCACCCCTCCAAATAATTGAAAAGTTAAAGAAGTCCCTTTGAATTTTGCTACAAATGGTAATTTTCTAAGTTACAGAATTTATTCCAGTTAAACTTTCCACTCTGTATATTTAAAGTTAATTTTCGTTCGAGGTAAATATGAAATTTTCTTTCAAACTAGACGTTTAACGAGTTTAAAATTAAGTACTAGGATTTTAAAGTTCCACTTTTTGTACCATTGAAAATCCCAAAAATGTCACATTGGTATGAAATAAAAGCAAATAAAGGAAAACGAAAAAGTTTGGTTATCTAGCAGAATTAGGCTTTGTGGACTTACCTTGATTGTTAATATAACATTTAAAACGTTATTTTAGTCACCAATACTATAATAAACAATAAAATTTGATTGATAAGTACAGAATTACATTACAGCATTATCTCGTACAACTTACGTCAAACTGGTGAAACTTGTGATCGGACTACTTGCTCTGTTGCCAAATTTACAAGTGCACGGCTTCTTAGATAGAGACGGCTTTGATTATATCAATTGTACTCTATCATATCAATCGTATTGTATAATATCAATCGTATTGTATCATATCAATTTTTAGAAATTAAAGCTGAATAAAATTAGTCAATCTTGTGTTGTAGGTATGTGTTTTTTCTTATTGTCATTTCAGATGTCGGATAGATGTAGTTTCTCTGTTGTCTGATTATTACGATAGGTGGTGTAAATAGTAATTCGACTTTTCGACTATTCGACTTTTTAGACAACTAGCAGCTACCCCACGTCTCTGCGCCCACATTTCATGTTCCTTACATTTAATTTTTTGGTTTTATAAGAGTAAAATAAAATTAAAATATTTATTTTGATTTTGTTCATGATTGCCTCTATTCATAGGTCTTATTTTGTTAAATATGTTTACGTCCTAAATAAATTTTAATCTTACTTGTGTACTTTATTTTGTATCAAAGTAATTAGTAATATATTTTTGTGAGTCGATGTGAAAACATCAACATGAAAATTTTCTTTTCAAATATATCGAGATAATGGATATCAGTTTATTTAAAATGGATTTCAACAAATGTGAGGAAAACAATGAGAAAACGATTAAGGTTCGATCTTTCCATCTTCTGATAAATTTATCTGTTAGGTAAATTCTTGGAAACTATTATGTTGATAATGGTTTCCTAAGATATTATCTGGCCGATAAATTTATCAGGAGATGGAAAGACCGGAACCAATTCAGAAAGTTTTATTTAAATCTCCCGCGTAATTAATTACAGTTTTCTGAATTCTTGTTTCTTCTGAAATGCGAAAGTTCTGGGCGGTAACTACAGATGGCGCTGAAAGTTGATGCCAAAACCGACTAAAGCTAGCTTTACACGATGCCTCATTTCGTGCATCTTGATGCATGCGCAATGGAACACATGCTTCCCTGCATGCGTTAATTTATATCGCAGCGCGCTTTTCTCTCATACTTTGAGGCATAATTAAACAGGCATGCGTTTCTTGCCCGTTATTGCATACTAGATGCATGCAATTAGCGCATGCTTTGCCGCACGAAATGAGGCATCGTGTAAAGCTAGCTTTAGGGGGTCATTCTAATTCATGCTTGCAACCTGACGACGGTGGTACCTCCTTAGTAACGTGGTAACTAGTTGCAACCCTGTTGTTTTGGTATAATCCATTCACAAAACTCCCGGTGACGTTTACATTTTCATATTGAAAATTTGGAGTGTATTTGATAAGTAGTAATGTATTTAAGAGTCAATATCGACGCTATTATTAAATAGCGTCGATATGGACTATATTGTAATTGTGACACAGCAGTGGCAAAGTGCGTCTAAAATTCCAACCATTTTAAAACAGTGGTAAACTTGCTCTCGTCAGTGTGCGCATGAGTATGCAACAATTAACGTTGTAATAAAAATTTTAATTGAAATGTCAGGTTACGCAGTAGCTTATGAGTTCAATTAAAACAGCAACGACAGTGAAAGAACCTTTTAAAAAAATTTACTTCTATTTTGTAGGCTAGAATCACTCATTTTAATACATACCTCAATCTTACACATACTTGATAATTATATATGTATTTACAATTTATTAATAATTTAAAACCTTTTTGACAAAACAAACTGTAAGTAAATAAATTAAATGAACTAGTTTTCCACTGTGAGGCTTCTGTGTATTGCCACTACACAAATTATTCATTGCGCATAACGTATTACCACAATATAAGCAAATACACTTTTGAAAAGATAATAGGGGTCGCCGGGTGGCTTAGCGGTAGCCTAGCCGACTTTGCAAGTCGTATCGCTCGGCGGCGCAGGTTCGAATCCTGCCATTAGCCATGGGTGTTTGTGCTGTACGGACTGAGACCCAGCTATAACACATAGTAAATTCTCTGGAATGGTAATTTCCGTAAGACAATGAAAGCAGCATTGCTGCGCAAAGCGAAAGAAAGAAAGAAAAGATAATAGGTATATTCGTTTTAGAAATCCTGGGTTTGCCACAATAACGTCATCGTCAAGTAATTAGTGCACATGTAAGTCAAGTTGTGGTTGTACCAGAAATTTATCTAAAACGAATAGATTTTGTGTTGACTTGATATTAATAACTACGTAAGCTCACTAATTTAACATATTAAACTAATTTTTACATTACGACTTTGTATTATTTGTTATTATGAGCACAATGGCCTCCTGCCGGTTTTATTTAAAGAAGTCTCAAGAAAATATGAATTCGGACATAGAATTTTGTATTTACTTATGAACATATACAGCGGGAATGTTTTGACAACGAACATATACATAATTCGCACTATATATGTGATATCCGCAGTAAGAAACAACTGAAATAAAACTAAAAATTAAGGTTAACCTGCGGCTGACGCAACTAGACCCTACTCTCGAGTAGGTGCGCATTACGTCAACACCAGCGTTGCCGTAGTGGCAATTAAAACGAATATGTCAATGTCAAATCCGGTAGGCCGAAAATCTAAAACGAATGCACATTTCGTTGACGTAGGTGACTTGGGGCAGTCCAAGTCATCTAAAACGAATATACCTAATGTTGGACAACGATCAGATTTTCTGTTTCTTTATTGTATATGAATTTCATAGTAACAAAGCGCGGCAAGACGGGAGGCGTACAATACGACACTGAAGTTAACTGCATATGTAATTTTGCCACTGAACTACCACCCTGAATTAGAATGGTATCACCAGAGCAGAGTGCTCGGTAGTAGCAAGATACAACGTTGTAACTTGCAACTCCGATTAGAATGACCCCCTTAGGGCCTTCGTCATCTATCCCTGTGTAATCTGTGCTTTAGGCTGCGTTTAGTTCATAGGCGACGTTGTCGATTTCGTTTAGTCTGCAGTTATTTTACGTTGTCTGACTAATCAGCTGAGTGGTCACGGTGGTCGTGATTTAAAATGCGATCAATAGGCAACGACGGTAGGTAAAAGGGTGGGTATGATTTCCGTTTAGAAAACAGTCCGCCCGAGCTCGTTAAACTTTGACGGTTCGTCTATCAACTAAACGCAGCCTTAATAGCGTAAACGCGAACTCACCCAAAATTACCACGTGTCATTAATTTCATTTCTGTCAAATTTTACCGCAGAAACTTCTTGTAACCTACCTATCTACATGTAAATGAGTTAAAGCTAGATCGCTTTTAATTTATAAATTTCATCAACGCAGATATGAGCGAATTCGAACCTTTAGAGCCGTCACTTCAAAACATCGTAGACCAACGATCTTTAAAATGGATTTTCGTCGGGGGCAAAGGAGGCGTAGGTAAAACGACATGCAGGTTAGTGCCAGAATAAAATACGCGAGCATTAAATTCGAAGTGACACAGGTCATTAGTTGCAGTCTAGCCATTCAATTAGCAAAGGTGAGAGAGTCTGTCTTAATAATATCAACAGATCCAGCGCATAACATCTCAGATGCTTTTGATCAGAAATTCACTAAAGTCCCAACAAAAGTTCGAGGGTTTGATAATCTTTATGCCATGGAAATTGATCCGAATGTGGGTTTCAATGAATTACCTGAGGAGTATTTCGAAGGTGATCAAGATGCAATGAGGATGAGCAAAAGCATCGTGCAAGAGATCGTAGGAGCATTTCCAGGAATAGATGAGGCAATGAGTTATGCAGAAGTTATGAAATTAGTTAAGAGTATGAATTTCTCGACTGTCGTTTTTGATACTGCACCAACAGGCCACACCTTACGGTTATTATCTTTCCCACAGATAGTCGAAAAAGGATTAGGGAAGCTACTGCGTTTAAAATTGAAAATTTCCCCCTTAGTATCTCAAATAAGTAGTTTGTTAGGCCTGCAGGATTTTAATTCTGATACATTTTCATCAAAATTAGAAGATATGTTGCTGATTATAAAACAAGTCAACGAACAGTTTAAAAACCCGGATCAAACAACTTTCGTGTGTGTTTGCATTGCTGAGTTTCTGTCATTGTACGAGACGGAACGATTAGTCCAAGAACTCACGAAGTATAAAATTGATACACATAACATCATAGTGAATCAATTGCTTTTTAAAACGGCCACTGAAACTGCACCTTGCAAGATGTGCTCAGCTCGTTTGCGAATTCAAGAGAAATACCTGGACCAGATCAACGATCTCTATGAGGACTTTCACATTACTAAATTACCTCTGCTGGAACAGGAAGTTCGAGGTGTAGAAAACGTAAAAAGTTTCTCAGAATATTTAATAAAGCCGTATCAGGTTATTTAATCCTTGAAATTTCTGTAAATCATGGAGGCGGTAGAACTGAAATTCTTTGGTAAAGTTTTGGGAGGGACGTGATAAATATCAAAATAAAATTAATGATGCATGCTAATTGTTTCATCTTTTTTTCTAAGTGTAGGTATTCTAGAAAATCTTGAAAAAGAAACACTCAAAATATCATGATTAAATCAAGTATTTGTTTTAAACATCTTGTATGATCAGAATTAAATTAATTATTCATTATACACATACAGGGTGAGTTTTTAAGCGCCCCCCCCCCCTTCTTCCATAGCTCATTTACAGAACGAGTTTTAACAGAAGAATTTTTTTCTTTCATATGGATATTTTACCTATTAAGCACTATAACCTAAAATTATTTTGATACATGAGTGTTACGTATTACGTAAAATAATGGCAGCATGCCGCGGGATTTTTTTAAATGGAATACCTGTGTATCCTTATAGAAAGACGTAACACTTCCTCTAAGTAGCATATGAAATATTTATATTTATTAATCAACTAAGAATAAATGAATACATATTTTGTTGAAAATGGTTTGATTTTTTTACTATTGATACTGTAAACGTATTGTTGGTAGCACAGCAATAGAAATCGGTAATTTTATAAATTAAAGTATAAGGAATAACCTAGATATAAATTCTTTTAGTTTTATTTGTTACTTCAAATGTTCAAGCCTGTGCAATTGTCAGATTTTCAAACAGCCGTTGATTCATTTTTTTTAAATGTAACCCCTCCTATCTGTTCAAGAATAGACAGTGTTCATGATCCTCTTCAATTCTGTTATAGGTTTTCTGTATCTAATTCTTACAGTCTTTTTGCTATAATAAACTTTTTACATTTTTACTCTAAAATCAATATTAAAATAGGATATTCGATATTATTTTACAACTTTCACAAGAAGGCTTATTCTAACACGAGTGAGGTTAGGGTACGACGATCGAAGCGAAGCAAGCTCGCAGTGCCCTAACAGAACGAGTGGTACAATGCCTCTTGTGAGACGTGTAAAATATAGTATTTTTTCTACTTTGCGTCACTTATTAAACGAAAATATGAGAAATATTGTTAAAAATCGGATGTCCTTAGTATATGGGGAATTTTACTTGTAGTGCTTGGCAATACTGACAACCCTTCGTTTTAAACAAAAATCACATTGTCAAGTTATTAATTTTTCTTATCCAACTTCATTGTGAGTACTCTGTTAAATAACAAATAAGTAATGAATAAATTAGTAATAATTATGTAAATATACATACATATTACATATTACTATTTTTTTAAAAGGTAATCTTTTACCCATTTCCGGCTCAGTTTTTCTTTTGTTATTCACTATTGTTGTGCACGACTCAGCAATTAAATGTAATTTTCAGCTATGGTAATTTTTTACGTGTATGTTCAATATATTATGTACATATAAAACTCATATTTGAAATTCTAATTTATTTCTATAATTAGTAAAATCACCTATCAGAATTCTCATACCCCTGCGGTCTTGCGACATAACGCTCGCAAGAGTTAAGGCTCGATTTACATGGAGCGTTGACCGTGTCAAAACGCCGGGCGTACTGTCCTCCCATTGGTTAATGGTCATTACGTAAAGAGCAATAGCCGATGAGAGTACAATACGCCCGGCGTTTTGACGCGCTCAACGCTCCATATAAATCCAGCTTTAACAATTCAATTAGTTCGTGTCTGCCAGGCGACGCTTCAGCGACTACTTCGTTCGCGAACTAAACGAAATCCGTACGCTGGATTCGTACCTTAGTCATTTAGTTCAAACGGTGATTTTAGGAAAATATGGTGTCTCCACTCAATATTTTACACGCAAAATCATTCAACCCGTAGCAACAGAAGTTCATGGTCTAGTTCGAAGACTCTCCGCTAGATGGAGAACCAAAGAATAGAGGCCTACACACGTTTTGTCCTTTTTTGGCTTTATTTTATTTGACACATATGGACGTTTGACGATTTTGACGTTTATAATTTGCCGATAATTTCCGGTGAAATCTCGACAAATTTTTACAGTGAATTTATAGTTATTAAGAAATAAACAATTTTTTATTATAATTGGATTCAGATAGGTACATTGAATTTAGGAGGTGGAAGAATGTAAATGCCTAACCTAATTTAATTTTGCTAGTTTTGCAAACTGTTTCGATTTGTTCTGATCATTCCTATTTTTGCTTTATTTTTGGCAGGTTATTGTCAAACGGAGAACAACAAATTGATGTAAGACATCCTGAGTCAGTTCTGCTGCATGTTCAGGACAACCTAACAAGTATCTGAATTTATGATTATTTAATGTATTAGTGATCACCGTTAAAGCATCTTTCCTTAGTTCATTTTTAAAAATATTGCTGACTACCATTTCAATATCAAGAAGAAAATGATAAAATTGGCTTGATGGGTATGTTAAATATCCTCTACTTTTTTCTTTAATTATTTTGTTAAAATTTTCAGATCCTTGTCCGATTATAAAGGATTTGCAGTCCATGCAATTAATTTTTTTGTATTTTCTTGCCAAAAAGCCACACAAGTAGGCAAATGCTTCCCTATTATCATCAAACGTCTCTGAATGCCAACTTGCTTGGTTATCAGTGACCATGTTCAAGCTAATGTGCAGTTTTCCTTGTTTGGAAAGCTGGATGTTTTCAACATTCAATAAAGTCTGCAACATTTCTCCACCAGAAACGTTGCTTCCTCTTGGGGGCTTTACAAGAGAATATATGGACATCAACCTGAAGATTTGTCCAACTTGGAGGGATTCCGGATGATTATTACACCCTCCAGCAGTCGCAACATGCCAAAGAAATACTAAAATGAAATTTATCATGACAACAATTGCTCTAACATTGGGAGTTAACATTTTACTTCCAGAGCATCTTGATTAAGTCTAGCTGTCATTAAATAAGTAAAGCCAACCTCTTCAGTTAGATATCTTGTCAGATTTAAAGTAGATGAAATTGTTGCTCGAAGACCATCAAATCTAGATTTTGATAAAAAATATTCTTGTGGGGAAATTTGTTCCCATAAATCTAAATATACAAGAAAATCTTCTAATTCCTAAAATATTATAATAGGTATGTATAAAATGTATTTTGTTGCATGTGTATTCCTAATGTAGAAATAATATATGTCTTGACAAATTTATTACCTTAAAGTCATGTGAATTATATTTAAGCCCATTAAATGGCGACGACGAATTCATGATATCTATGATTTTGTTTAGTCTTTCACAAAATTGTGCTGTTGGTGCACTATCATTTAAAGGGCCTATTTCACTTTGATAAGATCTTAGCGCAAGTGCAACACTGTTGCTAAAAAGCTGTGGATTTAAAAACATGTTATAACTGAGTTTGGAGATTTTGTAAACATACCTGAAATGCTAGCTTAGCTGACATTTTTTCAAAGTTTTTTGGCCATATGTGTTTGTACGTTAATGTGAATCCTATTTTAAATTCATATTTTGCTTCATGTTTCCACAGGTATTCAAAATGTTCATGTTTGACTGTACCTTCTGGAGTCTTAAAGACAATTTTTTAATAATTTAAAGCATGACATTATGAAAATTTTTGTGCAAATCGGTTCTGATTGCAGCGGATTCCCCGAGCAGGCTCTCTACAGCTGTTTCAGGCCTAGTTGGGCCTTCATCAGCAGAACCGTAGCCCGAGAACTCCACTGCAAACTAAACCGATACGTCCTAGCGTTATTCGCCAATGCGATGTGAAAGTAATGGACATTTAAGTAGCGACATCTTTCGATCGCTTGTTGACCTGATATTGCAGTAGGATTGACAAATTGAAGCCAGTCCGCTACATAATAAGTCATTTCAATGCTTTGACAGCACATGGCCGCCTTGCCATATCGGTTTGGTTTGCAGTGGAGTTCTCGGGCTACGGTTCTGCCGATGAAGGCCCAACTAGGCCTGAAACAGCTGTACAGAGCCTGCTCGGGGAATCCGCTGCAATCAGAACCGATTTGCACAAAAATTTTCAAAATTCTCATATGCTTTGACAGCACATGGCCGCCTTGCATTGGAATGACTTATTATGTAGCGGACTGGCTTCAATTTGTCAATCCTACTGCAATATCAGGTCAACAAGCGATCGAAAGATGTCGCTACTTAAATGTCCATGATATTATGGTTTATATTTACAATAAACTGTTTTTTTGCCATTAAAAGATTTCTGAGACATTTGATTAAATAATCTTGAATCATCCGTAGGGTGAGTGCACCACGGCTCTAATGCATTTTCAATGCCAAACTGTTTCCACATAACTCGATTCCACGTAGCCCCATCACTCGTCACCGTATCGATGTGAAGTCCCGCATTCTCACATAAGATTAGGCACTCAAGAAGCAGTTTGGCCTGAACTCCCCCCGTTACATTTCCCTTGGATAAAAACAAGCCAATGCTTGTATTACTTTACCAGTGATGAATCTAAAGTGAATATGAAACCAAATTTCATTTATGAAATGTTTTACCTGCAAACGGTTGAAACATAAATATCAGCACATGGTCTCCTAATTCATATTCCTGCTTTTTAGGTGTGTGTGCGCCCAAGTCAACAAAACCAAGCAGCTTCATGGTATTTTTATTTAAATGTTTGGAAGGTGTAATTTTGCATTCGTCGATTAACAAGCTGCCATGCGTTTCCCACATTTTCATCTTTTTTGTTTTTCTTTAATTATTTGGAAAAGCTGCGGTTTAAAACCGAAGTTGCCGTCAATTTTTTTCATATACCGTAGCAAAGTTGAATGAGATGGAAGAGGTATAACATTTTCCCTTCGCATGTGTTCATATAACTTGGGGCTTTTTATTCGCATTAAGATGCAAGAGGACACCCAATTCAACGTATATCGTACTCCCTTTTTACTTTTTTTTGAAGAATTTATACAAGCCGTTACTACTTTTTGGGCGTCGGATAAATTTTTAGTAAATTCATTAAGTTTAGTCTGATTAACAGTCTGCTTTCGTAAATCTGTAATAGTCTTTTCCAAATGACTGTTTTTCCTGTTTATGTAAAAAAATCTATTTTTATAATTTAATTTTTGTATCCTTGAATATTGTTTTGTCCACTTTGTCAATTAATTCTTGTAGTGACTTGGGAGATGTTATCAGTCTATAACGGCGAAAAATTAATTTTCTCCCGTTAATATGGATAAATGTTTGTAGATCATTATTAATTGTTATTGATTTCTCTACTTCAGGTTTAGCGGTATTTTTAAGTTTGGAATATGTAATATAATCTTCTAGTTTATGAACGGCCCAATTACATGGCAAAAGCATTACTATTTCATTATTGCGAATTGCCTCAAACAAAAGTCGCAGGATTATTGTCGTGACAGTCCTGTTGCTCATTGCCAAAATTTAAAATTGTTGGAGCAGGAAGGGATTCTGAATGCTCGGGCGGAAAAGGAATATTACTGAAAGGAATTAAATAATGATATAGGTAGTTGTTAACCATACAGGAGACGACCCAGATCAGATTGTATCAAAGATCACCATACGAAATGACCGAGGCAAGGATGCAGTCTAATCTGGAGTATTGTATTCTTGTGTAGAATATGTTGAACTGTACAAAATAGTAATAATAGTTGCCATAAAATTGAATACTTACCTTACATTTAACGAAGAGGAATCATTGTCAGGACTTGGAAGTTGGAAGCCAGGATTAGGGAATTTCGAGAAATCTGGTGCTTGTGACAATTCTTTTAAACTAAAAATTTTAAATGATGGTTTGAATATACATACAGGGTCGCTATTATGTATGGATACAGCTAAATGTTTCCGGGACAGTTCAACAGAATTCGTTCAAATTTGGGGAATCGTTAGAAGAGTTTAAAGTCTATTACTTGAGCTTGCTTTTAATTTTCTATCTTCTTTTGTTTCAGAGATACAGGGCTAACTTGATTTTTTTTAATTGCACGAGGGTCAAATTTATCATTTTTGAAAAGCGCATTTTCTTCTGAATTCATTGATGTATCACATGTTCATCTTTATTTGTATTAAAAGGTAAAAAATACAATATTTCAAAAATTTAATTTTGAAAAAGTAAAATTAAGACAGCTTAGAAAATGCTTCTATTATTAATCTGTCACTTGTAATATTAGCCAAAAATTGAACTTGTGTGCAATAATTGGTTGACGATGGTACGTTTAAGTAAAACTGAGCGTATCGAAATTCTGAATTTTTTTCTGAATACAATGATGTAGCACAAGTTCCGCTTTATTTGTATTAAAAAAGATTTCACTTCAAAATAAGACCACTTTAAAAGAAGAAACCATGGCATTCTGTAATTAGCAATACTTAGAATTTGAAAGTAAGGTACACTGAATTGGAACAAAATACATTTAATAAGAATTTAAAAAAAATATTTTTTCTTTCTACAAGAGATGTTCAAAGTGACCTCCATTTACTTCCTGACTAATGGATGCGTTGAAATTTTGTATCGAATGAATCAAAGTGTTGGGAGAAATATTAGCAATTTCGTTCCTTATGCGGTCCTGTAAGTCTTCAATTTGCAATGGTCTGTTGACATACACTTGACTTTTTAGATGACCCCACAGGAAAAAATCAAGTGGAGTCAAATCAGGAGATCTAGCTGGCCATTCAATTGTTCCTCTTCGTCCTATCCATCTACCGGGAAACGTGTCATCTAAATATTGGCGCACTTGACGGCCAAAATGTGGCGGTGCACCGTCTTGTTGAAACCATATGCTTTCTGCTGGTATATTTCGATTATCGTGGTTTGGGAATATTTCTCTAAGTCGGGGAACAATACGTTGTTGTAAAAGTTGTAAATATCTTTCAGACGTTAAATTGCCATTAATGAAAAAAGGGCCCACGATATTTTGATCAATAATACCACACCAAACATTAACTTTTTGGGGATACTGGGTATGTGCCTCCTCCATCCAATGTGGATTTTTGTCAGACCAGTATCTACAATTATGACGGTTAACGTGTCCGTTTAAAATAAAAGTTGACTCGTCAGAAAAGAGGACGCGGTTGATAAAATTACCATCCTGATGTATTCGGTGCATCACAGCTTCGCAAAATTCTACTCTGTGATCAAAATCGTCTTCACGTAATTCTTGCAGCAGATGAATTTTGTAAGGATGATATTTCTCTCGTTTCAAAACTTTTTGTAGGGATCCTCTACTCATGTTGTGGTTCAAAGCTAACTGTTGCACTGAACATTTTGGATATTCTACCACAACCAACATTACATTCAAAGAATTTTCTTCATTTGTGACAATTCTTGGTCGTCCAGATTTTCCACGGTCTTCAACGCTACCAGTTTCTTGAAATCTTTGCAAAGTTTTGGAAACCGTTGTCCTAGAGATCGGTTCTCGATCAGGATAAATTGTATTAAAAAGAGTCACCACTTCTGTACAACTTCATCTTCTGTCACCATACCCAACCATCATAAGAATTTCGATACGGTCAGTTTTACTTAAACGTACCATCTTCAACCAATTATTGCACACAAGTTCAATTTTTGGCTAATATTACAAGTGACAGATTAATAGTAGAAGCATTTTCTAAGCTGTCTTAATTTTACTTTTTCAAAATTAAATTTTTGAAATATTGTATTTTTTACCTTTTAATACAAATAAAGATGAGCATGTGATACATCACTGAATTCAGAAGAAAATGCGCTTTTCAAAAAATGATAAATTTGACCCCTCGTGCAATTAAAAAAAATCAAGTTAGCCTTGTATCTCTGAAACAAAAGAAGATAGAAAATTAAAAGCAAGCTCAAGTAATAGACTTTAAACTCTTCTAACGATTCCCCAAATTTGAACGAATTCTGTTGAACTATCCCGGAAATATTTAACTGTATCCATACATAATAGCGACCCTGTATAATAAAAATCAGTGTTATTTTCCTTAAATCTGAAATCGTAGTAAAGCTTTTCAAGCATAAATACGACTTTTTTGCATTTAGGTTCGCCTCGTCAACGGAGTATGGGATTACTAGTTAGGTAGGTATAAAGGCCGGGTGTATAGAAATGAAGCTCTTGTGCCTATTGTCGGAAACATCATCTTTATTAAAACATCACTAGGTTTTTAATAATTCCATTATTAACTAACTTCTTTTCTTTTTCATGGTTTACAAATTAGCATAAACATTGTTGAAAAATATTTGTTTCATTATGTCAGTTATACTTTACCTACTAAATAATAATTTGCTCCTTCATTCTTAGTTTAATTCATTGCTTCAACACCAAAAAAATTCTAACTACCGTTTTATGCAAAAAGCAAATTTGACTAATTCTGCCTTCACCACCACCAAATAGTTGTATTGACTGTTACCAGTCACTTGTGAAAGATTTATGAAGAAGTGATCTAGTTGAATTTTTTTTTCAAATATTTGTCTGAAATATGTGTATTGCAGACAAAACCGGCTGCTGGAATTGGTTTTCCAAATTTGAACAAGAAACAACAAAACTTTTTAAAAGAATTACGAACAAAAAAAAACGACAAAACTTTACAAGAATTATGAACAAGAAACGACAGCAACACTTTACGACACTTGATTATACCTAGTTTGATTACGCACAATTACGACCAAGAATAAATTTGATTTGAAGTTTCTTTGACGTTTATTACAGTAGGTATTACAGGTTTCTGTAGCAGTGTCAGTGTTATCTACCGGCAAATCATTGAAGCAGACCGTGAGATTGCGGTTCGTTTTAGTTTAAAACAAATGAACAGAGTGCACAAACACCAGAGGTTCAAACGAACTAGTTCGTTCGCGACCGCCGAACGAATCTTCTAGTTCATTCGAATGACTAGTTCAAGCGAAATAGTTCGTTCGCGAACTACACAATCGTCGGTGCTCGGTGCACAAGAAAAGTGACACATCTCAAAAATCCGTATTTTTCAGGAGAACGATTTTAAAATGTGCATTGTGACGATATAAATTCGCATGATGACATGATGTCCCTAGTGAGTATTTTATGAACGGGAGATGGAGGACACCATGGCACCGCTTCCCAAGATCGTACCCTTCTTGATGTTGACGGGGAAACAGTTTACATTCATTAGGCGGACTGGTATTTCCTTCTTTGCTGTCAACAACACTTTTCCAACGAGAAGTCCTTTTCCAATCTTCTGATCGTCAGTATTAGGTTCGACCATAATGACTTGCCCATCTTGGAAAGCGCCGTTCAGGTTTGCATCGACTATAACCTCGGTTCTGCTAGGCAATACGACATCTTCTGCGAGAACAACTCGAGCGGCCACGTCCTCTCGTTGATGTAGAACCAACTCCTCGTTGTTAACCGCCATCACGCCACGCTTCAGATCCAATTGGAACCCATGAGCACATATGACGTCCATGCCCAGAATCGCTTCGTCCTCTATTTCTGCTACCAGCGCGCGGTGTTTGATGGGGGTCGACCCAATGGTAAAGGTCACCTCTAGTTCACCATGGACAGTCGCTGATGTTCCGGTTGCTGTCCTCAGTCTCCATTTAGTCGGATCAGTGCGTCTTGATGACTATCGTACTGGTCACCTTATAGAATTCTGGATCTTTGGCAGCCAGACATATTAGATAAACCCACGGATAATGATGCCGAAAACTTTTGACTTTGACATACCTTACTTTATGAAGTGGATATCGGTAGCCGCCATATGGCTAAAAGTCAAGTAGTACAGTTAGGCAACAATGTTTCCATCTGGTACACGGATGGATCAAATACTGCAAAGGGAACCGACATAAGTATTTATGGCTCAAAATACGAGGCATCAATAGCCTTAGGTACCACCCCTACAATTATGCAAGCTGAAACACTTGCAATAAATCTATGTGCCCAGGAGTGCCTAAGAAGGAACACAAAGGGTAAAAAGATTTATATTCTGTCTGACAGTCAGGCAACCATAAAGGCACTCAAAGCATACTGTACTGAGTCCGTTTCCATTTGGAAATGTAAACAATCTCTCAAGGAACTGGCTAAGGGCAATAAAGTTACCCTAAAATGGATTCCCGGCCATGAGAATATACAAGGGAACGAAAAAGCTGATAAACTTGATCGAACTGGTTCTGAAGCTTCCCCCGTAGGTCCTGAACCTTTCTTCGGCCTGAGCAAGTCACTGTATAGGAAAGAGACTGAAAGGTGGCTGGAGAGGAAGAAAATGTCCTGCTGGATTAATGTTCCAGGGAAAAGACAGGCGAAGAAATTTATCAAGTATTCGCCTGAGATTGCTCAAAAGCTTCTACTTCTGACAAATAATGAAATAAAGACTATTACAAGTCTTTTCACCGGCCACTGTCCTGCGGTACCACCTTAAGAACAAGGGCTTGGTGGAAAGCGAAATTTGCAGATTATGTGAGTCGGAACGGAAACAGCTGAGCAGATACTCTGCAAATGTAAGGCATTAACAAGACTTCGGCTTAGTCACCTAGAAAGGGTGAGTCTGATACCTGACGAGGTGATAGCAAAGCCTCGGAACATTCTACACGATTCGCTGATAAGTTAGGGTTCCTAGAAAATTAATTACTTGGAGGGTTTGAACAAAAGATCAATATTGTCGCAGTTCTGAAAGGCTGAAAAGCCCAACAACCCTGTAGTACAATACCTTCATTTTATGATAACGGAAATAAAAAATTACCAATCCGCTGGGAAAAATGTATTTCGAAGTCATGGGACTATGTAGAAAAATGAGTTTTGTGTTTGTATTTTTACCATGCTTCAATAAATTTAAAAAAAAAAATAATTCCGGTTTATATTTGATTCACGCTCGTAATTTATTTGAGTATTAGGAAACAGAAATGTGTCATCTAACAGAAATTTTTAAAAAATATCTTGCAGGATGCATAATGCAAATTACCATTTTACTTATTTTTTTTTAATGAAACGTCTGTACGTGATGACATGATTTCAAACATTTTTCTAAAATTGGTGCAGTGATATTATAACGAAAAAGATAATGAATTTATATCTAGTAAAAGTATATTTAAAGTGCTAACGTTCGCGAATATGATTTTTCGCTTTGTCAAAGTGAATAATAATAATGTTACGTCCGAGCCGCCGATGATTCATTTCGGCCTGGTTACGCGCTTTCTACCTTCTTCATTATTCCAGTGATTTTCAAGTCGAACACCAGAGTGTTCTGGTGTTTGCTTGAATGATCGGGAAGGAAAGGATGTCTACTTTATAAGAAAGGAGCGGCGCGCTATTTAAATCAGTTTTATTTCGAAAGCGATATGTGCGAGTCTAGCGAATTAGTAGAACTTAATTTGTAGATGTGTTATTTGTTAGCTCGTTATTATTGTGTTTTCATTGTGTTAAGCGATCATAGACATTAAAAGTGTTTTTAAAATAAACGACTGATACAATTTGTAAACTTCGAAGTCGTAACAAATTATTGGTATCAGAAGCAGAAATTTTCAAAAAATCGAAAATGAAGCTTCTTGAATTGAAAGTGAAGCAGGTGCGTGATGAATTAGACGACAGATGGCTGGAAACTTCTGGAAAGAAAACTGTTTTACAGGAACGGCTTGAACAAGCTCTCCGAGAAGAAGGCAAAGATCCGGAATCATTTTGATTGAAAGTATGAAATTCGAAATGGAAAAACAAATGCAAGAAATGAAAGAAAAATGTATAAAGTGAATCAGAAAATGGAAAAGTGGATGATAATTTAAACAAAACAAAAACAAGAAATGACGCAACAAATGGAACTTTCTAGAAAACAAATAGAAAGCTTGGAGATAAAAATTGAAACTTCCTGTTTTAACACCGAACTGAAAATACAGAATGCAAAGAATAAAATCGATCAAAAGATCGAAGATCTTAAAACACATTTCGATGAGGCAACTGAGGGAAAAATTGGAAATGTGAAAAGACAATTTGAACGTACAATTTTTAATGAAATCGAAGATGTAAAAATTTGTATTGGACGTATAAAAACTGAATTTGACCACAAGCTTGATGAGAAAATCGGAGGAATAAAAATTCAGTTCCACGATAAGTTTGAAGACCTAACCAAACAACTGCATAAAGTGAGATTTGATCCTTGTATTACACCATCATCTGCGTCGTCAAACCAAAAACTGAAACCACCTAAATTTGAAGGTGACTTGGCCTACTTTTATTAAACAATTCATTGATTGCGATAAGGCTGCAGCACTCGTGTTGGCTTTGAATGCTTTACAATCAATTTCCGAAGAAATTCAGAACAGATAACGTCGGGCCTCAAGATAGTCTTCGTCGCACCCGTATCCAATAACATGGTGTGAGGGATGTCATCAATGGTGGCATCCACGAAGACACTGCTGGTTATTCGTCGCAGGGCTATTACTTTCGTGGCTTTTGTCTTTGGAGGCCTTTGAATACGGGTCGACGTTTGCCCACCTGCACCCACCAGGCTTAGTTTCCCTTGTGGCTTCCTTCGTGGATGATCCTGCCTGGCCTTGGGACACCGCCTGCGAACATGTCCTTCTTCCTAGCAATTCTGATACACCAGCAGATTCTTCTGCCTCAAGAATTGTTTCATAATGCGGCGAACATCCTCGGCGGTGGCACACTCCTTGGGCCGCTCTTCTGCAGCAGATCGCACCTTGATGCTGGCGGGTTCCTCCTCTTGGGAGTCCGTGGCAGCTCGCACCTTGGCATGCCCTCTTGTGACTTGCTTCGCCACCTCATATTCCAAGGCGTAAGCCAATGCGTTCTGGGATGTCTTGGGATGGGCCATTATCAATGACTGCTGGTTGTCCGGGTCACGGATTCCATCCACGAAGGTCTGCACCGTCAAACGTTCAAGGAATTCTTCAGGAGCTGCAGGATATGCCAACCGGGCCAGGCGCACTACGTCAGCCTCGAATTCCTGAAGACCTCCGGATTTCTGATAACGGTTTCTCAGCTGCGCACGGTACACCTCGGTCAGATGCGCCTGGCCATAACGCATCTCCAGCCAGTTCACCAGCTTATTGTAGTCCTCTTGTTCCTCTGACGGCATCGTGTGTAGCACATCGATAGCGTCCCCCTTCAATGCCACAATTAACGAAGTGGCTTTCTCACTGACGGTCCATCCGTTCCCCTTTGCTGCTGCTTCAAATTGTTTGAAGTAGTTAGGCCAAGACGACTTCCCATCGAACCTTCGGTGGTTTTATTTTCAATTTCGAAGTTTCCGCTGGTCCTACCACACTTCCGCCCTCATTATTTTCTGGTATTTCTGCTGATAACGAATATTCCCCGAATATTCGCAATCCTGCCATGATTTGTTCGAGATTCCTAATTTTGTTATTCTGTTGGAACAGTATCTCTTCCACATTTTCTTGCAGATTCCTTGTCTCTTCCGATATTTTTACCACTAGTTTATTCTCGAGCCCTTTTGATTGCTCTAGAAATTTAACTTCCAAATTTCCAGATTGTTCTCTTAATTTATCCTCTAATATTTTACTTAAAGCTGCAGGGCCGCCCGAGATTTCAAAAAGAAAAGCTTCTGGATCCTCCCCTGCTTCTAGTAGCGCTTGGTGTAGTCTCTCTTGCAAAATCGATTTCTTTCCGGAGATTTCCAATTCGCGCTCTTCTAATTCGGCTTTTAATTCGGTCACTTTTAACTCTTTTAACTTTTTAACTTTCTTTGAAACCATTGTTTTTTTTTCTTTTTCCGACACCGCACTTTGTTTAATAATTTGTTTAAATTTAATTCAATTTTAATTGTTTATTTATTTTCACGAACCTCGCACCTGACACCAATGTAACGATTTTAAAGGTTCTATTAATTTTTATTTTAAAACAAAACACGAAATAGTTAAACTAATTTATTTAAAAACAAACGAATTAACAATAATAAATAAACGAATAAACGAGCTAAGATATAACTCAGTCAGCTCTACTTCCTAAAATTATTTTTGGCTATACAGAGTGTTCAGTAACTGAGAACCATATCAAAGTTATATTTTTTTAAATGAAACACCCAGTATATTTTTACATATTTCGAAAGTAGCATAACGAATAGGTAATAACCAAAAATTTAGGAAGTTTTACTTAAGAGTTTGTAAGATATTGATGTTTAAGTGTAAAAAATTGCCATAATATGAGTGCTTATATCTTTGTTATTTATTTACATTTCGTCTTGAATTTTTGTAGCTACTCAATACAATATCTTTTCTACAGAAATTTCAAAACTGCTTCGGTCTATCAGTTATTATGTGTACAGGGTGTTGAATTTTGCGAAAGATAATTTTTCTCAAAATTTTCAAATGGAACACCCAGTATATCTAGACTCTCATGAAACACTGTTTTAATAAGCTTTCATAAAACGTCAAATGTATTTGCCTAAACTAAAGAAGTCGTGAGACAAAAATTAATAATTTTCTTTCTTTCAATATTGACGTTATTTAGTCTTTCCGACCGGTTTTTCTGTTTTAATTTGCTGATAAATCAATGAATATGTTTTATTTTTTGTTTAAGTTGCCACTAAAATGATCGCAAAATCTTTGAGCTATGATTTTCGGGTCCGCGTTCCGATTATCAGAAGACAGAGATATTTTAAAGTCTGAACTGGAGTTTACTGTTTACCTAATAATATTCCATGTAGTTTTTGCTTTATTAGAGGATAATGATATTTTGTTGTCAAAGTATTGCCTTTTAGCTTCCTTTAAGGCTACCATGTAATTCTCTTTCTGATATTTATATAATTTGTGTAAATGCCTATCGTCATACCATTTACAAAGAACATGCAGCTCCCTTAAGTTACGAGCAAATTTGCATAGTGAATCATTAAACCAGGGCAAGTTAAATTTATTAGAGTCAGGGCGTCAGTTAGATAACGGAAAACAATAATTAAAGTATTGTAGGAAGGTATTATAAAAATAGTTGAATGCTTCATTTGCGTTATATGTATTGAAAACATTACTCCATGCTTCATTTTCTAAGGCAGATTGCATACGCATAACGTTACTTTCTAAAAATTTCCGTTTATAAATGATTGTAGTTGCATCACTTCGACTAATATTGTCACGGTAAGGGCGGCTCCACCATGTTACGATAAAGCCCAAGCCTCCACCATGTCACGGTATGGGCGTAGGTAGATGGTAGTAGATGGTAGAGCTTGAAAACACAGTTGTTTAAAAAATAAATTAATACCTCTTTATTCACGAAAAAATTAAATAAATTTAGTTCGAGGGTTCGTCTTGAAGTGTGGGAATGCGGTCCGGGTGTTTGCGGCGACGACTAGCTCACGTCGTTCCTTTTCTGGACGGACGGCAATGTTGTCGGCGGCAGTGGCAGGTGGTGGGCTCCAGCAATGTTGATGCTGGGGTGGCGACGACGACGATGCGGGTGGCGGCGACGACTTGTTGGGCGTTGGCGGCGGCAATGTTGCTGGACGGCGATGTTGGGCGTCCCCTCGTGGATTGGCACTAGTGCCCTGAGTGACTGAGTCGGTCTGGTGGAAACGACTGTTGACGGACGGACTCTCTGGGTGACGGCCTCTCCGATTGACCGTCGACGGACTGTCTGTCGGACTGACTGTCTGTGTACCGGACTGTGGGACCGACTGTGTTCCCAATTTTGGCCCGCACTTTAAATACACGTTTTTCGGCGAGTTTGCATGTTGCATCTTCTTTGTTCTTGCCTCGTGTTTCGCCCAGCGATTTCGTATGTGTGTGGCCTTGTTAGCGTAAATTCCGCTGATGTGTTATTTTGAAATATGAAGCTTTACGTTATGTTGTATTCGTTACCTCCTTATTGTGTTTACATTTCGACACGGTTGCGGTGCCCTCGATTACACAAGTTCGCGTTTCAATTATTTGTTCGCGGAATACAACCCGAAAGTTCTTTGTGTTTTTTCTGGAAAATCCCTTTCGTGACAATATTTAGATCTTTAATAGATAATATCTGATAGCAGTGGTCAGACAAAATTGTATCCGAAACACGACAGTCCAAAATGTTGTCACAAATACTTGCGAAAATGTTATCAATTAAGGTAGATGTAGAATTTGTAATTCTAATAGGTTGGTTAACAAATGGTATCAGATTGAATGATTTAAAAACATTTAAAACATCCAGGGAGGTTTTAGAATTTTCAATAAAATTTGTGTTGAAATCACCGCATACTATTAAAGTCGTATTGTTTCTAGTAAGAAGTTGAAGTAAAGAAAAGAGGCCGTCGATAAACATGTCAATGTTCCTGCTAGGGGACCTATAAACACAAACAATTGTATATTTAACATTTCCATTCATGAACTGAGCGCATGTATATTCGAAATCCTTCGTCAAACATTCAACATTACAACTAAAAGATGAAATATTAAGTTTTTTATGGGCATAAATGCAAACTCCTTCGCCTCTATTTTGAACTCTACAGTAAGAATTAATTAAATTATAATTACTAAGACAAAAATGTGGTAATTCCTCCTCTGATAACCAATGCTCGGTCAAACAAACAATTTCCGGATTAGATACCACACATAGCAACCCCTCAAGGGGAGTAATTTTATTCCTTAGACTACGTATATTTAAGAGAAAAAGAGCTAAAGTATTTTTTGTGCTGTCGCATTCGTTTGAAAATTTATTGAATGATCTATTTGTATCAAATTATTATGATTAACAAAATTGGGTTCATTGTTAAATATATTGTGTATCAATTTTGCAAAATTAAAGTTAATAATGATATAATTCTTCTTTCGGATTATGCACGTGATTTGGGACTGTATATAGATACAAAATTGCGCTTTAAAGATCATGTCTCTCGTCTGCTCAGGCTAGGCTACTGCAATCTGAAAATATTTTACGGAAGTAAGGACTGCTTAGATAGCCATTTAAGAAAAACTTTATGTGAATCTCTTATTCTTTCAAGATTCAATTTTTGTATGAGTGTTTACTACCATTGTCTGGACAGCGTGGATAAAATCAGAATTCAGCGATTACAGAATGCCTATTTCAGATTTATTTTTGGAATTCGTAAGTACGATAGGATATCGCATACACTTGCCTGGGCTGGCTGGATGAATATATCACGTAGGGCTGAATTTTATTCTATGAATTTTTACTATAAAATCATTTTCTTTAAAAAACCCAGCTATCTATATCGTAAGGTGACATTCAGAACCGATGTGCATAGTACATATTAACATTAGAAGTAAGGGCTCAGTAACTCCTCTAATTCATCACCACTTATAATATTGTATACTTTTTTAATGCCATTCCTCCTGCTTTGCGTTTATTAACTCCGTCGTCGTTCGTACGTCAGTTACGGAAACATTTCTTTGTTAAAGATTGACTGCACCCCTATATTCTCTATATTTTCTTTCTTTACTTTCTTATTTTTATTATTTTTCTCTTTTCTTATTCTTTTGTTATTGTCTAACTCTCAAACTATAATCTTTTCATTTAAGTAGCGACATCTTTCGATCGCTTGTTGACCTGGTATTGCAGTAGGATTGACAAATTGAAGCCAGTTCGCCACATAATAAGTCATCCCAATGCAAGGCGGCCATGTACTGTCAAGGCATATAAGAATTTTGAAAATCTTTTTGCAAATCGGTTTTGATTGCAGCGGATTCCCCGAGCAGGCTCTGTACAGCTGTTTCAGGCCTAGTTGGGCCTTCGTCAGCAGAACTGTAGTCCGAGAACTCCACTGCAAACCAAACCGATATGTCCTAGGGTTATTCGCCAATGCGATGTGAAAGTAATGGATATTTAAGTAGCGACATCTTTCGATCGCTTGTTGACCTGGTATTGCAGTAGGATTGACAAATTGAAGCCAGTTCGCCACATAATAAGTCATCCCAATGCAAGGCGGCCATGTGCTGTCAAAGCATATGAGAATTTTGAAAATTTTTGTGCAATTCGGTTTTGATTGCAGCGGATTCCCCGAGCAGGCTCTGTACAGCTGTTTCAGGCCTAGTTGGGCCTTCGTCAGCAGAACCGTAGCCCGAGAACTCCACTGCAAACCAAACCGATATGTCCTAGGGTTATTCGCCAATGCGATGTGAAAATAATGGACATTTAAGTAGCGACATCTTTCGATCGCTTGTTGATCGCATTGGCGAATAACCCTAGTTCATATCGGTTTGGTTTGCAGTGGAGTTCTCGGGCTACGGTTCTGCTGACGAAGGCCCAACTAGGCCTGAAACAGCTGTACAGAGCCTGCTCGGGGAATCCGCTGCAATCAAAACCGATTTGCACAAAAATTTTCAAAATATAATCTTTTCATAATTAAATTTTAATATTTTTCACTTGACGAAGCTGTCGAACGACTGCGAAACGTTAAGTGCGCCATTTAGTGTCCGTTTAAAAGGGTTTGTGATATAATCTTTTCATGTCTCGGTCGAATTAGCTAACTTAGGTTTGTTTTGAATATGTTAATTTGTATATTTAGTTAATTTTTTTATTTTTTATACTTTGATTTCTCCATATGGCTCAGGAGGTAGAACAGCTACTTTTTGGATTTAGCTGATCCTGAACCTTTTGGCAATTCACAGCTTACATTGTTTAATTTATTTGATTATTAATATTTTTCTTGTTTTGTTTTTCATGTATTGTTGTGATGCCAATAAATTGCTTTATTATTATTATTATTCTTATTATTATTATTTATGAAATTAAATTGTAATTCGTGTTATATAGGACAAACAAGACAAAATTTTAAAAGTCTAGATCAACATAAATATCATATCCAAAAAAATAATGAAAATCATTCAATGCTTGTAGAACATTCGATAGAAAGTAACCATAATTTTGATTTTGAAAATACTAATATTTTATATTGTGAGTCTAATATTTTCAAAAGACGTTTTATAGAAATGTGCAAAATAAAAATGTCATCGAATTCTATTAATAAACGTATAGATTTTGCAAATTTGAAACGACATATTTTGTAGTTTTCTCGATTCTTTAAAAAGGATATAGATCTGATTATGTTTAAAATTAATTTTTAGAATTAATAAAAAAGATCGATTTACTTTTTCAGTTTCTATTGACAACCTTGTTTATTGTGACAACTTGTTTATATTTTTTCACTTCTGACGAAGCTGTCAAACGATAACGAAACGTTAAGTAGTAGTGCGCATATTCAATGTCCGTTTTTAAGAATTTGTGATATATGTAATTCAAGTTACGACATAAGACTTTTTTCCTAAGCTAACTCGAGGCATTTTTTCTTGAAGACCCATTAGTTTGATCGCTTTGAACCGGAATACTAAAATAAGTTATAATTTATTATTATTTCTTATAAATATTGTCATTATTTCTTATGAAATAGTTCGGTTAGATCGTATATCCATTAGAAAAGACAAATAGAGCGAATTCGGCACTCCGTTGAAACATTTATTCAACGAAAATTAAAAAAGAGTTTAGTCAATTCCTTTGTATTATATGTAGTACCGACACGAAAACATAGTCAATTCCTTTGTATTATATGTAGTACCTACACGAAAGCAATCTGAAAAAGAAAATAATTACTTTTTAAAACATAAAATTAAAATAATAAAAATAAAGGAAAAGATAAACAATTTAATTAAATTTGTTACACAATAAAAACAATTCCTTATACTTGCCCTGATAAAAAAATGTGCCTGTAGTAGACAAATTTGTTGCAGTAAATGAAAATGTAAAGAATAAAATGCCATATATCCAGGGTGTAACTTTAATGAGGGGACAAACTTCAAGGGCTAGTTCCTCACGCTGCGCTGAAACATGAAGAAAAGTTCATATAAACATATGTCCGCAAACGCATAGTTTTTGAGATACAGTGTGTTTCATTTCAACATCCAAAAATTATAAAAACATAGTAGGCGTTGTTTGATCAAAAAAAGTTATTAAGATAAGTTATTAAGAATTACGAGATATCCCAGATTTCCAAATTTGGGTGAAATTTACATTGTAAATACATTATTTCGGCTAATTTAAAATAATTAAAAATTTTCACCCAGATTTGGGAATCGGGGTTATCTCATAATTCTAAACAACTTATCTTAATAACTTTTTTTAATCAAACAACGCCTACTATGTTTTTGTTTAATTTTTCGATTTTGAAATGAAATACACTGTATCTCAAAAACTATGCGTTTACGGACATATGTTTATATTATCTTTTTTTCATGTTTTAATGTGAGGAACTAGCCCTTGGAGTTTGTCCCCTCATTAAAGTTACAGCCTGTAGACTGGAGTCAGGTGCCCAATACAATTTGGTCTCAACCGTTACGCGTAAATTTCGGAAAGTAGACCACACAAAATTTAATTTATTCATATGAATTTGTTTATTTATACGTTACCCTCTTTTATAATCAAATACAATCTATGCCTAACGCTTTTGTATCAGTCTACTAACACGAATCAATCAGTGTTTATAAATTGAAATACAGAAAAAAACATCGACGCAAGCATCTTTCTAATAAACTACATATTCTAATCTTAAATACATATATCACAGCAATAATATTTTACATGGTAATGTAAATATCAAATACAAAAAATGTTATTTGAGCAAAAATAAAAAATGTTTCATCAGTCTTGTAAAATGCGCCAAACGTAATTCATGTATTTAATTTTTGTGTTAGTTCAAAAAGGAAACACAGTTACTAAGGAACACATAGTTTTCAACTAACCGGGCATATAATTCTCTTCTGACTTTTGCAGTGAATTTATTTACCAGGCATAAGGTAGCGGCAGCCGCAAACACTAAGTTGTACAGTAGCACGATCTTGAAATTTCCTAACCACTCAATGCTACCAAAATCACCAAGTAAATCGAAGTTCGTAATACCTAAAAATGAAATAGTACAAAAATAAAATTATCATGAATATATTGTTACCCAAAATTTTTGCCAACAGTGGCAAGGCAGAACTAAGAATCAATATAAGGCTGCAGTTGACAATAATTAAATTGAACGGAGTACCATGAATACAAGGACGAATTGTTGACATTGGAGGTGATGAATATAATCCTATTGACGAAGTAACTATCAAGTAAAGTATAAGAACAATTTCTAAACCAGCACCTAGTGGTCCAAGCATCGAAAGAGAACTTATGCCAAGTGTAAATTGCTAAAAAAAATTGAAAATTAATAAATTTAAAATTATTATTAATGTAATTATCGAGTACCCTAGAACTAAGAGGTAGTGCTTTAATACCAATAAGCAGTTCGATTGTGTTTTGAACAACTATTAAAACAGTGATGCCCGTCAAACCAAGTAGGAGCAACATAGCAATTGGATACAAAACGTTTCGTCTAAATGATGATGTTTTTCGTTGTTTATCCAATGATTTTCTTTTAATTTCTACTTTAGTTAGTAGCACACTTAATCCAGTTTGTAGTTGACCATTTCTTAAGCGTAAAAGGCATTCTGATGAAAAGTATTCATTTTGTAACACAGGCTTGTACTTTAACACCATTGGAGTTGGACTCACAAACGAGTTTCCTGTGTTTTGAACGTGTTTCAGTCTTCGACGGAGACATTCCTCCTCAAACGCACAAGTGAAATATTCCTCATTTATGTCTCTCAGGAATTTAGGTTTAATGAGAAACTGACCCACTACATCGAACAGGTGTACAAAACCCATCGGAGTGCACACTAAAAAAAAATTACATTACTTTTCCGCATTTATTACATGTTGATTCAGTAGATTATTCACTCTCGGATAAAAAAATACGCGATGTTATTAAAACTGAGTCAATTATTGAAACTAGAGATATTCATGAAAAGAAGCAATATTTGTTACATTGATATGGGGCAAAAGTAGTGTTTTAAAAATACGGTATTTTAAAGTATTTTTACAACATTAGGCAAAAATCAATACATATTTACCTTTAGTAAAAATAATTTTTATTTTTACAAAAAACCGTTTGAGCGGCTCTTGTACGTGATTTAAATACGATATGTTATTCGTTATTTAAAAACTCCTAAATATTCTCATGTGTTGAAGATTTACAGGTCATTTCGACCTTATAAGATCTAGACCACGTGTAGACGTTCCTTTTTTTGATTTAAATCTCTAGGATTGCGATATTTTTCATTTTAATTCATCAGTATTCGTCAGTAAGAAACAATACCAATATTTTCATACAGTTCTAATCACAAATAAAGAATAGTATATTGATTTACAAGTTTAGAAAAGTGACCAAATTTACACGAACATGGAAATTCACTTTTCTAAGATCATGCTATTTTTTCTTGTAGTTGACGAAAATAACGCTCAAATTATGAGAGTGTCAACGAATAATAATAATACATCAAGGTATGTCAAGCATTTGTTGACATAGCAACAAAACATGAATCTGTAACATCAATCAATCAATCTTCGAACTCTGATACGTCAAAATGAATGAAACAAAGTGCTGCTAACGGAAATGTGAAGAAAAGTGTTGCTAACAAGACAAGTCCCACTTTTCTTCACGATTTATGATTGAACATTGTGTCACTTTTCTGTCAACTACACGAAAAATAAGTATTACTCTCATCGCCTGTTCTTATATTGAGGAGACCACTGACGCGGCGATATTGAAGCGATTTAGTTGCTGCAATCTGATCGCCCGAAAATCGCCAGAACGCAAAATCGCCGGGCGATCAAAATATCGCTTGAAATCAGGCTATATTGAAGCAATGCGGTCATAGATGACTTATAATAGATATGCAACTAGCTTCAATCCTGTCATCTGAAAAATTTAGTTTACACTGCTGTCGCCTGAGCGCTGGTGGTAATTAAATGCGCTTTATTCAAAAATTACGAAATTTTAAAGGTTTCAACATTAGTTCTTAAATTAAGAAGAAACTGATGTTGAAGACAAACGAAATATTCAGTTGAAATTTAAGATTTTTTTCGAATAAGAAAACTTATCTCGGTTTACAATATTTTGTACATTATAAAAAGAAATTGCTGTAAAAATATTTTATTATTTATTATTTAAATTTATTAAATATTTTATTAAACATTGAGGTAAAAATAAATCAGGAACACTGTTCACTTTTAGACTTGGAAATTTCATATCATCACTAAAATGAATGTCGCAGACACTATAGTTTCGGCGTTTTTCAAACTGGATGTCTGTTCGGATAGTTGCTCTTGTCCACAAAATAAATTTCTAAAAATTGTTACTGATTAATATCATAATGCATAGTTAAGAAATATCGGGTGGGGCAGTGGTTTCATTGTCAAATTAGCTGTGATATTGAGGAAATGTGTAATATCACACATATTCTATGTGAATAATATTAATAAAGATCATGAATTTAGCTTGTATATTTTCATCAAAAACATAAATTTTGTCAAGGCTTAGGCGTCTGCAAATAACTATTTACTAAAATTGATGGTTGCTCTTTTTTACGTTTAAGTGGTCACATTACAAATACATGTAATATTAGCACCGACAGTTCTTATATACACGTAATAAAATGCAAGATTAATATAAAAGCACAAACCTCAAAATTTGCAGGACGAACATGCATTTTCTGTTCTTTGCTTGTGTTTTTACAAGTACGAACACAGCAAATAAACAGCAATTTCTTAACCTAGTAACAACCACGTATAACAAAACAGGTTATGCCGGTAAGCTTCGAATGGCGCGGGAAATTCCACGAATTTCAGCGCCATCACCGAGTCAGTTTAAACTATATAAATATATATACAGTGCGAGTCTCTAACTTGGAATAAATTCGGTAAAGCAAAGACAGGTTCTTTTTCGGAAATATGCTCGGACACGTCGATTAGTATTTTAAATTGCGCTCTTTTTCATCTAAGAACATTTTATACAGCGTGTCCCAAATTTGAGATATGACGTCATCGACTATTTTTTTAAATGGCAAGAGTTCTATGACCGAAAGTACTTAGAAGAAGCTTACTTACATTACGCTTGATCCGCCACTGAACATCGAAAAATTCCGAAATTAACCTAAAAATCATTCATTTTTTAACTGAAGTCTATAATAACGTATCAATGTATCGTTAGCACATACTACTAATTACAGTTGCTAAATAAACACACAGATTCGTACTACACTCAGACATAGACTCAAAATCCGGCAATTACTTTACGACAGCGGATGTCAATAAACCGCCATATTGCAGAAACGGACCTACCGCAAAGTGGTAACTTCCATCAAATGTAATTACAATCACCCATGACGTATGTTCCCCTTGGGTTCATCCAACAAAAGAAATTTACAGGGTGTTTGGAATATAAGGTAACAAACTTTTTGTGTATATACGAAATAAAACTTCTTCCAGTAATTTTTTTTGTGTCTTAACATTTTTTTCAATTTAAAGAGCACTGTTTGTGATCTATTGGAATTTCAAAACGTAGTAGTAGCAGCAGCCAAGCACTTTTGTTTTCTAATATTTAAAAAATCGTAGTGACGTTTAATGTCAAAAACGTTACTCGCTTTAAAAATTAAAATTGAACGTGTTAAAACATTTTTCTTTAAACATCAAAGTCATGATTAACTTTAAATTTTGAAATTCCAGTAGATCACAAACAGTAGCTCTTAAAATTGAAAAAATTGTTACTGGAAAATGGTAAGACATACGAAAAAAATTTACTGAAAGAAAAGTTTTATTTCGTCTATTTCTGCATACACAAAAAGTTTTGGTACCTTATATCCCAAACACTGTATATCAAAAAGATATTTTTTGTAAACCAACATACAGGTGTCCCTTAAACGGGTACTGAAAGAAAAACTACAAAGAAAAAATTTCCTCGTACTCTTAATTTTCTTGTACGAGAGTGTTAAAGATCACACCTTTAACGCCGAATTTTACGAAAACGGTTAGGAGAACTTAACGAAATACGTATATGCATAAAATTATTCGGTGACAGATAGTTTTATTGATCTGAATATACAGTGACTTTCAAAAAGTGTGCTACAAATGGGAATCTTTTTTATTATCGGTTTTTATAAAAATTTATTGACGCAGAACGCTTCTGCATCCCTTAAAGTCAAATTGGAAGATGTCAGATAAAATTTATCTTGAACAGTATACAGCGTGGACACCGAGAAATGAAGAGTAAAGTACCCTTATTTTACAAGATCCAGCAAAATGTCATAAGAAAAAGTTGTTCAGAATTAAAAGCTATAGCTAAATATCGAATTACAGCCTTCTATTTCAAAAATAAAAAAATCACAATTTATTGTGAACCACTCTTTATACACACTACATTAGTAGATACTGGTTGGATTAAAGTGTCTGCCAAAGTAATATGAATAGGATACTACGAAATTTGTTCTTATTTCTCAATTATTTCTTTTGGTTCTGAGTAATTATTTCAGTGCGTTTCGAAACTTTGTGCTTTCTTGTAGCACATTTTTTGAAAGACACTGTATATTTGAATAGTTAAATACATAGTACTCTTTGGCCAACAATTATAATTTTTTCGTAATACATACTTGAATGTTATTTCATTATATCTGCACTGTTTATGTGCTGTCCATAACAGCTGAGGTGTTAAAATTTAGCAGCCATGGCTGTTATTAATATTTAGTCTTTATCTCGTTTGTACACAAACGTTGCTCTAGTTACAACCAAATCACACTCGAAATTCAGCCTATTTATCCAAGTTATTAATAATTTTGCCAAAATAGATATTTATTTCATCATTTAGTATTACGAAAACTATAAAACAACATACGACCGATATGCATATAACAAACTCGGAAAATTTATTCTCGTTTATTATATCACGCATATCGGCCTAATACCGTTATACAAGGTGTAACAAACATGGTGGTCTGACTATACACAGGCAGCTTCCATGACTAAAAATAATGAAAAAAAAAACTATATGAACATAATATATGTACTACAATAGTTTGTTACTTCGAAAGAATAATCTGCCATTTCTGTACAGTTAATTAGAAAATAATACTAATGACTTAACCAACTGTCACAATTGAAAACAAGAAGCACGTATTACTTACTTGATAATGGTCTGAAAAGCTTAAATGCGTGTAACCAGTGATTTTTTTTATTCACTGCTGTAAAACTCAATAACGAACCATTTTAGGACACATACCACGTGTCCACCGAGTGTGGTTTTCTTTTGTGGCGTTTCAACCATTTAATATAGAAAAAAATTTCAAACGCTATCATCCTCAAATAAAAAAAAAACTCTATACGTTAAATTTATTTGCAATTACACAGGGGGTTCATTTTAAAAGTGTCAGCATTCAAACGGAATGCCCTATATATTATTACGAATTTTGTTAGATCTATCAATTTGGAAAATATTTTATTAACATATTTCTATACCTAAACTTAGTATTTACCGAGATAAATGCTGTCAACGAAGAAACATCTTAAATTATTACCTTATTAAATTCCTTTTAACTTGCTTAATTGAAGAGTCTTCATTAGTTATTAATGTGTAATTGCACATGCTTTAAGCTAAGTAACACTATATTAAACAAACCTCAAGTCTACGCAGACTGTTGGTGGCTGGCAGTTCTTTCTGCTGAATTTAAAGTGAAATATTTCAAATTTTTCTTATGGAACACCCGTACCTATAATTATCAACTAATGTAAAATTAAATTTGCTATATTTTTGCCAAACAAAGTCCTATACCTAAAACCTACGGTTTGTGAGATAATTCTGGTTTTCATTTTGCTTCATGATTTTTGTCACTTTTAGGGTGCCATGTAAGTTAATAACTCGTGTCTAAATAAAAACCTGGTCAAGTAGGCTACATTTAGTAATTCTACTATGTAAATGCAATGGATAAATTCTCGATCACAACCCACTTGACCAGCTTTTTATTTAGACGCTCGTTATTATTAGAAATAACATTTGCAACACTGTCTGTTTTTTCAAATCTTTCCTTTAATTTACAAAAAGTCTTTGCATTTGGCTGTTTTCTATCAGAAAATCGTTGAATATAAATTTTAGAAGCCAAAAGGCAATTTTGTTGACATTCATAGCACCTTAAAAATGACAAAAATCATGAAGCAAAATGGAAATCAGAATTATCTCACAAACCGTAGGTTTTAGGTATATGACTTTGTTTGGGAAAAGGTATCAAAATTAATTCTACATTGGTCGATGATTATAGGTACGGGGTGTTCCATAAGAAAAACTTGATATATTTCACTTCTAAATTCAGCAGAAAGAACTGCCAGCCCCCAACAATCTACGTAGTCTTCAACATATAACTATGCATATGAGATATATCTCAACTTCAAATAACGTCAAACGTCAAGTTTGAGTGTGAGTTGAGTATGAGTGATGTTTCTGAATTTGGCCCTTAATATTGATTTATAAAAAAGTCGGAGCCAGGTTTGAGTCGCAATTGGAGTCGAAGGGGGTCATTCTAATCGGATTTGCAACCTAGCAACGGTGGTACCTCCTTAGCAACTGGTAAGAAGCTGCAATCTCGGCAATGTTCGGTGGTAACAGGATAAAACGTTGTGCACTCTCGAATTCTCGATAATGGTCGGAAGTAGGATCGTAGCAAGTTGTAACTTGCAACCCCGATTAGAATGACCCCCGAAGGTTTTATGTACCGACTCCCTGGCCGAATCTTCGGGGGGGGGGGGGGGGGTAATTGTCACCGCTCAGATGATACCTACTATAAAATAAAAATGCTAAAAACGAAGAATATGGCGATATTCTTATGTATTTTTCATTAAAATTTGTTGTATACTATATGAATGTTTTTAAAAACTGAATTCTAACGATGCAAAATATATTTCCTGAGCCAAATTTATTAATTATTAATGTTATGGGTCTGTACAAGTGCAGGTCCGCAACTATCCCGGATTGCTTCTATTAACTTTTATTGTGAATGAAATAACCTGGTCGTGCTACTTTTTTAGCACAATTCTCTGCATGATTGGAAACCTACAGTACTGATTAATGACTCAAGTATAATAACACCTAGTATCATTAAAAAAAAAAAGATTCCTATGTTTACGGCAATTCTAGAAAGGAAATATAACTTTGTTTATAGCTGATCCTATTATGCTTACCCAATAAGATTAACACACCCAAAAATGATATACAGGAATATAAAAATGGTAAATGATAGCTCCACAAACCTAAAAATAGACAATATTATAAATGCTGAAAATGAAAATTGTTTTTAATTTTTTTTTACCAAGTAATGTCTGTATACTAGATTTGTCTTTATTAATGACGGATGATATCACAAAAGTCATACCCAATACCACCATAGCCAGGAGAGCCAGAACTGTAAATGTTTCGTACAATCTCGAAATAAGTCTTTTTCTGTGGCCAAAGAATCCTTCAGATTCCGTAAAGAGATAAGCGAATGGCAGTAAAGCGAACAGCGAAAGAAATGAAAATAAAAACACATGATTCCAAAGCCCTGCAAAAGAAAAACAATCTCAGTTTTTAACATTGTTAGTTTACAGTTATAAGAAGTTTAATTGTAACAAAAAGAAAACACAGTTAATTACTTTGTTAATATCACATTTATTTGTCACACAGTGACTGCAGTTTCAACATTACAATGTCATTTTCAAACTGATAATTTAAACTGTAACCTAGTCTATATATACACCGAGAAAACTAAATTCTAAACTATTGACAATAACTGCGTAACATCTGGAGGGATTTTTAATTACAAGCTTCGAAGAAGGTTGAATACATCGACGGTGTCAAGTTAAAACGACATAAGTGCCAAAAACAAGATTTTGTGTTACAACGATTTATTGAAATTACTTACCGCTTATTGATTGGCGCTTATGCAACTTCAAGTGGATATAACTCAGTGAGAAAATTTTTGTCGAATATAACATTTTGAGGATCGTTCAGGTCGTTGGCACTTATTCCAAATCAAGGAAAATCTCATTTTTCGAATTTTTGTCGCTTATGTCGTTTTAACTTGACACCGTCGACATTAGGTCAGTTTGGTCGTTCAATAAAATTTCTTCGGAATTACTCGCCGCTTTACGAACTTCTAGTGACTCCAGTAGGCTTAATTTAAGGCTTTTTTTCTGCGTAATGTAACATTTGTGTATTGTCAGAAGTGAAAGAATGTTTTTCTGCGATTAAATGGTTGGCAAAATTTGAATCGGTTTTTTGTAGATTGAAAGACCGAATGTGTTCTTGAATGCGTGTGGCAAAATTTCTCTCAGTCTGACCTATGTAGACGCCTTTACAATCATTACATTTAAGTTTATATACGCCAGATTTTTTAAATTTGTCTATTTTATCTTTAGTGTTGAAAACCAAATTTAAGATTTTATTATAGGGTTTATATGCAAGTAATATATTTTGATTTTTGCTAATTATTCTGCCGATTTTTTCGGATATTTTACCAAAATATGTAAGTGAAATGTACTGTTTGTTGTTACTCGAATTTACCTTGGGATATATAGTATTTAGTGTTTGTTTTTCTAGTTTATTTTTTAGAATTTTGTCTATAATGTTGCTGTTGTATCCATTATTAATAGCTATTTGTTTTATGGTTGTTATTTCTTTTTTAAGATTATCTTCTGAAAGTGGAAGATGAATGGCTCTGTGGATCATAGAATTAAATGCTGAAAGTTTTTGTTTGTGTGGGTGCGAAGAATCTGCAGGAATTACTGAATCTGTGTATGTGGGTTTTCGGAAAATATCAAATGCTAAATTATTGCTGTTTTTGGTTATAGTTACGTCCAAAAAGTTTAAATTATTATCCTCCTCTGTTTCGACTGTGAATTTAATATTAGGGTGTACTGAGTTAATATAATTTAAAAAGGTTTGTAACTGCCTAGTTGTACCACTAAAACATGCTATTATATCGTCCACATATCGATACCAGAAATGTATATGCTTTTTACTTAAATCGGATGACAGGATTGTTTGTGTAATATAAGTCATAAAAATTTCAGCCAGTAACGGGCTTAACGGTGAACCCATTGCTAAACCTTCTTTTTGTATATAAAATTTATTTGAAAACATGAAATAATTTTGATTAATAACTAAATTTGTTAATTCTAAAATTTCACTTGAGATTAACGGATTTATTCTATTTTGCCACACGCATTCAAGAACACATTCGGTCTTTCAATCTACAAAAAACCTATTCAAATTTTGCCAACCATTTAATCGCAGAAAAACATTCTTTCACTTCTGACAATACACAAATTTTACATTACGCAGAAAAAAGCCTTAAGTTAAGCCTACTGGAGTCACTAGAAATTCGTAAAGCGGCGAGTAATTCCGAAGAAATTTTATTGAACGACCAAACTGACCTAATGTATTCAACCTTCTTCGAAGCTTGTAATTAAAAATCCCTCCAGATGTTACGCAGTTATTGTCAATAATTTAGAATTTAGTTTTCTCGGTGTATATATAGACTAGGTTACAGTTTAAATTATCAGTTTGAAAATGACATTGTAATGTTGAAACTGCAGTCACTGTATGACAAATAAATGTGATATTAACAAAGTAATTAACTGTGTTTTCTTTTTGTTATAATGGAATATCACAAAGTAACGGCGGAACGTGTTAATTATTTGAAGTTTAATTGTAATTTAGTCGTCAATCTACTGACTACTGCATTACTTCTTCAGCGTTCACTTTCTTATATTCTGAAAAAAAAAAACATAGGTTCTCTCGTTTCGTGTATTACTCGGGCGTGTTACTCTTCAGTTTCAATTAATTTTTTTTTCTACTTGTAATTGTTTAATGTCGCATATTTCATTACTCAACTTGTAAGTTAAGTTATCATACTGTTTATTTCTCGCTTAGCGTCTTATGATTGATTTAATGAAAATTTCTTTTTGCATTACTTCAAGCAGATATTTTTAAATAATTATTCGCAGTTGAGCTCTTGTTATAGCAGGTGTTGTTTCTCCTTTCTGCACTAATTTGTGACAGAGTACTATTTTACATTAAATAAATCCTCTCTATTTAATCGTCATATTGGGATTTGCTAATTGCACAACAGACAGGTTTTCTGATACTCGCTGTCCATGCGTGAATGATTAACACTTAAAGCTCGATTCACATCTACCAATTATTTTTTTTGTGTCTGCCACGTTACGTGCTGGACACGCTACGTGCAGACACAAAAAAATAATTACATACATTTTATATTAGCGTATTCATATCTGGAGAATTTGAGCGGAGCGTGTCCGTACAGACATGGACCAGCACCGGCCAGTATTGTTTCGAAGAATATTTTGTCTGTACCGGTGCGTGTCTGGGCATGTCTGTGTGGTCGGGACGGTTAGTATGAAGAGACGCCTATCTACCACTAGAAACTGTTATGAAAAATGGACAACGAAAAATTAATCGAATTAGTTACGGTATAGCGTATAAAATTCTCCACTTTTTTTCGTTTTACATTCATGGGATGAACAGAAAACCTCCTTTTTCTCTGTTGTACTTCTACATCCGGTTTCTCTTCTTGTTCCAATAAAATTGCTACCACAGCTAGTTCTTCAATAGAAAAATTTCGAAACATTTTATTAAAATATACGCGTGCTCTCTGAACTCTCTAATCGGTTGGTCTGTAGACGTCTGTCTAGTGAAATGTCGGATGATATGAAAACTTGTGTCTGTTCCGTGTCTGCCACGTTACGTGCTGGACACACTACGTGCTGGTAGATGTGAATCGAGCTTAATAGCTGGAAATTTTCTCGGAAATTAGTCAAAATTTCAATGAAATTTTTTCAAAGTGTGTTGGCTTCAGCTTATTGAACAATCCCAAGGACCGAAAACAACTTGGTTTTATTTAACTTCCGCAAAAATTGAATTTTTCAATTTTTAGAATATTCTAAAAATTTGACATACTAAAACTTAATTTTAGAATTCAATCTTTTTGGGGATGACAACTTCAAAGATTTATAATTGAAAAAATAATAAAAATGATTAATTAATGCTTCCGACATTTTATTATTCACCGAAAAGTAATATTTTTGCATAATTTTTACGTTCTTGATGCAACGTGCCTTTTAGGAGAAACATTTTTCAAAGGTAATTTATATGTATTTAATTGGTTTCTAAAAACACTAAACTACCGCCTGTTAATTAATTACTTTCACAAAAAGCATCTAAATGTTCTCTTACAGTTGCTTAAACTAGGAGATTTTTCTTTATTTAGTTTGCATGTTCAAGTCAGTATGCAGAAATATGAAATGGTCAAATCAAATTGGGTCGTTTTAATAATAGGACTTTAAATTTAAAGTTACCTTAAAATGTAAAACCACCTTTGCTTTTGTATTGTAATGCGATTTGAAATTAAAGTTTTCTTTAGTCCTATTATGGAAATGGCCCTTAGTAATTTCATTTAAGAGCCGGAACTCCCTCAACCAGGGAAGCGATTTCACCCCCACTTCCCCCGGCAGCAATATACTTGGCGCCACTATCGCGTACTTACATTTATTCGTCGAAATTACATCCTGGACAACAGCCACTCGCAGCGTAAGGTTTGCGCGCTATAATATGTAGATGGCTTTAAATGCAGTACACTTTTTTATCGTCAGAAATTGAAATCAAATTTAGATATTTCTCTTAAAAAAAGTATTTAAAAAAGCAATTCAGTTGCATTTTCGTCAAATTAGGTGTAGGAACTGTCTCAGAAACTATTTTGTAAATATTTTTCTTCTGTACAAGCTTTTATGAATTCTAAAAAAATATATATTGCTGAAAAGAAAATATATTAGGCAATAGTTGATGTCAAAACAAGATTAGTCTAATTTTTCTCGATAGGAAAAAAAAAACGGCAAAAAAGACCTGAAATTTGCTAATAATAACTATTGTAAAATATCTATTATTTACAGATTTACATCTCACAATTTTAAATACGCATTTATGTAACTTACGTTTCGTAAGTTACTTATGTTTCGTAAGTTACTTACGTTTCGTAAGTTACAATTACCATCTAAAACTTCGCTAGTAAATTGCTTACTTGTGAGACAAGATTATATTAAATAAGTTGATACAATCAAATTTTCAGTATTTCATATTGATACCTATTATTTGCAATAACAGACAGGACAGTCACTTTCGTATATTAATGATATAAAATGGTTTTGAAAAGTAAACTGAAGCAAAAATAAATACGATATGTTGAAAGAAAAATCGTATTTTTTGGTTAAACGATGATATTTAATCTTTCATTAAAATCAAATCACAATAAGACTGTACATACCTGTGTTGAGTACGCGTTTAATATAAATTAATTATATTGTATACATACTTTCAATGAAATTATTACAGAGGTATTCAAATAATTTGAAACGATACAAAATTAATTAACAATATTTTTCCAAGTCCTGATTTTTTAAATAATTATTTATTTATTGATATTTTAGAATCAAGTATCTCACAAACCGCTCATCCAAGTATCAAAATGTTATATATTTCTGAAATCAGCAAACAATGATATTTCACTACATTGAACAATGTATAGGGTATTCCATTAAAAAAAAAACAAAAATTGTAATTTTTTCTCCCCTTTGTGATGCGCTTTTGTTTTTTGTGAGAGTTCTAAAAGATATTACGTACAAGATCCCACAACTATTGTATTTAAAGTTGTTCGTATCTCTTAAAATAATACTTCTAGGAAGGCTGAAAAGTATTTAAAAGTTTTCAATAAATTGACGAATAACACAAAAACTAGTAAACCAAATACACGATATTTATATACAGTGTCTTATAGACAGTGTATGTTTGTTATCAGGGTGACTCAAGGATTAAAAATTTGGAAAAATGTACAGGCTGTTCCATTTAAAAAAATTATATTTTTTCGCTACCGCGAAACTGCTAGTATAGGTGAAATCTACATAAAAATCCATATAAGACCAATTTTTAAATTTTTTGAATCAGTTAATAATTAAAAAAATAAACCTTTTGTTTTTGTTACGTGCTACAATTTTGGTCACAAATTAGAAAAAGCAGCCATTTTGATTTTTCTATTTTTTACTAAACCATAACAAGTGTCAAAATTTGCAAAGACGCAAAATGTTCACTAATGAATGACTCTTTCTAAAAATAAAATATCCATATACAGGATGGAGCATAGAAACCTGACGATTTTCGTAATGAAATAGCACACACAATTTGCTAAACTTTTATTTAGTGTTTGTTTTATAAGAAAGGTAACTTTATGCCATTTTATTTTTTAAAGAGAACATCAGTGAGATGGGCTCCACGATTTCTTACATACTGTTCTAATCTTTCTCGAATGTTTCTTATTACTCGCTCAATTATCTGCGGAGGAATGGCTGTAATTTCGTCTCCAATTGCGTCAATTAGGAATTGATCGTAACGCTGTATGGTTTCAGCAAGATGGGGCGATATCTCACACGGCAAGGCGAACAATGTCTGTGTTGCGAGAAATGTTCCCTGGACATTTAATTTCACGATTTGGTGATGTTCCTTATCCTGCTCGTTCTCCCGATTTAACCTTTTGTGATTATTGATTGTGGGGTTACCTTAAGAACAAAGTTTACACTCCTCGGCCCGCCACTATTCAAGACTTACAGCAGCGAATAAGAGACGAAATTGCAGCCATTCCTCCGCAGATGATTGAGCGAGTAATAAGAAACCTTCGAGAAAGATTAGAACAGTGTGTAAGAAATCGTGGAGCCCAGATCACCGATGTTCTCTTTAAAAAAATGGCATAAAGTTATCTTTCTTATAAAGCAAACACTAAATAAAAATTTTGCAAATTGTGTGTGCTATTTCATTACGAAAATCGTCAGGTTCCTATGCCCCATCCTGTAGAAGGTATTTGTTCTTCGTGTATGGGCTATTTTTTTCAATAAGAGGCGCTGCAACCACTTAGATTTTTTTATTTTGTGACCAAACCGTAAGAAGTAGGTATCAAAAATTACAAAGACGCAAAAAAGTTTCCCAATGAACGCTTCTTTCTAAGAACTTTCACACTAACTGCACAGCTGTCTACTCCAAATTACTAAACCCATCTAAAAATATGAGTTAACTTCTCGTAGATACTCATGCCAAATATCATACAAATTGGTTCAAGCATTCTTTTTTTATAAGAATAATTAACTTTTTTCCAACAACTTTGAAGCAGAATACTGTCTTAATGAAGCAATTTTGGATATAGATAAATTGGGTTAAATCATCTTATTTTTGAGGAGTCTGTGATTAAACCATGTCCACGGAATTTAGCGACACGCTGTATATGAATCACCGATATGAATATATAGAAATGATTCAAAATGTTCGTAGCCGATATTTTCAAAACATCGGTAATATTCGATTACTCTCGGTTCGAAGTCGACCATTTTTAGGTGCAATATCTTATCCTAGTTACAAACCAATGGTGCAGCGATACGTAAGTAGCGGCGGAGAGACGAGACGCATGCTCCTCCTTTGAGTGTCCGTGAAAGACTGGCGAACGGGTTGCGGGGTACAGAATACTACGTTTATTCGTGTATATGGAAAAGCTCTATTTCAATAAATGCCTGTTTATTTATAAAAAATAAAAAATTTAAAAAAAAGAAAACAACAGTCGTTTAGGTAATTATGAAATGATTATTCTAGTATTTTTTTCAATTTAAAATAATGCATATTTTCCAAGCAAAAGTTATTTAAAAAAAATTTCAGTGCTGCTTTCGATATTTTTTTCACTAAGAAAAATTAAACTAATCGCTTTTCTAAAACAACAGTCGTTTAATATAACTTCTTTTCTACAACATATATTTTTTTTGACAATTTATAACAACTGGAATAGCAGCAAAGTTATTTCAAAAAATCGTATTTCAGGAAGTTCCGGCTCTTAACAGTCGAACAATCCATAGCCATCTCATATTCTGCCTACTTAATTGAATGAACATGTAAACTAAATATAGAAAGATGTCCTCATTTAAGCAATTGTAAAAAAGTTTTTATGAAAATAATTCTTTAATAGGGGTAGATTAGAGTTTTTATCCACTATCACATTATAATTGAAGAGTGTAACTTCTAAATGGTTTAAGAGCCAATTTTGTGTGAAATTATATTTTACCGTTAAAAGAGTCTATGTGCTATCCCCAGTGCCTTACTGAAAGCTCTATGTGCCAACACAGTATTTTCTAGTTCATTCACGGTTAGCAAAATAGTTCCAACCATAAGCACCTTAGCACTATTATATAGGTTTCAGGTTCTATTTCTTTTTAATAAAATTGGCACTTAGACCATTTAGAAGTTACACTCTTCAATTGGACTTTTATGTACAGTGCCCCAATAAAGAGATGTCTCCCCCCTAAAATGTTAAGCTCCTTCCACTCGTTTGTCCGGCATAGTGCTATCGCACTCGGTAGGGTACTACACTTATGAAGTATTTTAAGTGACCTATTATCCACTAGTGGAATAACGTGACTTTATTCCACTAGTGGATAATAATAAACAACGTACTATAGCAACCAGTAGCTATGACAAAGCCTGTCACGTTTCATTTTACGAATACGAATATTTTTTAATTAAATTTCGCTCATTCTGATTCCATAAATGTGGTGATTGTGGATAAAACGTTCCCATATGTGTCCAACTTTTTGCCGGTCACTGTATAATACAGCCTGTTTCAATAAAGATGCACCAAACTCAGTATGTCGGTAGATATAGTGAAAAGAAATAAAAGTTTTTAAAACTAAAAAGCGTGCGAAAAAGAGCGATTAAAACACGCCGTGTTTTAAAGTTGCCTAGGAAACAACACATACAATCTCCACGTTAACGATTCAAAATGCGATCCACAGGCAACTTTACATTCAAATTTTCACATTTTAGCCCAGGTATAATAAAAAATATCATAATATAATACACGTGCATAAGAGCCTTTAAACCCGTCGCGCGTGCTTTAAAGGCTTTCTTATGCACTTGTATTATAAGATACTATTTCTTAAATGAATAAGTTTCGAGAAAATCGAAGGGAAAGCAAAGTCGCATACTTTTAGGATGGACTATAAATGAGAATGAATGGATTGTTAGGCATTCTCATACCAATCGTTTTATTGGTTTATTAGTCTAGCTAGAATGTCGCTCCAACTGATTCGGCAAAACACATTTAACACATCGTGATTGTTGGAAATCAATAAAAATAATAAATCGTCGTTTATTTTCGATTGGCCATTTAATACGAATTTTCTAATTGTTAGTTAAAAAATTTTAGGATTGTTCAAACACTTAGTAGTTTGCGCTTATTTAAGAATTTATTATTCACATTCAATGATAAATCGTTTTGGCCTATTAGAATACAGGGTGTTTGTAGAACGGTAGCCAGTCGATAACTCCGTTAATAATAGAGATATTTTAGTAAACTTTTTTTGTTTTGTTTGACAGAAGGTAGCCTATATGGCAATATGCATTGCTCTTTTCCTAGGCTTACTGTGATTGAGTTATTATACATAACCTTGTTTTTCTAAATGGAACACCCGGTATATTTTGTGATATTTGGAATCTACTCTATCCAATAGCAAAGTTTCGACAAAATCAAAGGCATGGTTTAACTTTTTCAATAATTTTTTAATTGATATTTAATAATCAGGGCACAGTAAATAAACAAGTGTCTTATACCGTTGGAAAGCTAATTTTATGCACTTGTCAAATATGCAATGAAACTCATATGTTTCCATTAAAAAAACTTTTTTTATGAACTATATTTTTTTAAATTTAAGATGCAATAATTCCTTAATAGAGCATTTTACTTAATTTTATTTATTATGTCAATGTAGGAGCATTTTTGGCAGTTTTAAACAAATCACGGCCAACTTGTACACAATTAAAAAATTATTGAAAAAATTAAACTATGTCTTCGATTTTGTCGAAATTTTACTATTGGATAGAGTTTTTAGAGTAGATTCCAAATATCATAAAATATACCGGGTGTTCCATTTGGAAAAACAAAGTTATGTATAATAACTCAATCAAAGTAGGCCTAGGAAAAGAGCAATGCATATTGCCATATAGGCTACCTTCTGTCAAACAAAACAAAAAAGTTTACTAAAATATCTCTATTATTAACGGAGTTATCGACTGGCTACCGTTCTACAAACACTCGGTATATTGGAAACTACGCCTTACAGATTGTTGAAAATCTTGACACGGTAATAATCCATGAGGAACTATTTAAATATTACAAAATCAGTCACGGCGTACTTCCGGTTCCACCGGAAGTCGATATTAACTTTCTTATTTTAAATGAAACACTCCATATATTGTTACATTTTTGGATTCCCCGTTCAATTCTAAATCTTTTGTATTCACACACATCACGGCTAAAATGTATTGTTTTGACGATATTCATTTCTTTGTAAAAATTTTGACGGTTGCAGTGATTATAATAAATTGCAATACTTCCAAAACTAAAAAGGATAATTGTACTTTTCACTGTTTGATCATAAAGATGAAGTAATATTTTTCTGATGAAGGAAAAATCATATACATACTTTACATAAGGCTTATAGAGGATCCACAGAAGTTGATACAGTCGCACCTCTATAACTCGAAGTAATTTTCCGGTCCCTTGAGATTAGAGTTATGGAGGTTCGACTGTAGTTTTTGACAATGAATAACTTGATTTTTTTAATGCACGCACTGACTTTCCTTTGCAGCATCTGACGCAAATTGTAAGTTTCTTTCGTTTTTGTATGAACAGTATTATGTTCATCTTTAAGGGTTTTCAAGATATTTTTTCGTGTAGTTGACAGAAAAGTTACACAATGTTTATTCATAAATCGTGAAGAAAAGTGCGACTTGTCTTGTTAGCAACACTTTTCTTCACGTTTCCGTTAGCAACACTTTTTTTCATTCATTTTGACGTATCAGAGGTCGAAGATTGATTAATCGCCGTGATTTTAACATCGATTACCTGAGTACTCTGTACCTAAACAATTATTGAGCGATGTTTTGGACAGTTTTGCCTTACACTGTACAAACTATGAACCGACTAGAGTTTGTAGTAATATAAACAACAAAAAATCTTCCCGTAAAATAGATTATATTATTACCAGTATGCATAATTCTAGTGTATGTGATACGATGGTACTTCAACCCAACATTGGAGATCACAATGCCTTATTATCAAATCTTAAATTAATCGCTGCTCATGAAACCCACGCCAGTGGACACCACTGTGTCTCCTACCGTAAAATAACTCATTCAACTTTAGGTGCTCTGAGAACTCACTTGTCTACTCTAACTGCAATGACATTGATGTTATCTTTGAAGCCTTTTCTGACACTATCTTTTCAGTAATAAATGAAACTTCGGAAATTATTGTTAAAACGGAAAAGACCTCTAACTCATGTTGGATTGACGATACAGTTGTTTCCGCTGGTCAAAAGTTAAAAAATCTACACTGGCTTACGCAAAATTGCGACGATCCACTGATACGAGAAAAATATAAATCCGAAAGAAAACTTTACAACAAATTAATACGCGAAACAAAAAAACAATATTTTAGTAATATAATTGAAAAATCGCTCGACAAAACAAAAATGACGTGGAAAATTATTAATGAGAAACTAGGTAGTTCCAAACATAATTCCACCATTATACTCAACATGGACGGTATTATGGTATCGCAACTTCTCGAAGTCGCGGAAATATTTGCTAACCATTTTGCTACAGTGCATTAATGCATTAATAGATCATTTTCGAGATTGCACAGCCACCCACTGTACTGTAGACGAACTTAACCCCAAGACTTTTGCATTTTTTCCGACAGATTCCAATAAAATAGTTAAAGTAGTTAATAATTTTAAAAATAAAAACAGCTATGGTACTGACAATATATCCGTAAAAGTATGTTAAAAACCATTATTACTCAAATATCGGAACCATTGTCCTTTATTATAAATCGTTCTGTCGAATTGAGTCAATTTCCGCGACTTCTAAAAACTGCGGTAGTGATAGCCGTTCACAAAAAAAAGGCGCTCATGATGTTAACAATTATGGACCTATTGCCTTGCTAAGTGCTATTTCTAAAGTTTTCGAAAAAGTTATGTTTATTAGACTAACAAAATTCATTGACGCATGGAAATTATTTTGCGATTCTCACTTTGGGTTCCGCGCGGGTAGGTCGACGGAGGGTGCCGCGGCAGATTTTCTTGAATATGTATATAAACAAGTTGACGAAGGACATCATGTCGCGGGTCTATTCTTCGATCTATCCCGAGCTTTCGACTGCCTCAATATTAGTTTTGTAGGCGATAAGTTGCATAGTTTAGGTATCAGAGGAAATGTCCTTAACTGGCTTTTGTCCTATTTAAGAATAAAAACCACACACTCTTCCGAATATAGCGTTAATAACGGTGTTCCCCAGGGGTCTGTACTGGGACCACTAATCTTTCTACTGTATATTAATGATATAGCAAAATTTGTTTCAGCCGACCATATTACTATTTTTGCAGACGGCAGTCTATGGTGGTCTCAGCTCGGACTCCTGAGGAGCTTGGATACAAAGTGGCTAAAGTTTCAACACATTTTTGTGATTGGTGCTGTAAAAACCGATTAATGTTAAACATTAACAAAACTGTTGTACTGCGCTTCTTTAACCGGAAAAATCCCGATAATAAAATTTACAATTAACAAATAACATTCAAATTGAAACTAAAATATCTACTAAATTTCTCGCAGCAACTGAACTGGGAACAACAAATTGAGAACGTTTGTAAGCAATTAAATAAATCATATTTTGCTATCCTACAATTAAAAACTATTGTAACCCAGGCTCAGCTGCTTAACATGTATTTCGCTATGAGCTACTGCCATTTAGCTTACAATGTTATTGTGTGGGGTAACTCACCTAACAGTGGTAGAATATTTTTAGGCCAAAAGCGATTATTGCGGTTAATATTTAATCTTAAGCCAAGAGAATCTTGTAGGGACACGTTCAAAAAATTCAGCCTGTTGACGCTTCCGGCTATTTATATATATAAATGCCTACTATATATTAAAGTTAACATTAACAAATTTAAAACGAACTCAAGTTTTCATAACTATAATACCAGGACAAAAGATTTGCTTTCAGTCCAAGCTCACAATTCCACCAAGTTCGAGCAATCGCCCACTTATATGGGCCTGAAATTTTACAATAAATTGCCGGAGGCGCTGCGGACTGATAATTTGTACTTTTTCAAAAGATCTTTAAAAAAGATTCTCTCCTATAAAGGATACTACTCTGTAAGAGAATTCCTCGATGACTCGAGCTTTATATAAGCGCACATATCAACTAGGTAGTTTATGTATTACTTTTTCCCCATTGACGTGTACATCCATTGTTATTAATGCCCGAGTATAAATAAAGAATTTGAATTGATGTCACAAATTAACGTTTTGTTACTATGTCAACAAATGCTTGACATACCTTGATATATTATTATTATTATTATTCGCCGACACTCTCATTTTAGCGTTATTTTCGTCTACTACGAAAAAATAACATAATTTACACGTTAGAAAAGTGAATTTCCATGTTCGTGTAAATTTGATCATTTACACTCACTGGAAAACTGTCACTTTTCTAAACTTGTAAATCAATATACTATTTTATAAAAATCCATTTATTAATAAGCACTTTTATAATGCTGGATGTAATGTCTGAAGATCGTCGAATAGAGTGCGGTGATCATTGAGTTTGGCCTCCTAGATCACCCGATATGACTCCCGTTGATTTTTATCTATGGAGTAAAATAAAAGAAAAAATGTACCAGACCCTTGTAGATAGTAGAGAATCTGGAACAAAGAGTCAGAAATGCCTTTGAGCAGTTGGATCCAGAAGAAATTCGAAAATCAAGTCAATATTTAATAAGAAAATAGTAATAGTAAATAGTAAATTATGCATAAGTATCTTGAAAATCATTAAAGATAAACATAACACTGCTTATGCAAAATCCAAAGAAGGTTACATTTTACATCAGATGGTGACGAAAAAAATCAACTTTATATAAAGTATACGATTTATCCTTTATCAGAAAAATATTACTTCATCTTTGTGATCAAACAGTGAAAAGTACAATTCTCTATCTTTTTTTAGTTTTTGAACGATTCCAATTTATTGTAATTACTGCAATCGTCAAAACGATACATTTTAGCAGGGTTGGAAAGTTTAAAACAAACTGTTTAAAACATTGTGTTTAAAACATGTTTAAAACACCCAATTAAAAACAAACCCTTTGTTTAAAACAAAGAGTTTGTTTTTAATTGGGTTTTAAACATGTTTTTAAACATGTTTTTTTACTTGATGTTTTAAATTCATTTTTGTGATTTTAAGCGTAGAAGAAACACTTCTGATGTAAGTGTTTTGTATTATTGATACATATAATATGTATTTAATAATAAAAAATTAGTTGTCTTATTAAGGGCCAGTTTGATAATGGGATTTAAAAGAGATTTTAAAAGTCACATTCGTGTGCATTTATTATTTAATTATTATTGTAAATTAGATGTACAGTATATAAATATACTTGGTGGTCTAATAATCAAAATAAATAACTATAAAATTATTAACAATACATAAAATTTGCTTTTAGAAAGTTGCATCTTAACTTTTACTTTCTTTCCACATTTCCTATTAATTTTATCAAATTTATTTCATTTAAATTATTTCATTCTTGAATTGTTCTAGGAAAAAAGAAAATTTATAAATATTTGTTTTCGAAAATGGTATTTTATATGTAAATTTATGATATTTTCTAGTACTTGAATCATTTACTTTTATTTATTTATTATTCATTCCATTATTTTTTGAAACATAATATGTCGTTTGCATTTATTACATATCAACAGATCAACATAAAAAAATTTAGACAGCCTGTAGAAAATTGCCTGCAGCAAATGGCAGTGTGGGTTCGAATATTTGTATTTTGTATTTTTATTGTCGCAATAACACAATCAAATGTTTTACAAAAGTCAGATATAGAAATAAGTACAACTAATTGAGAAAGTAGTAGGGTGACCATAAGAAAAAACATGCGTGTGTTTCAAAAATTCTGAAAATTCGTCAGTAGAATAGAATGCATAATCTTTTAAAAACGCATTAATTTCATTTTAAATGTTATGTAATTGAATATAGAGTTTGGTCCGTTTCTCGATTTGCTTAACCTGAAAAATTGAGGACGTTTTTGAAACGTTATAGGTATAAAGTACATACCTTAGAACGTCTATTTAGTGCATTTAATTTTGTATATTCTAAATTAAAATATCAGTTAGAATATCATTAGAAGTAGAAAAGCTGGTAAACTAGTTACAATTTTCAAGGACGTAAATAAGAAATAAAAAATAAAATTGTAATTAGAAATTGCATATGTAGAAAACATTTTTAGACGAAAATTGAAAGCCCACAACTGTTTTCTACTTTTTTCTATTTTCAACCCTAAAAACTGCAAAATGAATCTCTAGAATTTTTATCGTAAATATTTTTAAACTTTTATCATTTCGCAATACAACTAATAACTACTTTTTCCTTTTTACTATGTAATTTAGGTTGTGAGAGTATTTGAAGCAATTAAAAAAGTGTAATAAATTTAAACAAAATATTTGTTTTATTTAATTTTAAACAATTTTTTTGTGTTTAAAACATTATTAATTTTAAGTCAGTTTTAAACATGTTTTAAACAAAAAGAACTGTTTAAAATCAAATAAAACAAATGTTTTGTTTAAAAAAGAAAAATAAACAGTTTTTTTCCAACCCTGCATTTTAGCCCAGAAGTATGTGGATACAAACAATGTAGAATTGAACGGGTAATCCAAAAATGTAACAATATATGGAGTGTTCCATTTAAAATAAGAACATTAAAATCGATTTCCGGTAGAATCGGAAAAACGCCGTAACTGATTTCATAATATTTAAATAGTGTCTCATATTACCATGTGCAAATTTTCAAGGCGTTGTTTCCAATATATTCTAATAGGCGGTGAATATCCCTGTATACAGAGTGATTCATATCAAGTGTAACAAACTTTGGCATTTTGCTGGAGAGGTCATTTTAAGTAAATAATGTTATATGAACGTAGGTCATATTTCACTTCGTTGCAGAATTAAAACATCAAAATTTTATTGGCGTAGTACTTGGTGCGATTAATTCTTGCCCGACTTTCAACTGCAATTTTCTCGAAATGTGTAAAACTTTTGTTAAGGACATATGAGTTTAATCGCTGCCATTTATGGTGATGTATTACAGGTTTAAATATTTGCATACAGTAAAAGAACACCCTAACACAGTAAAAGAACACCCGGTACAATGCATGGTTCCGCCGGCGGACATTTAGCCACGTCGTTACTACAAACAACCGTACAGATACGCTGTGAAGATGATTAGTGGCGCAAAAGAAATGGTGTTATCAAGTAGAACGTAAAAACGAGAATAAAAAAATTCATGATGCGTTTGTTCAATGACATAGTGAAATTGAAAAACGTTGTACCTATACAGGTAAAAGATTTTGTGATACAAATTTCATCGGACAAGAACCAACTTTAAATATACAGGGTCAGTTAAAAGTCTGGAAACGGTCATTTATTGCCGTTATTATTCATTTTAGGAAATTATGTTCTTTATGAAAGTTTTTTAGGAAATTCTTATCTACAATTGAGAATACTTGAATTTTTTTTTCTTCAATTATTTTTGAGTTATGCCTATCTGCGTAATTCTTTTAAATGGAAACTTGTTAATTTTACTCTACCATTCGGTAGAGTATTTTTTTCTCTTTACAATAGTATTCTTGTTTTTTTAGAATTGAGGGTTTTCTGAAAAAAAAAATGTCTTTTTTGTGAAATTGAAAACTCTGGTTCAAATATTTATTTTAGTTAGGTAAATCTAGACAAAATTGAAGTTATCAGTCACAATCTCATCATTAAAAACAAAAGCAACAAAAAAACTAATAAATAACTAAGTAAATTAAATTAAATGTTCAAATTGTCAGGATGCGTATTATGAAATAAATTACAAACGTCTTGTAAACTTCTACGTCTATCTCCTTAACCCAGCATAATAATTATTTCAATTTCTTTGACGTTCATTTAAACTCGCCATTGCTAATATTAACAGCAGTCAATTGCACAAATGAATTTGACGTAAACAATAACCACTGATAAAGTTACTCGCTCGAGTTTGTTTATCGCTTACTTAGATGTACAGCGCAATGTAATGAAAGACTAATGGGGGTAACCGGCCAGCCGACTTCACCCGACGGAGAGAGCTCCGCCCGTCTGAAATTCTTAGTAATAGGGTCCAATTTCACTGACAATTGATTATAACGCACGCACGCATCATTCGTTGATTTTAAATAAGGTTTGTCCATTCCATGAACAGAACTGCAATAGATAATTATAAAAGTTAATTGGCCGACATCGTAATTCGTGTCGTAAATATTCTAAATGTTATTAGTGAAAATATTTATATTTATATATTTATATATATATATTTACGAAGACCAGGCAATAGTTGCCACTGTCGAAGCTAATCCGTTTACAACTGCAGGAAGGATCAGGGAACAACTAAATTTGCAATGCTGTTTTACGACAGTAAGGAAAAGGTTAAGGAGTGCAGTTAAATGGTTATTTATTGACAGGCAACGATTTTTTATCTCATCGTTATTGTTTTCTGTTTTAATTAGTAATTACAACATTTGTTTATTAAAAGTCTTTTCTTTCTGTGTCAGTTAGATTTAATAATATTGTTCCGCAATAACTATTATATTTTATTATAGCTTTATTTCGTTTTATGAAAGAGCATCAAATAATTATTATTTCCTAAGGATTAATTACGAATGATATAAATATTTTCATTAATAATATTTAGAATATTTACGACACGAATTACGATGTCGGCTAATTAAATTTTATAATTATCTATCGCAGTTCTGTTCATGGAATGGACAAAACTTATTTAAAATCAACGAATAATGCGTGCGTGCGTTGTAATCAATTGTCAGTGAAATTGGTACCCTATTACTAAGAATCTCAGACGGGCGGAGCTACAGCTCCGTCGGGCGAAGTCGGCTGGCCGGTTACCCCCATTACTCTTTCATTACATTGCGCTCCCACTGTACATGACCTGGCGCTAATAAGCATGCACGACGGGAAATGAATACTTGAAATGTTGTTTTTTTTTTAGAAACTCCTCAATTCTAAAAAAAAACAAGAATGCTATTGTGAAGAGAAAAAAATACTCTACCGAACCGTAGAGTAAAATTGACAAGTGTCCATTTAAAAAAATTACGCATAGGCATAACTTAAAAACAATTGAAGAAAAAAAAATTCAAGTATTCTCAATTGTAGATAAAAATTTCCTAAAAAACTTTCATAAAGAACATAATTTCCTAAAATGAATAATAACGGCAATAAATGACCGTTTCCAGACTTTTAACTAACCCCTATATGTATGTACTCATGAAATTAATTAATAAATATTGCTTGCATAACATTTATGGTGATAAAATGAAAAACCAAAGTTTTTTATTGACCTTGTATAAGTGAACTATTGAGCCACTTCACGTAGTAACTGTTCGGATAAATAATGAGCACCTCGTTTGAAATGATTGATATTGGCAGGAGCAAGACTGCCCCTATAGATATCGCCAAAGAGAATGTGCATAGCCAAGTGCTGATGCGATACACAATAACCTCATCTTCATCTGTGCTAAAATAATCTTCGCGTCCTCTTCGCTTGTATCTTCTTAATAAGGTGAAACTGGCCAGATAAAGCAGGAGGAAGAGAAGTAAAAAAATCTGGAAAAAAGAGAGAAATAATTACTTTTTTGTGATTTAAGAGGCAGAATTTGAATTGGCAATTCTACTAAATGCCATGACTTCTAGCAGAAATATTTGAAAATGTAATAGTAACATAGTAACCGGAATGATAGCTCTATTCCAACTAGTGGTGGGCCTATCCATAGTGCTTAGTATCGATAGTGCTATCTATAGTATTTACTATCGATAGGAGATTATCGATAGTACTATCGATATTCCTATCGAGAGTCCTATCGATAGCAAAAACTATCGATAGTACTATCCATAGGAGACTAGCAAAATAGCAAAAACTATCGAGTAATTTCTAGTAATGGTTTTGTTATGGCGGGCCCGCAATGTTTTAGTATTTTTATAAAGAATAACATCTTCTAACAAAGTTCGTATTTAGCGAGATATTACCCGAGATCGTCGGGAGCATATGCCGATCGATTAGAAATATCAACTCTCATGTATCGTGTGATTAAGAGAATATATTAATTTCAATTAAAAAAAACATTTGATTGTCTAAATATAGATAAATCGACACTATCCTTTTCTAAATGTAAATGTAAGTTATCTATATTAGTTTTAATTAAGTCTTTCAGTTTTTAATGAAATACTTACACATGATCACATATTTTATTGTAATAATTTTTTCGATAGTCGATTGTCGATAGGGTTACCGATAGTGCTATCGATAGTAAATACTATCGATAGGCCCACCACTAATTCCAACGTCACTTTCTGACCGTTTAGAAACCGTCGTAGGGGCCAGTTGTACAAGGGAGGTTTAAACTGACGTTCAACTGAACCAGGTTCAAAGTGAACAAAATCGCATCAAATTTTATTTATGAATGCATTAATTGCCATATGTCCTTAAGATCCTATCAAGCGAATCAATAGAGTAATAAAAGCGCGTGCTATTTGGATGCAGGGTTCTAATTGGTTGTCTCCAGTGTACCTCGGTCAGGCATTGGGGCATTGGGAAGAAAGTGAACTGTTCACGTGATTAGTCTATTGGTTAGCTGAGTTTAGTATAGGTATTATTATTATTATTATTTCTTTAATGGGCAAGGTATCGGGTTATAGGCTTCAACTACTAAGGTTATATGGCCACAAAGGTGAAGTAAAAGATAAATCGTATACTTTACCTATGTAAAGCTGTAAGCGCTATAGCTTACAGAGAATCCACAGAAGTTGAAAGTTTCCAGCAATTAATAACTTGATTTTTTTAAATGCAACCACTGACTTTTTTTTTCTTCAGCATCTGACGCCAAATAGAATTTTCCTTCGATTTTGTCTAAACAAACATTAGAGATAAACAAAACAATGTTTTGTTTATCTCTAATGGTTTTCAAGATATTTATGCAAAATTTATTTCTTATTAAATCCTGATATAAAGACTTGCTTTTCGAATTTCTTGTGCATCCAACAACTCAGATGCATATCTGACTCTTCGTTACAGATCCTCCCTACTATTTATTTACACGGTATACTTTATCTTTTATTTTACTCCATAGATAAAAATTAACTGGAGTCAGATAGGATGATCTAGCAGGCCAAACCCAATGATCCGCACCCCTATTTAACGATCTCCAAATATTTCATCAAGCATTATAAAAGTGCTTATTAATAAATAATTCTACTTGGCGTCAGATGGTGTAGAAAAGAGTCCGTGGTTGCATTAAAAAAATCAAGTTATTCATTGCTGAAAACTATTAACTTCTGTACGCTCTATGTAAAATATGCGATTTATCTTTTATCATAAAAATATTACTTCATCTTTGTGATCAAACAGTGAAAAATACTATTCTCTCTCTTCTTTAGTTTTTGAAATATTCCAGTTTATTGAAATCACTGCAATCGTCATCATTTTTACAAAAAAATTAATAACATTTTAGCCCTGATGTATGTTAATAACATGTTATCATAAAGTCCCGTGGCCCCAGTAGGCTTTGGAAGTGTGAACGCATGTCTTTTCTTAAAGTAATTAATTAATCAGAATGACATTTCTATTTAATCAATCGACACATATCAAAACGCTACAGGCTAAAGAAACGTATACAGCTGTCCCAGCGAGACCTTTCATTAGAAATTTATGGGGTTTTGGCCAAAATAGAAACTTGAACATTTAGAATTAGATACAAGTGATTGCGTTCTTTTCAGCTAAAATATTTTCAGATGACTAGCACTTCCGGTTATACCGGAAGTTGCCATCTACTTTGTTATTTTAAATGGAACACCCTATTTATTTTTGCACTTTTAGATGGGAATCATAATTTTGAATCTTTTTTATTCAAACCATACCATGTCTATCTATTACAGTTTTTGAGATAAAAATTATTTTCCGAAATCATGGCAGGTGGTTGACGTTTTCAAAATGGGCTGTAACTCTTATTTGAAACGAGATAGAAAATTGAAATCTAATTAAGTTTGTAGTTTAAAGATCCCTTTATCGTAGGTATTCTTTAAAATAAACATCTTTGCCTGAGAATAATTCTTAAATTTATACTTTTCATCAAGAGTTAAAAATGTAAATGATCGATTTTTTCAAATGGAATGCCAGATTTTTCGTTGCGTAATCAAATTGGTGATAAAATTTGGCACAAAGAGGTTTTACATGTTCCTATACCTAAATCAAACGGTTTTAGAGTTATTTTCAAAAAACGGAAAATTTTACCATTATAAAAAATAATTTTTCAAATGTCAAGTTATTGAAACTCATTAACTAATAGAGGGCCTTTACGAAGTTTCATTTCAAGTTGCAAAATGAATAAAAGCAACGAAAATTTTTTATAATGGTAAAATTTTCCGTTTTTTGGAAATAACTCTAAAACGGTTGACGTATTTTTAATAATAATAATAACAGAGTTATCATCAAAACTGTATACTAAAAGGGCAAGAGAAGGTGGATAAAATTAAAACTCGAATCTCGTAGCAAAATGCCTAAATTCGATAGCAAGAAAGATTTCAATATTGAATGATTTTCATGAATTTTTCTGTTGTATTCTTTTTTTAATTATTAATAAATGATTATTTTATTCTAAAAACCCTATTTTTCTTGAGACATGTGAGCGATGATGTGCTATTTACTTTAAATTCTAGTACTACACTGTTTTCATGTAAAGGCAACATAAGTTTGCTATTAGAAATCAAAAGCGCAATATTCGTTTTGTTCCATACAAAAATGACCCACCCTACTGTATACCTTTATTTCTAACATTTGACCATTTAAAAAAATGAGTTACAGTTGTTTGAATATTCTCAAGTTTATTAAATTGCTTGAAAAAAAAACTTATGTTACATGGAAGTTTTCTTGACAGTGTAAGTGAAAAAGCATTTCAAGATGAAACTTTTGCAAAAACTACTTTGAAGTACTGCAATAGGCATAATTTTTTTAAAGTTGAATAACGCGAAAACCGTTTATTTAGGACCTATGTGTTGTACATAAAGTTAAAATTAATTCGGTTTGGAATCCGAAAATGGAAAGTTGTTTTTTCTGGACAATGTATAATGATAAATAATCTCTCTGTACTTTTACTCAGATGCAGTCTTGGTGAGCGTGTTTGTAAAGATAACTTCGGGTTCTCTATTACCGAATTTATTGCCAATAATGTAGCCGCATTTCTTCGTTATAATTTTTGTTTGTCCTCTTCACATCCAATACCGGTTAGACCAATTTTTTTAAAGTAATCGGACTTCTTCACAAGGTATTATTGTGTTAGGTAACTTTTCCTGAAAAAGGTCAATCGCATATCAATGGGACACATTTTCATTTTATCAAATAAATGCGTTCTCCCTCAGACAGCAGTCTTGCTAATAATCATATGAAATGTTTACTTTGCTAGAAATGTTAGAACCATATGCACCCAACACGTTAATCGAGCTTGAATTTGAGTGAAGTTTATATTGTGACATTTGAATTTTCATAATATTGTGTAAGTCACATTCTAAATGACGCTTCAAATTAAGCTGAGTTAATTCGTTCGGGGCATACCACCATTGTGTCAGTGACTCTAAGCATACAAACTTTGTTATAAAATTGACGGTTTCTCAAAAAACATTTCTTTTAATTTTTTTAGACAAGTTGTAGTTCAAAATTAGAGTTTAAGTATTGCTTTTGAAGTTTCTTGAGAAGCAGAATTTTTTGTAAAGTAAAAAAGTTCTTTCGAAATTTATTACAATAATTATACCATTGCATTTAAAAAACAAAAGTTGACAGCTGTCATGCATCTGTCTTTTAAGTGTATTAAAGACGCAAGGTATGGTATATTGTAGAGTTTTTTCTGCCATTTCATTTGATTTTTTGACCGTTCAAATACGGCAATAAACACCGACACTATTCGCATAGTCATTTTTTTGGACTCAGCCTGTATAAGGAAAAAAATTATTTATATTTTTTATATTATTTATTTATAATAGTTTATATTTATTTATAATAATTTATATTTAATGTCATTTTTTAGAAAAATCTGAAACAAAAACTGAAAAGTCCGAATAAAATTATACAAGGAATACAAGGAATGAACTAAGTTCCATCTTCGCCAGATTAACCGTTTTCGACATATTCAGGTCGAACGATTACATTGTTTGAGAAATTCCAAATCTTTAAAAACAAAATCAAATATGCCTTGACCAGGGTTGGGTCAATAGAATACGTCTTGTAATATACAGTGGAACCTCCATAACTCGAATCTCAAGGGACCGGAAAATTACTTCGAGTTATAGAAATTTCGAGTTAAAGAAAGAGATTTTAATTATACACAATGTGCAGGGACATCAGTAAGTTTCGACTTACAGAGAGTTTCGAGTTGTGGAGGTTCGAGTTATGGAGGTGCGACTGTACATGGTTTTCTACATGTATAATACTGAGTAAATTACATGAAGACTTTTCTTTTAAATGTATGTATATGCAGAGACATGTATGTATTATTACTTTCTTCTTCTCCTTTCTAGTTGATGTAGGTTGTAGATCGTAAGAAGTGCATTTCAGTCATTAGCTTTAAGAAATCGTTGCATAATATTAATTGTAAGTATACTTGGGGGACAGTGGTAGACCAGTTGAAAACATGTTTTTAACTGAACTATCTCCCAGAGATTTTGTTTTTCTTGTTTTTTTACTGAGTTATTGTTTATTAATTTTGTATGAGAAAGAGAAAACAAAATAAAATTATTATTATTATTATTATTATTACATATTTTACATGTAAACTGTTAGAAGCTGATCGAAGTGAATCACTACGCCACCTATCGTAGGGCGGAAGAACTAGTTAGTATAAGTTGCATGTAGCAAGTAGGGATGGCAAAAAAAATTATATATCGATATATCGACTCATATGATATATCGTTAACCATATATCGATACATTCGATATATCGTTAGAAATATATCGATATACATATTTAACTGATTGTTAAAAAAAGGTAAATAAAAATAAGTCCCAGCATATTTAATAGATTTCAATTTATTAGTAAGGCAGATTTTATTTTAATATATTCGCACAAAAATGAATAACATAAGAACTAATAATATTTACTAATATTGCTTTTTCGGTGGTGCCATTACGATGTTTTATTAAATAACTTATAAACATAAGCCACAATTTAAAAAAAATCAATAATTTTCAAAATCGCACTTCAGAAATCAAATCGTTACTTCCGCAAGTCGCAAGAACGAATGATTCACAAAGTTCTTTGGTTCTTTGTGTCATCCGTTTATAAAACCAATAATGTAATTTGTTCGGGGATTTACATAGCTAATCTTTACAAATACATTTTATGGGGATGCATGATTGTGGGTTTCTGCAAAAGTTCGACGTTCGCGAAGCTCGCGGAAATCATATGCCGTCTCCGCTTAGTCGACTAACACGCATAAAAAAACTGATTTTATTTTAGACTCCCTGCTAATATATCGATATATCGTTGCCATCCCTAGTAGTAGTTGTTCAGTGCGCGGTGAATGTAATGGCCGAATGTAAAATAGCGTGACAAATACAGGCAATATATCCACAACCATCTGTGTTTTTCTTAACAATATTCATAATATATCTGACAGGTTATGTGCCCAGAGCACGAATCCAGTGCGCGGAAATCAATATTCGATAACAAAAATCGGTAAAAGTGAAAACACGTGTTTCTGATTGTGAAAAAAATGTCGACGACGTACAACGCGCAGAGCATCGAAAAACTCACCGAAGAAAACTACATCATGGAAGCTGCAGATGAAAAGTATGCTCATATGCAATGAACTTTGGCAGTATGCGAATGGGGAAGAGATAAAAACCAAAACACGGCGGAGTGGACGAAAAAGGATCAAAAAGCATTAGCAATGATCATACTCAGCGTTTCGTGCAGTCAATTGAACCACGTGAAAAATGCCGAAACATCAGGTGCAGCTTGGATCGAGTTCGAGAAAATTTACGAATCGAAAGGCCCTGTTCGTAAGGCAACATTATACAAGCAATTATTATATATCGCATGAAAAAGGAATCGAATACGTTGATGACATCATACCTAAATGATTTTACTAACAAATCCGAACGGTTAAAAGAAGCCGGAATCGAAATTCCCGAAGATCTATTATCAATAATGTTGCTTGGATCATTACCGGAGGAATTCGAGAATTTTACAGTAGCGATCGAGTCACACGATAAAATTCCGAGTATCACCGATTTGAAAGTGAAGCTGCTGGAAGAAGAAGCCCGACAAACGGAGAGAGATCGACGATTCGAAAACGAAAGTAAAAGTGAAGTGCTCTATACAAAGACGAAGCAGGTAAACGGTCGGGAAGAGAAAACAAAAGATAAGCCAAAAAATCGAAATTTATCGGAAAGTGTTACGAGTGCGGAAAAATTGGACATAAAGGTGCTGACTGTTATCTGTGAAAAAGACGAGAGACGAAAAGAACAGGGGCCCAATTCTTGAAATCATTCAACATCATGTCGTATGCAACATAACGTCAAAATGACGCAATTCTCGAACGATTTGTATAGTTTTGTATGAGAGTCTACATCATTTTGACGTCATGTCGCATACGACATTTTCGAATAATTTCAAGAATTGGGTCCCAGATGATGCAATGACTGCAGTCGCGAGTAACGTCGAAGTGAAAAATTCAAATATTTGGTGCTTAGACAGTGCAGCTACGCGGCACATGTGTAAAAACGAACAAAAATTTGACATTTTAAATAAAAACGTACAAACAAAAGTATTTACCGCGTCGGATACGTGGATAAAATCTCATGGTGTCGGAAAAATTAGTTTAAAGGTGAGACTAAACGAAAAACAATCGAATCGAATTAAACTAACAAACGCAATTTTTGTGCCCGAGTTGAAAAACAATTTAATATCGGTACCGTAAATAACGAACAATGGTTACAAAGTTATTTTCGACAAGAATCGTGCAGTTGTCAAACGAAGCGATGGATCAACGGCGATGGTAGCTGAGAAACGTGATGACCTATACATAGTAAACGAAATCGAAGATCGAGCATTCCAAATAAGCGAAAACCCTGGGAATTTGGAGAGATGGCACAAACGCTATGGACATCTAAATTTCGCAGATTTGCAAAAATTAGAAACAACAGAAATTAAATTCGAAGAATACGAACACAAGGAAAAATTCAACAGCTTCCGTATAAAAGTTCAGAAAATCGACAACAAGAAAAACTTGGACTAGTTCATTCGGACATTTGCGGACCAATGGAAGTTAAATCGCTCGGGGGTGCAAAATACTTCGTGACGTTTATAGACGATTCATCGCGATACATACAAACAGTTATGCTCAAACAACGATCAGACGTTTTGACAGCTTTCAAGAATTACAAAAAGCGCGTAGAAAGAGACCGGATGTATCCTAAAGCGACTGAGAACTGATAACGGAAAAGAATATACTTCAAAGGAATTTACGAAATTCCTAGAAAATGAAGGTGTCACGAGGCAACTTACTGTAGAATACACTCCTCAACAAAACGGTGTGGCGGAACGCGCAACTCGTACGTTAGTAGAAATGGCACGTTGCTTAATGCTCCAGGCGAAACTACCAAAATCGCTGTGGGCAGTAGGGATCAACACAGCCACATTTTTGCGGAACAGATGCCCGTCCAAAGCCATCCAAGATAAAACGCCTTACGAGGCATGACTTGGGAAAAACCGTACGTTGGATTTCTATGAATAATAGGAAGTAAAGTAATTGCGATGGACAAGAGCAACCGTCCAAAAAAATGCGACGCAAAAGGGTCAGAATTTATTCTTGTGGGGTATTCTCAGGAATCCAAAGCTTATCGGCTGTGGAAACCTGGTACCGGGAAAGTCATTAAAGCAAGAGATGTGAGGTTCCTTGAAAGTAGCGACTATAACGAAGAAACAACAAACGAAATTTACTTGAACCATTGATTATAAGAGTATATTAAGATACCCAGCCTTACGCCTTTAAGCGTGACCGCCGATGCAAGAGAGATATAGATGGCACTACCGGTATTTTACAATTGAGGGATAGATGGCGTGAAACTTTAGCTACAATGTGGCGATCTGTAATCTCTCTTGAAAAATGAGACTTGTACAAGAGGTGAGCGGCCAAAAGCTCCAGACGATTGTGGATTGTGGGACCTGTGCAGACAATTTTTTAAAAATTTATTAGTTTATTACATTCAATTGGATTAGCAAACTTAAAACGGCGCGTTTAAAATACCAAATAAAAACTATACTTTACACAATAGTTACATATCTGATACCTATACATAAATGTGTTTCGTATTATGTCATGTAGTCCAAAAGTGATTGCATTAGGTAATTCATGAAGTATTTTATGAAAATGACTAGAAAAAGTTTCCGAATTTTTAAATGTTTGTTTTATTCTTAGAATTTCGAAAAAATAATTTAACAGAAAAATTTCACTGCATAAATAGTGTAATTAAAAAAAATTATAACTCTTAGCCTGTAAAAGAAAAACTGCCCAATTAACTGAAATTAATAAAATAAAATAATAAAATCGAACCAAATATGACTAAATACATATTTAAAAAATAAAATGAGACAATAGCTTGCAAAAATCAGCCAGAAAACATTAGCAGATATTCAACAGTCTCCAACACGCTGATTAAAAAGGAATATTTCGTTTAGATTTAATAGATATATACCGGGTGTCCCACGCCATATGCCCACCCTTGTAGAATTTTTATTTTTTAATCTATTGCAATGAAATTTGGAAAATAAAAATTAAGTAAAGAAATACATTTTCCGACACACTATTGAGCACCGTAGGACTTCCGGTTCCGTCGTAAGTGACGTCAACTTTCTTATTTTAAATGGAACACCCTATATATTTTTATAAATTGGAAATCTGCAGATCATTGCGAATCCGAATAGGTGTCATTTGGTAATTTTGGTTTCCATGACAACGAGAAATAAACTTTTTTATCTTTCAATCTAAAAAGCTACGAATCGTGTATTTTCCTTCTAATACGATCGAACAATTCGAGAAAATCACTATTTTGATTGTATTTTGATGTTTAACATTTTGATACACCGTGTATTTAACCAAAATAAATAATCTCTTTTATTTGAAGCAAAATATATTACAAACCAAAACGATAGCGTGATTATGGCTTTAGTTTGTTCTGGCAGGACATATCAGAATTTGTTTTGAGTGTGCGCAGTTTTGCGCATTCCAAGTAAGCTTTTACTGCGCATGCGCAAAACAGTTCTAGTAGTTGTGCTTTCTTGTTAGAACGACAAATCTGGGTATATTAAATAATTCTGTATTGTTTAATGTGAGTTTTGTGTGTGTTGGTGTTGTGCTAGTTAAATTATGGCCGATAAGATTGTTCCAAGTGAACAGTGCGTTTATTTTAACTGTACGAACAAAAGAAAACACAAAAATAATGACATAAGTTTTTTCAATTTTCCACTTACTGACCAAGTCGCTGTAAAACAATGGCAACTAAATTGTGGCAATATTAAAGTTGCTGCCATTGACAACTTTAATGATTTAAAAAATATTGTTCTCTGTGAAGAACACTTTAAGTCCACTGATTACTATATTAGTGGGAAACGTAAATGTCTAAGACCAAAAGCATTTCCACTAAAATTTAATAAAAATGGTGAACAAGGCAACACGAATACTTACTTAAATAGCGAGTCATTTAGAAAAGAGGGTACTTTAACTCTCATAACTTCGGAAGATGACGAAATATCAAAAATTATAAACAGGGAATACACAGGCAGTCCGTTATCTATTTGTTCCGACCGGTTATTAAACATGCCTACACCAAATGAAGTTGTAACTCATAAATGTCTTACATAGAAAGTAAATGTATTAAAAAAAATTGAGAGCAAGTAGAAGCAAGAACTGTAGACTTAGGAAAAAAATTATGTTATCTTCTAGGGAAAATTTACAGAAAAGTAAAAGTATTAGGCAAAAGCAGTGCTCTTAAAACAATTACTTCCATGCAATTATTCCACAAAAAAGGTTCCCGTTGGTCTACCGAAGAAAAGCAACTATCTATGTTAATTTACTACAAATCTCCTTCCTGTTATAAGTTTCTACGGAACAAGTTAAAATTTGAGCTTCCTTCTGTCAGTACTATGCAAAACTGGTTAAAAATTTTTAATTTACCAACTGGTACTGAAACAGTTTTATCTAAAAAATTAGAGGAGAAAGTGAAAGTAATGTCAGAGCGTGAGAAAGTTTGTGCTGTTTTGATAGACGAATTAATTCTGAAAAAGGAATTAAAACATAATAAACAGTTAGACATTATTGAAGGATTTCATGATCTCGGTTCTGTTGCAAGGGATGGTCGACCTGCAAATTCAGGTTTGGTATTCTATTTACGAGGAATTTTACATAACTGGAAAATTCCCTTTTGTTATTTTCTATCTAGTGGGCTAGTAAACAGTGAAGCTTTAAAAATTTTAGTTTCTGAAGTTTTCAGAAAACAGAAAAATGACTCTGATACCAAAAGTTTTGGTGTGTGATCAAGGTTCAAATAATAGAAGTACTCTCTCCTTGTTTGGCGCAACCAAAAATAATCCAACATTTACCATAAACAATGAAACAATTTATTCAATTTTAGATGTCCCTCATTTAATAAAATCTCTCAGAAATAATTTCATGAACAAAAAATTAAGATTTATTGTAAATAATGAAGAAGTTTCCTGGTCAGATGTAGTGGATGCATACAATATTGACAAAAAAAGTGTAACAACACGAGCACTTTTAAAGTTAAAGAGGCAGCACATTGAACCAAACGCTTTCGAAAAAATTAGAGTAAAATACGCCACACAAATATTTAGCCATTCTGTTTCTGCTGCAATTACATGTGCTTTTAGGACTGGCGAACTTCAACGTGAAACAGCGCTAAATACTGCTGAATTTGTTGAAAATATTAACAATATTTTTGATTCGTTAAACAGCAGAATCCTAAAAGATCCAAACCCACATAGGCGCCCGTTATCTGTAAATAATAATTTTATAGTAAACTTTCTAACCGAATCATTACCATATTTACAAACCATCGAAGTGTACGAAAATAACAAGAAACGAAACAATATTTATTGTTTAGCAGGATTGGAATGGTCTATTAAATCCATATTGCAGCTCTTTGATGATTTAAAAAGTGCAGGTGTAAAATATTTACTGACGGGTTTTCTGAACCAAGATCCTCTTGAGAACGCATTTGCCGTAGTAAGGCAAAGAGGTGGTTATAATGCTAGACCATCTGTTCAAGAATTTAGATTGGCATTACAAAATAATATGCAAATAAAATTACAAATGGTACCACAAACCGGAAACTGTGTTATTAACGAAACTGACGTACTTAACTTGGATTATGAAATCGATGAAAGTTCAACTGATGATGTATCAAACACAGAAATTGAAATTGTACCAGAAATAGAAGAAAAAGATTTTTCCCTAGAAAGCTGTAGTAATGTTTATGTAGCAGGATATTTAGCACATCGCTCGTTTTTTAAAACAAAGTGTGAAAACTGTAAATTGTTTTTGTTTAAAGATTGTTCTGATACCGACGTATTACTTAATCCGAACGAATTGTTAATTTTCTATAAAGATTTTGCTCCGAGTGAAACAATTACTTATTTGAAGAGGCCTTCGAAAGAATTTACTGAAATTGTAAAATTTCTTCTACATTATTTCTCATTTTCTTATGAGAAATATAAATATCAATATGGAATTAGTAAAAACATTTTTCAAGGAAGCTTAAATTATCTCCACGCCAATACATCGTGGTTTGAAAATGAAAAATGTTATCAACATAAAATTGATATAATTAAAATCTTTATTAAAATGAAATTATTAAGAACACTGCAGTGGGATACTGAAAAAATATTATCACTGAAAGGAAAATCATATAAACCTCATCGTAAAATACAAATCTTGAGTAATTCGTAAATTATATAATGTAATTAAAAAATTAAATATAATTTAATCAGGCCATTTTTAGATTTTGTACTAATTCAACTAATTAAATCCGAAATGTTCAACTACCATCAGAATAAAGAATGATTCAAACATAGCTTAAAATAATTTAGACTACTCTACTGTATAAGTGTAACTACTTTTCATTTTCTTTTCTGAGTCAGACTATAGAAAGGAATACCATATTTAAGTAATTGCAAAGAAAATATTGTTCTTTTTGTTTATCTTTATTGTTATTAAACGTTTGAAATTACTTTTCTTTTCAATTATTTAAGCTAAAACGACAAATCGTTAAATCAAATAAGTTCAATTTTAGATAAATTGCATAAAAAAGATTTTTTATTATACCTGCATCAAAATCTCCGTTTTCTACTTTGCGTTCACAACGAACTCATTGTGACACCAAAAATAGTTTCACAACGGAGCTCATTATGCTTTCTTATGCACTTGTAAATAATAGTGTTTTCGATTCACCTGCACCGGTTGCACTCGGTGTATTTGTATCTTCTGTTAATCTCGTGCAATAACATGAGATGAATATACTCTGAGTGCGCACTAGTGCAATCAATCGAAAACGCTATAACTTATTATAAGATACTAATTATTATGCACTGTCATATTATAAGTTGACAATTATACACGAATTTCTTTGACACGCCTTCTTATAGCCTTCGGACTGTGAATGAATGAAAAATTGATTACAATTGGTGGCCGAGGCATCCAGAGTGCATATTCAATTTTTCCATCGACGGAAATTTGTTCTTTTATTGTTTTACCTGTCTTGGCTATCAAATATTGTTAAATGAACACAGATTTATATTTCAGTATCTTTATTTCTAATTAATATTACCATTAAATATGCATTCAGGAACATGTTTACACAGCCATCCCTCTAGCGCCCAATTCAAATTAAGCGCCAACATACTCTCATCATACGAAGTCATGTATCTACAGATTTTAGCCGCTCGTTATATTTGTGGTCTCATTTACATAATAATCTTCCTTACAAAGTAGGTATGGTTCTTATCTAGCATGTCGATGTTTTATATCGTTAGAGGGAGCCATCAGCTTACCGGCAAAGTGAGGGCAAGACGCGAAGGGGTGCGGAATAGGTAGAGTCACGCATTTTTATATTGGGTTAGGTATCTTAATACTCTTATAATCATTGCTTGAACGAAGATACCGTACGAAATGGATCCATCATCGAAAGTGATGAAGAAAATGTGGGGAAAAGTGAAGAAAATACCGAAAAAGAAATGGAGAGAAACGAAAATAACGACTCTATGGGTAATAATACAGAAGAGATCAAAAACACCAACCAACGTGGTCCTGCTAGACCAAAGTTGATTCGAACGGGAAATGTCGGACGACCAAGAAAAATATTTACAAGCAGAAATAATACGCTTTAGAACAAGAAGAAGCAGATTTGTGACTAGATGCAATGGAATCGGAATTAGCAACCCTAGAAAGAAACGGAACATGGCCCTTAGTTCCTCGACTGGAAAATAAAAATGTTTTAACGAACAAGTGCGTTTTCAAGAAAAAACAAAACGAAAACGGAGATATTGAAAAATACAAAGCGCGATTAGTAGCTCGAGGACATGTATAAAAAGCAAGAATTGGCTATGAAGAAATAATTGCTACAGTTGCACGATATGAAGTCAATCGACAACTCCTCGCAGCAACGGTTGAAGACCTGCACGTATATCAAATGGATGTGGTAGCAGCCTACGTACAAGGAAATCTGTCCGATCAGGTTTACATGGAACAGCCAGAACTATTCACATCGGATAATCATGAAAGCATGTGCAAACTGCATAAACCACTATATGGGCTCAAGCAGTCGGGACGTGAATGGTATAAGCGATTGGACGAATTTGTAACTCGTCAAGGTGGAAAACGAAACGAAGCCTATCCGTGCATATACGTGTATGGTGAAAGCGAAAAACGGGTATTAATGGTAATATACGTAGATGATATAATCTTAGCATCAAAAAGCTTGCAACAACTAAATGTTGTAAAGGGAAAACTCAAGTCAGAATTCGAAGTCTCGCATTTAATACATATAATAATATACGTAATATACGTAGATGATATAATCTTAGCATCTGTTGCAAGTTGAATATTTTCAGAAATTTGAATTGATTTAAAAATTAGGATATTTCATCGTGGATGTTTTGGAAATTAAAAATTAGCGTTACGGAAACAATTGCAAAATGAAACTGTTACACTTTCCTTGATATAATAAAACAAACAATAAGTATTGCAATTGAAATGGGTCATTCTGCAATTAAGTAACCGTAACACAATGAAAACTTGTTTATTTGGCTTGCAATAACTAAGTCATTGGGAGTAGGGAGCTAGGTTTTAAAAAAGATGTTACATGAAGAACGAGTAGCTTTTTGATCAGAGTCTTTTATAGAGTCTTGTTTTAATGAGTTTTTAGTCAGTTTTGTTAGTTAGTGAAAGTGTTGAAACCCGTCATTATGTGTAGTTATATGTAGTTTGTAAGGTATTTATTAAATTTAGTTTTAAATAATAACACATCTTCTGATTCTCGCCACCTGCGCCCAAGATCCCACGGTTTAATTAATAGCTCCGTTTTCTGCAAGGTTTGCTCGGCCAACACTCGTATTAAAAACGCGTAAATTAAGCGGAATTATTAAAGCACCGTACTTAAGCAAATATTTTATTTGTTTACTAATCGGTGAACTAGACTTTCAGGATCGTTCTTTCCTTCCGTATTTAACGAAGGAAAAGAAGGACATCTGAGGGACTCGGATATAACACATCAAAAAGCTTGCAACAACTAAATGTTGTAAAGGGAAAACTCAAGTCAGAATTCGAAGTCTCGCATTTAGGAAAAATTACTGACATCTTAGGAATTCACGAACAAGATGGAGAAACGGAAAACATAAAATTATCTCAAGAACGGTACGTGAACAATTTATTGGAAAAATTTAACATGAGATCAGCCAAAACTGTGTCTACACCCTTCGAAGCAAACGCAAAAATCACGAAGGCTTTGGGACCGAAGAACGATGATGAGAAGGAGAGAATGAGTAACAAACCATACCGCGAGTTCGTTGGAAGTCTAATTTATTTGGCGAATGCCACCAGACCGGACATTGTTTTTGCAGCGAACGTGTTAAGTAGATTTTGTTCCAATCCCGGAGAAGAACATTGGAATTTAGCGAAACGAGTGGTAAAGTACCTTAAAGAGACAGCAAGTTTTAGCATTAAATATGCCAAAAATAAAGAAAAACTGACCGCATACACAGATTCAGATTGGGAAGGTGACATTGATGACCGACGATCTTGTTCCGGAAACATTCTTATTTTGGCCGGAGGCGCAGTAAGCTGGAAATCAAGAAAACAACCGACAGTGTCTTTATCGACGATGGAGGTAGAATACATCGCACTCTCGGAAGTTTCAAAAGAAGTGATCTATTTGAAAGGACTATTAAACCACATGCAGTTTTACAGTCTCGTGGAAAATCCAGTGTGTGTATTTTCTGACAATCAGAGTGCAAGAAAGGAAATTAAAGTTAGCTATTTGAGAACAGAATCGATGCTCGATGATGTTTGTACTAAAGCGTTACCGAAAACCAAACATGAGAGAGCAGTCGAAATGTTAAATTTAAGGTAGAAATAAGTAAGGGATTCACATCGATAGAGGGAGTGTTAGAAGCTGATCGAAAGATCGAAGTACCGTCACTTAAATAATTACAGTAGCGCAAACAGCCGCCATTTTAGTGCAAAATATTGGCGGGAAATTTAAATGCTAATGCCCCGTTTCTATAACATTTATCATTATACCGTGATTTTACTTACATGAAACATTGCTGTTCGTATTACTATGGAAACTAATTCCAGTTTTTAAAAATGTCGTTGCATGTGCGTTGCATGATCGTCGTCGTTAGGTTTCTAATGTCATATCAAATAAAATTTGTCCAATTTAATTTGGAACATCTGTCAGGCGAAGAAAGTTAGTGAAAATGTGTCAGGAAGAATTACCCTTGGACAAGTCACTAGTGCTATTAACAATTTTAATAATCGTTTAGGATATTGCATGGAGGTAAATGAAGAAATTTTTGAAAACTTTTTGTGGTGTTTGTTTTGAATTAAAGAATTTCTTTTTTCCGTATGTTTTAAGTTTACTTACTTACTATTTTTACAAGTCAAAACGACACACCCGGGCATTTTAAATCATTTTTAAAGTTTTGTGTGACAGACGTTAAATTTGATTAAACTTGACGGAAAGAAAATCACTAAAAAAGGCGGCCATATTAGTGCAAAAACGTGTTTCTTCGTCTTACATATTAAGCATATGGGTTGCGGTCGTCGACGGCTAATCAAGATAGATTGGTAATGCCATTGCAAAATAGGACGGTTTGTTTGAAAGCAACATCAACAGATCTTGCGGTGGGAAGGAAAGGTGGAGTACTGTTTACTCGTCCCTAGTGCACATAGGCGGTGTTCATTAAATGGAGATAAAAGTCGAATATTACAAAAAATATACTTCTTAATTGAAATAAAAATAGATTATTCATTACGAAATAGAATTATTAATTTAATTAATCAGTTAATTATATTGAATAAATTCATTAAATACAATAAAACTAGTATGTACGCCTATGAGTTCTGTTGCGTTACACGACATCCGCCGAAAATTATCCAGTGAAATTTGAAAGTAACCAATCACTAAGTTAGTCTTAGTAAACACCCCTGTAAACTTGTTAGTTACATTTTAAAGCTCGCTTGTCCAGTCTACCTAGATTAGTCGTCGGAGGTTGCGGTATTGGGTAAATCGAAGTGATCGAAGTGAATCACTACGCCACCTATCGTAGGGCGGAAAAACTAATTAGTATAAGTTGCATGTAGCTAGTAGTTGTTCAGTGCGCGGCGAATGTAATGGCCGAATGTAAAATAGCGTGACAAATACAAGCAATATATCCACAACCTTCCGTGTTTTTCTTAACAATATTCGTAATATATCTGATATAAACAAGGTAGAAAACTAAAAAAAAATTTAAAATAGTATAAGAAAATATATTTTTCAGTACAATACAGCCTGTTTCAGAGTAAGCGCCTTATTTTTTTTAGCCACACTACGGGTACTACTTTCAAAATATTTGCCAGTAATATGTTCCAGGACATTCTCTACACGATGGTGATATCAGATTTTCAATTGGACGAATTATTTCAAAATGGCGACTTTCAACTTTTTTTTAATGGAATGCCATATTTTTTTTTTATTATTAAGATCCTAAAAACATTCTTTTTACGATAGTATTTCGTTTTTCTTAAAAATTCGTTTCTTTTCCTATAAAAAAGCAAACTAACATTTTAATCTAGTAAGCGCATGAATGTTTTACACTCGATGTTATCTTTGTCCAAATATCAAGTAGCGGTTGACATAAACGAAACAATTAAGCTTTATTTTGTAATAAACATCTACTTTTTGAAACTCAAAATTAAAAATTTACATCAAATAAAAAATAGGTATTTACAAAAAATGCTCGAAATGTTTTCCTTCTTTTTCAATACATAAATTGAAACGTCGTCCAATGGAGCCAATAGATCGAAGGATAATTTCCGGAGAAATTTCGTTTATGCAAGTACGAATTCTCTCTTGCATATTTTCAATAGTTGTTGGTTCAACGATGTACACCTGGGATTTTACATGCCCCCAGAGAAAAAAGTCCAGTGGTGTCATATCAGGTGACCTAGGTGGCCAACCAACTGGTCCTCCACGACCAATCCAACGGTTTTCGTATCGATTATTTATTATTATCTTAAAAACTCCCAAACTGGAAGGGCATAATGTGCTGGAGCGCCATCTTGCTACCACCACAAATTATTTCTGATGTTTTGTGGGAGTTCATTTAGATGATTTTGAATTTCATTTTCTAATAAATTGAGGTAATTCTCTCCATTTAGTCTATTAATAAATATTGGCCCAACAAAGTGCTGTCCTATAATTCCACACCACACGTTTAAACTCCATCAATGTTGACAACGTCGCTCACGGGTCCAGTGTGGATTTACATTATTGTAATAATGCATGTTATGTCTTACAACAACAGCATCATTTCGAAAACTTGCTTCGTCCGAAAATAAAACGTTGTTAAAAAGTTTCTATTTTGTCTTACCCCATTGTGCAAAATTAATTCTTAACAGAAAATCATTTTCGGTTAATTCTTGGTGAAGAATCATTTTGAATGGGTGAAATTTTTTTTTTATTATTATTATCCTCCAGACCGAATTATGCGATATTCCAACCAAATTTGCAATCTCCCTAGTACTGACATGGGGATTCTCAATAATGTGTAGCATTACCTGGTTTTCGTTATCGTCATTGCAAGCAGGTGGGTTTCCATATACCGGTTTCTTATAATCCACGGTTCCCGTTTCACGCGTTCTCTCCAATAATTTAGTAAATGTTCGATGTTCAGGGTGTCTTTTGTTTGGATATTTATTTCTGTACAATCTGGCTGCTTCATAAGAATCTTCATCTGCTTTTCCAAATATTAGGAGCATATCAATTAACTCGTCCCTCGTATAACTTAACGGCATTTTAAAAACGTATCAATTAATTTTAAATTAACAATTATAATCTTCAATAATACAATTGTTATTAACAAGCACTGACAACTAAATTGCATTGATTGACGTTTGACTACTAGATTAAAATTTAATTGTTTTTTTTTGTGTCTACCGCTACTTGATATTTGGACAAAGATAACATCGAGTGTAAAACATTCATGCGCTACTAGATTAAAATGTTAGTTTGCTTTTTTATAGGGAAAGAAATGAATTTTTAAGAAAAACAAAATACTATCGTAAAAAGAATGTTTTTAGGATCTCAATAATAAAAAAAAAATTATGGCATTCCATTAAAAAAAAAGTTGAAAGTCGCCATTTTGAAATAATTCGTCCAATTGAAAATCTAAATCTGATATCACCATCGTGTAGAGAATGTCCTGGAACATATTACTGCCAAATATTTTCAAAGTAGTACCCATAGCGTGGCTAAAAAAAATAAGGCGCTTACTCTGAAACAGGCGGTATATTTAATGCTTTAGGTATACAGGCTGTTTCAGTGAAGATGCACCAAACTCGGTATGTCGGTAGATATCGTGAAAAGAAATAAAAGTTTCCTATAATATTTTTTTTTTAATGAATAAGTTTTGAGATAATCGAAGGGAAAGGAGAATCGTATATTTTTAAAACCTACAATAGATGAGAGGGGCCCGAATTCTTAACCTGCCTTAACGTTCGGTTTTTTACTTTATTACCCCATAAATTGTCGCGCCTCAGATGATGAAACACATTTAATTCGTTCACTCCGTTCTGGTTAACGTTGTAGTGACGAGTAATTAGTTGGTGTAGTTTATACTTTTCATTTTTAAGTTTATTATGTGTGTGTGTGTGTGTTGGTGTGTGCGATGGGCGATTACACGCTTCGAGAATACGCAGATTATTCGAACACATGTTGTAAGGTAATTGCCGTTTTCGTAATTTGCCCGCTTCCGAATTTGTTTCTACCTCATATGACCAAGTTCAGTCTGATAGGCAAATAATTTAGCAGACCGGCGCGGCGGAAGCAATAATTCTAGTTACTAATTTTCCCAATTTATTAATTGTACATAATTGTAGTAATTGTTGGATACAAGTATAAATAAAAACCCGTTACAAGCGTTAATTATCATACATTATTAAGACTCGGCAAATTTGATGTAATTACGGTTTGCGTAAATGTTAGTGCGACGAAAACGCACGCTTTTTTTCAAAGTGTTCGCCTTTAACACGTCTTGCGGTCAAGGGCAAACTTAAAAGCCTCTCATAATTTTTTTCGTTTACGATAGATATTTATTGTCTTTTTGCAGCCGCGTGCCATTCATAAAACAATTTAAATCGCTCGTCTTGTTTCACGGCGGCAGAAATTTAAATCGCTACGGTATTTATAAAAACATCGGGTCCAAATTATGCAAATTTCAAGTTGCACCGATTAAAATTTTTTATTAAGATATTTTGTTTGAAATAATATCAGAAACCTGTCCCTCAAGTTTGGTGCATCTTCAATGAAAGACCCTGTATTTAAAAGCAGTTTTAAGATGTGTCAAATGTTTCTGATGTTGGTACCTCTTACCTGAATATCACTGAATGTTAGCAAATTTTAAAAAAATCTGTTCTATATTCAGAGATAAAAGTAGTTCCAACAGAAACCCTATAATTTTAACACTGACAGGTATTATAGAAAAAAAAAAACAGAGTGTATTAAAACTGAAAACAAAACAATTAATATAATATCCTTTATTACATTGCATTTTTCAGAATTTTCTTGTAATGAAAACAAGTTGCAGTTGGTCTACCACCAGTTAGTGCCGATGAAGTTGCGATAAGAAAATTTCAGTAATATAAAAATCCTCACACAACATATACAGGGTGATTGAAATTCGAGAGCCAGCATGGGGATCTCGCTTATTATAAGAGATAGAGAATCGGTTAAATGGAGGCAATGTTGCCAAATTTCTTGCTGATTAATGATCTGTTAAGAAATTTGAAATATCTCGAACGGTTTTTTCACAATCGGAGAAAAACGAAAAACTGCGATTGTGAAGAAACCGTTCGTGATATTTCAAATTTCTTAACAGATTATTAATCAGCAAGAAATTTGACAACTTTGTCTCCAATTAACCGATTCTCTATCTCTAAAGGCCGAATTACACCTGCCGAGTGCTGGGCCGAGAAAGTGCATTCGGCCGAGTGTTCGGGTAATGTGATCAATACAGTCAGTACACGGCCTAGTAGCGGACGAGTGATCAGGGGCCCGATTCTCGAATCGTGCGAATACATTCGTATACGAAAAGGACGTCAAAATGACGTAGACTCTCGTACAAAACTATACAAATTGTTCGAAAATTGCGTCATTTTCGCATACGAATGTATTCGCACGACTCGAGAATCGGGCCCCTGACCGAGACAGTGGATAGATAGAACGTTGTTCTATTTTCTCGGCCGAATAAGTACCCCCTCCACAGCACGTTCGCCTCGGGTGCTCTACTCGCTCTTTACACGGTCAGTGTGATCAGCCGAGAGTCGAGTCAGTTAAGTGGACTGGCTCGTTCAGTGTCTGTTCCACGTGTAATTACCTACTCCAATATTAGTTTCTCGGCCGATAACAAAGCGAATGACTCGGCCCAGCACTCGGCAGATGTAATTCAGCCTTTATAATAAGCGAGATCCCCATGCTGGCTCTCGAATTTCAATCACCCTGTATAAATCCAAAAAACGTGTCAAGAGTTAAATAATTTAAAAGAACCAGACGACACGAAACACAGAATACTGAAGGGAGGGGGTTTAATACGTATTTTACAGTTTTCTACGTGTTCATGTTTTCTACGCGGTTATCTACGCGTAATGTAGAAAACTATTTTCTACGTCAAAAGACCCAACCCAGGCCTTGACCAATTCAATTCACATTAGATGCTATTTTACGAATTAATACACAACTCTTGCAGTTTTTTTCTCAATTTATGAATTAAAAATTTACTGTAACAATGAAATAACATGATACTCATTCTTGGTTAAAATAGAGGAAACAATTAGGCTTTACGCTTTAAAACTGGGTCTTTCGTATTTTTGGTATGCCCGTTATTTCATTGTTAGAATACATTTTTAATTCATAAATTGAGAAAAAGTTATGCAACAGTTGTGCATTGACAAGTAAAATAGCAGCTAATGTTGTTAAGGCACATTTGATATTTTTAAAAAATTCAAATTTCTGAAGCAATATAATCTTTCGACCTGAATATCTCGAAAATAGTTAACCTGGCGAAGATGGAACTTAGTTCATTTCTTGTATAATTTTATTCGAATTGTTTCAGATTCTCGAAAAGGTAACAATAAAAAGTTATTTGCTAAAATGATAACCTACTATCCTGGATCTCTGTCACTGGTAAAGAAAGTTCAATTTTGTCTAAGGCATACTCATCCTCGTATTCATTCTTGTATTTCAGTTGTCTTACATATGAAATTTTAACCCTCTATCTTAATTCATTCATTCCAGAGATACTTAAGAAAATATTCTTTCCAAGCTGTCCCTTTAGGAAGTTATATCTTAGAAACGAAAAACTTTTGAATATAGATAAATTAAGTTAAATCGCAATATTATGATGTCCTTTATATATAGTATAATTATTGCCACCTTTATTGATAACATCGTGTTTACGTAGGTGTTTATCGTGGTCATGGAATAATACACTGTGGTGATAAAGTAACGCACCGAGCGAAAAACACCCTTAGCGTTGACTTTCTCGAAAAATGCTCGGACAGGTCGATTTTATTTTTAAAAAAAGACATCTTTCAAACCCAATTCAAATTTTATGTTAGTTACCACTTTTGCGCTGTGACGTCATCGACACTTTTTAAATGACAACCTATTTTTTTTTTTAATGTCATTTGAAAGCATCCATTTTTCTGAGTAGAAAAATGTTAATGAACCACTAGTTGCATAAGAAAATTTTGAAGAAAAAAATTATTGAAAAATGGAAATGTGATTTTAATCTTAATAAAATTTCAACCTAAAATAATACTTTCTTATAAAAATATAAAAAACAACTTAATAAAATCACAATAAATGCCCTCCACTAACCACTTGACAGTGACCAGCTCGTGTGTAAACGCTGTTAATAACTCTTGCTATGGTTTCACGGTTAATGTTATTCATTTCCGTCCTAATTTTGTTTTGTAAGTCTTCCAAATTTTGAGGTCTGGTCACGTAAACTCGACCTTTTAGATAACCCTATAAAAAGAAAACTTACAAAACAAAATTAGGACGGAAATGAATAACATTAGCTGTGAAACCATCGCAAGACTCTGAAGTTCGTCATCTTCTAATTCATTCACAAAAGGAAGCAATATTGCGATATTCTGCTTAAACCTACTCCTTCTGCTTAAACCTACCCAGTGACTCCACAATAAAAGCCCTTTGTTGTCTTGTAAAGACCATTTTGAAATGATTTTGAAATAAACGTTCAAATGACAATTTTTTTTTTAATTTGCAAACGTATGATGTAGTTATGATGTGAAATTTTTTTTCATAGCCTACCCTAATCTGAAATTCAATCGATCACATGTTAGTAATTAGTTCAATAAATAATGTAAGTAATTAAATGGAAAAGGAAATTAACTTTTCAGAGCAAACAGCAACTTTGTTTAGATGCGGTAGAGTGAAAACCGAATACAGGTATCCCTCCACCCAGCGACCAAGCAAATAATGATATTCTCACGAGTTATTATAAATTTGTTTTTGCAAGTATTTTTTCTGCAATATTATCTATCTAGACGGTGTTGTTGATATGATAACAACTTCTCAGTTTACTTGTCCAAAGCCACGAGTGCGAGGGCCCTTCCGCATTGCAGACCCTTGCTATGCAGTTACTACACCACTGTTATTAACTAACTGTTAATTTTATTCACAAAAGGTTGCCCACCGTTGCTCAGGGGCAGTCCATTAAAAACGCTATAAGATGTGTGGCAAAAGCACCTTGTGTCAAAAAATTTCACTGAGGACTAATTTTCTTGTTCGTGACTTATCAAAGGAATTTGATCCCTGCTGTTTGCTTGTTTCTTCCACTAAGTATTTGAAAGAAATGTCAAAAAAATAATAGGTACATGTAGAGCGTTATAATAAAAAATGGTTTTACTTACAATTTGTTCTCGCACAGTGTTGTGAAAAATTTGTTCCCTTATAACCGTGTCATCATCAACGTCTTCCATTCTAGTTCACCTATTAATTGTTAGCACATAACCTTTCAACAAAAACTTCGCAACAAGCATGATTGTAAATTATTTCATGGCACGATTCATCAAATTATGTATTTTATTATTGATTTTATACTTATTCATATGTTCACAGATTTAAATATCACTATTTCACGTCTCCTTCCAACCAATAATATGACATTACGAATTACAAATTACAATTTGACATCGAATCGTTCGAATCTCGAATCAAAAAATCACTCAGTAACGTCACTAACGTCAGTGCCAAAAAAAGCGGCCATATTGTTTGATGCCCTTATGGAAATGTAATGTAATTTATCTACGACCACTACTGTTTTGCTACTGTAAATGACGAATTACGTACCTACAACACATAAATTAAGTACGCGGGTATTTACAAACGTCGTGTGTAAAGTAAGAAAAACGCACAACGCACCTACTTTACGTGCACGCTTGTTAGATCTACGTAGCCGCATCACATTAGATTGACAGTCGTCGAAATTGCAAGTGTCATTGCTGATTACTTTGAAGGTAATTTTTGTGGTCGTAGATAAAGTATAGTACAAAACTCGAGTTGTAAAGCAATTACGCACTTTTACGCACTTTTTACTTTTTCACTTTTAGTCGAATTACTTGCATTCGCCGCTACGCGGCTCATGCGCAACTTTTCCACCGTGCGTAATTTGCTATTTACAACTCTCGTTATGCAATATGCTATTATGTATCAAGTACGCAAAATAAGGTTTTAGGGGACGAATCGTAATTAATTAATTAATGAGATGAGTCTCCTAAAACCAATTTGCGTACGTGGTACATAAATATTTTTTGGTACATGCACGCCAAATCACCAACATTAATGTTAAATTGCTCGAATTTCGAATTAGCAAGTTTAAATTGTCCTGTCATCAGACATGGCAATGATCGGTAATCATAGCAACGCCACAGCAACGAGTTGAATTTTATACTAGCTGCTTTCGTTCATACCAATGATTACTAATCATAAATACTGGATTCACTTCGTGCACATTTATTCGTCACTTTTATGTATTGATTCTATAAAAAACGAAGGAATGAAACTCATATTTCATAAAATGAAAGGAAGAATGTTACGAATTAAATGTGCACGAAGTGAATTCAGTATTTATGAGTAGTAAACATTGGTATGAACGAAAGCAGCTATTTAGTTACTTGATTTATTTAATTGAAACTTGCTCAAGCGGAGCGTGTACCATAAATTGAGTTTAAATATCGCATCCCAAACTTTTATCGCATTGCATTTAATGAGTCCCGCCTTTCTCGTAAAAGGAAAATTCTGCATTTCTTAAAATAACAACTTTTTTATTGGTAAATAACTTAACTAAACATAACCTAATACACTTTTAAATTGAAACCAGTGACATTGCGGTAAGCAGAATTCTCTAAAACTGTTCTCTTCGTTATTGAACTTGCGACCATTGTATTTGTTATCTTTGTTTCTCAATGTTCTCCCGAGAGGAATGGGTTTGCGTTACCTGAACAGAGTGTTGATTTATAGCGTTTTCGAATCACTTGTACTGGTTGCACTCTGTATTTGCATCTTCTTTTAACCTCGTGTAACACGAGATGAAGATATTCTGAGTGCGCACTGGTGCGGTCAATCGAAAACGCTATTAGTACTTTATTCCTCTGCCCTCTCAAGCACCACCTATTATTTTTGTACTCGAAAAACATTGCGGTGTTTATAAGCAGAACGAGAAAATTTTTCAATTTTTTTTACAAAGAAATAATTTGTAAATAGTAAAGAAAAATTTAGAGTAATGTATTATTTATGTTTTACAGGATTTGTCTATAATCATTAAATTCAAGTATGTTTTTCAGATATATTAAGTTTGTGTAAATATTTATAGATATAGGCGATTTTAAATTACATGTATATAATAAGATAAGTAAATTATTTAGAATTTTTGAAAGGTAAATACGAAAGATTTAAGCTCAGAATTGTAGTAATTAGAATAATTGATTTAAAAATGCAATGACGACCGGACGTTTGTTGGAAACTGTAAGCGGCAGCGCGGAGTTCCGAAATTGAATCAATGAGGGCGCCGCGTGAGCTATTGTAAATTAGAACAACCGGCACAAGTATCATTATACCTTGCATTCAGACGTGCATTCAAGTTAGGATCACATACCAACTCGGACCTAACGTAATCGCTGGTTTTGTGGTTTTGTGAAAAACCACGCGAACAACAAAACTTCGACCCTCTGAACTCTCTTATGATAGATATTTGCTTGTATGACTCTTCCTGAAAATTTTATTTAATAAACCGTTGTTTCTATCACCTTCTACGAGCATTTTTCTTTATTTACACCAGCGATGAGCATGAGAGGGGAAATGATCCCCCACTACGCTAAGCAATAGGCGACCAGGGTATCGGCGGAGTCGGCTTCTTTCCACAAAATATGAAATTGTAGACGGCCTAATCGTTTTGATGCTATTCATAGGATAATAAACGCTAATAAACCAACATAAACTAACTCGTTCAGCGCTCTCTGTTTTTAATTTCGTTGAAACGACTGAGTCAGTTAGATGCCGGCGCTTGTTTGTCTGAAACATCGGGATCGTCGCAAATAATTGAGGGTGGGGAGCGAGCTTTCGGCGAGCTCGCGCCCGTCGCTGATTTACACACACACACGCACACGACACGTACACTGACGCAGATAATTTTGAATGTGAAGGCTCGCGAATACCATCTACATCCAAAATTCATCACATAACAAATACACGAGGAAGAATCCAGCCTACGAGATACACTGGAAAATACATCACGGGCAGGAGCCGTCATCGACATCAACAAAATAAGAATAGCAATAAACAAATAAGATTTAAACGAAAAACAAAAATAAGATTAAAGAATAGAATAATTTGAAAAAACCCTGAGATTACCAAATAACATTGCATAAAATTTGCTTCGCCAATGTGGGGCCATAACACAGCATTAAAATTGGTGACCAACGGTAAGGGCTCGATTAACAACGAAAATCGAAACGAATTCACGAAAATTATGAATAAATAAAATGGACAAGGAACAGAAAAAGAAAATAAGACAAAGAAGGGATACTGAAGTTGATGAAAAAAGAGCAATAGAAACAGAAGGAGAGAGAGAAGAAAGTAGTGAAATGGATTCAAACACTCAATCAATCGAACTAAGGAAATTATTTGTGTTGAAAAAAGTTTGTTCATTAAGAATATCATTAGGAAAAAAGAAAGTAGGTAAAAATATTTCTAAATTTCCAGCAATATCTAATTTGGTTCCTTTCAAAAAATTATGTAATAATTTTGTGTTAATTGTTGGGTCAAAAGTATGGGAAGTGTCTAAAAGGTGATTTGCAAAGCTAGAATCAGATTTAATTAAACGTAAAGATCTTAAGTGTTCTTTGTTTCTTACGGCTTATGTCTTATGTCTTATGTTTTATGCAAATCCATTGTATTCTAGGCTTAAGTGAGACCAGAGATGTTAATATATTAGCTAGATACCTAACTGCTATAACACGTTCTCAGTACAGGACTGAAGCCTCAAGGTCGCCCGGCAGCCATTTGTCGGTCGGGTTAAGTTTGAATTTAACGCTCAAACAAAACCATTAATTTTAGTACTTAAAAAATTGTGAAATGAATTAATAGTATTGCAGGTTCCATTCTAATATCCTGTCGAATATCTTTTATCTAGTAACTCAACATTTTTAGTCAAGAAGAAGTGTATTGAGCGCAATTCATGCGGACGCGCATATTTCGTTTCTTATATTTTTGTAAAAAATTTCGATTTTTCGAATGTAATTTATTTATTCTGTGTGGCATATACGAAAACTATATGTTTGCTCGTTGTATCCTGCTAAATATTATTTTTTAAGCGGCACATTTCTTTACTTTGTCACTCATTTTCGCTGGTTTAGAATATAAGGCGCGCAAACTTTTTGATACCAGGTTATATTTAAAAATAGTTTTATTGATTAATACTCATGGGGAATCTCTCAATTAATTTAATTTAATCCTTTACTGAAGTTTATTTGTAGGAAAACTAGGTTATTTTGTTTTATTATTCCCGTGATGGAATATGCAAATAAGCCAATATAAACATTTAATCACAGCATATTGGAATAGGTGTAACATAACATGTTAATAGAAAAAATACAATATATATAAAAAATTATACCTATAGTTATTGTAAATAATGAAAATAGTATTTTGGACTAAAGGGCCCCACCCACCTCGTTCTTTTTCGACAGTTGTACCCGACGGGTAAAATTGCTGGAACGATGAACGAAACCGATGAAAGTCCCTACACTTCGTTCTTGGAAGCCGTGTCACCAAACAGTTTAACGCAATGAACGAAACGTGTTTGTTGGCAGTGGCGGTCTAAAATCTGCCATTGCGCCTCTTTACCTCTAACCACACATGAAAGTGCAAAAGACCGCCGACCCGTCTGCGCCGACACTGCAAAAACACGTCGGTTCCTGTCCACACACCTCGTGTTTACCCGAACGGATGGCGTGAACCGATGAAAATATCCAAACCGATTGATGTTTTGACACGACGGGGAAACACGTCGGTTTATGTCCATACACCTCGGTTTTATCGTCCGTTCGTTCCAGCAATTTTACCCGTCGGGTAAAACTGTCGAAAAAGAACGAGGTGTGTGGGGCCCTTTAGATAAGAATAGTACCTACTTGTACGACAAATAACATAAATAACATCTTTCCTACAAAAGACCATTGGACTATAAAAATTAACTACGAGACTCCGCGTGAGTATTAATTAAACAAAATAATTTTTAAAAGTAACTGAAAATACTTGGTAAGTAATAAAGGTTTGTACGCTTTATATTTGAGATCATCAGAAAAATGGCTCTTAAAAACACAATAAATAAAATAGTTCGAAAAAACCGGAATTTTATACAAAAATGTAAGAAATGAAACGCGGGCAATTGCAGAAATTTCACTTATTCATGACTAAAAAATTAAACGTGCTAGATACAAAATACATAATAGACATTGCCCATACTATTAAATCATTTAACAAATTTTTTACATACGAGAAATAATGTTTCCCGTGAGCGTTAAATTCAAACTTTCCCGACCGACAAATGGCTGTTGCAGGCTTCACTCCGAGCCGCTGCTTAGGCATCTAGTTATATTTAAAAATCTCTGAGTGAGACGCACCATTATCAAAATACGTAGTGGCAACACTGCCCGCCAACGTCGTAGTGGAGGGGATTGGGTTGCCCCATAAACTATCCGCAGCAGGGTTGTCGTATGGGCGATTTGTCGCCAATTGGGCTACCTCTAACATACGTTTTGCGACATAAAATACTACTTAGCGCCAGGCGACTTTTTGGGCTACAATGAAGCATAATTTAGGCGATTTGGGCTACTCAAGCTGAGTTCGTTTATTCAACTCCGCTGACTCTATTTGCTCTTTTTGTGCTTTTTTCTCGCTTCTTAATGTGTCAAAACAACTTCGTAATCACTCTAATTTTGTTCCATCTGCACCGTGTGAATAACCGATCTCAGCTTTAAACAATGCTAAAATGAATCGAGCATGGCCTTCTAAATGAAAAGCGAGTTCTATCTGGCCTGCGCAAAAGTGCAGTTCAGGCGTGCTCCGCCAAGCACTGCTTACAGGGCGCTTTCTTAACCTAAAATGTTGACAGTTCTGTCACATCTGAATGGTGGATGAGTTCGTGTAAGAATAATTAATGTTATTGCTGTAAAAATTTGAGCATACTGGATATTATTTACGTTGGAATAAGGTGGAATATTTATGTCCAATTTCGACAACTTAATTTAGCATTAAACTATTACGGTTTTAGATAAAAATCTTACCTGCATATAATCCATTCACGATCTTTTTAGACTCAGAGTAGGCCATGTTAGAGTGACATTTTTGTTGGTACCTCCAAGTGAATATGTTCCATTTTAATTTGATGGTTATATTTTTGAAAACAGACGCCGAAAAACATTAATGATTTTTAGCATTTTCACTTGGTATTAAAAAGTCACAAGTAATTATTTGTTTTTATTTTACTTTCTTCATGGAATCGTAGAGTATAAGAAGCAATAGTCGAGGCGACTGACATTAAAGTGTCAGAAGTTTACATATTCTATGGTTTACATTTGTCACATTTTGAGTTCTATCAAAATTCATGTACCTAACTTAACGAAAAAAAAGCATGGCCCTCTTAGAGTCTAAAAAGACCGTCAATAGATTATATACTCAGAATTTTTGTGGTAAGTTACAACATGTATAATAAAGCTTCTTTTCTCGTTGTGCGTAATTATCAACGCCTTTTTTAACACGTTTTACATTATCAAAAGTCGAAACTCTTTTATGTAACTTGTTGTAATTACCTATTCATAACACGAAAGCTTTTTAAAGTGCCAGTCTTTCCTTATTGCGCAAGCGTACTTCACTCCGATGAGATCGAATGATTTGTGCATAAATCTATCAAATTTATACCACATAAATTATCTTCTATTACAATACGGTAATTACAATATTAATTAATTTTGCGCGAACTCACTTTGATTGGCACTAATGACAGTGCACTTCATTCATTGCCGTCAGTGCCCCATAACCAGCGCAAAGTGTCGACTTTTGGCGTTTTCTCGAGCACAAAAATTCAATGTAAATTTTTCAAAACGCCCAGGCCAGTTAGAACTCGCTTTTGATTTAGAAGGCCATGGAATCGAGAAATCAGAAATATGCTCAGCAGCGCAGGGTAATCAAACTTACATAAGTTGTTTTTGTTTGAATGTTGGCTTAATGTAGAAAACAGTTTTATTTTTTTTATTATATACCAATCAATTGATTGGGTCGCCGAGTGGCTTAGCGGTAGCCTAGCCGGCTTTGTAAGTCGTGTCGCTCGGCGGCGTAGGTTCGAATCCTACCATTAGCCATGGATGTTTGTGCGCTGTTTGAACTGAGACCCAGCTACTATATAATCTTCGTGACTATCTGGAATGGCTTATATAGCATATAGCCGAAAGACAATAACTGCAGCATTGCTGCGCAGAGCAAACAAACAATCAATTGATTGGTAAAACAGCTTTGCTTCTCGCAGACGGAGGTCACGTTGTATTCTTAACTCAGATTGATAAGATCCCTATATAATAAAAAATGTGATCTTTTAGGTAATAGAGTCCTAAATAGAGAAAATGAAGACATTAAGGTCCAGTTGTATGTACAATTCCAGCTTAACTTTAAGACGAAGCTTAAACCCTTAACAACAACTGGTGAAATAATCGTTGTTATGGGTTTGAACTTAAATTTAAACTGGCATTGTACAACTGGGCGGCTATTTATTAGGCCAAACATTTTCTAAGCTTAGCAGCTTGGAAAATTTTTGGCCTAATAAATAGCCGGCCATTCAAAGAAGCTAAGTATGTACATTTATAAAGAAAGAAATTCCCTAGTGATTTGATAGCTGATTATTCTGCCATTAATATTCCAAACTGCGACAGTGCGACATGTCTTTATAAAAGCTGCGTTCGTTTATTCACTTCGTGAAGGGTTGGAGTAAAAGTAGAATCAGAGGGAAGCTCTTTTGATATAAGTTAAAGTGAGAGAAAAGTGCGAAAAGAGTACTAAATATTGTGAACGGAGTTGAAAAAACGAACGCAGCTAAAGTAGGCGATTTGGGCGACATCAGTTACTGTGGCTGGCGACTTGAAATGTGAAAATACTGGCAACCCTGATCCGCAGACGCTTGTGTAACGCAAACTCATTCCTCTCGTGAGAACATTGAGAAACAAAGATAACAAATACAGTTGTCGCAAGTGCAATAAGGAAGGCAACAGTTTTAGGGAATTCTGTTTACCGCAATGTTACTGGTTTCAATTTAAAATTGTATTAGGTTATGTCTAGTTAAGTTATTTACCAATCAAAAAGTTGTTATTTTAAGAAGTGCAGAATTTTTCTTTTACGAAAAAGGCGGAATCAATGGCTTCGTTCAGATGAAAAAAATATCGTAAACAGTTTATGATTAATCATAAACAGTTTAAGCTGCATATACAGTTTTCATTTGAACGATCGGTAGCGTAGACTGTTTTATTAACTGTAAATATTCTAGTACCTAGTGAGTACTAGTGAGTAAGTCTTGTCTAAGAAGCATTTCGAGCTAAATTAAATAAAAGTTAATCCAACAATAATTATTTTGGGCGCAATAAACCTCTGGGAACTCATGCAAAATTTGCAGAGCAGAAATGAATGGCCTCGAAATGAGAATTAATAAACTGCTTAATCGTTCATGAACTTCTCTATCACCAAACACTTCATATTACACTCCGTTTATTGTATAAATCATATCAGACTTTGTAGACGCCATGTTTTTAAACACTTTTCGCTAGGGTAGCGTAAAATCAAATCGCTCCAAAAAATGGCGTCCGCTACTTAAACATGTTTCATCGCGATCCTTGGAGCGTAAACGTTCAGATGAAAAATCGTAAACCGTTTATGATATTTTCCGTCATCCGAACGAAGCCATTAAATGTCATGCGATAAAAGTTTGGGATGCGATATTTTTCAATTTTCTTAACCACTGACAGTAACTTTGACAAACGTCACTTCAAATAATATTTCCAACTGTCTTTTTTATCCCTAGATGAGAACAATGTGCGACAAGGATAGATATAAAAAATCACTAAATGCGTTACCTCTATTCGAAGTATGTTGATCTAGTACCTTAGTATAGTCCCGCGCACCTTAAATGCACCTCCCGCACGCAAACGTCACTCTCAAAACCTTGTGATACAAGGGTCACAGAACTGTCAAATTGTAGCATTTAAGTTGCGCGCGACTATACATACTACCACTAATCTACTTTCAATCTCTACCGCTGCATTTTAATAGAAGCGTAACTTTAAAGTTTAAGTAGTTAAAGTACCTATTAGAATTGGGGAAATTTAGAGATGTAAAGTTGTATTATACGGGTTTTATACAAGAAATAAAATACTTAAAATACCGTATGTATTAAACTTATTTTATACCATTGTACTTTAACGTCACTTTAACAAGTGAGGTTATAAGTAATATTCATACAAATTCTTTTTATTTATATTAGTATTTGTATTAGTATTTATTTTCATGCTCTAGGTTGCAGAATTTGATAATTTCTATCTGCTTCAGAACTTCTCATTACATAGGTACTTGTATCTTAAAATTTAGTTTCAAATATTTTATTTTCCGCATTTTTTTGTTTTGAATTTTGGAATAGAATTTAATATCACAATAATTTTCCTCCTCTTGTATGCATTATTTTATTTTCAAAATTATTCTCTTTACAATAGAAAGACAGAAATCGAGAAAAAGAGAAATCGCTTTTTCCAGATTCCAAAACAGCAAGATTACCTATCTACTTTAAATTTTGATTCTACAGAAATACCTAATAAACACTTGTTACATTAAATTATTTAATAAGAATAACAGCCAGTATTATCAAGAAAGAAAATTTAGAATTTAATGTCCGTTTCATAACATAATAGGGACAAATAAATATAAGCTGACTACAATAAATTACTTAATTATGATAAACAGTAAGTAGGTATGTTGTAGTCAGCTGATAAACTAAGGTTAGGAGAAAATACGGTATAATACGCGTATTATACAATGTATTATACAAAAATTTTAAAATACGGTATTTTTACATCTTTAGGGAAATTGTAAAATAATTTGTTAATTTTAGGGAAATTTGTCTTGTCTTGCTTTTCTTTGCGCAGTACCCGCCAACTCTGGCCGAGCTACTTAGGCTCATTTTGCCAGTCACTTAGTGTGATAAAGCTAGGTCTCAGTCCTTGCACAGCACAAACATCCATGGTTAATGGTAGGATTCTAACCTACGCCGCCGAGTGACACGACTACGAAGTCAGCTAGGCTACCGCTAAGCCACCGGGCGACCCCCTAGGGAAATTTACACGGTGAAATGGGGAAATGTTACCAAGAGCATCTGGCGACACTGGATTATTGATCATAAACACATCATAATTATGACGTCAGAGTCAGCTGCTTTGGATTTAGGATAAGTTAGGCGTTGTCAAGACTCAGGTGATAGGGACTGCAGTGCGATTTGTACTCACAATAAATTATAATGGCTTTGCATTCTGCTTATAAGGGAAAATTACTCTCAGTAATTGGCGATGAGGTAAGTGGAATTAATAATTTTTAATAAAATTAATAATATCACTTTGTAATTAGGATACTTGTGTGGGCTTTTTGCTGGGTGGAATTGGGGAAATAAATAAAAATCGCCACCCCAATTTTTTGGTTGTTGACAAAAGTAAGTAACATTTATTGTTCTTCCAAAATGAGATCTGATGCTCCTCTGTTGTTTACTTTATACTGTTTAATTTACTTGGTGAATATACGAAAGTGTGCTATTAACAGTACGAACATTTAATAAGGAGAAACGTGTTTGCAATTTGCAGTGCTAATCCATTCTACCACAAACTGTATTCACCAAATAAGCCATTGAATGTATGATGATAAATAATTTACTTGACTTTTGTTATTGTAGATACGGCCGTCAGCGAAATTGAAGACTGCTTCAAACGATTTATAAAAAGAGATGATATTGATATCATTCTGATTAATCAAAACATTGCTGAGCTCATTCGACATGTAATTGACAGTCATACTCAGCCAATTCCAGCTGTGTTAGAAATCCCTTCGAAGGATCATCCATACGACGCAAGTAAGGATTCCATTTTAAGAAGAGCAAAGGTAAGTTTAACTTATAATAAAAAAAGAGGCTATATAATCTTCTTGTTGTAGGGAATGTTTAATCCTGATGATTTTCTGCGTCCAACTAGTTAGTACATAAGTGTAATAATTATATAAACATTAGAAAGTTACATGTTGTTGGATATTTTTGTGTTGTTAGAAATGCATTCCTATTAACAATAAATGTTGATGTAGCTTAATTAAATGAATTTCTAAAAAAACTAGATATAGGGGAGGGTGCAGCACAATGAGACAAAGAGAATAAATTCGAACTTTATGGGCCTTTTGCAGCTTAGGTTATACATAAAGTTGAGCCCCATCAAGGACTAATTGCCACCAAAGTTACAGCATTATTGCAAATTTCTGCTGTCTTTTGTGATATTCGGGTATGTAATCTTTTTTGCTATACAGAATTTAATGTGCCATATATAGAATTCCATCAATGTTGTTTTATTTAGTGGTTGATACACTTTTACATGTTAGGTTGAGAACATACTGGGATGTATTAAAATTTTCAACTTAAATCATCCCAATATGCTTCAGGGCCGCAATGAGACAATGTTGAATGGGCCACAATGAGACATATGAAAATTCCTGATGAGGTCTCAGTAGCCTTATCAGACATTTTAAAAAATTCTTCCCAGCCCACAACCAGTGGGAACTGAAGCGCCAGAACAATTTAATAAATTTTTCAATTAGGTTTGATAATATTTATGTTTGTTAGTGACTGAACTTAAAAAAGTGCCTTGTTTTTCTTTTTGTTCTTATGCACTGGAATTGCATTGTGTATTGTGTTTATGACATTTTTTTAATGATTTTTATTTACTTTACATTCGCCTTTTAATAAATTTACTACATTAATGTCATCTTTTAATACTGTCTCATGTCTCATGCTACCCCATAACATGGGCCACAATGAGACCAAAACAGTTCTATATATTTTTTAAATTTTAACTACCTTCCTCGTCACATCTTAACAATTTTATTAACGCAATAACGCAGTATGTTGCTAAAGGTTTAAATTATTTACTTTATATATTTATTTACTTTATTTATATTTATGTATAATTTGACTTGTTCCTATGGGAGATTATATTTTGACTTCATAACATTTAGGACCACTCTTCATTGCCAGTTAATTTTATCTGTCGATATATTCTCATATCTCGTAGTAATAATTTTGATCACAATAGTTATTGTGGGAATAAACCGACAGATAAAAGATACTTTTATTGTGTGTAATGAACGTAGACATTAAAGTGTTTTAAAATAAATAAATAACGTTTAAATTTGTGAACCCGAAGTCGTGTCAGAAGTGGGATATTTTCAAAAATCGAAAATGAAGCTAGTTGAATTGAAAGTGAAAGAGCTGCGTGATGAATTGGACGAGAGAGGACTGGAAAATTCTGGAAAAAAAGCTGTTTTACAAGAACTGTTTTACAAGAAAAAATGGAGAAAGTGGATGAAAAAATGGAAAAAGTAGATGAAAAAATGGAAAAAGTGGATGGAAAAATGTAACTTTCTAGAAAACAAATAGAAAGCTTGGAAACAAAAATTGAAACATCCAGTTTAAACACCGATCTGAAATTACAGGAGGTGAAAATTCAAATCGATGAAAAGATCGAAGATCTTAAAACACAATTCGGTGAGGAAAATGATGGGAAAGATTGAAAATGTGAAGAGACAATTTGAACACACAATTTTTTATCAAATTGAAGATGTAAAATCTCATATTGGTGACATAAAAACTGAATTTGACTGCAAACTTGAGAAAATCGGAGGAATAGAAATTCAGTTCCACGATAAATTTGAAGACTTAACCAAACAACTGCATAAAGTAGAATTTGGTCGTTCTATTACACCATCTGTGTCGTCAAGCCAAAAAATGAAACCACCCAAATTTGAAGGGGACTTACCATGGTCTACTTTTATTAGACAATTCAAAATCGCAGCTGATGTAAATGGCTGGAACGATCGCGATAAGGCTGCAAGCCCTCGTGTTGGCTTTGCGGGGCCCAACATTGAGTGCATTACAATCAATTCCCGAAGAGATTCAGAACAACTTTGATCAACTAGTAGAACACTTGGACATGCGATTTGGTGACACACACATGAAGCAACTCTATCTATGCTCTATCTATGCTATCCAACTGAAAACTCGTACCCAGAAGAATGGTGAGTCATTACAGGAATTTGAACTCGATGTCGAAAGATTGGTCCGAATGGCGCACGGAGACTTCCTGCCTGAACCTGTTTTCCACCGGCTGGCCATACAAGCATTCATTGACGGTACTAGAGACCAAGAGATGCAGCAAGTCTTGCGACTGGGTAACTTCTCCAAGTGCACAGATGTACTGGCCCGTGCTTTGGAATTCGAGGCAACCAAGCAAGCCTAGAAGCCTAGTGCGAGTGCGAGAAGTGAAAGCTGCCGACGACAACGCACTAACAGATATTTTGGATAGACTAAAGGACTCCCCACACCGACGCGAAACTTTCGCGACGCAAACTTTCCGCTGCGAAAAATTCGCCGGCGGTACGGCAGCGAAACTCGGTATTCACACCAACGGGAAAGTTTCATAGTGCTCACGCGATTTTTTCGCCTGTATATGGACTAAGATATACTTTCAAAGCCTGCTACAGTTTTTTTTTTTCGATTGAACATACGGTATTTAAAAATATATAAGCAAATTTTCTTATAGCCCTAACCGTCTCTGCTCCAAAATCTTGTCCTTTTTCCTCACATTTTTGTAGTCTTCATGACTTAAATCGTAAATGATAGGATACAACTTAACAATTTCGATTAATTTTTCTATTAACGCCATTTTTAATATACGCGAAACTGCAGCGGCGGCGGAAAAAACCGTGCATGCAGCGTCAGACAATTACAACACTGCATTGCCGCGACCGTTGCAGAATTCGCGCGTCCCGGTGTGAGCAGGTCCATAAACCGCCGTGTATATTGGTTCGCTGCGGTTTCGCAACAGTAGTGGCAGCGAAAGATTCGCGTCGGTGTGGGGAGTCCTTAAAACAGTTGGAAGAAAAGAAAACCACAAGCAATGTCAAGCGAATAATGAGTTGCTGGAACTGTGGTTAGCCAGGTCATCTGTGCTCCAACTGTAGGAGCAAGCGACCGCGCCATTACAATGATAGTGATGCGCTAATTCCAGTCAGCAAGAAGGGGCGCATGCTGACTGACTCTACGGATAACTCCAAGATTGTCTCTATTTCTAGAATAAGAAATAATGAAAATAGCTTGATAGCAAATGGACAAATTGGCAAAAGATCCTTCCAATTCACAATCGATACTGGTGCAAATGCGTGCATAGTAAGAACAGATCTCTTACCAAAATGGAAATTAATAAATACTGGGAGAAGGTATCACATCCAGACAGCTACTGGAGAGGTTACTCCTGCTTGTGGAGAAGCCGAAATTGAATTGAAGATTGGAAGTATGAAATTTAATCATAGGGTTTTAGTGGCTGATATCGTTGATGATTTCATACTTGGAGTGGATTTCATGAAGAAAAACGGCTTGGTTGTAGATCTAAAGGATAAAGTTATACGCATTGGAACAGAAGAGATACCTCTCCATAACCCTGGAAATTCAGCTACCGTATTGAGAATAAAATTGAAAGAAAGTGTGAACATTCCCGCCTTAACCGACAAGATAATCTTGGCAAAAATGGAAGGCAATCTCGGTAGCTATCCTGCTGGGATCATAGAACCAATTGAAACCAACTGCGCCAAGAAGGGAATTTTACTGGCTGGAACTCTAGTGAAGATTCAAGAAAACAGTTCCTATCCGTCTTGCAAATGCCAACAGTTACCCAGTTACCATACCCAGCGGAACTGTAGTGAGCAAGTGTGAAGCAATTGCTTCTATAAACCACATAGAAGTGAACGATGCATCCGCTCGGCATCAGTCTGACACGCTACCACCACTACTAGAGAAATCGCTGGCAGGTACATCAACATTGCTGAAACCCAAAGAAACAGAAGACGTACGAGAGCTGTTTCGAAAATTTAAAGGAATCTTCGCTTATACTGATGATGACTTAACCCGGACAGACATTGTACATCACAGAATAAACACTGGCGACTCGAATCCAATTCGACAACCCGCGCGTCGACTGCCGTTGGCAAAAAGAGAGGAAGCTGACAATTTAATTGGGAAGATGCAAGACCAAGACCTTATAGAACCGTCGCAAAGTCCATGGGCATCTCCCGTCGTACTGGTGACTAAGAAGGATGGTAGCACGCGTTTTTGTGTGGACTATAGACGATTAAATGATGTCACGAAAAAGGACATTTATCCCTTGCCCAGGATCGATGATACAATAGATACCTTATCCGGTGCGAAATGGTTTTCGACCTTAGACTTGAAAAGTGGCTATTGGCAATTTGGTATGCATCCCGAAGACAAGGAAAAGACGGCCTTTACTGCTGGAAATGGTTTATGGCAATTCAAAGTGATGCCTTTTGGTCTTTGCAACGCCCCAGCTACTTTTGAACGACTCATGGAATTGGTATTGCGCGGACTTAGCTGGAAAACTTGCCTCGTATACTTAGACGATGTGATTGTTGTTGGAAGAACCTTTAAAGAACATCTTGCAAACTTAACAGACGTCTTCCAGAGAATAAAAGAGGCGAAATTGAAACTGAATCCTGCCAAATGCGAATTCTTCCAAAAGGAAGTGAAATATCTTGGACACGTCATATCAGAAGCAGGAGTCGCAACGGATCCAGACAAAATTACAGCCGTTAAGGATTGGCCACCACCAAAAAATGTGCATGAGTTGCGAAGTTTCCTGGGATTGTGCACATATTACAGACGATTTGTGAAAGACTTTGCAAAGACAGCCAAACTTCTGCATTCGCTGACCGAAGGAAACACAACATTCTTTTGGAGTGAAGACTGCCAAGAAGCTTTTGACAATCTGAAGGATCTTGTAATATCTGCACCGATACTGTCCTATCCACGACTAGAGGGCTAGTTCATCATTGACACTGATGCGAGCAATCACGGAATTGGGGGCGTGTTATCACAAGTGCAGGACGGGAAAGAACATGTCATCGGTTACTTCAGTAAAGTTTTGTCCAAAGCCGAAAGAAACTATTGTGTAACCAGGAAGGAGCTCTTTGCTGTGGTGAAAACATTGGAACATTTTCACAAGTACCTTTACGGTCGACAATTCCATCTTCGATCAGACCATGCAGCATTGAAGTGGTTGCTCCAGTTCAAAAATATAGAAGGCCAGCTTGCCAGATGGATAGAAAGACTGCAGGAGTATGATTTTACAGTCGAACATCGCCCAGGCCGTATCCATAATAATGCAGATGCACTATCCAGAAGACCGTGTCCTGAAGATTGTCGGCACTGCTTGAAATTGGAGGACAAAGAAGGAATAATTCCTATCAAAAGAACACGTGTCACAAACAACCAGTGGCAACCGGAAGTTATAAGCCAAGAGCAACGCCAAGAGGAAGACATAAGGGATATAATCTCTTGGAAGGAAAAAGGACAACGTCCAACTTGGGCCGAAATATCGGACAAAAGCCCGATTTTCAAAAGCTACTGGGCACAATGGGACTCTCTAAAGTTAGAGAACCGAATTCTGAAAAGAGAATGGGAGTCACCTGATGACAGCGAAATTAAAGAGCAGTTAGTTCTTCCAAAAGTTAGAATTGCCGAAGTTTTGGAAGAAATACATGGTGGTACGTCAGGTGGACATTTGGGCATCAATAAAACATTAGCAAAAGTCCGAGAAAGGTTTTATTGGGTGAAATGTAGAACCGATGTAGAGAATTGGTGTGCCAGGTGTATTGCCTGCAAGGCAGTGTCTGGACCTTCGAAAAAGACTCGAGGAAGACTACATCTGTCTAATGTCGGTGCACCCTTCGAGAGAATTGCCATTGACATAGCGGGCCCGTTTCCAGAAACCGATCGCGGAAATAAGTACATCATGGTGGTAATCGATTACTTCACTAAATGGCCAGAAGGTTACGCGTTGCCTAATCAGGAAGCAACAACTGTCGCCACTGCCCTCATAGAGAATTGGATAACAAGATTTGGGGTGCCAATGGAGCTTCATTCCGACCAAGGTGGAAATTTCGAAGGAAGCGTTTTTCAAGAACTGGGCCGGATGCTTGGCATTTTTAAAACGCACACTTCTCCGTTACATCCGCAATCAGACGGCATGGTAGAGCGATTCAACAGAACTCTAGAGAGACATTTAGCAAAAATGGTCTCCACAACCCAACGCGACTGGGATCAACATTAGCCCATTTTTCTAATGGCATATCGTTCCGCAATACATGACACTACTAAGCAATCGCCGTATTGAGGTTTGTTTGCATGAGAAATGCGTTGAGAAATGCATGAGACCTGAAGTTCGGACGTCCAGAAGCTAGAAGTTCTGAATTGCACGAATATCTGCAGGGTTTTGAGAATCGATTGGCAAGCACTCATCAATATGTGCGAAGAAACATCAATCTGGTCACTGACAAAATTAAGACCCGGTATCATAGACGAGCCAATCAAATGGGATTCCAACCAGGGAACCAGGTCTGGCTGCACCAGAGCTGTGCCAAGTACTACTTATAAATACAACAAGCACAAGTACAAGTACAATAGTGCTTAATTGTACTTAAATACAAGCACAAATCCAAAAGTATTTGTATTTGGACTCGTGCTTATAGTAAATACTTATTAGTGGGGGAACGACTCGCTGCCGGCCAGACTATGAAGCATCAATATTTTGTCGCGCAGATAGGCCGCGTCTACTGCTATATAACATTCAGAAGTTGCGGTGGATGGCATGGCTCAATTGTGGGGTGGTGGACTTGCAAATCGATTGCCTCTAGTTCAATTCTTGCAGCTTCCGTTAATTTTTTTTAACGTTTACAATTGTACAGGGTTAGTTTTATTAATGAGAACCCCCCTTTATTATTTTAATTATTAACAAATACAAGAAACAAAAAGTATGGCCTTATATGGATTCTTATGTAGAAATTCTCTGTCTAAATTATTCTGAATTCAAATATATATACATATTGTGTAATTGGTTCGTTAGTTTTTGTGTTATTCGTCAACAAATTATAGGAATTTGAAGGTAATGCGAATCAAAAACAAATGAAAATATTGTTAAATATCGTTAACTGTCATTTGTGCTTGATGTTTAATAGATTTTTTCTAATAAACATAAAGCAGATACGGTATTTAACAATATTTTCGTTTGTTTTTGATTTGCATTACCTTCAAATTGCTATAATTTGTTGACGAATAACACAAAAACTAACGAACCAATTACACAATATGTATATATATTTGAATTCAGAATAATTTAGAGAATCTAAATATGTCAAAATATACAGGGTGTTCCATTTAAAAAATGAAAATTTTTTTGCTCAAATTATTTAAAAAATAATGTACCATCGTAATCATAAAAACTGATTACAGCGCAGTGAAAGAGACACTTACGTTTGCCAACATTTTAGGTGTGTAACATTAATTTTAACAGTCACCTATTTGTCAACCTATAAATTCTCATTGTAATTATGCAAATTACAATTAAAACACAAATTTACAAGTAATCGATTTTATTAGTTCAACTAAATGTGTGCCGTACAGAATAATTTAATAGTCTTGTTCTTTTGATAATGTAACTTCTCTGAACTGCACTTGAATTAAAATGATCCAATCCGATGCAGTAATGAATTTAAAAAAATGAGTTTTGTTGATATAAGCTAACAAATTAAAAATATATAATTCTTAGTTTTAATGCTTAATATTTTTGAGAGGGCGGTCCCACAATTAGGACTCAAATAATTCTTTTAAATTAAAATAACGTAAATGTAACCTCTGTATTTTAACTGTACCTGAAGTGATCCAGGAAATTATTGGTGCTCGACGGGCGAAGGGAAAGTAACGCGAATCAGTTACGAGGAGCTACTCCTGAATTCTAAAAAAACACGACTTATACAAATAAAATGAACGATAAAATTTAAACTGAAATATGATTTGCTTTTAGTAGCACTAACATTTCAAAATGTTTCAAATGTTCTGAAGTTGCGTGACGTCTGGGCGCGTTGATAAATGTAGCGTAAGAAAATAATCTCTCAACGGGTGCAGATGAAGGTAGACTGGTATTCTACTTGAAAAAAACCTGTTTAATCAACGGGTAATCATCAAGCATTTTCAAGTCTTTTCTTTTATCTTTGAGGTACTTCAGCACTTCTAATTCAGTTGTCTCCGACAATAGATTAGGAAATTTTGCTAGTGTGGATGAAGATGAAGAGAAGTCATCCACGAAATTGAAAAATTTTTCGATTTCGTCAGGTTCTTCTTCAACAATATTTTCTTGCTTATTTGAGAGACTGGTGTGAAATTCTTCACACGCAGTAATAAGCATATGTTTAAGTTGATCTCGTGACTTAATAGCTCCCAAGTTATTGTAACTTTCTAGTGAATTGTACCATCTAAGTTTACCTTTGGGATGAGACATGGCAGAAATTACGGCATCATCATCTTCCAGGCTAAGACAAAGGGAGAATCTCTTTCAGTTTAGTCAATTGTTCATTCAGTGCAACTAGACATGGGAGTAATATGCCATAAAAAACATTTTCTTCGCCCTGTAAAATATCTAAAGCGATAGCTAACGGTTGCATTACTTCACAGTACTCTCTCAGGTATTTAATTTCAGGTTCCGTAAAGTAAGTAATTTCTAGTTCACGGAATAGATGGGGTAGTTTATTTTTTCTTCTAAAATTTGGTTTAAACTATCAAACAGAGAATTCCAGCGAGTTACACCTGGGCTACTGAATATATGATTTAAGTGTTTCATTATTATTTCTGACGACTTTGGTAGATGCGCTTTCTTCCAAAGCGCCTTACATTTAGTAATTGCATGTAGATGTCTAGTTCTTAATGTTGAATTAGAATTCATTATACATTTATAATCTTGTGTTGCAATTAGGTGTAGCGTATGTGTTGCACATCTTTTATGCTTAGGTAAAACTAATTCAGACTCCAAATCTTTTTCAGGAAAAGACAGCAGTTCTGCTTCAACCTCTTCCATATCATCTTGATTATTATCTTTATATTCCTCGCTTTTATTTTCAATTCCAAATATTTTAAATGCTTTCACCATGTTACTACCGTTGTCTGTTATCGTGGATATGATATTATTTTCATTTATATTGAACTTCAAATGAACTGCTTGAAGTATTTCAGCTACACGCTTGTAATTATGCTCACCTTTAAACCTCTGGCAGGATAAAGCTGCTGAAATTCTTTTATATTCATTATTGATGTAATGACAGGTAACTCCGAAAAAGCTTCGCTTTTTTGTTGACCATATGTCGGCAGTAGTGCAAAGGTATTTTTGTTCAGAAAGTTCTTCATCCCTTCAAATAGTTTAATAAAACTTGGATTTTCTACTATTGATATAGGTGACATCGTATTTATAACAAATTCTATAATATTTTTATCAAAATTATTCTGAGACACAGTTTTAATTTTTTTGCTCTGTGGCGCGTCTTCGCTTTCTTGAAGTGGATTGGATTTTCTTTTCATTTTCCTTGTGCAACTCTGCCGATATTCTTCGTATTCTGCCACATGCAAGCTTCTTAAATGCTTTACAAAATTAGTAGTTACACTTTTAAATCCCTTAATATATTTTTTTCTAGGCAAACATATTTGACAAGAAGCTTCTATATGACCCCCCTCCCATACTTTTTCTATTTTAAAATATGTATCATTTTTAAAAATAGATTAATTACTGGACCATAGGTTATTGGATTCATTAACTGAATAAACTAATTGTCTGTTACAATCGCCACCATTCTTTTTCTCAGGTGTGTACACAACCATAGGTTTTTCACACTGTAGAGAATCTCCAGTTCCAACTATTTCCTCCATATTGTTTATTATCTGAAATGGTAGGTGAAGTTGTCATTAACATAACCTTGGGATAATTAAAAAGAAAAAAATGGAGCAATTTTGAGTATTACCGAATGGGACGAGGTCAAAACAAGTACTTTAAAAATTATAAAGAGGAGATCTGTTGCAGTGTAATGTTTTCAGTTTTTATGAAAACTGTAGATGTACAAACAGATTTAATATGTACGCCTCCTATCAAATGATTAAAAACATAATTACGTTGAGAATCTTACGCGATAATTGTAACCGAAGCACTTTCTTGTCCAATGAAAATTATGTTCTTGCAGAAAAAAAATGTTTGGAAAGAGTGACTAATGTAACGGCTTTAGCACATCGAACAAATTGTAGAGTAAAATTTACTAAAATCATGACAGCACGTTTGTGTGGATAACATTTTTATAAATTGTAATGCATAACGAAAATAATATGCAGTAAAAGATAAAATAATTTTGTAGTAAGTTGACTCCAGATTTTTACATAAATTCTCATTTTACGCAGATATGTACTTGTTATAAACTTATTGTAATTTAAAAATTGGTATAGGTAATCGCAGTACATTTTATTCTATATATTTTTTTTCGTGCATTAGCCGCAGGTGCCTTTGTGCGGGGGAATAACCTGCACACGTTCCCGCGTATAAACGCAAATAATTTATCGATTTACTGCAGACACTTACATGTAGTTTAAATTTTCCACCTGAGTGAGCTGTGTGCTATATAGAGAATTTCAAATTCAACTTACCTTAGGACACTGACACAAACTCACAAAAAAAAGCGTAAATATCAAGAAGTTGTAGAAAAACGTCGACGGATAGTTTGTTCGAGTTCTCTCTAGATATGTACATATATGTATCGCATCATCAAGGAATATGCGGAAAATAAAAATAACTCAGCGATAGATATATTATGTGCATTTGTTGATTCTAAAACTAATTGCAAGTACCTAACTATGGAAAAACAATCTCATTATATTCTAAAACTAATTGCAAGTACCTCACTTTGGACAATCTCATTTTTATTTATCTTGCGTTATTTTGTAAATGTTAACATTAACATTTTAATACTTACGACTGTACGTATAACCATAAGTATACGCACAGCTGTGAAGTGTACTTGCGGTAATAAGCACAAGTATAAATACAAGTACAAGTACTAAGCACAATTGTAATTAATTGTGCTTAAGCACAAGTACGAGTCCAAAAGTGCTTGTGCTTGTAATTGACTTGTATTTGTAACAGTAAGTACTCGCACAGCTCTGGGCTGTACAACCCCAAAAGAACTCGTGGACTATGTCCCAAACTGCAGGCGCCTTGGGACGGACCCTACGAAGTAATCAAGAGAATTAATGATGTGGTGTACACGTATATACGGAAGCTACACCGTGGGAAGATGAAAGTGATCCACATAGACCGTTTGGCTCCATATTCTGCTCGGGACGAACAGAATTAAGGAGGGGGCAGTGTTACATTTTGAGAAGTAAATTCTATTTTTTTACTAGTCGCGCAACCTGTGACGCAGACAAGATTCTAATGTATTCTAGACCCACACCGAATTTACTCGAAAAATCTAGCATTATTCTAGCATCATTCTCGAAACAGCGCTGGCTGTTATAAAACCCAGAGCAAGCGCGATTTTCAAATCAGTCTTATTTAGAAGGCGATGTGTAGCAAGCGAATTTATTAACGTTTAAGTGTTATTTTGTTAGATAAGGGTACAGCTCGATATTATTGTACTTTTATTGTGTGTAATGATCGTAGACATTAAAGTGTTTTAAAATAAATAAATAACGTTTAAATTTGTGAACCCGAAGTCGTAACAATATGATGAGTATATCTGATTTGAAGATTGGGAATCCTGCATGCAATCCTGAATGCAATTACATTTGACGGAAGTTACAAGTTTGCGATAGGTCACTTTTTCCAATATGGCGGTTTGTTGATATCCGTAAATTAAAAATAATTGCTGGATTTTGTGTTTATGTGTAGAACGAGCTTATGTGTTTATTTAACAACTGTAATTAGTAGTATATGAAGAATACATTGATAGGTAATTATAGACTTATGACCTATGACGTACCGCGCCCATATTTAGTGACTAGGTCGGACTAGAAACTAATGTTATAACGTTTTCGATTCATGTGCATCGGTTGCACTCAGTGTATCTGGATCTTCTTTTAACCTCATATAATAAAACGAGATCAAGATATTCTGAGTGTGCATTAGTGCAGTCAATAGAAAACGCTATTAGTTTAACTCTCTCCTGATATTCTTAACTCGTTGGGCAGTTGTTATGTAAGTTGCACGTGGATGTCAAACATGATATGCGAATTTGATCTCGGAGGTGTTTGAGGTCTTAGAAATACATATGTCGATTATCAACCGTTTGCTTAAAAGATATGTAAACCGCTTTACAACGAGCACGACTACCAGTACGAATTAAATTCATTAACCTTTAGGTAATGAGAGGTTAAAGAAAGTGATGTAATCCTTCGTGCATTTACACCACGTTATTGTTACCAGTATTAGGATAAATAGTGTGTTTTGTGGGTAGAATTGTGTAGTTTGATTATTTTTCGCACTGAAATGAAAACTCTTAGTTCCCCTTCACCAACAGAAAATGAATTAATTTCGGAAGTGAACAGCCCCACAGAAGAGAAAGTTGAAGATGACAGAGTGAAATTGAAAAAGGAACTTGGCCTGCTTGAAGGAGTTGCTATCATTTTAGGAGTAATTCTAGGATCTGGCAAGTTATTTTTTGTGTAGATACAAATACATATATTCGTTACTGACCTAATTTGGTATTTTGAAATTTGTATGAAAGAAATATTTCATAGTTTAAAATTTGAATATTTTGAATATTTCCTATTGATTTTCAATTTCACAATTTCATAGTCGATTTAGTTTTTTTTTATTCAGAAGAATACAGGGTTATTCACGTAAAGCGTTCATTAATACAATAGTTTCTAAGAAATGAGTTTAGATAAAAATTGGAAATTTATGGAGCAGAGAGAGGTATTTCAAAAAGAACTATTCGAATAAAAGTTAGATACTTCCGGTTACACCGGAAGTCGCTATCAACTCGTTTATTTTTAATGGCCATGCTGAATTTTTTTGTTACGTTTTTGAATTCTACACGTAAAAATAATTTAAATTGCAATACATTTCCTTATACTGTGTTTTCTTTTCTATAATGTCTGTCAAATGTTTCTGAAGCTGGTTCCTATTACTTGAATGTTAGGAAATTGCAAAAATTTCTGATCGACAATTAGGCTGTGATTTAGGCATAAAAGCAGGCTTTCAACAGAAACCCTAGAATTTTGACACTGACAGATATTATAAAGGAAAAAACTATATCTCCAAATCTTACTATTTTTCACCTCTGTGAAGTTGGCACCTTATTTTTGAAAAATGGAGTTGGAAAATGGAAAATTGGAGTTCTGATGGCACCCCGAAGAGTTCTGGAGTTCTATGTAAAAATTAAAAATAGTTCTGACGAATTAAATATAAAAAAAACGACTTTAAAAAATTGGGGTGCTAAGTTCACAAAACGGGATTTGAAAATTGACTATAACATTTTAACCGTTCAAAATAATTAATTTCATCATTAAGATTCTCTTTAGAACTCGCGAGGTGCTATCCAGAACTCCAAAAAGAACGTGAAAATTCCCCGAAAATGTCCATTTTGCACTTTGACAAAAATTTAAATCAAGACACGAAAAATCGCTAGAACTTTTTTATCTTTGATTTTAGCGCTTCGGCCGTCAAGGAACTCGTGGGAACTCATGAGCTGCTATCCAAAACTCCAAACTTGAAAATTCCCCGAGAAAATATCCATTTTGCACTTTGACAAAATTTTAAATCCAGACACGAAAAATCGCTGGAACTTTTTTTACTTTTGATTTTAGCGTTTCGTTAAGGATAGTCGTGAAAACTCGTGAGGTGCTATCCAGAACTCCAATTCTTCACGACCGAAGCGTTAAAATCAAAGGAACAAAAGTTCTAACGATTTTTCGTGTCTCGATTTGAAAATTTTGTCAAAGTGCAAAATGGATTTTTTTCCGGGGAATTTTCACGTTCTGTTTGGAGTTCTGGATAGCACCTCACGATTTGTTACGATTATCCTTCACGGCCGAAGCTCTAAAATCAAAGATAAAAAGTTCTAGCGATTCTTCGTGTCTCGATTTGAAATTTGTCAAAATGGTTTTTTTCCGGAAATTTTCACATTCTGTTTGAAGTTCTGGATAGTACCACAAGAATTTTAATGGTGAAATTAATTATTTTGAATGGTACAAATGTTATAGCCAATTTTCAAAACTCGTTTTGTGAACTTAACCCCCAAATTTTTAACTGATGTGAAGTTACCAATAGATTTCCAGCAATAAAAATCGTAAACTTTATCACCGGACGATATAGACGTAAATTGCACCTGGGCATTATTTCATAAATTCCAGCATTTATTCCTTAATACTAACACAGAAGTAGAGCCTCTTTTTCTCAGAATTACTTAAAATAAATATAGAATTTATTTAGTTCGTCAATACATAGTATAAAGAAACAGCGTTCTGACAATAAAATTATTTAGTTATTGCTGGATAGTTGACATGAAAATTTTTGGAAAATATCTTCAGTACTTTAATTCCAAAAGGTTCACGCAACATGTAGAAAAATTGCGATGTAACCCCCCAGTTTATTTTTAAAAAAATCTCAAACTTTCGCGTGCTTATATTTCACAGCGTTCTCTCAATAAAAGTTTATTTCTGGATAGTTGACATGAAAATGTTTGGAAAATTTCTTCAGGATGTTGATTCCCAAAGGTTTTTACGCAACATATAAAAATTTGCGATGTAACCCCCCTAGTTTATTTTGAAAAAAATAATAATAATAATAAATAAACTTTCGCGTGCATATATTTCAAAGCGTTCTGTCAATAAAAGTTTGTTGCGGGGTAGTTGACATGAAATTTTTTTTTATATGTTGCGTAAAAACCTTTGGGAATTAATGTCCTGAAGAAATTTTCCAAAAGTTTTCATGTCAACTACCCCGCAATAAACTTTTATTGACAGAACGCTGTGAAATATTACGCACGCGAAAGATTGAGATTTTTAAAAAAATAAACTAGGCGGGGATTACATCGCAATATTTTTATATGTTGCGTAAAAACCTTTGGGAATTAATGTCCTGAAGAAATTTTCCAAGAATTTTCATGTCAACTACCTACCTCGCAACAAACAGAATGACAGAATGCTGTGAAATATACGTACGCCAAAGTTTGAGATTAAAAAAAAAATAAACTAGGTGGGATTACATCGCAATTTTTTTATATGTTGCGTAAAAACCTTTGGGAATTAATGTCCTGAAGAAATTTTGTAAAAGTTTTCATGTCAACTACCCCGCAATAAACTTTTATTGACAGAACGCTGTGAAATATTACGCACGCGAAAGATTGAGATTTTTAAAAAAATAAACTAGGCGGGGATTACATCGTAATATTTTTATATGTTGCGTAAAAACCTTTGGGAATTAATGTCCTGAAGAAATTTTCCAAGAATTTTCATGTCAACTACCTACCTCGCAACAAACAGAATGACAGAATGCTGTGAAATATACGTACGCCAAAGTTTGAGATTAAAAAAAAAATAAACTAGGGGGGATTACATCGCAATTTTTTTATATGTTGCGTAAAAACCTTTGGGAATTAATGTCCTGAAGAAATTTTCCAAAAATTTTCATGTCAACTACCCCGCAATAAACTTTTATTGACAGAACGCTGTGAAATATTACGCACGCGAAAGTTTGAGATTTTTTAAAATATAAACTAGGGGGGGATTACATCGCAATTTTTTTATATGTTGCGTAAAAACCTTTGGGAATTAATGTCCTGAAGAAATTTTCCAAGAATTTTCATGTCAACTACCTACCTCGCAACAAACAGAATGACAGAATGCTGTGAAATATACGTACGCCAAAGTTTGAGATTGAAAAAAATAAACTAGGGGGGATTACATCGCAATTTTTTTATATGTTGCGTAAAAACCTTTGGGAATTAATGTCCTGAAGAAATTTTCCAAAAATTTTCATGTCAACTACCCCGCAATAAACTTTTATTGACAGAACGCTGTGAAATATTACGCACGCGAAAGTTTGAGATTTTTTAAAAAATAAACTAGGGGGGATTACATCGCAATTTTTTTATATGTTGCGTAAAAACCTTTGGGAATTAATGTCCTGAAGAAATTTTCCAAAAATTTTCATGTCAACTACCCCGCAATAAACTTTTATTGACAGAACGCTGTGAAATATTACGCACGCGAAAGTTTGAGATTTTTTAAAAAATAAACTAGGGGGATTACATCGCAATTTTTTTATATGTTGCGTAAAAACCTTTGGGAATTAATGTCCTGAAGAAATTTTCCAAAAATTTTCATGTCAACTACCCCGCAATAAACTTTTATTGACAGAACGCTGTGAAATATTACGCACGCGAAAGTTTGAGATTTTTTAAAAAATAAACTAGGGGGGGATTACATCGCAATTTTTTTATATGTTGCGTAAAAACCTTTGGGAATTAATGTCCTGAAGAAATTTTCCAAGAATTTTCATGTCAACTACCTACCTCGCAACAAACAGAATGACAGAATGCTGCGAAATATACGTACGCCAAAGTTTGAGATTGAAAAAAATAAACTAGGGGGGATTACATCGCAATTTTTTTATATGTTGCGTAAAAACCTTTGGGAATTAATGTCCTGAAGAAATTTTCCAAAAATTTTCATGTCAGCTACCCGGCAACAAACTTTTATTGTCAGAACGCTGTTTCCCTATACTATTTATTGACGAACTAAATATATGCACGCGAAAGTTTATTTATTATTATTATTTATTATTATTATTTTTTTTAAAATAGACTAGGGGGGTTACATCGCAAATTTTTACATGTTGCGTAAAATCTTTGGGAATCAACATCCTGAAGAAATTTTCCAAAAATTTTCATGTCAACTATCCAGCAATAAACTTTTATTGAGAGAACGCTGTGAAATATACGCACGTATTATATCACCGCCAAGGTGATACTATAAAATAAAAATGCTGACAAGAAGAAGATAACGCCGGAGAATCTTCCAACGCAGCGCGGTTCCCAGGATCAAGCGGACACTGCATACCAGTCCGTTGTAGAGCATAGTTGCTATTAGTAATTTCATGTAATTTACATTACTTCAAGTTTTATACAAAATAAATAATATTTAAAAAACGGAACTCTGACTCAGCAAAACATATTTGGCGCAGTCAGTAGGATAATTTCGGGAATCGTACGAATCGATCGAACGATTTTTTCGTATCAACGAATTTACCGATATCCGAACTTCAGTCAGTGATAGACGTTTCGCAAGTGTGTTACGGCGAGGCTCCTCGAACATAAGGAAACCAGTGCAGACCCGTGAACCTTCGGACGACTACATTCAAGGGATTTGGTACAAAATAGACCACTTCCACGAGGAAATCTTCCAAAGAAGCTCTTCATAGTTAAGGAAATGCTCAAAGTCACAGTTCTGTTAATGTGAGTACAATTTATTAATGTCAATCGAAACTTTAACCGATATTTTTGATAATTTAAACATAAATACGCCTTCAACTGTTGTTCAAACTCCCGAATTAATTAATCCTATACAATTAAATATGGCTCAATTTAAGCATAAATATTTGAATTGTGTCCCTGAATTTGACGGGAATCCAAATGAATTGAACCGATACTTATCAGTTTGCAATTCTTTAATTAATACATTTTATAATGTACAGAATCAGAATGATTTTCAAAACATATTCTTATTGAATTCATTAATTTCTAAATTAAAAGGTACTGCAAAATTAGTTGTAAATATTCAGAATGTTGCAACTTGGAATGAATTAGAAAATACTCTAAAACGCAATTTCTCAGATCAGAGAGATGAAACTTGTTTAAATCGAGACTTAGTGATGATGCGTCAGTTTCCACAAGAAAAACCTCAGCAGTTTTACGACAGAATACTTAACGTTTTAAATCTATTGTGTAGTTATGTAGATGTTCATGAAGCGACGGCAGAATCTAAACAAATAAAACGCGATCTTTATAACAATCTTGCACTCAAAACATTTTTATCAGGTTTGAAAGAACCCTTGGGAACTACAATACGGTGTATGCAGCCGAAAAATTTAAGCGAAGCATTACAATTTGTTATTCGCGAGGATAATGTTCATTATTTTCAAAATTTTACTAATAAAATTACAGTAAAACCCGTTCAGTCTCAAAATTTTAAGCCACAAATGTATCCATACAAATTTGCAAATGATACACCAAATTATCAATTCACACAACCTATTAATAATTCGTTTAGGTCACCAAATCATTTCCCATCTCAGCCGATACCAATACATCCTAAACTTAATAACAATCCACAACGTTTTTTCACGAACTCAGATGTATTTAAACAACAACAGCAACAAAGAAATGTTTTTAAGCCAAACCCTAAACAGACCTTTCCTAAACCAACGCCAATGAGTGTATCGACAAGAAATACGAGACAAAATTTCACACCAGGTACATCAAATCAAAACAGAAATTCATTCAATTATTTCGCACCTAATCCTTCAGCACCAAGAAATTTTATTTCAGAGGAACTTTACAATACCGAGACAAATAATCTGTGTCAATTTGATCCTGATATTGAAATGAATCAACCCGCGGAAATCGATTATTCCGATGAACAATATAATCAATATATAGACGAAACTAACGAAGGTTCTTCCTCACCGACTCTTGAAGAACAAAATTTTTACATAGAGCCTCAAGATCACGAACAAACATAACGCCTCCAATTATATCGATAAATACAACAAATTCAAGTGAACTCTCGTACATCATTTTACCTGAACACAATTTAAAATTTTTAATTGACTCAGGCTCTACAAAATCTTTTATCGATCCTGAAATAGCTAATAAATATTTTCCAAATTTGATTAAAAATGATCCATTTATTGTTTCAACTGTTTTTCAAAAATCTGCTCATAAATTTAGTGTCACGATACCAGCATCGAAAATTTTTAAATTACAACAAAGTAAATATTTGAAATTTTATTTATTCAAATTTCACAATGTTTTTCACGGTTTGATTGGATTAGATAATCTAAAGCTCTTACAAGCCAGTATTAATTTTGATCAGAATTATTTAATAACCCCTAATGCAAAAATCAAACTTAGTTTTCATAAAACTCAAAAAGAATTAAATTTGATATCAGTTGCACCGCGTTCGGAGCAAGTAATTAAAATTAAAACATCAATTCCAAACGGAGAAATAATTATCCCACATCAAAAAATTCATAATTGTGAAATACCGGAAAGTTTAAGTATTGCAAAAAATGGACAAGCTTTGACTACAATTTTAAACAATACCACGAATTGTGTAACTTTAGATTTTTCGCAACAAATTTCAGTCGAAAAATTTAATAGAAAAGAAATTCAAGAAATTAACTTGAATCATTTTGACGATTCTGGTGAAACGAAATTAAACTCGACACAAATTCGAACAAATCACTTGAACGAAGAAGAAAAATGTAAAATCCTTAAATTGTGTAACGAATTTAGCGACATATTTTACCAAGAAAACATGCCATTAACATTTACGAGTAAAATAAAACATCATATTAGAACCACTGACGAAATTCCCACTTACTCTAAATCCTACCGTTATCCTTTTATACATAAACAAGAAGTGGAAAATCAAATACAGAAAATGCTACAACAAGATATTATCAGGCCAAGTAATTCGCCATGGTCGTCACCTATATGGGTGGTCCCAAAAAAGATCGACGCTTCAGGAAAACAAAAGTGGAGAGTTGTAGTTGATTATAGACAACTAAATGAAAAAACCATCGATGATCGATACCCACTTCCAAATATAACTGATTTGTTGGATAAACTAGGAAAATGTCAGTACTTTTCCACTCTGGACTTAGCAAGTGGATTTCATCAAGTTGAGATGAATGAAGAGGACGTTCAGAAAACAGCGTTCAATACCGAAAATGGGCATTACGAGTACTTAAGGATGCCATTCGGACTCAAAAATGCACCTGCCACGTTCCAACGTGTCATGGATAATATTTTACGGGGCATTCAGAACGAAAAGTGTTTAGTTTACCTCGATGATATAATCATCTTTTCTACTTCATTACAAGAACACTTAGAACGGCTAAGAAGTGTCTTTCAACGTCTAAGAGAATCAAATTTCAAAATTCAGCTCGATAAATCAGAGTTTTTGAGAAAGGAAGTTGCATACCTCGGGCACATTGTTACACCCGACGGCGTGAAACCAAATCCAGACAAAATTGCAGCTATTAAAAATTATCCGATACCTAAAACGACCAAACAAATCAAAGGATTCCTAGGATTGTTAGGCTACTATAGACGATTCATAAATAATTTCGCAAAAATTACAAAACCATTAACCAAATGTTTAAAAAAGGGTGCCAAAATTGAATTAAATGACGAGTATTTATCATGTTTCGAGTTATGTAAAAATCTCCTAACAAATGAACCTATTTTAAAATATCCTGACTTTACGAAACCATTCAATTTAACCACAGATGCAAGTAATGTAGCAATAGGAGCTATTTTATCTCAAGGCCCAATTGGCAGCGATTTGCCAATAGCATTTGCATCCAGAACACTAAACGATTCAGAACGAAATTATTCCGTTATAGAAAAAGAACTTCTCGCAATAGTATGGGCAACGAAATACTTTCGTCCATACCTATTTGGCCGAAAATTCAACATAATTACCGACCACAAACCTCTTCAATGGTTAATGTCCTTGAAGGATCCAAGTTCCAAGCTATTACGATGGCGCATTAAATTAGAGGAATACGATTATACTATTATGTACAAAAAAGGCAAGTGTAACACAAACGCAGATGCACTTTCACGTATAGAAATACATGCTACGGAATCTAATATCGTCTCAGATCTTACTAGTAATCTACATCAACAAATAGAAAATGACAACATCTCAACTCAAGTTCAAGTAGATGAAGAAAATTTACCGATAGATAATTTAGAAATAGATGAGAATACCGTTCATTCAAATAATGAAGAAAATCCTGTCTTAAATATTCCTATTTCAAATTCTCCTTTAAATTTTGGTCAAAATCAGATTATTATTAATTCAGTTTTACATTCACCAGCTATACCTAAAATTACTATTTTATTTGAAAAAAAGAAAAGAATTAATATCCAAATTTCACAAAATAATTTTGAACATGATGTTGTTCAATTTATTAAAGATTACATTCAACCTGACATAGAATATTATATATATTTTGAACACGATGACATGTACGAACCCTTTTCAGCGGCATTACAAAAACATTTTAAATGGCCATCAATAAAATTCAGAAAATGTAAAATAAAATTATTAGACGTTACAAATAAAGACGATGTAACAAATATTATCAAAAATTATCACGAAGGAAAATCAAATCACCGCGGAATAGATGAAACTACTTTTAGAATTAAAAATAAATATTATTGGCCAAACATTAAAATTTCAGTTCAATCATACATTAATCAGTGTGAAATATGTCAACAAAGCAAGTATGAACGTCGTCCGGTGAGAATTAAAATGAATGTTACTCCAACTGCTACGAAACCATTTGAAATTATACATTTAGATACATTCACATTCGAACAATCAAAATTCTTAACAATCATCGACAGCTTTTCTAAGTACGCACAAGCATATTGCTTAAATTCGCTAAGTGGTACTGAAATCGCAGATAACTTAATTCAATTTTTCTCTCATCATGGAATACCTAAACAAGTAATCGTTGATAATGGCACAGAATTTAAAAACACCGTAATCTGTGAACTTCTAAGCTTACACAAAATCAAAACACATTTTTGCTCTCCGAATCATCCGCAATCGAACGGTATGATCGAGAGATTTCATTCTACTATTATAGAGCATTTACGTTTGCTAAATACTCAAGGTTTCTTAAAAACACCTATGAAAATGAAAATGATATACGCCATACTCGCATACAATCACTCGATTCATTCATCGACGAAAATGAAACCGATCAATATCATTAATGGACATTTTAACAGCGGCGATCCTTTCGATGTTGAAATCGATAAAATTTTGTTAAATGATTATGTCAATGGACACAAAGAAAAATCAAAATTACTTTATTCTAAAATCAATTCCGATCTTATCGAAAACAAAGATCGAGTGATAAATAAAAGAAATGAAAATCGCGACGATCCAAATATTTTTCAACCAAATCAAAAAGTTTTTGTCAAAAAACATATTAGACAAAAGAACGCGAATAAATTCGATAAATCGACTAAATTAAAATCAATCAATACGAAAATGAAAACTGTCTCTACGCATAATCAAAAGAAAGTACACATGGATAATTTAAAACGTCCTTTAAAATTAAATTAACAATTTACTATTGTAAATATTATCATTATTTCAGTATTATCGGAGCCATCAGCCTCCAGGATAAAATCACGCTTAGAAAAATCAGTAATAATCCAGGACTCGTACCGATGAAAATGGGAACTGCAAAAATAGAGGAATACACACACACTTTAATTCATTATTATAATTTAAATACCTTAGTTTTGGAAATTTCTAAACTACGAAATCAATCTAATGTGCTGGAAGAATTGATTAGTAAAAACAAAGATTATTCTGCTGACACAGCAAATCATTTAAAAATTCTTTTATTCGTTAAAGCGAAAACGGAGGAAAAACTATTAGATATCTTACCGCATTCACAGAGATCAAAACGTGGTCTTATAAATGGCTTAGGTTCAATTTTTAAATCAATTACAGGTAATCTTGATGCATCAGATGGTGATAAAAGAATTGCAAGATAATCAAAATAAATTAGCTGAAAATATTAAAGTTCAAAATTCTCTTTCTATATCTGTTATAGAAAAATTCAATAAAGAACTTGCAGAGTAAGCTAAAAAGAGAACAACTTCCTACTGAAGTTACTCGAGAAAATATTTCACTATTTGAAAAATTCATAAAAATTAAGAGCTATATTTTAGATAATAAAATAACATACATTTTGCAAATACCTGTAACTTTTCCTATAAAATTCAATTATTACCATTTATTTTCCATTCCTATCCATTTTAAGAGCCAGTTTAAGGCGATTTTACCGCGTAGTAAATTTTTATTAAATAGCAAATTGTACTTTGCATTTACGAACGACCCTTGTGTGGAAATTAATCCAGAAAACTACATTTGCCACCGAGTCGATCTTCAAGAAGTGAAAGAAGAAAATCCCTGTGAGATCCAGCTACTAAATGTGAAGAAAACATCCATTTGTGAAAAAGGTTTACGTAGAACTTTCGACATCAAAAATTAAACAATTAGGGCAATCAAATTTATCGGACTTTTTCCATTTGAAGAAATAATTAAATTAAATTGTGATAAACAAGATGAAGTGCAAAATTTAAAAGCGGGTACTTATTTACTAGACATTCCTTATAAGTGTCAAGTAATCACAAATCGAGAAACATTTACTAGTGGCAGAATAATAAAAGAATCACCTCAATTGATGTTATTTCCGAACATAAATATCGAATCGGAAAGTGATACTTCTAAATTTAATTTTAGTGTACGCCTTGACGAAATAGAATAAGGAAGGAATAAAAACTCAGTTAATCCAAAATCAACCTGATGTAAAATTTGACAAACTTTACCATATTCCGAGTATTTGGACAGTTATAATTTACATAATTATTTTCGTTATTATAATATACGTTTGTTATAGACAATCTAAACTAAAGTGTGCTAGCAAGAAAACTAAAGAAGAGGAGCAAGAAACTTCAAGAAATGTTCAGCTCCCTCGTTAACCCTCATCGCTGAATCTTCGGGGGGAGGTATTATATCACCGCCAAGGTGATACTATAAAATAAAAATGCTGACAAGAAGAAGATAACGCCGGAGAATCTTCCAACGCAGCGCGGTTCCCAGGATCAAGCGGACACTGCATACCAGTCCGTTGTAGAGCATAGTTGCTATTAGTAATTTCATGTAATTTACATTACTTCAAGTTTTATACAAAATAAATAATATTTAAAAAACGGAACTCTGACTCAGCAAAACATATTTCACGCGAAAGTTTGAGATTTTTTTAAAAATAAACTGGGGGGTTACATCGCAATTTTTCTACATGTTGCGTAAAAACCTTTGGGAATTAATGTCCTGAAGAAATTTTCCAAAAATTTTCATGTCAAGTACCCGGCAACAAACTTTTATTGTCAGAACGCTGTTTCTCTATACTATTTATTGACGAACTAAATAAATTCTATATTTATTTTAAGTAATTCTGGGAAAAAGAGGCTCTACTTTTGTGTTAGTACTAAGGAATAAATGCTGGAGTTTATGAAATAATGCCCACGTGCAATTTACGTCTATGTCGTCCGGTGATAAAGTTTACGATTTTTATTGCTGGAATTCTATTGCTAGAGTCGCCGGGTGGCTCAGCGGTAGCCTAGCCGACTTTGCAAGTCGTGTCGCTCGGCGGGGTAGGTTCGAATCCTACCATTAGCCATGGATGTTTGTGTTGTCCAAAGTCTCAGACCCAGCTTAATTCACACTTTGTGACTGGCAAAATTAGCCTTATAGTAGCTCGGCCCGAGTTGGCGGGTACTGTGCAAAGCTAAGACAAGGCAAAACAATTCTATTGCTAACTTCACATCGGTAAATTTTTAGTCATTTTTTTTTATAATTAATTCGTCAGAATTATTTTTAATTTTCACAGAGAACTCCAGAACTCTTTGGGGTGCTAAAAAATTACATTTTTCAAAAATGAGGTGCCAACTTCACAGAGGTCTATTTTTCAGTTTTCTTAAAATTCAGAATTCTGCAAACAAATTTTCAAAAAATTATTCAACCACTACTATTGATACAATTTTTTTTGTAACAGCTGATATTGAAATTGAGATTTTAAACATCTCATAAGCATTATCTACTCTACACTGTGATCAACAGTGATTGAATGTACTGCTCGGTACAGCTCTACAATAATTTTTTATTGTCTGCACGGCCAAATGTAAAATTATTAATGATATCCAATAGATAGTAAATAGCAGTATTGTTACATTACCGGCAATTTATTTTTAATGGTACCTTACCGGTAATGTTACCATAATATTACCAACTACATTTTTTTAATTAAAAATTAAATAATTAGAAAATAACCATTTTTTTAGAATTTACAGCAGATATATTTATTGCACTGGTAATAAATCCGTATTGAAAATTGGCATTAAATTGTTGACAATACATTCACAAAGTTTTTTTTTGTTAGGATGTGGCTATTTGCATCTATTGTATGACGTACTATTGGGGCCTTAAAATTTCGCACGATTCAGGCTTTAGAGGCCCGTTGTATACTATTCTACAAATGTTTAATTTTTGAATTTATACCAAGCACTACAAACAATATAAATATCACTAATTCTAAGACTATCTAAATATCATAAGACTACAAAGGGTGAAATAAAATTCGCAACTGTAAATAAGATGCTTATAAATACCTATACGGTAGGTGCAAATAGCCAATTATTCGTGACAAGTGCCTAAATAAAAACCTGGGCAAGTAGGCTATATTTTTTTAGTAATTCTGTTATGTAAATGCAATGGATAAATTCTTGATCACAACCTACTTGACCAGATTTTTATTTAGACGCTCGTTACTTGCAGTAGGTGCAAATAGCCAATTATTGGTACCTACAGTAGGTGCAAATAGCCAATTATTCGTACCTACAGTAGGTGCAATTAGCCAATTATTCGTACCTACAGTAGATGCAAATAGCCACATCCAAATAAATTTAATAAATATTTTATAATATTGACTTTATTTATACATAATAGCCATAAATGGAACAATTCGTGACCAAATCCGGTGCAATGTTGGCTACAAGTGGTGATTTTTGACTTTCCAATTATTTTATTTAATTTTTCAAAATAATGTATGTACTTCAAGCTTTTTTCTTTAAAAGATTTGCTTTAAAAATTACGTATTAACACACTCACATTACGTGAAATAAATTTGTAAAAAACTACAGAATATTTTTAAATTGGAAGTCCCCTTAAAGTGGCCACAAAATCTAAAGTTACCAAATTTTAATTTTGGTAACGCGGGACAAAATCGTTTGGGGGAGGGGGTTATGAATGAAAGTAAAAAAAAACAAAAAGCTAAAGTTTTATCTATTATGAAAGAAAGCAAAAAAAATATATCAAAAACATAACATTTTAATATAAATATCTGTAAACAAATTAAAAAAATACAATTAAATATCTAAACTTTTTGAGGAATTTTTTTTAAAGGTTGGGATCGTTAAATTAATTAAAATGTCTTTTAATTTTTTGCATTAAACTGGCAAAATACATGTTCTTTCCAAAAGCGGGACTTTTTTAAAACTCCGCAGGACTTTTTTAACAAATTGTTAAAAACCGGGTCTGTCCCGACAAAAGCGGGACATATGGTCACCTTATACTAGCTGTAGTAATAAATTACGTATTAAATATGTACATATTTGGGGTATTTAACAGTTACCTAGTTCAACAATGTTTATCTAAAAAACTTAACAAAAAATTGCTGTTCATACTGTTGAGAACCATTGATTAATTAAAATCAAACTAGAAAACGAGTTGATAGAGATATCTACTTATACTTGTGAATTCCTTTAAGTGTCAAAGTTAAAATAGTTTACCTTTAAAGGCCCCATTTCTCAAACACAAGTTAACTTTAAGTATCAGTTTATTCCAATAGTAACAATTATGTATCACAAAATCTTTTAACCGGACACTAAATCGCGCACTATACACTTAGGGCCAGTTGTACAAAGTAGGTTTAAACTGACGCTCAACTGAACCAGGTTCAAACTAAACAAATTCGCATAGGATCTTAATGACATATGGCAATTAATGCATTCATAAATAAAATTTGATGCGATTTTGTTCACTTTGAACCTGGTTCAGTTGAGCGTCAGTTTAAACCTCCTTTGTACAACTGGCCCTTAGCGTTTCACCGTCGTTCGACAGCTTCGTCAGAAGTGAAAAATATTTTTCACAGCAACGCATATAAGAAATCATTTTAATTAATAAAACTTATTTTAAAAAATATAAAAAGTCTTATCGTTAAATAAACTCGTGTATTAAAACTAAAACATTCACAAAAGGTAATTATACAAAATGTTGATCCTGCATAGGATAGTGAAAAATATTTTTCACTTCTGACGAAGTTGTCGAACGACGGTGAAATGTTAAGCGTATAGTGCGGGATTTAGTGTCCGGTTAAAAGATTTTGTGATACAAATTTCATCAGACAAGAACCAACTTTAAATAACAATTATGAAAACAATTGTCCTACGCAGGATCAACATTTTCTTGATCCTTTTGTATAATTACCTTTTGTGAATGTTTTAGTTTTGATACATGAGTTTATTTAACGGAAAGACTGTATTTTTTAAAATAAGTTTTATTAATTAAAAAGATTTCTTATATGCGTTGCTTTTTGCCATTAATTTTTTGTTGGACATGTATGTATATTATTAATTAAATAAATTAAAGTAACAAGTAATTTTAATATGTGGCCGTAAATTGATAAGAAATTTAAACTGGTGTAAATTTCTTCTCATTGGGTTTTGGACAAAAGCGAATTAAGAAAAAAAAATTTACTTTGATCTCTTCTGTACGTTATGGGATATCCTGTATACTGCACAGTGGAGATTTACCATGGCATAGTTAGTAGTTTTCGAACCTACACTGCCATAAGAAGTTGATTGATGATAGAGTTGATAAATTTTGCAATTTTTATTCTTAGAAATTTTTTGTTAGCATAGGCTCAAGTTACGTCTATTTAATGCATGTTAGAGAAAACTTTCCTTAGTCAATTGATCAGTGTCTTGAGGTGACTCCCATTATGGTTAACGATTAGCTTGACTTGCCTTGCATGTTTCTTTATGATAATTTCCCTCTGTATAATTAGAACTTAGAAATTAGTCATGCTGAAAATGCATAATTGAACATTTTTCAGGAATATTTATATCACCAAAGGGAATCATTCAGGAAGTGGATTCAGTCGGATTTTCGCTGGTGGTATGGGTGCTTTGTGGTGTGTTGTCTATGATCGGAGCCTTATGTTATGCTGAGCTCGGTACTTCAATACCGAAATCGGGTGGCGATTATGCTTACATATGTGATGCTTATGGACCACTACCTGCATTTTTATATCTTTGGGCGGCCAATTTAATTTTTGTGTAAGTAAATGTGTTAGATTTTTAAGATTGATTAATGTCCGTATTCATAATGTTTCCTCAAGGCTTCCTTGAATGACGAACCCCTTAGAATGTGAGTTGTTTTATGCTTCTGCCTTACTACAATCCTATTCTAGAGGGTTCCTTACTGAAGGAAGCCTCGAGGAAGCACTATGAATACGGACATAAGTGCCCGAAATAGGTTTCAGCTTTTATACAAGATCAGAGGCCCGATTTTCGAACCGTTCGAAAAGATTCGTATGCGTCAAAATGACGTAGACTCTCGTACAAAACTATACAAATCGTTCGAAAATGCGTCATTTGACGTCATTTTCGCATATGAATTTTTTCGCACGGTTCGACAATCGGGTCCCATATTGTACAACGACTAGCAAAAAAGTGGAAAAATATTTTATTGTAAATTTCTAAGAAAAATTTACTCTCTATGAAAGTTACTGTGAATTCCTAAACTCAAATTGCACCTGTAAGAATTCTGTCATAGCTATATAGCAAATATTCAAAAATCTAAAATCTACTTAAAACTATTTGAGAAAGTTATTTAGAATTTAGACAATAGGCAGATAATTTGGCTGGTGAAAACTGCGCCACGCCAACGCCATTGTGTTATGAATCATTGCAGTTATGTAAATCTTTGTGAAGTTTTTCTCATCCGAGAAAAATAGCATTTATAAAAAGACAGATATAGGTTCTTTAGATGCATTCGGTAACCTTAGGAATTTATCCAAGTTTCTGAGTATTGCGAGTATTACAAAATTGATTCTTAATTTCACTTACAATTTCACCTCTAAGGCCCGGTTTTTCGATCTCAGTTTAACTTTAAACTTCAGTTTATTCCTATAGAAGCAATGGGAATAAACTGAAGTTAAACTGAGATCGAAAAACCGGTCTTAGTTGTTTTCCGCGTATTTCGTTACGCCAATATAAAGGGACAACTGTTTTAAAGGTTTCAGAAACTTTCGCAAAGATCGAACGAACCGACACGAAGTGTTTCCTGTTGAATAATTTATCTACCCCTTGGTCATATTACCTATGTTTCCACTTTAAAATAATTACCTGTATATGATCGTGATGTTCATCGCTCAGCACTTTAGGCTCATCTCTCATCGTTTTGTGTATATTGAATTGCAAATCGTAACGGATTTCTCCCGGTTTCTTTCATATTTCTGGTTATTCATCATAAAATATATATAAAATATATCAAAAAAAAATATGTGTCAGGTACAAGTTTCACGTCAGGGCTTGTCTTGTTATGTCAGTTTTATTCCATTTTTCAACAGGACGAAGCTTCGTGTTACGCGGCCAAATCTACAAAAAAATTGTTCAGGAAAAATAATAATAGTGTTGATTTGACCCTCGAATACCCCCGACTTAAATGTTGTCAAAACCCTGCAACATGACTTGAAAAAGATCTTGGGAAAAAGTCCCCAACGAACAATTTCCGGACTAAAGGCTAAAATAGAGGAAATGTGGTATTTTTTCACCCCATTTTTTATTAAAATAAAATTTTTATTAAAATAAAACTTGTTTTGAATAAATTATTAGTTACTGTTAATCAGTCCTTTTCTTTATTATTTTTATACTAAAAGTTTTAAACAGTTTTAGTTTGAACAATCATTGGGTGGTATGAATAAAAACGAAGAACCTACTAATATTGCAATTTTTGGTATCTTCTCCGTAGTATTTACTTTAATATTTTAGGATATATTCAATAACGAAGCAGATATTTTAATTATAGTATTCTTGTAGAAACTATTGAAGTGTTTGCTACAGTTTGAAGAATTCACTTCGACTGACATATTCTTCGATTTTACTATCAAACTGTAGTATTCACTTCAATATTAGCAAAGCTGGTCTTGTCTGAATAGAATGGAAGTGGAAGAAAATACTAGATATTTTGAAGAATATTCTAAACAACAAGAGCATATACTTGACATGGTGAAGTATTTACTCAAGTGTTAAGAATCTTTTATATAAAATCAACTACGTACTACCGGAAATTAATATATGATTCAGCGCTGGGGTAAATACTACGGAGAAGATACAAAACTTGTAGTATTAGCAGGTTCTTCAGTTTATTCATACCACCCGTGCTTCATTCACTATTTAAAACTCATTCTTCATCAATATCTGAAAGTTTGGCCAGTCCGGTTCTCCACTTAATTCGTTCAAGTCAATTATTAAATTTCCCACCGCTTTTTCCATTAGTCCATCCAATTTCCACATTTTCTCTTCTTCTGCCAAAACATGTTTTACACATTTTTGACAACTATCTGCTGTAACATTGTTAACAGCGTTATAAAATAATACTTTCAAGTTACACATTTTATTCTTTATTTGTGCCCAAATTAATTCAATGGGATTCAATTCACAATGATAAGGTGGTAGTCGAAGAACTAATTTATTTTCTTGAGCTGCCATTTCATCTACAATATATTTGACATCTACAGGTTTATGTGCATTTACCAGAGTCAAAATTTCAAGTTTCAATAAACTTTGATCAAAAACAATGTTTTTGGACTTTAACAACTGCTCTTGAATATTTTAACCTGTGAGCAAATAAAAATCAGATTAGAGCAGGCGGTGCAAAAAAAATGTATGTCTGTGATTAAATAAAAAGTCAATAAATTTGACAGTCCATGATGTATTACATTAACTAATTCAGTTAATCACAGACATACATTTTCTTTGCGCCGCCTACCCTAATCTGATTTTTATTTGCTCACAATATATTTTTTCCAAGCTGTTGTACTTTTTCCAACTTTCCAACTGTGATAAGGTGCATTATCCATCACAATCACAGCACATAAAATTTTACAAAACTATGATAATGTGATAATCTCCACTTTTGACCCCTTTAAACAATAATAAGCCATTATTAACAAAGCCATCTTCACTTCCTATGCGCAAAGTTATCAATCTGGTTCCTTTCCCTGATGGATTTTTCCGGCAGTTGATAATCTCTCGATAAAAGCTTTCGTTTTACTTTCAATATTTCCATCTATCCACACTTTTTAATTCTGTGTTAATCCAAGTCTCATCTAAATGAAATATGGGTCGACCCATGTCGCAGTTTTTTAATTTGCCTCAATTGTTGTCTTCTCCATGTAATAATATCTTCTCGATCAATAAGCAAACTTTTCCGGTTTCTCTTAGTATATCTAAGCAAAGATAAAATGTATCAATGGAAAACACATTCTTTCTGTTGCAGTTCTCTGGTAAATTACGTAAAATTCAGTTGCTTTAACACATTGTACGATTTAAATCTGCTCATCTTGGGAATTTCGTTATTTCTCCGAATACAAACATGTACTATCGCGGCCTTATAATTTCGCACGATTCTATTTTCCGCTGTAAGTGTGGCTTTCTTTGACGACCTGTCAAAAATAATAATTTTAAACGTCAGATTTCAAACGTAATGCTAAAGTTGTAGCAACCCAAATCACGTGCTTTCTGAAGGAGAGAAGGACTTTGCAATCGCAAAATTAGGAGATGGTTGGTCGCTATTTTTATTCTGTTATTTCAGTTCTAATACTTTATTATCTTGCTGTTCTTAAAATATAACCAAACAACCTGACTTTTGGTTAAATGTCTTTAGTGTCAAAATTGAGGAAAGAGCCTGTTCTACAAAACTATAATTTAGAGAAGTTCAGGCTACTTGATAAAAAATCGTGCGAAATTTTAAGGCCGCGATAGTACGGTATCAAGTGTGGGTGGCTTATTTTCATGGAAAAATTGATGCACTGTCCTTCTAATGAGATACTTTTCATGCTCATCCAACACAAAAAGCTTTTCCTTCCTTGCTTTTTTCGGAGCACACAGTGTACCAGTCAGGTTCTTATCCTTTCGCAATCTGTTTATTGTAGATATGCTGCATCCTAAAATATAATTACATAAATACACTCTCAGCCGAGTTAACATTTATGCACTTACCAGTGTAAGTTGCTGTTTTTTTGAACAATCTGACTTAAGTGAGGGAAGTCAATTTTTATGTTGTTGTATACTTTCATTATCATTTCTTCCTCTGATTAAGAAAGATGTCCTAATAAACGTTAAGTGTGTTTCAAAACATAATGTTACTTTCCATATTTACTATGCAAAACAATACCTCGTGTAGGAACCATATCTGGTTGTTATACTTAACAAGTAATAAACAGCTAGAACAAATACAGTGAATGAAATGAACTTAACAAGTGTAGTAAGGAACGGCTAGAACGCTGGAAACTCAACAAATGCTGTGGGAAGACAAAGCGAAGACGATACTGTGGACGATACAAAGTAATCAATTATCAAATATATTAACTGACATTTACATTCCTGCTATCCTGCTATGAATCCTGCAAAATGTTTCGCATCCGTTTGTTCTGTGTGAACAAGACCGGTAAACAACCAATCAAATGTAAGTATTTTGAAATTCCCGCCAACCCATTATTCTCTGCAGGAAAAATAAACTATTCACATTAAAAAAATGCTTTTACTTTCGAAGAACAGTACGTTTACAATAAAATCTCTTTTGTAATTTCCAGATTGTTCTCGTAATTTATCCTCCAATATTTACTTAATCGGCACGACCGCCGGAGATTAAAAAAAAATACTTCTGGATCCTCCCCTGCTTCTAGTAATACTAGATGTAATCTCTGTTCTTCTAATTCATTTTTAAGTTCACCGATTTTTAGGTCCTTTATTGTAACTCGTTTTGTAGCCATCGCTTATTAATTTATTTAATAACTAGTTTAGATTTATTTTTATATTTTAATATATTTAAACGCAAACCCCACACGTGACGCAAATTGTAACGTTTTTAATTTTTTTTCTTGACACCCATAGTAATTCTAAGCTTCAAAGCTTGTCGGTGAGGTGTGTTGGCTAGTAATTCATATATTGCCAATTGCGGCTGCGACCGTATTACTGCTGTTATTTCTCCTTCGGCATTCTGGGGAAACGCAGAAAACCCAATTCGAAGGTGCCGGTATGAATCCGAACACATCCGACACATATGTACCAGGAGGAGATTCGAACCCACACCTATAGTTACACCGGCTCAGCGTCAAACCCGTTGCCAGCGGATCTAAACAACTGGGCTCCCAAATAATGAAATAATAAAATAAATTAAAAGTATAAATTAAAATAATAATAAATAAAAGTATAAATTAAAATATAGTCCCTGGCCAAAATATTAGGAACACTATGAAAACATGAAATAATCTTTACTCTGAGAAGAAAGCTTATATATTATTTAAATAATATTAACGAAATGTGTGACTTAGGGGATTACTTAGAAGTATATGTATTTATGTATACAGTAACTGAATAGTTATTATAGGGCAGCAATTTACGTAAATTTTCTACCATACTGGACCGGTATATTTATATTATTGGTCAGTTGTTATTCATTCTTCGAAGCGTGAATATCTGTTTGTGTGGTTAGACAAACTTCAAAATTAGAGTGCGTTAATATTTTATTCATACATTGATTTATTTTACGTTGTTAAATTTTTATAAACAATTTTATACGATGGGTCGTACAAAAGACAAGAATTTCTGCATTGTTAGAAAGGAGGTATCACAAAATATTAATAAAAAGCTTTTATATTGTATGTATGTGTTCTTATTTACAAGACTTTAATAAAATTTTCATGAAAACCTAGAAGTTATTCATTCACATTATATGCATTACACTTTCAGGTTCAGTAATGTTCCTAATATTTTGGCCAAGGACTGTAATAATAAATAAAAGAATATTTATTAACAAGTTAAACAAACTATTAAACAAATACTTAACACTACATATAACCAATGTATGTTCTTAAATAGTTTATTTACACGGCACGTTGTCGTCGTTCGCTGTAGATCGTTCCATCCCACGACGGGACGAGCTTTTATATCTCCCTAGTCCTTCGCAAACGCATCTCTAACGTCCCGGAGTGTCTTCGAAAATGCCCATGACGTAGACTAGTGTTGTCTAGGCAGTGACGTCACTTCGCCTGGCTGTTCCGTCAGTAGTATAGGGCATTTTCGATAAATAATTGAGCGGTGGACACACCATACTCTATTTTTCTCACACTTACATACACTTAGGGCCAGTTTACAGAAAATTTAATTGCAATCAAATTTTAATGACGTTGTTAATTTGACAGTTCGCAATGTAATTCTTATGGCAACTTAAACGTGATTAGTTTAATTCGAAATTAAATATTTGATTTGCTTTCTGTAAACCCACCCTAAGTCTCTAAATGTTCTCTCTCACACTTCTACCCCGGTTATGAACCGGGTGAATTATCGAAAATGCCTATAGATATTAAATTATTTAATTTTTCCGTGTTCAAATTTTACATTACGACTATGAAAAGGTGGCATATCTGAAGAAATATATATTATCAAATACTTTCCTAAGAAATAGCTGCCAACATGTACACACATTTGTCTTCGTTATCGTTACCTTTTTAATTCTGCCTGAACACAATTACATACTTATGTACACTGAGCGTTAAAAGTAATGTCTGTCCATTAAAATTTTAAGTCGCGATCTAAAAGGTAAACAAATACGCGTTGAATTTTATTTCATATTTGTTTATCTGCTTGCTCGTTTGCTTGTCCCGTCTACGTATTATAGTGGTAAGAAGAGACTAGGCCGCAATTTAACAAATATAGAGGAGACATTATTTTTGATTCTCAGTGTACATACAGTTGTTATTGCCATATTGCCATTTTGTTTCCGGTAATAATATTTGGAGCTTGTAATTTTTCGTTGTGTATCCAACTCATTCGATTTTACAGTCTTTTTCCTTTGCTTTTCCCCTTTTGTCAAAAGTGTTTCCGAATTTGTCAAATGATTTTCCAATCCGCAGGCCTACTGTACTTTGAACGGATTGGAAAGTCATTTGACAAATTAGGAAACACATTTGACAAAAGGGGAAAAGCAATAGAAAAAGACTATATAACAGTTCTTCTGTGATTACTTATTTTGCCAATTTTTTAAATATAGATATGTCTTGTTCAGAAAACTCTTTAAAACAGGTAATATTCAATTTAAAAATAGGAAAATCTGTGCTGAAGATGAAAATTATTTGCTGTCATACAAGGTGGAAAGTTTCCAACGCGAACATAGAAACCTTGCATTGAAAAGGATGTTTATGGAGATTGCTGCTGGCCATTTAAACATACAAAAATGGTAATGGTATTAAAAGAAAGAGAAAATTATGATCAATATTACCTTACTAAAATTATTGCTAAATGTATTAATTTCGTAAAAATTAAATTTTTTAATTTCATCTGAAAAATTTAGTTTCCAGTATGTCAGAATTTGAAACCTTCAATTATTTTCTATTAATTGAAAATTATTTATACATCACTCAAAATGTATCATGAATAATTTTCACATTGAAACTTTCTTAATCGTTCTTAATACAGTACCAACAGGTATTCAAACAAACCACCGTTTTGTACTAAACAATCACGGTCCGTAAACTATAATGGTTACCTCAGGCCGGCAGTGTTGGACGAGGGATAGGTGGAGTGCGGGGTAGCGTTTGTGACGTCAGCGGTAGACCGTCGAAACCTGCTTGTTGAAGTTAATGTAGTTTTGATCAGTTGTCAAAGTTTGGAAAGGAAAATGACACTAAAATAATACCAGTTGAAGCACTTGATATGCAGATTAATCGCTTGTTGCACCGAACTCTTAAGCTAAGCATAAATTCAAGCGATATTAATAATGTGACATTTCAGATACCCAACATTGTGTAAGTTATGCTTTGTTCCTACACAGTTCCGGACTAGTTCGAGACTGTCAAATATATTCGCCCGTCGAATTAATTATCGCTTTCAAGAGCTCCGTTAAATGTGAAACTTTGATCGACGCATGCTTTTGACAGTTTCGGACTATGCAGTTAGACGTTGGCCTAGTATTGTAACGCTTAAAGTTAAGTTGAACTTAGTTGAAGTTTGATGCAACTAACCATAATGGACCTTATCTTATTGTTATCGTTGTCGTATGGTTCCCATTCCCGGGCAATTGTAGACTAGCTTTTACTTTAATTGATAAAAGTTAAGTAGTATCTATTATCCAATTTAGGCTGGGTTTCTCAGTCCTAGTTTAACTTTAAACTCCTGTTTATTCCTATGGTAGCAATTATAAAAACAATTGTTCCTATGGAAATAAGCAGGAGTTTAAATTAACGTAATACGAGAAAAACACCCTTGATTTCACAGAAGTTTTTTTATACACTAAATGTACATTTCGTATGCTAAGCAAACATCGTCAATAGTATACAAATTATTTTCGTCTTACGGGCTAGTTTATATAGGGTCGTCAAATTTAAAACTATTATTCTAAGAATATTTTCTGTGAATACTAAGAAGGCGGGCATCCAGAATGAATCTTGCCTAGAAAGGTGGGCGAGTGTCAGGAACGGGTTAACTGCATAACTGTATAAGTAGAAAATACTAGGAAAGAAATTAAAATTAAGGATAATTTATATAGGATGTATGAATTTTAAGAAAGTATTATTTAAAGGTAATAAATCTAAATTTAAAATGTGTTGTTTATGTTTCTTCATGTATGTACAGTCGCAGCACAATGTAATGAAAGAGTAGGAGGGGTAACCGGCCAGCCGACTTCGCCCGACGGAGAGAGCTCCGCCCGTCTGAAATTCTTAGTAATAGGGTACCAATTTCACTGACAATTGATTATAACGCATGCACGCATCATTCGTTGATTTTAAATAAGGTTTGTCCATTCCATGAACAGAATTGCAATAGATAATTATAAAATTTAAATAGCCGACATCGTAATTCGTGTCGCAAATATTCTAAATATTATTAATGAAAATATTTATATTATTCATAATTAATCTTTAGGAAATAATTATTTGATGCTCTTTCATAAAACGAAATAAAGCTATAATAAAATATAACAGTTATTGCGGAACAAAACTATTAAATCTAACTGACGCAGAAAGAAAAGACTTTTAATATACAAATGTTGTAATTACTAATTAAAACAGAAAACAATAACGATGAGATAAAAAATCGTTGCCTGTCAATAAATAACCACTTTACGTGATTTAACTAGAATTATGTGAATTTAAATTATGAACACCTTTTGAAGTTTTGTAAATGTCATTTTGAATAAGTATTTGTGTGAATTGCTCTAGAGCGATTTGCGGTAGATGATGTTAGCTTAGCTGCCGAAATACGTATTTACGTGTTTTATAAATTGAGTATGGTCTAGAGAGATTTTTGCTCTCTGATATTGTAATATTTCAAAAATTTGAAGCTAGACATTTATATTTAAATATTAATCGATTAGTATGTTTTAAAATATGTAATACAAAAAATCTCGCTAAACTACTTCAATGCAATACACTGAAAAGGAAAATTGGGGGGTGAAAATAGAGTAATTTATTACAAATAATACATACAAAAAAAGTGCAATGAGAATATATTGAAGGCGTCCCGGTGTTCATCGTCTATCGTAGGCTTTCGGTTGACCGATTACAGCACGACGCGGTCAACTGAAAACCTAAAACATACGAAACTAAAAGCTGAAATAAATAATTAGTTGCTAAAAGAAAAAAAATTATTAAAAACTCTTACAATAAAACTCAAACAGAAAATTATAGTGCTAAAAGAAAAAGTAATTAATTTCTGAAAAATAAATGATTAGTTGCTGAAAGCAGAAAAAAGATAAAATGTTAATACTTTATGTGATACCCGTTACTTTCAACACATTGTCTTAACTTGTTTGGCATTGAATTTACCAAATTTTCACAAACATTTGTGCTTCTAAACCTTTCCCAAACTCGGAAAACATGTTGTGTCAGTTGTTCAACGGTTCTTTCACGAACACCGTGTCCAGCGATATCCTCCCAATTCCTTACCATCGCTCCCCACATATTTTCTATTGGGTTGAGATCTGGAGATATTGCAGGCCACGGTAATACCTCAATATCGTTGTGATCTGTAAACCAGGTTGTTACATTGGCGGCTTTGTGAATGGGGCTGTTGTCTTGCACAATGGTTATTACTTCCACCTCGTCCTCGGGATATACTAATCTTACTGACGGCAGCATGACTTCTTCCAAAATTTTTATATACCTTGCAGATGTAAACCTTGGAGGTGAAACGGGAACTAATGCACCGGGACCTGCACTCGAAATCCAAACCCAATATCCAGTTGATATGCGTCCACTTGTTGCATTTGTTCTTACGTTTTCCACATTATACCGGTTATTTTTCTTTCTCCATAACACGACTGGGGAATCCTGCGATGAAGAAAATGTTTTTTCGTCTGTAAATATCACATTTTCCCAATTTCGATTCATATTTTCCTCAGAGAAATGCAATCTGGCAGCAGCGTTCTCGGGTGAAATAACAATTTTCTTGGCTGGTTTTCTGCTGTGAATACCTGCACTCTTTAACCTTTTCCTTACTGTCGTAAAACAGCATTGCAAATTTAGTTGTTCCCTGATCCTTCCTGCAGTTGTAAACGGATTAGCTTCGACAGTGGCAACTATTGCCTGGTCTTCGTCATTAGTTGTTACTCTGGGACGACCTGATTTCGGTGCTGTTCTGAGGGAAGCGACTTCTTGTCTTCTATTGATCCATCTTCGAATTTGACTTTCTGACATATCAACTTGCTGAAAGATGTTTCTTATGGACTAAACCACAAATATATCCTCTTGTAGCCACGGATGATTCTCGTTGTCCCATTCTTCTTCCCATTTTGCTAACAAAAAAGTCGCGATTCCTACAAATGGCGAAAGAAAATTAAATAAATCCTAAAATTAAAAAAAAATACATAAAAAATATGAAAATTAAACCCCAACAAAGAAATTAATTTGCTCAAAGTAATATTAAAATTAAATCAAAGCTTAAATAAAAGATGAAAATATTAAAAACTATTACAATAAAATCCAAACAGAAAACTTAAAATGCTGATAGAAATAGTAATTTCATTCTGAAAAATAAATGATTTGCTAAAAGAAGAAAAAAATTTGTTAAAAACAAAAAACAAATAAATGGTAAAATTTAAAAAAATTCCACAAAAAAAAAACAAAATTCCACAAAAAAATACCAAAACCCCAATAGAAAAGTATAATTTGCTGAAAGAAAAGTAATTAATTAACAATATTAAAACAAAAATTTAACCAAAGGTTAAATAAAAAATAATAATAATAATAAAAACTATTGCAATACAACCCAAACAGAAAATCAAAATGCTAAAAGAAGTAATTAATTTCTGGAAAATAAATGACTGTTTGCTGAAAGAACAAAAAATAAGTAATTAATAAAAAAAAAACTGACACTAAAAGTCACTTGCTGCTCGTTCAACTTCCTTTACTGAGTCACAAAGGAAAATGACCAACGTTTAAACAATCGAACTTTATATAGCTCTGAAATTCGCATTCGTAGAATACTGAGAATATAAAGAAACACGTGCTCTCTAATCGGAATCAAAGACTTTTGGTAATTACTCTGTGTTGGAGGCAGACACTTTTACATTCCTGGAATACAGTTGGAATTTGAAATTTAAACATTAACAAGTTCAACTTTTAATACGAAATCGGAATAATTAAATGCGATTTATAATTAAAGGAAATGTGATTAAAGCGCACAACATTACTCTGAAAGATTACGTCCGATTTATCTATCGCAGTTCTGTTCATGGAATGGACAAACCCTATTTAAAATCAACGAATAATGCGTGCGTGCGTTATAATCAATTGTCAGTGAAATTAACTGGACCTTATTACTAAGAATTTCAGACGGGCGGAGCTCTCTCCGTCGGGCGAAGTCGGCTGGCCGGTTACCCCTCCTACCCTTTCATTACATTATGCTGCGACTGTAAATATATGGCTTCGAGCATATCTAAATTATTGTTTCCGCATTTTTTTAGGAGTTTAACATTTTCTATTGAAAAATTGTGTCCTGTCTCGTAGTAGTGTAGGGCAATAGCTGATTATTCTATGTGTTTGTATTTTAGATGTGACATAATGTTCTTTATATCTTATTCCAATATTTCTTTTTGTTTGTCCTATGTAAGATTTTGGGCAAGTATCACATTTGATTTGGTATATTCCAGACTGTTTTAAGTTCGGTTCTTTACTTATTTTGTTACTTACTATTGTTTTTAATCTATGGTTGTTGGAAAAGGCTGGAATTAAATTGTATTTTTTAAACAAATTCTTGATTTTATTTTGCCAGATTGTATTAAAAGTGATTTTGCAATATTTACTCTTGTCTTGATTTCTGATTGGCGTTAAAGTGGTAGCTGCTAGTTGACACTTTTTGTTTTCTAATTTCTTTTTTATTTTTAATACCATTTCCTTTTTATACCCATTATTTATTGCCACATTAACTATGCAATTTAATTCTTTTTTGAAGTTTTCTATGGAAGGTGGGATTGTGAGGAGTCTATTAATGAGAAAATAAAAAGCTGTTTCTTTGTATTTATGATAAGTGTATGAGTCATTTGGGATGTAGTTGTCGGTGTGAGTGTTTTTTCTGAATATGTTGTACTCGAATTGTTTATTATTAATTGAAATTTCTAAGTCCAAAAAGTTTAATTTTCTATTTGTTTCTGTTTCGTGTGTGAACTTTACCGAGGGATATTGGTTGCTTATGAAATTTAAAAAAGTTTCTATATTAAATTGTTGCGGTATGACAGCTAAGATGTCATCAACGTATCTGGCCCAGAAATGAGGAAAATTTGGTGCACTATTTTTGATGTGTTGCTCGAAGTAATTTAAAAATAAATTGGCTATGAATGGTGACAGGGGGTTTCCCATGGCTGTTCCGAAAGTTTGTTTGTAAAAATTGTTATTAAAGGTAAATATGTTTAGGTCCATGCATAATTCGGTTAGTTTTAAATATCCTGAGATTTTTGTTGCGAGTTGAATTGCAGAAAAGTTTTTAGCATTTTTAGACTAACGTCGATAGGTATACTCGGGAATAACGCTACTATGTCAAAGGAAATTAATTTGTCATTTGGGTTTAATTGGAGATTATTTAATTTGTCAATGAGTTCTGAGGTGTTTTTTATAGACAAACCATTTTCAAATTTTAACATGCTGTATTCTTTGACTAGCCATTTTGCAATTTCATATGTGAGGAAATTGATGTTCGAGCCTATTGGACGATATAAATTTCCTGGTTTATGTATTTTTCGTAGGCAATAAAGATGAGGGATTTTTGTATTGCTTGTTTTTAGTCTTTTTCTCAAGTTGTTGTCTAGTAATGTGGTACACTCTCGCAAGGTATTGTTTACTTTATTAACATATGTACATGTTTAGTGGGTCTTTCTCTACTTTATCGTAAAGGCCTGAGTTCAACATTTGTTCTACATTATTTTCATAATCTTGCTTATCTATTATAATTAGTGCGTTACCTTTATCTGCTTTCATGTACAGGGATTTTGTTTATATTTTGAACGGTACCTACACATTTGATTATTAGATATATTATATAAAAAATGTTAAATACAAAAGTTTTAGGAATTTACCTGAACCGGCAGAATTTATTAAAAAAAGAAACAAATGACGATTGACAATTGACTTAACAAATGAGCATCAACTTTGTTATTTTAAATGGAACACTATGTATATTTTCTCGAATTAAGAAAGGCATTTATTTCCTAATTCCAAAAATATGTAGTTTGCCTATATTTGGTTTCATACTTCTTGCGATATTTAAATTTAAAATTAAAAAAAATGCATTTATTTGAATTAATAAGGAGTTTATTATGTGTGACAAGTGTTAAACTAATTAAAAGTCACTTTATAAGTCAAAACGCCAACATCTAAGAGAAATTAACATATTATATGAAATAAATTAATAAAAATATACCAAAACAATAAAACTTAAATATCGTAAAAAGTATGAAACCAAATATAGACAAACTACATATTTTTGGAATTAGGAGAAAAATATCTTTCCTAATTCTAGAAAATATACTGAGTGTTCCGTTTAAAATAACAAAGTTGATACTCATCTGTTAGGTTTCCGATTGTCATTTGTTCCTTTTTAAAGTAAATTCTGGCGGTTCAGGTAAGTCCCTAAAACTTTTGCATTTAACATTTTTTATATGTCTAATAATAAAATGCGTAGGTACCGTTCAAAATATAAACAAAAACCCTGTACATACATGCATTTTTTTTTCTTTTTTAATGAAGTTGTGGTGTGTGTTGTTTTATTTCCTGATCTTTTCTTCTTGTTTTGTTTTATTGCTTTTATTGCTTTGTTTGCTTTTACTCTTGATGCTTCTGTTTGGAAGATGGGAATTTCTTCTTTCGGGATATAACGGGTGGCCATCTGAAGGTCGTTGATTATGTCTTCTAATTGTAATTTTGCAGGTTCTAAGCCGAATTTTAAACTTTGTTGAGCAATTCCAATTCATCGGTTGTAAAATGTGTAGTTGATTTGTTTATCACATAGACGTAATTACTATTTGTTGTAGTTGTGGTTTTTTCACTTGTTTTTAAGAGGTTTGTGAATTTATTATGCAAAGTTTGTTTCTTCTTGGCTATTTTGGTGTCAAGTACTGTAGAACTGAGAATGTAGTTTTTGGTCAAATAATTCCCATTCAATGCGGTTAAAATGCTGACTAAGTTTTAAATGTAGCGAATATGCTGTAAGTTTTAGATTTTCCGTAGATTTTCGTAGTGTTTATTGATTTTTGCTTAAGTAATTGGAGTTTTACTTTTTGTATAATTTTTGTTTCAGTTCTTCCTTTATGTTTTATGTATATGTTGGTGAACTTCGGGTATACTTTATGCTTGATGCAATTTTTTAAAAATTTTATGTACAGATGTAATGTCCTGATTTTCGTTGTAAGACGAAAAAACTGTTAGGAGTTTAAAGTTAAACTAGGACTGAGAAACTCAGCTCTAGTACGAATTTTCTGACAGTAAAACAAAATGCCTGGAACCCGGTGTGCAATCTCAACCTGTAATAACAATAAGCACAAAAAAGTTTTCATCATACTTCGTGCGTAAGTGACAATAACGCCAAATTCACCCTCGTATCAAAAAAGACCGTGAATGGTGCATGTGCATAGACTTAAAAGGGTCCGTCCGAGTGATGTTTTGCCGCACTCACTATCACTGACTGAAATGGTTGGCAAGGTATTTGAAGTTTCATGTCAAAGTAATTTGTAAATCAATTTTATTATTATATTGTTCAGATTTACATTCATTTTAACAAGCCATTTCAATGCCTCGAAAGTAGAAAAATATTTTAAATGCCAAAATGTTACCAAATTTCTAACTAGGACACTGTTGCTGGTTGTACTTTTCACAAGGCAACATCGCAAATGGTCTTTTAATTTGTGAACAGAGTTTAGCTATAATATGTTGGTGCGCGGATGAGGCAACCTTTAAGGCAGGCGGTCACTGAACGCGAAACTAAGCTAAGCTAAGCGAAACTAAGTTTTTTTAAAATTAAATTCAACGTAATCTCACGCGGACATGGAAATAATAGTTTTGAGCATACCTTTCTATTAACAGCCCCAGTGTGTGACGAGAATTCGCCCAAAAATCACAAATTATTTGACCGCTTCGCTTTACTTTTCGCTTCGCGTTGCGTCGCTTGAAATCGCTTACGTTAAACGCGTATGTGAGAAATCATTGCTTTGAAATGAAGCGTATAGATGCAAAAGTAGACATTTGACATTTTTTTTAAATCAGTTGTGAATTCCTTATTGTAAAAAGTGGCCAGGAATATGATTAACTGACCCTCAGAGGCAGAAACAGACATTTGAATCCGTTAATCGTATTTCAAATTTAGCAAACGGCAAGTTCATTGATTATCTCATAAGATTTTGACAGGTTTTTTGCGTTTTACTCGAACTACTTATGCGTCAAATTTCTGCTTTTGCATCTATACGCTTCAAATGTTCGCATCGCGTCGTAACTTCGCTTCGCATTCGCTTTGAATCGCCCACATTAAGCTGGCTTAGACGGCATGCGGTAATATAATATACAGGGTGAGTTTTTAAGCGCCCTTTCTTCCATAGCTCATTTATAGAACGATATAGAATTTTTTCTTTCACAAAAACATTCTACCTATTGAGCACTATAAGCTAAAATTATTTTGATGCATTTTGAGTGTTACGTAAAATAATGGCAGCATGCAGCAGGATTTTTTTTAATGGAACACCCTGTGTATTTTCTTATAGAAAGACATAACACTCGATCCTCTAAACAGTAGCGCATAAAATATTTATATATTATTCGCTAACAACCTCCTTAATAATAATAATAATAATAATAATAAGCTTTGACAGGCCTTTAGGCCCATAGCTTGGTGATTTCTCTCCATTCGTTCCTGTTTCTTGCCCGTATTCTCCAGTTTGTCACTCCTTTTTCACTCAAGTCTCTTTCCACCGCATGTAACCATCTAGTCCTCGGCCGTCCTCTTCTTCTGGTTAGCAGTGTTCTCACCTTCAGCACCTTTTTCACTATTCGCTCTTCTTCTCTTCTTTCCACATGCCCTAGCCACCTTATACGTTGCGCCTTTATGAATTGTGTTATTGAAGCCTCTCCGTATAGCTGTCTCACCTCCTCATTGTTTCTCCTCTCCCATCTGTCTCCTTTTTCTTTCCCCCAAATATTCTTCTTAGTATCTTTCTCTCCCAGATCTCTAACTTTTCACTTTCCTTGCTGTTCAATACCCACGTTTCGTATCCGTATGTCACTGTTGGCCTCAAAATCGTTTTATATACATGCACTTTTGATTTATTTGATATATTTTTCGACCTGATGATTTCATTTAGTGCACCCGCGCTCCTATCCCCTTTAACTATCCGTGCTGTGACTTCCGCCGTACTGTCTCCATTCTCTGTTAGCCATGTACCCAAATAGGGGAACCCTTGAACTCCTTCAACACGTATTCCTCCTCCTTCAATCGTTTTTATTTCCAGAAATCCCAGAGGTAGCTTCCTGTTTCTTATTGTTCTCATATGCATGTACTTTGTCTTGCTTTCATTGATTTCCAGGCCTACCCTTCTGGCATTGAATTCGAGGTCTTTAAACACTCTCCCCAGTTCTTCCTTTGTTTGTGCGATTATGAGAATGTCATCTGCATACGCTAAACATTGGTGGCTCCTATTTAACAATGTCCCGGAACGATTTATCCCACTGTCTCTAATGATTTTCTCTAGCATGACATTGAATAAAATCGGGGATAGTGGATCACCTTGTCTGAGGCCTCGGGTCGTTATGAACGGTTCCGATATTAGGTTATTTACTTTGACCTTGTTGCTACTACCTTCTGTCGTTTCCTTTACCAGCCTAATTAATTTGTCGGGGATACCGAAATACTTCATCGTTATGTACAGTTCTTCCCTTTTTATCGAGTCATAAGCGCGTAGGAAATCTATAAAAACCGCATGTACTTCTATATTTCGCTCATAACAGATTGCTTGAATTTCTTTGATTACAAAAATCTGGTCAGTGCAAGATCGATTTTCCCTAAACCCTCCCTGGTACTCTCCTATCACTTCCTCTACGTACGGCTGTAATCTATTACGGAGTATTGTTGCCAATATCTTGTATGTGGTGTCGAGTAGGGCTATCACTCTATAGTTCTTACACTCCTTCCTGTCGCCTTTCTTGTGTAGCGGTATAATGACTGCATCTTTCCATGCCTTTGGTACTGTCTCCTGTCGCCATATCTCGTCCATAAGTTCCCACACTGCCTCAACCACCTTGGTACCTCTGTATTTTATTAATTCCGATGCAATTCCATTCTCCCCTGCACTTTTACCATTTTTCATTTTCTGGATTGCTTCCTCAACTTCTTTCGTCGGCGCCGGTATTTCGTCTTCGTCCGTACCTACATCTTGCTCGTCCCTTCTTACGTTGCCACTATTTACATTTGTATTCAGAATCTCCATGAAGTGTTCCCTCCATAACTTTAAGATTTTCTCGTTATCAGCCGTGATTTCTCCGTTTTTATCCTTGCAAAGCCTCGGTTGTGCCTGCTTTCCTCCTCTGCTGTTTTTTATTTCCTGGTAAAAATTCCTAATCTCTTTTCTGTTATGATAGTCCTCTATTTCATCTATTTTTCCCTTATAAAACGCCCTCTTATGTGCCCGGTACACCGCCTTCGTTTTTCTTTTCTGATCCTTGTAGGCCTCTACTTCTTTTCGCGATTTAGTTTGTAACATTTTCAGTCTCGCTTCTCGTGTCCTGTTTCTATTGTCCTGGCACTCTTTGTTAAACCAACCGACCCTTTTCCTCTTTCCTATTTTCCCTACTACCTCATCCGCTGCTTTCCTTATGTCTGTCTCTATGTTCCTCCATTTATCTTCAATATCTTGCGTATGGTTTGTACCAGTACCTATCGATCCTACTCTCTTTTGAACGGCTTTTTTTTGTCTCCTCCTCACCCAACTTTTTTACATTAAAGTTTTTTGGTGCCCTTTTTATCGTGCGCTTATATTTTTCAAGATTCCACCTAACTTTTATTCTTACTAATATGTGATCTGATCCCATTTCCGCTCCTCTACATGATCTCACATCCTTGATAACTTTTCTCGCTTTTTCCTGTATCATGATATGATCGATTTGGTTTTCCGTTTTTCCATCCGGCGAGATCCAGGTACTCTTATGGATATTTTTGTGCTGAAAGAAAGTGCTCATAATCCTACAGCTTTTACTAGCCGCAAGACTTATCATTTTCAGGCCGTTCTCATTTGAAGTTGTATGTTTACTAAATTTACCTACGAGTGGCTGGTAAACCTCTTCCTTCCCCACCTTGGCATTAAAATCCCCCATAATTATATTTACCTCACTCTGCTGGAAAGTCTCATAAAACTCCTCCACCATTTCATAGAACGCACTTTTTTCTTCCTCCGATTTCTCTTCGGTAGGAGCGTGTACGTTGAGTATGTTGATACTTATATTCTTATTTTTTACTTGCAGGTGACATATTCTTTCATTAATGTGTGTAAACTTAGTTATAACGTGTTTCAGCTTTTTCCTCACCAGAAATCCCGTTCCAAATATTCTGTCCTTATTTAATTAATTTGTTTATAATGTTTGTCCTGCTTAAAGGCAATATCAAAAATTTACCATCCGATTCTAATTTATATTAGACGATAACTTATCTCGGTGTCGCTTTAGCTCTGTGGTCAGAGCATCTGCCACGAAAGCAGAAAAGTTCGATTCTCGATTGCGGCGGAAAAGTTTTTCCGCCAAAAATTTGTTAGTGCTTATTTTCTATTTATTTATATATTATTCGCTAACAACCTCCTTATTTAATTAATATATTTATATTTATTTAACCAACTAAGAGTAAATTAATATTATGTATGTTGAAAACGGTCAGATTTTCAACTTCTCTTGAAATACTAACTGTAAACGCATTGTTTATCGTACGGAAATAAAAATCGGTAGATTTTCAAATTGCCATTATTCACTTTTTATAAATGCAACCCCCCCATCTCTTTTCACGAATAGATAGTGTTCCTGTTCAATTCTGTTATAGATTTTCTGGATCTAATCCTTACCGTTTCTTTTGCTATAATAAACTTTTTACATTTTTACTCTAAAATCAGTATTAAAAAGTTATTTAATATACCGTATTTTAATTTCTTTAAGACAAAGCCTTCTATTTCATAAAACAGATGGATAATATCAAGTTTACAATTATTGATTAAAAACTATTATTTAGTATTTTAAGAGAAGTTGAAAATCAGAACGTTTTCAATAAAATATAAATTTACTTTTAGTTTAGTGTAGCCTTTCAAAATTTATAACATGTAACGTCAATCAATCAAAGCAATAGCGGTAGGTTTGTTTCTTATTTCATTTTTACCTATGAAAACAAAAATTAGTACCTTAACATCGTCTTAACGTTGTAAACATTCATTATCGGACAGATGTTTATTTGAATTACTTATAGGAATCATCCAAAATGATCTTCCAAACTTAAAATGCACATATCAAAATTTGAATATCACTTGTCATATACCGAGGGAATTAAAATATTTGAAATCGACATAAGAGTAAATACCTTTATTTTTCAAATTACGCAGAAGTATTATTTAGAAAAGCTGTTATGAGATTTCAAATGTGTAATCATGGCCACCTACGATGAAAAAAGAAATTTTACATATTTATAAATTTTTCTCATATCTATAGCTCTGTTCCAACCACGCTTTCTGACCGTTTAAGAAACCGTCATAATCAGTTGCCCACCGAAATAATGATCGATGTTGACAACTTTATCGAGTGTAAAACTTTGATGAGTGCATGCTTGTGACGGTTTCGAAACGGTCACAAAGCGTGTAGTCCAGTCAATGAATGCCCAAATGGGAGCTGTAGAGGACATAGAGGGGGGGAGAATTTGTCTGTTCAGAAATGTGTTGGGGGTAGTTAGGAGGTGTAAACATAATAAACGTCCCCACCCCTACCCCTGCCGCTTCAGAGTGGAGGGGGAGGCCTTTCGTCAATCTTGTCCTTTTAATTCCTCAGCCTTTTGTTTTACAGATTAGGCTGAGGAATTAGAAGGACAAGACTGACGATAAACGTGAGGCAAAAATAAGTTTCTCGAAAATTATCGATTTTCAATACATATAATGGACCAAAAATTTTTGAATCAAGATTTCATGTTCTGCAGTTCAGGCCTGCTTGGCATGAAATGAATTTGTGCCAAATTTGACGCCGAAAGTCTTCAAGGTGGCGGAATTAACACAAGAAGAAGTAAAATCTGTGTAGGTAAAGTGGTCTTCCTATTGAATTTAGGAGAAAAATTTAGTAAGATAAAATGATTCTCATATCAAATTAAGGAGATATACCAAATTTCAACATCCTAAAAAAAAATTGAATTACGGAAAATTACTAATTAAATTATAAACATTTCAGTAAAGTTGTAAAATGTTAACGCCATCTACATATTTATTGACTAAAAACAAATAAAATATGATTATTCAAATAACACTCCGTCCATATTAGCACCTGACAGTTAATGTCTTACAACTGTACTGAAATCCTAATATTCAAACCGGGAACATACTGTAGGTAATGATGATTGTGAAAGCTATCTTTGCCGCCTTAATCAACATTTTGAAGCTCACAAAATCGAGAGCGAAGAACAAAAAAGAGCATATTTTCTTTCTTGGGTAAGCGATGAAACCTTCAACCTACTACGTGCTACTACAGAAATTATAGGGAGAAGTTGACATTGGTAAGCAGAAATATTCTGATTTAACCCAGAAACTGTCAACACATTTTAAGGCAACAAGACATGGGCTTACAGCTCGTTACAAATTACAGACAATGGGAAGTAAACTGCGTCCCATTGTCTGTAATTTGTAACGAGCTGTAAGCCCATGTCTTGTTGCCTTAAAATGTGTTGACAGTTTCTGTGGTCAAATGACCACAGCACCTTTTCATCCGGCATCTAATGGAAAAGTTGAAAAGTATGTCAGAACTTTTAAAAGTGCTATGAAAAAAGCGTATTGGGGAGGAGGAAGCCAAATGAAAGCTTTAGAAAGTTGTTTTTCACTTATCGAACAACCGGTATTGAACAAATCGCCTGCAGAGCTTTTGCATGGACGGCAACCAAGGACCCTATTTTCTTTATTAGAACCATTCCAAAAATTTCGATTGTTCTCTAACAATCAAAAATTTAGCTGTAATGATCTAGTTTATATTAAAGTCTTTAAACCGCAAGAACGTTGGATTAAAGGAATGATTATAAAATTAATGGGTCAAATGATGTATTTAGTCAAAGCTGAAAACGGAATTTATCGTAGGCATCAAAATCAAATTCGAAAATGTTGCAGTACAAATAAGAACGATGATGATCATCGCTTTGAAATCAGTTGCTGAAGAAAATGCTGAAAAATCTAATTAACCAATTAGTTTCAGTCACCTGCAATACCTTGTAAAATCACATATAAAGAACCTGCCAAATCAGAGGATTTCATTAATTTTCAACCTCCAGCTCCTGTTGCACTTCAACAATTCAGTCGTATACCCAAACCAGTAGTCGCTTCGTACTGTAGATCCAGTTTTGATAATAGTAGCCTGGTATTTTTCATATAGAATGTAGATGACTTTTGTTTAAATAAATATAGATAGAAAGTTTTCTTCTAATTACCAAAAAAATGTTACACAATCAAAGATTTTCATGTCTTGAATTTCACGGAAAATAAATCTCGTATGTACTGTCCGAAGCCCAATACCACTGTAAAAGCTCTCTAAAATAAAAATTTAAAAATCCTTCCTTCTGTATAATTATTCATGATACATTTTGAGTGACGGATAATTTTTTTCAATCAATAGAATATAATTGACTCTTTCAAACATGACATACTGGAAACCAAATTAAACTAATTTAAAATTTTATTTTCACGAAATTATTAACATTTAGCAATAGTTTTATTTTAGTACGGTAATATTCGTCATAATTTTCTCTTTCTTTTAAGACCATTGGCATTTTTGTATGTTTAAATGGCGAACAGTAATCTCCATAAATGTGGTTTTCAATGCAAGTTTTCTATGTTCGGGTTTGAAACTTTCCACCCGGAAATCAAGTGGGCTATTTCAAACTTAATCTTCAAAAGATGGAATTCACGCTATTCATAACATTCTGGTATCTATAAGAAACCAAACTGAAAAAAATACTAAAAATTGTTGCATCTTTAGTTAGTGTGTTTTCGAAGTGCTCTTTTGTACATTTTCAGTTACACAATGGTTTAATCTAATCAAAGATTCTACTAAACAATTTTGTATAAAATTGTTCTGTTTTCAGTTTTGCCTTTTGTTTTAGCAAGAATATAACTTTTTGAAAGGTATTATTATATTGGAATTTTATTCTTCTAAAGATCTTTTTTTTTACTTTGTTTACCTAAGTATAAAGTATGTATTTAAGCAATCAATCAATTACCATTAGTTTGCTACTGATAATTGATTTTCACTGCGGGCATTGTTTGATTTTTAATTTTGTTAATTGTTGCCAGACCTACGACAAATGCCATTATGGGCCTTGCCTTTGCCAAATATGTGGTTCAGCCGTTTTTTCCGGGATGTGATCTGCCTGATTCAAGCATTATATTAGTAGCAGCTGCAACTATTTGTAAGTCCTTGAAGGTTTGAGAACGTAATACTTCATGAGTAAGTACTTCTCTGATTCAAGGTTTTCTCACCTTTATAAACGGCTACAACGTTAAAGCAACTACGAGGATACAGAACATTTTTATGTTTTGCAAGGTTGGAGCTCTGGTTCTTATCATTTTGGTTGGAATCTCATGGATGTGTCTCGGACATGTTGAAAATTTTACGAATGCATTCGAGGGCTCGACAAGAAACCCTGGAAAAATTGCCAAGGCGATTTACTCGGGAATATTTTCCTATTCAGGATGGTATTAAAAGATAATCTTTTTAACATTCTAAATTTGATCTTTTTGTGTTTGACAGGAATTATTTGAATTTCATGACCGAAGAATTAAGAAATCCTTATGAGTAAGTAACTATTTTTTATAGTATTTACGTAATATTTAGCAAATTATTATATATTTCTATTATATTATATAATTATTATATATTATAATATTAATAATTCTACAAATTACTGTAATAAATGTGGTAATTATTGTGCCTTTATTCGACGTGTTTTAGGAATCTTCCCAGGGCTATTTACATTTCCTTGCCGCTCGTAACGATAATTTATGTGATGGCAAATATGGCTTACTTGTCAGTGCTTACGCCTGATGCCATGATGGCGTCTGACGCGATTGCAGTCGTAAGTATTATTATTAAATCTGGAATACATTAAAGATGAAAATTTTTTACGTGGGTCTGTTCGTTTGTTTTACTTTTCTACACTTTTTGCACCAACCGCATCCGAGAGAGTGAGATGTATATATGTAATTTAATGTATGTAAGTAGGAGTGAGAAAAATACAGTAAAGGAGTTAAAAGTTAAAAGTCTAGAAAGTGCAGAACAACCGAACAAACCTATTGTCACTATTAAATGCGACAGATAATATTACAGTTTTTTTTTTATATTCATGACCTACTCTGAATCATTTATTTTCGATTGCGTGGTATTATGAAATGTAAAAACTTACGACGAAATTAAACTGGATTAAAATAATAACAATAATAATGTGCCCAACCAACAATAGAGAACACAAAATACAAAAAGGAAAGTACATATAACATTTTTCAATACAACTGACAAAGTATAACCTTGAATTTTTTTCTTTTCTTTTTTTCTATAAACTTGGACGGCGGCATCGAACATAAATGTCGGTGTGGGTCTTTAATGATTAAATATTTGTGTGATTTTTTGCAAATTGCTCTTGTTTAACTTCCTGGATATATTTGTTAAATTATAGTAATATTTGTTTTTAACTTTTGATTAAATTTAAGCAAGCAATAAATGGCTCTCATTGAATTGAGACGGGACAATCACGTTGCTTATGTGCGAGCCCACTACAACACAGTGCACGTTTATGGAATATGTGACCGTCACGTCGCAAGGTCGGATCTATTTCTCCACCTAATTTCCTTGCTCTACTCATGAGATATCGTGTTATAAATTTTTGAGTTATAGAGTGCTCGCCAAAAAGTCGGCATCAAATGGGAAAAACTTTTATTTCCGATTTTTCGAAAAAACTTTTTACGGTAATAATTTATGCTTGTCTAAAAATCCATTTAGCGCCTATTAGATACACCGAGTGATTTTTACTTAGTTAGAAAGTAGCGTTTTTCGAAATTGCCAAAATCCTAAAATTGTTATTTCTTGGAAATTAATCATCAAGATTTCAACGAGACTTTTTGCTGTGTATTTAGGTACCTTTACACTTACGCTCAACCACGTGCGATTGGAGCGCCCCGTTGAAATCACAGGCGAAAGCGCGCCAGTTTAAATGCAAATAATCGCACATGCTTAGACGTGTTAAAACGCGCATGCATTTCTCGCAGTAATTTCGCGCAGTTAAAAGTTTTGTCATTTATATTTTCACGCGGTTATTTTTGTGCATTATGCCCAAATCTGTTGCGATCATCTATCCATGTTTTAACCCAACACCGGTATGAAGTTAGCAATAACTTTCAGCAATAAAAAAAATTCTAGAATAATACCAAAACAGTTTCAGTATTTATATACTAGTATAAAAATTTACTAAATAAGTGATATTCAATAACTTAAAATGAATATTTTTGGAAATTAATTCGAAATTGACCTATCAAGTAATGTTGCGCGCGGCGTACCCAACTTCTTCAAAAATGACAACGTTGTCTTATTTTTAAATCAAATATTTTTAGACGAAAATAATCTATTACTAACGGGCTTTCGATAGTGTAAAAACAAAAAGGGACATATTTTTTGTTCGGCCATAAAAAAATCTTAAACTTTAGTTCCGCAGGACGCGCGCTTAGTTTTTCTCAAAAATGACAGCGTTGTCTTATTTCTAAATCAAATAAATCAATAAGAGGCATTTAGTACTGTAAAAAAACATTGGGTATCTTCTCATTTTCAATTACAAACCTATTTTGAACAAGTTTCCAAATCACCTTAGATTTTCGAGGTCCTGGAGTATGCGGAACTAAAGTTTAAGATTTTATTATGGCGAACAAAAAATATGTCCCTTTTTGTTTTTACACTATTGAAAGCCCGTTATTAATAGATTATTTTCGCCCAAAAACATTTGATTTGAAAATAAGACAACGCTGTCATTTTTGAGAAAAACGAAGCGCACGTCCTGGTGTACGCGGAGATAAAGTTTAAGATTTAATTGTGGCTAAACAAAAAATATGTCCCTTTTTGTTTTTATACTCTCGAAAGCCCGTTATTAATAGATTATTTTCGCCCAAAAACATTTGATTTGAAAATAAGACAACGCTGTCATTTTTAAGAAAACGAAGCGCGCGTCCTGGTGTACGCGGAGCTAAAGTTTAAGATTTAATTGTGGCTAAACAAAAAATATGTCCCTTTTTGTTTTTACACTATCGAAAGCCCGTTATTAATAGATTATTTTCGCCCAAAAACATTTGATTTAAAAATAAGACAACGCTGTCATTTTTGAGAAAAACGAAGCGCACGTCCTGGTGTACGCGGAGATAAAGTTTAAGATTTAATTGTGGCTAAACAAAAAATATGTCCCCTTTTTCGAATGATCTCTTGTTTTTATTAATTTAAATGTATCGGTGTTCGTGAATGAGCGTAATAGTATATTACATATCGAAAGTTGTAAATAGCAAATTACGCACGTTGGAAAAGTAATTCCACAAGTGCGTAATTGCTTTACAACTCGAGTTTTGTACTATACTTTATCTACGACCACAAAAATTACCTTCAAAGTAATCAGGAATGATACTTGCAATTTCGACGACTGTCAATCTATCGTGATGCGGCTACATAGATCTAACTACAAATGTGCGTAAAGTAAGTGCATTGTGCGTTTTTCTTACTTTACGCACGACGTTTGTAAAAACCCACTTACTTAATTTATGTGTTGTACGTAATTCGTCATTTACAGTAGTGGTCGTAGATAAATTAGATTACATATCAATATACTGTAACGATTTTAAATAAAACACGAAACAGTTAATAACTAATTTATTTAAAAGCAAACTAATTAACACTAACATTTAACAATAATTTATTTACAGACTTATACGTAATTTATTTCAACAGCCGAGCGAAAGTTTATCAGGCCACTTTTATTTCGAACTGTCTCACGTTCGGCCGCGTGCATTTTTATATGCCGGGGTTGTTTCTCGCGAACATTCTAAAAGCAGGCGACGGGCTGTCTGGTCTAGTTTATTCCGCCGTCAGAATTCTCCAGGCTGTCGTCTAAGGCGCGTCGACTAGACGGCGATGACGCAAGAGACAATTTGACGCTGGTGTCGACGAATCATTACAATACCAATAAAAATTAAATAACCAATTACAGTCGCACCTCTATAACTCGAACCTCCACAACTTGAAATTTACTGATGTCCCTGCACACTGTGTATAACTGAAATCTCTTTCTTTAACTCGAGATTTCGAGTATACGTTTCTGGTTTAGTAGTTTGAAATTTATAGCACTGATAAATACACACAGCAGCTTCACTCTCCTTGGCGGGAAAATTTTCCACACAAACTGAGCCGCAGTATACCGGATGAATAATCTGTCACGTGACCTGTAAGAGCGCATTCGACTGAACGCACGGATTGTTTCTTTTTCTCACTCTTACATGCACTGAAACGCAGTCGCTCCCTCACACTTCTGCTTATCGCGTGCATCGAGCATTATGTCGTATGCGCCCTTAAATTGCACGAATACGATCAGTGGTGTCTCGTGTAATTAGCAGCATAATAGATGCTTTCGATTATGCATGCCGGGATGGACTGAGTAAACTTAAACTCTAGGCTTTCAAGTAGTGATCGGATAATTCAAATTAAAAATAATCTGTCATCCGATTATCAAAATAACCTAAATAATTGGATTATCAAATTAACATTTTTTCGAGGAGTGTTTATGAGAGATACATTACCTAAAAAAATTTGGGAACATGAAAGTGGAATTATGAATTTAGATGACAATTCTGGTGAAGGAACGCATTGGGTAGCATATTACAAAAGAGGTACAACTGTAAAGTATTTTGATAGTTATGGAGATCTACGACTTCCAGTGGAAGTGGAAAAATATTTTTTGTCAAACGGATTAGGCGTTATTAATTACACCGGCCCACAAAATGAATTTCAAACGTAAGGCGCACCCTCTAAATATTAATTAAATTCAAAAATATTTCGTAGGTGTCATAATATCACTAAAAGACAACATAATTTTGCTATTAGGTAAGATTATCTCAAAGTTTGGTTTTTTGACCCACCCTACTGAATATCTCTTAAATTATCCTCTCTTTGCCGCTTGCAAATTTTAGTGAGAATTCTTCGTAGTCTTTCTGTTATAGTTCTTGGTTTTTTAGGACTTTTGCTACGAATATTAATATTTGCCGTGTCTCCATACTTTTTTTATTAAGTCGCCAATTATCAATTTCGATAAATTAAGTTCTTTCGCAATGTTTTGCATGGTTTTACCCGCGGCTTATTGTCGAATTATAATTTTACGTATTTTTTATGAGTTGGTACTTCACGGGCCATATTTTTCATAAATCATTTGTTGTTAGTATCAAAGTCAACAATTAACTTGTGTTGATAACGATTTATGGTAGGGTAGAGTGGGGTTATCTGGTTTTTAGTAAATGTCGTTGAAAATGAATCTAATGAAAACTAACTTCTAATACTATTGACAATAACTGCGGAACATCTGGAGGGATTTTTTAATTACAAGCTTCGAAGAAGGTTGAATACATTAGTTCAGTTTGGTCGTTTACGAATTTCTAGTGACTCCAGTAAGCATAATTTAAAGCTTTTTTTCTGCGTAATGTAAAATTTGTGCATTGTCTGAAGTGAAAGAATGTTTTCCTGCGATTAAATAGTTGGCAAAATTTGAGTCAGTTGTTTGTAGATTAAAAGATCGAATGTGTTCTTGAATGCGTGTGGCAAAATTTCTCCCAGTCAGACCTATGTAAACACCTTTATAATCTGCTGCGTTCGAATATTATACGTTGGATGCATGATCTAATCTTTCTCAATCACGATTTTTAACCGATTTTGTATCTCGCTCATTCGTTTCAAAAAAACTTGTGTTTATAGTATTTCCATGACAACAGGCGATCTTTCACATTCCACATTTAAGTAACCCTATCTGTGAAAAGATCGCCTGTTGTCATGGAAATAATATAAACCCAAGATTATTTTAAACGGATGAGCGAGATACAAAATAGATTAAAAATCGTGAGTGAGAAAGATGAGATCATACGCTCCAGATACATCCGACGTATAATATTCGAACGTAGCAATCATTACATTTAAGTTTATACACGCCAGATATGTTCTCCAACGTACCCGCTAAAGACTGCTTAGATTTAATGAAAAATATCTTGGTAGAAAAAAGAATAAATTCGTTAATCTCAAGTGAAATTTTAGAATTAACAAATGTAGTTATTAATCAAAATTATTTCATGTTTTCAAATAAATTTTATATACAAAAAGAAGGTTTAGCAATGGGTTCACCGTTAAGCCTGTTACTGGCTAAAATTTTTATGAATTATATTACACAAACAATCCTGTCATCCGATTTAAGGAAAAAGCACATAAATTTCTGGTATCGATATAATAGCGATATAATAGTGGTACAACCAGGCAGTTACAAACTTTTTTAAATTATGTATGTTAACTCAATACATTCTAATATTCAATTCACAGTTGAAACAGAGGAGGATAATAATTGAAACTTTTTGGACGTAACTATAACCAAAAACAGCAATAAACTAGTATTTGATATTTTCCGAAAATCCACATACACAGACTCAGTAATTCCTGCAGATTCATCGCACCCACACAAACTAAAACTTTCAGCATTTAATTCTAAGATCCACAGAGCCATTCATCATTCATCTTCCACTTTCACAAGATAATCTTAAAAAAGAAATAACAACTATAAAACAAATAGCTACTAATAATGGATACAACAGCAACATTATTAACAAAATTCAAAAAAATAAACTAGAAAAACAAACAATACAATATATCCCATGGTAAATTCGAGTTACAACAAACAGTACATTTCACTTACATATTTTGGTAAAATATCAGAATAATTAGCAAAAATCAAGATACAGCGTGATTCATAATAAGTGTCCGACCCGTTAACCCCACGTAGTACATGAACAAACAAAGCAAGTTTATATGAATAGGGGGTCTTAGGTGCATAGTTTTTAAGATAAAATTAATTGAAGATGCACATGTAAATAGGTTCGTTGGCACTGGAATAACTGATCTAACTCACAAAATCATGAATAAAATTCTAAAACGCCTGTGTTTACAACTTTTCCGAGAGATTTATGACGGGCAATTCAATTATTGCATACACGTGTTTCGGAATGCAGACAAAGAGATTGAAATTTGTTGTCGTTATAAAAATGTGTGGCGGCGGCAACAAGCTATTCATATTGGCATTTATAAACATCGTATCTATCACATTCAAAAAAAGTTGTCAGTGATACTCTAACGGTTTCAATTTGGGATTCAAAAGCGGAAAATTTTTGAAATGCTTCTGATAAATTTATTTCTTGTAATTTCGTGCTTGCATAACCGTAGTAAATACACTCCTAACGGGTCGGACACCTATTATGAATCACGTTGTATGTTACTTGCATATAAACCCTACAATAAAATCTCAAATTTGATTTTTAACACTAAAGACAAAATAGACAAATTTAAAAAATCTAGCGTATATAAACTTCAATGTAATGTGAAATAATCGCGCCGCAGCACAATTATTTTCCGACTTATAATTCGTGTAATTCGGCAACGGCATTGTTGCTAGCTGCTTTCACGACACGAATTATAAGTCGGAAAATAATTGTGCTGCGGCGCGATTATTTCACATGTTTGCATTCACGCGCTAAGCGTGTGTATATCCTGTTTGTCGTTGGGGTTGCAGTGGAGTTCTCGAGCTACTGTTCTGCTGATGAGGCCCCAATTAGGGCCGAAATAGCTATACATAATATGCTCGGGGGCCCCATTGCGATCCTGACGACTCGCAGCCAACATTTACTTCAATGTAGTGATTGTAAGGGTGTCTACATATGTCAGACTGGGAGAAATTTTGCCACACGCATTCAAGAACACATTCGGTCTTTTAATCTACAAAAGAACTGACTCAAATTTTGCCAACCATTTAATCGCAGAAAAACATTCTTTCACTTCAGACAATGCACAAATTTTACATTACGCAGAAAAAAGTCTTAAATTAAGCTTAGTGGAGTCACTAGAAATTCGTAAAGCGGCGAGTAATTCCGAAGAAATTTTATTGAACGACCAAACTGACCTAATGTATTCAACCTCCTTCGAAGCTTGTAATTAAAAAATCTCTCCAGATGTTACGCAATTATTCGAGTATATTCCACTGAATTATGCGCATGTGCTGTCGCTTTTAACCCTTTTTAAACACTTTGCTATTCCACAAGCGCAATGACATTGAAAAGAAGGATATTATCATTTTGAAATTTCTGAGATTTCGTTTATTACCATGACCACCCTGTAGCGATAAAAGTACATTTAATAATGGCTTATGATATGCTTATGTATCAACTACATCTGTACCAAAAATCTTTTTCTTAGAGTTAAAAATAAATAAAATATAAATAAATAAAATAGTGGCTGCAAATGACAGTTTTTAGACAAAATGTTAAATATCTGAAGAACGGTTAGGTTTAGGTATAGGCAATGGTATACAGAAAATGTGTAGAATTTTATGGGCAATCCAAATTTGGTTTCATGTATAGGGCATGCCATTTGAAATAAAAAAGTTGTGTCCGGCACCGGAGAACGCACTGTTGGGACACCCTGTCTATATAGACTAGGTTTCGGTTTAAATTATCAGTTTGAAAATGACATTTTAATGTTGAAACTGCAGTCACTGTGTGACAAATAAATGTGATATTAACAAAGTAATTATCACAAAATCTTTTAACCGGACACTAAATCGCGCACAATACACTTAACGTTTCGCCGTCGTTCGACAGTGATTTAGGCCCAGTTTTACAATCGTGGAATAAGAACGGAATAACTGTTCGCCAAATATCCTTTAATGTTCCTCCATATCTACGTCACACCTACGTCACGTTATACCAATAATAATGCTTATCCGGTGATTGTAAAATCGGGTCTTAGTGTCCGGTTAAAAGATTTTGTGATCGGACAAGAACCAACTTTAAAAAGTAATTATCAGCAGTTATCAGTGTTTTTGTTTTTGTTATAATGGAATATCACAAAGTAACGGCGGAACGTGTTAATTACTAGTAAATTGTTATGGTTATTAACTTACAGCGTAACCTTGACATATTACATTACATTACGCATTTATCAGTTGATAACGAAAAAGTCGGTATCGGATTTTTCTTATAGAAAATAATTATTATTTGCTAGGAGACCAACGAGAAATAGTGATAATAAAATTTACAATCAGCACATATGCTCAAGATAAACACATATTGTTGTAGATTACGACAAAAGTTTTCATTTCCACGTCCTGCCTTTATTAAAAATTTACTAGAACACATGGTATTTTTCAAATCTGAAACCGAGAATGGATTCTGGATGACTACTCTTAAACTTAGGTTCTAATTTTATACTTTATATGTTACAGACTTTTGGTAATTTCGTTATGGGAAAATTTGCTTTTCTTATACCTATACTGGTGGCCATTTCGGCATTTGGTGGATTGAGTGTGCACATTATGGCATCATCGCGAATGCTGTTTGTTGGTGCTCGTAATGGACATTTCCCTGTACTATTGTCACACATAACAATCAACAATTACACACCTTTACCGTCTCTAATATTTCTGGTAAGTAATAAAACGTATGATTCAATAAATTTCAGATCCCAGGCGACCGTATTTGTTGATGATTTCATATTACAAATTTTTTCAAAATTACTTGTTGTCAGACTGATAGACTCCTCCTTAAACCACTCAGGATTTGTATATTGTCCTAACGTATTATTTTGAACAATATACTCATCGCAATTGTAAAAACATTTTCTTTGCTATGTTGTATTCTTCTGCTGTCATATCTAGTAAATCTAACCGTAATCTGAATCTCCACCGTGGAAGTAATGTTTTTTTTTTCTTTTAACGGACGCTTTATTTCTGACTTTCAATCGTTTTTCTAAATACTTTTTTGTAAATTCCCCAATACTGTTATTATTACCACTTTTTATTGTTTGTGTTATAAATTTTGTTTTTCCACGACTATTGAATAATATTGTCACTACTCAACAGTTTCTAATTTAGTAATAACGTTCATTACTCAATGCTCCGTTGAGCAATAATTAGTGATGTAAATAATTCGAATTAAAAACCGAGTACTCGTTTTTCGGATGAAAATTAATCCGGGTACTCGGATTAATTTTAATCCGAATAACCCAGTACTCGAATTTTAATTCTTAATTTTAATCTTTAATTCTAATTATTTACATCACTAACAATAGTATCATAGCAATGACCAATGAAAACAACAAACAAGGTTTCCTTCTACTGCACTGTCTATAAACGTCAGATTTGTTTTTGACCGCGTGCTCTCAAAAAATATTTAAAATTTTCATTAATAGTCGTGGGAAAAGTATAGTATTCAACTCCATCATCACTCGGTCGTTGAATAATATACTATTATTATTTTTTACTTTGACATTTATTTTGTGATATTTATTTTGTTTTGTTTACATATTGCAATAAATCAATTATATTTACCGTATACGATTATTATGGAAAATGTAATAAAACAAGTTATTCAGGTATATTTTGAGAGTAGAACGCACTTTACAATAGGTAGATCTCAGATTCGCAGCTAGACCGAATACTACACAATACACAATAAGTATCTAACTTGTCTATCATTCGTTTTTGTAAGTAATTTAATTAATTAATTAACAATACATACTAATTTTTGCTATTACCAGAATAATATTTTCGTTTGAAATATAGTAGATTATATTATAAGTGAGAGAAATGCAAAATTATACATGAGTGAAACAATTCTCACGAGTGTATAATTGCATTTCGCTCACGTGTGATATACGACGTTTTGTCCAACAGTTGCATTTTTGTACAACAAAGATTCTTGAAAAGATATTTTTGAAGTGATATTATTTAAAACATAATCAAGCAGTCATGGTCGGTCGCCATGGATAGTTGTTGATATTGTACTCTGAGTGATTTAAATTTGATTTTAGTCACTCAAAACCAACTTAAAAAACACCTAAAAAGTGCAACTGTTGGACAAAATATATAAAAACATAAGTTGTTATTAAAAAAAAGTTGATTGCAGCCCGGCAAAAAGTAAAAGTGTCAGAAAAATGTATTCAATAAAGCCAAATTGTAACATTTGATTTGTACGTATCGAAATATCGGATATCGAATATCGATACGTATCGAAATATCGGATGTCGATACATATCGAAATATCGATATACCGACACATATTGAAATATCGAATTACAGACTAACTAAATATTTTATTTATTTATATTTATGTGGTCGAATATTCGGCGTTATTGTTTAAACTTATTCCAGCTCTATTTTTCATCTCGAATTTTTTAAGCAAAAACTGGACTTACTCGGTTTTTGCACCAAAGTGCAATCGATATTTCGATACATATCGACACGTATCGGTAGCCGATACGTATCGAAATTCCATACACAATTTCCCGTATCGCCCACATCTAGTAGTAGCTGATCACGGATTGTGTTTTTGGAGAATTTGTATCTTCTTATAAATTCTATTTTATTGTATTTTTCCACTGGATTTTCATAATCTCTCATAACTCGCGTTTTGATAACAAACATTTCATTAAAATTTTGGACATGGTCCATAATTTCAATAAAATCTTCTTCAATAATTTGTGCCATATTTACAATTATTTAAATTGCTTCAATAAAAAGTCACCGGAACTTTTGTTTAAGAATAGTTAAAGGTAGCTCTTTGTCTACCATAATATTTTAAAGTTAAAACCTTTACTTTTACCTGCCTTATGTTAAAAGGCAGGTTTGTGAATTGCAATACTGGTAGTATAAGGGAGATCAGAGAGTACCTTAACTGCTTAAAGGAAACTTCTTTACGTTATCTCTTTAAAGGAGGTTTCTGAATTAGAATTGAGTCTGTAAGGTACATTAAAGTAACGTATAAGTAAAGGAGTTGTTTAAGGGAGTTCCGTGAATTCGGCCCCTAAACTATGTAGTTATTAAATAAATTGATAAACGATGGCGACAAAACGAGTAAAATTTAAAGACCTAAAAATCGAATGAACTTAAAAATTAGAAGAACGCGAATTAGAAATTTTTGGAAAGAAATCAGTTTTGCGAAAGAGACTACATCAAGCATCAGGGGAGGATCCGGAAGCATTTCTTTTTGAAATCTTGGACAGTCCTGCCGATTTAAGTAAAATATTGAAGAATAAATTTGGGGAACGATCTAGAAATTTGGAAGCTAAATTACAAAAACAATCTACAAGCGTAGTAGCAACATTAGAACAACACGATAATAAAATAACTCGAAGAAGTTATGGCGGCAATGCGAATAATTATTACCTCTCTTCAGTGACTGTTTACCAAAAACATTAGGACACGCAGAACAAAAAAAGGACGCCAGAAGGAGGGAAGAATCAGAAAGTATTTCAAGTGCAAGAGCGGAATAAACCAAGGAAGCCAGAACGAGAAAAAATCAGAAAGTACTTCGAGAATAAAAGTGAAACCTCCAACATTCGATGGAAATTAGATGAGCAGGAAGACTTCTGCAAATTGGTTCGAGATGCGCTATGGGCAAGCCCATCTGAGCGAAGTGTATCATGCTCAATTGAGGAACCGTTCGCAAAAGTCTGGCGAAAATCTGCAAAAATATGAAGCTGCATACCCTGCGGATCTTGATGACTTCCTACAGTGCTTGGCTATGCGCATATTTATTGATGGAATTCGAGACTCCGAAATTCTACAGGCTTTGAGAATGGAAGCGTTTGCATACGCGATGGAATACGAGTCAGCCAAGCAAGCTTCAAAAACTCAAGGCCGAGCACGCGCTGCTACAGATAATTTGAAGGAAGAGGCGAAGGAATACATCGAGAATGTTCTAAGACGCCTTAAGGAACTACTTCCGAAAAAAGACGACTGGTATGTTGGAACTGCCAAGACGATGTGCATATCCGCACCACGGCGAGATCCTTCAAGAAGGATCATTCCGGAAACTTAAGTTGGGTTGATGTGAAGGAGCAAACGTCAACCCGTGTTCAAGAGCCCCCGAAGAAAACCATATATGTAGCACCTCTGCGGAGATAAGCTAACAGTGTCGTGTACACGCCACCATTGACGGCAGTCGTCACAACCTGCTATTAGACACGGGTGCGACGAAAACGATTTTAAGACCCGACGTCATCAGGTCACCGAGGTGCCCCGAACCGACCAAATGGAGAGTTAAAACCGTAACCGGTAAAGCGGCCAGCGTTAATGGAAAAATAAGTGTTAACATTACAATCGGCCAGACAACCATTAGACATCGTGCTCTGGTAGCAGAAATAAAATTTAGATAGCTTTCTGGGAAAGAAGTAGTGCTGATGGAACGACGACCAAAAGGTTGGATGAGGAATTCTAGTCGGAAAGATGACAGTGCCAATTCGCGTGCTCAATGTGAATTTTTATCTCGTCAGCATCAAGAAAGGTACAACCTTGGAGAGCTTTGCCCTGGTATCTTCTATCTCCCAAAAATCCGAAGCCGATACGACAAGACCCATGTTACCAACGATACTGCTGGAAGTTAAGATTTTATCTGTCCAAAATCCGACGCAAGAACACGAGACAGCAGCGAAGAATATTATGTCGCTATCAAGATCTTTTTGAAATGAAGAATGGATTTAAAGGGGAAATTGAAATGATCCAGCATAAAATAGATACAGGCCACGATCAACCGATACGTCAAATCCCTAGGAGGCTATCGTTGGCAAAATGCGATTAAGCCGAAAATGGAGGACTACATTCCAACTGTTAGATAAATTAACCTTAGGTTAAATGTGTTGAAGAAATAGGCCACAAGGCCCAATTTTTTCACCTCCAGTTAACTTTATTTAGCGATTAATTCCCATAGTAACGATTGTGATCACAATTGTTACTATGGGAATAAACCGTCAGGTAAAGTTAACTGGAGGTGAAAAAACCGGGCCTTAGAAGGCCAGCTACCCTTTTCCCCGTTTTGACGATACTTTCGAAAGCTTGGCTAGGTCAAAGATTTTCTCAAAACTGGATATGAAGAGTGGATAGTGGCAAGTAGAATTAGCAACTGAAGACCAAGAAAAGACTGCATGCATTGCTATGGGTCTTTGGCAGTTTACAGTGATGCCATTTGGATTGTGTAATGCCCCAGCAACATTCGAAAGGCTAATGGAAACGGTTTTGAGGGGATTGTCTTGTAAAACTTTCATGATATACCTTGACGATATTTTCGTTGTTGGAAAGACGTTTGAAGACCACCTGAAGAACCTGGAACAAGTGTTCCGGCAACTAGGGTAAACTTGCCTATTCATTCACGTACGTGATTTAATTCGAAACTGTACGCATATCACCAACGACGTTTAAAACAACAGATTGTATCCTAATAGTTTTATTGTCTCCGTATGATAACGAGACCAACATTTTACTATCAGCTGCCTGTCGGGCCATGTATTTTACCCCTGCGATCAACAGATTTAAATCCTTGCGATTTTTTTTTGTGGACGAAACTTCTGGTACATACATTCCGCTTCAGTAAATAATTCACACCAATTAACAAACAATTATTTACGTAATTATTTGCGAATTTATTATTCTAGTTATTTTAGAACTTACTAATAATTACGTCGCGTAAAAGAAAGTTGCATTCCCCAACTGTTAAACGTGTAATCAAATTAATTGAGATGTGTCAAGGTCCCATTAAAATAATTCTGTTCCATTTAAAAAATAAAAGTTATTGTCCTTCAATTGTTGTGGAAATGAAAATAGTTTTACTAGATCCCTGTCTAATGAAAAGTAAATTTTGTTACTGTAGATACCTTCCACTTAGCTTGTAACAGTTCTACAAAATCTGCTTTCTAAATTTCTTCGTTAATGAGGTAATAATTATAAAATTTGCATCTGTATTTTCAGAAAACCATCATTAAAGCACAATATCTTAAAAACTATTGGCCTTAGGAATAGAAAACCCTCATCAAACTTATCTTAAAATAACCTGATAATCTCAAATTCGTTATAAGAGGTGTACCATTTAAAATAGGTAGGTAGGTACATATCGTACAGAAAAATTAAGACATCTTCAAAATAATTTTCAATTATGCAGAGTTTGAAAAGATGAAACTTTTGTTAAAACGTTTTTTCATATATTTAACAGGAACAAGAACAGCTTTCTTGAACAAACCCGGTTAATTGCCACACATTGTATGTCTCTTTTATTATAAATAATTATCCTAAAATTTGGTTAAATTTTCTATAAGCACTTTTTGCATCGAATAAGTTAAAAATCAAATCAAATTACTAATAGCGTTTTCAATTGACTGCATTCCCAGAATATCTATCCCTTATTATTCCATGAGCTTAAAATTAGATGAGAATACTCTGAGAAGGCTCTAGAGCGGTCAACCGAAAACGTTATACGTGACAATTAAATTATTTTTTGTACGACTTCTATATCTATAATGAGTAATTTTACTCCCTAATTTGGGCAAAAAAAGCATGGCCAATTTAATATTCCTTCAGAACCGACGTGATTTTTGTCTTCATAAAAAAATAAGGTCATGTTGACAGTTAAAAATAATTTTAAAATTTTTATGCTGGATTTCACCAACGTCACTTAACTTTAATCATCGATTAAGAATTATTATTCCTATACCTTCAACACATGTAACCATGGTAACGTTTACTTTTAACGGATGAATAAATTTAAGTAACATTGGTGAAATCCGCTATAAGCTTTTTCCGATTCAAATCGTTTAGTTGGGTCGTGCAAAAAATAGTATAGACATCTCGGGAGTGAATGATTTTTCCCCTCGGTGCTTTGTAGAACCCTCAGGATGCGTCCTCAGGCTACAAACTATACCTCGGGTTAAAAGACATATACTTCATATCCTTGATATCTACTATTGTATTTGATGGCCTCTTTGTTTTACGGAATTTTGTCATTCGCAGAATTATAAACAAGTTTGTGGCCTTGTAATTTTTACACATCCGTATGATATTTCTACTTCATGTGCAATAACAATAATGGTGTTTTTTTTGTGCAGAATATACTCTCGCTATTCATGTTGATAAGCAGCGACATTCATAAATTAATAACCTACTGTACAATGGTGGAATCATTCTTCGTCATGTTATCGGTATCTGGAATTTTATACCTACGTTGGAAACAGCCAAAATTGTGGAGGCCCATAAAAGTCAACATAGCAGTGCCTATCGTTTTCGTTATTATTTGTCTGTTCCTAATTGTGATGCCTTGCCTAGAAGCGCCACTAGAAGTTGGTATGGGAGTGCTAATTACATTAACTGGTGTGCCTTTTTACTATTTTGGAGTTAATTGGAAAAATAAGCCTGTCTGGTTTTTAAAGATGATGTGTAAGTATTTATTTGTTTTAATTGTTTGCATTGATTTACAGCATTATCAGCATTTACAGTCATTAGGCTAGTGAGATATGAGCAAAGATGGACAATAAGTATGGAAAAAAAAAATTAAGCAAATAACATTTTGTAAAATTACATTAATTAAATATTCCATTGTATTTTAATTGAACTATTCGAAGGCATTATTTATAATGACGTGCAAATTCGAATACATTTAAAACAGAGTGTCTATTTTCACCGACAAATTCAGTGAAAATAGCCTGAAGTCTAAATTCACCGACATTTTCGGTGAATTTAGACCCCTGTCTATTTTCACCGAAAATGTCGGTGAAAATAGACCATTACAGACGCAGGGCTAAATTCATCGACATTTACTATGTTTACATGTGGGATTCATATGTTGAATATGCATATAAACATACTATTTGCTAGTTCTGAAAGCGAAATGAGTTTCAATGTTGATGAATTTCTGAAATTAGAACGGATTGAATTGTCAAACAAATCAACTCTCATCTGTTTCTGGAGTTAAACGAAGAACACTCCGCAAGCTTAAGTAAGTAGAGATAAGCGCAAGTAGAGATAAAACTATTCAGTATTTCGTTTCTCATGAAATAAGACATTTGGGTTTATCAACCAATAGAGCTTTCATTCCAAAACCATAATGAAATATTAAATAATTGTTGGTTGAGTAATCACACAGTTAATACTTCACTCATTCTGTTAGCAAAACTATATCCAAATATTTTTGGCCTCCACGTAATAGATCTATTTTGCAAAAAAATTCCTTACTATATAAATTCTGTTGCGAAAAGTGGATATTTTGTTCAAATTTATCACATTTCTCAACACTTTGTAACTGTAGCCGGAATGTTTGATAAACATACAGTTAACATTAATTTATATGACTCTCTTAACTGTACTGGGAATATATCTGAAAAAATTAATATCTAATATCAGCAGCCAATTCAAATTTGAAATAGAGCGAAAAGTTGTAATCAAACAGCTTAGAGTTACGCTGTACTAGCTTGTTCTGATTTATCTGATAAACCAGCTGAAGTTAGATATGATATCTCCAAATTACGGCCTCATTTAGCAAATTGTTTAGAAAATGGTTTGTTAACAAGTTTTCCAATCATAGCAGAAAATGAACCGGTAGAAGTTTTGGATTCCAAGCTCTCTCCGATGTTATTTTACAAATGAAGGGTTTTATGAAAGAAGTCCCTAAGAGCCATTTTAACGAAATTGAGATTACTGGTGCCACCTACGTTTTAAAACATATACTATTGCATGAGTGTAACAAATTTGTTGTCAGAAGACCCTATGCATTAAATACTGACTCTGATTTTGAATTAACCTGTGGTGAGTTTGATGCAAAAAGTCCCCAAGTATCCCTATTTCTCAATAAAACCCTCTCTCGTTGAAACTGTAAAACTCTGTAAACGCGATAAAAATAACTAACCAATAAATTCTGTTTATTCTTTAAGTTTTCCATGAGTTTTCATGAAACATTCTAGCTGAGGAGGAGGAAGACATGGATAGTTATGAATAATTGTTTTTTTGGCTTTATTGCCCATGACTTTGTTTATTGTTTTCCTAAAGATTTATATTCATCAAAAGAGCATGTTGTTACATTCTTTGTTTGATTCAAAATATATTTTCTGTGCGTTTCACAAAACATTTTGTCCCAAAAAGACCCTAAGTACAACATATTTCATCCCCTACCACCCCTAAAAGTGTTAATTTCCAATTTTTTTTATGTCTATCTTTAGGAAGAACCTTTAGGTATACAGACTGATTGATTATAAAGGCCCCAAGCTGTAACTCATTTATTTTTATTGAAACACCCAATAAAGTATATATATATTCTTAAATGGGACGTTGTTCTCTAGAGGATGAAATACAACAATATTTTCTACATGTATACGAGTGATGACGTCATCGACAATTTTTTTTAAATGGCAAGATAATTTTTTTTTTTTGAAATATAATAGAAAATTCTTTTCTCTTTTCAACCATATCAAACTTTTGTATCCTTACATAAGAAAATTTTCGAGAAAAGTCGGTCAAACTCTGTCATATCGGCTTCTTCATTAATTTTATTCATTTCTTACGAGGACAGATTGACATTACCGGTATTTTAAATACAAGTTTTTACAAACTAAATAAAATATGACAAATTTCAGTAAAATTATTTTGATGTTCTGTTCTATTCATGCCCTGTTTTAGATGTTTTAGATGCTTTAAAAGTTAAGCCAAGGATGTTATGTTTTAAACTTTTCTCGAAAATTTTCTTATGTAAGGATACAAAAATTTGATATGGTTGAAAAGAGAAAAGAATTTTCTATTATATTTGCAAAAAAAATATTATCTTGCCATTTAAAAAAATTGTCGATGACGTCATCACTCGTATACAGCGTAGACAAAAAAATATTGTTGTATTTCATCCTCTAGAGAACAACGTCCCATTTAAGAATATATATACTTTATTGGGCGTTTGAATAAAAATAGATGAGTTACAGCTTGGGGCCTTTATAATCAATCAGTCTGTATAAATTTTAAATATTAAATTTTTATAAGAAGATTTGCGAATTCACAGCAACTTTCGGTGTTTAAATCTGCTATAACTTAACAAGTAATAAATGTCGCTTAGGGACTTCTTGCATAAAACCCTTCAAATGCAGACAACCAATATTAGGTGACATGTTCCAATGAGATACCTGCCGGTGGGATACCGACTGCATTTCCGTAGGCAACATAAATGTTTCCGAAAATAATACTTGGAACTGTGACAATTGTATCGTACAAATATTAGTTGCATAAATAAATTTAAACAAATTGAACCTTTTTTGTCTTTTCCCAAAAAATATCAATTTAAATGGTTTTCTTAATAATTTGAAAACAGTGAAAAAGCTTCCTTAAACAAGCGTTCTACAATCAAAATAAAGAGCTTATTTTTGTAAAACCATATCTATCAAAATAGAAATAATCTTGCAGTCAATAAATGATGAATGATCCCTTGTAATGCCATTTCCGCTAAAATTAAAAATCGTCAGCAGATCTAATATATCAAGTGATTCAAAAGAAATCCATTCTAGTAAGCGATGATTAATAGAAAAGTTCATTAAACGACGCTTGGTAGAATGGAAATTTAATGAATCACTAGATACCTACCTCCAATAATTGGAAATTTCCTTTTATACATATTATTAGTACTTCTACATTTCCTTAAAAAATAAATAGGGAAGTAAAACTACTATCTATGCCCTTGGTCAGACCTCGTATTAAAAACTCAAAAAATCCAATGAATATAAATAAACTGTCCATAGAGGAAGTCCGTGTAATTCGAACCACCTAAGAAACCATACCTGTAACTTTCTTCAGACGATATATAAAAGGAATCTATTTTTGTCGCGTGAACTATTTACTGAAGTGAATTGATATTGAACCCCAAAAAGCAGTTTCTAAGAATAGTTTTTTTTGTAAAAAAAATAAAAATGACGTTTTACTGTTGCGTGTAATTTTGAATTTTGGTGTGTAATTTGGATCTAATCAAAAACTGAACAAATAATAGAAAAAATATATAATTCTATAGTTTTAGGATTTACTAAAGACAAACAAAAGCAGAAAAAGTCAGGTAAATATTAAAACAAACAAGGTAATCTAATTTTATAATTACTGATACTGCCCTCATTATATTGTCAGGTTGCCACATTCTGTATTTCCCTTTTTCTTCACTCCGCTCGAGTGGTCATCGTTTTAAAATTTGAGACAATCGTTTAAAAAGTATACTATTAGTGCACTTTGGCCCAGGCTCAAATTACACACTCGAAAGTGGACCAAATTACACCGGGGTAACAACCACACTTACCCCTTTATTTTGTTACTCATAACGATATCGTTACATAACGACAATCGTTAAGTGACATATTTTTACTAGAGTCTACTGTTTTGAACGTGTATTGAAGGTACACGTGTACACGGAAGTCCGTGTAACGACATTCGCGAATTAAATACACGTGTTATTATTTCACGTGTCATTAACTCTTATTCTACTTGTTCACGGATATAATTACACGTGTATTTTAATACACGGGTCCGTTCGGTACGTTCAAATCTAGGTTGCCTAGCAACGGATGTGTTTTTGTATTAAATACATGTGTAATGTAACTACACGTGTATCCGTGAGATCATGGTGCGTGTATTACACGTATACACGTGCACTGACATATACGTAAAATAGAGAGCTCTAATTTTTACCAATCACGACATAACGGGTCTCCAACAATTACACTGGTCAACAGTGATTTTGTTGCCCTGGATATGAGAGTGGTTTTAGGATGACTTTTTGCCGACTTTCATGGAACTAAGAACGGTTCTGCATGATTGGCTCTAGATTTTTATTTAATCGCCATATTTATATTACACTAAAAAGTAAGATATATGAGAAAAGTTTTGATTTTATTTTATTTTTTAATATGAAAGATGAATTCGAAAACACTATTAATTATTTTATTTTATTACACAAAAATGGAAAAAGTAAAAAATATATCACATTTCAGTGAAACACTTCCTATAAGACTTTCTGTTGTATAATTCTTGGGAACAATGTCTTTGTAGAGACCAGCAGTAATCCGCCATCATATGACGATCCCATTTGCCTTGATATCTTTCCTCCATCACTTTTATATCCTGGTGGAAGCGTTCTCCTTGTTCTTCGCTGTAATCTCCCAATTTGTCGGGAAATCTATCCAGGTGGCTGTGAAGAAAGTGTATTTTTATGCTCATATTGGCTCCTAAAATCCGGAAGCTTTTTAACATCTTTTGTACAAGTTCTATATAATTCGGTGCTCTATGGTTACCGAGAAAATTTTCTACCACCGATACTAAACCACTCCAAGCTTCAGCTTCCACAATAGTCATGATTTTCATGAAGTTCGCATCTTTCATCAATGTTCGAATTTGAGGGCCGTCAAAAATTCCAGCTTTTAACTTTTCCATACTCAGCTTAGGAAATGTTTTGCAAATGTACTTAAAGCATTCTCCATTTTTGTCCAATGCTTTGACGAACTGTTTCATCATACCTAGCTTAATATGAAGTGGTGGAAGTATGATTTTTTCTCTGCTCAACAATGGCTCATTCACTACATTAGCTTTACCCACAGTTAAAGAATCTCTCAAAGGCCACATTTTTTGTTCCCAACGATTTTGCTTTGCTCGACTATCCCACAGACAAATAAAGCAAGGGTATTTTGTGTATCCACCTTGTTGACCAAGTAAGAAATTAACCATTTTTAAATCAACACAAACCGACCATTGATGTTCGTAGTAATTAATTTTTTGCAAAATTAATCTAATATTCTGATACTCTTCTTTGAGTTTGGTAGAATGGGCAATTGGGATGGATGGGTATCGGTTACCATTGTGCAGTAAAACACATTTTAGACTTCTTTTGGAGCTATCAATAAAGAGCCGCCAGTCAGTAGGTTTATATTCAGTTAAACCCATGTCTGTAAGTAACTTTGCGATATTATTACAATAGACAAGCTCTTCATTGTCAGTAAAGTATGGTAAAATTTCTTTCTCCCTTGTTCTAGATGCTGTAATTGTTACTTCTGGTTGCAATAAATTTTTCTCCTTTAATCTTGATGCTAACAGTTCCGACGCCTGCTTTGATAAATTCAGGTCTCATATCAAATCGCTGAGTTCATTTTGAGTAAACAACTGTGGCGCAGACGTTTTTCCTACATATTCACTTCCACTTGTGGAAGTAGACTGAATTGAACTTTGTGAATTTCGTAACACTATTGCTTCTAACGGCAGAGAATCCTGTTGTGAGGCGTAAATAGGCCGAGGAAGTTCTTCGTTGTGTAACATAGGACGTTTTATAGACTCCAAATTAGGATATTCCCACATTTTATGTCGATTAAAGCCCTTAACGCTCTCTCCAGATCATAGGGATGCCAAAATCTAAACCTGGGCGTTCTCCTTTCTTCCACAAGCGCAAAGATTCAATACAAGATTTACAAACCTTATGAGGAACCCATGGCTTATCTTGTTTTTCAATTTGTAGTCCGAAATAAGCAGTATACACCTCCTTCACAAAGTCTGTAATATTACGTCTCTGTTTTGCTACTGTATACACACCGCAGATATAACAAAATATATCAGGATGATATCGACATTTTCTTCACAATGAACTCATATTTCTACGGACAATTTTAGGAATAAAAATTAAGAATCAATAAGTAAAATAGAATTAATCGTAATTTGTCAGTAACTTACCAAAATGCACATTCAATCCTGCCGAAAAACTAATCACAAATAAATACTTTCGTCTGTTTGGCCTTTAAACGTGATGAGGGGCGTAAGAAGAACGAAGGTTACGTGAAGAGCCGCGTGATGAATACGCATAAAGCGCGTTTTAGTGTGTGAGCAGGGTTAAAATGTTAAATGTTTTAAGCATTGCTAGATACTAGGCTCGTTCGGGTTCCAGTGAGGACAGGTCCAGAACCGTCAGGAGCATGCGCATTACAAAAAAACTACGCATTTTTTTGTTGCGCGCATGCTCATGAACGTTCTAGGACGGTTTTAGGACTGTCCAGGCGAGAACCCGAACAAGCCTAAGTATACTCCAATTACATAAAAACTGGAGCCAATCTGATACACTCATGACTTTATTCGTAAATTATGTATTCTTAATAACAAAAATCCGCAGAGATATCAAAGGCAACAAAAAAAAATTTTTTTTTTGTTGACCAGTGTTATTGTAGTCCTGGGTGGCTGTAGAGTCAAACATTTTTAACTAATTATTGTTTCAAATGGCATTAAAACATTAAATACGTAAAGAAACATTTATATGTTGTCTAACAGTCAATATTTGAGACTTCAACGATACGAAGTAAAAATCGGCATTTATGTGTGATACCACAGCCACCCAGGACTACAATAATTGTTGGACGCATGATAGATACAATGCATTTCTATATACTGATTGGTCAAAAATATGTCGCTTAACGATTATCGTTATGTAACGATGGCGTTATGAGTTACAAAATAAAGGGGTAAATTGCTTTATTTTAATTATCTGATTAACTTAGAGGGTATTTTATGTGAACAATGTACGTTAGATAATTACTGAATAATTTAATACACTTGGATTTGTAAAATATTTACTTACTTGCACTATGTCTTAGATTTAATTTCCACTTTTCTTATATCGGTAATGCGCATTTCAATAATGTCAGTTAGGTTACTTTAATTATTGACAAAAGGAATCTATCCACATTGGTTTTTTGGTAGTCCAATTCAAATGACACATTGCAGATAATGCCGATTTGAATATTCAAACAGGTCTACGATTGAATATTCAAACAGGTTCAAATTACACACTGGTCCAAATTACAAGGACTTCCCCTACTTATTCAGCAAAAATGTCAGTGAAAATAGTCTGCTATATAAATTTACCTATATGACATATTCAAAATCATTTGCCTATTCAGTTCTATCGGAATCCTAAATGTAAACATAGTAAATGTCGGTGAATTTAGAATTCCGTCTATTTTCACCGACATTGTCGGTGTATTTAGATAGCAGGCTATTTTCACCGAATTTGTCGGTGAAAATAGCCTGTTGTCTAAATTCACCGACAAATTCGGTGAAAATAGCCTTCGCCAATTTAAAAACATACGGGTTCGATGAAATTTTAATTAATTTTAATTGTCCACAGTTGCTTAACACAATAACAAGTTGCAGCACTTTTCTATGAAATAATATTTCTATTATACAGCCTGTTCAAACTTAAGTCGGCACTATTACTAACTTCCTTATTATAAAAGCTACAAAGTTGGTGAAATTAGCAAATTAGTAATACTTTTTACGCTGATTACAATGACGCAGTCAAAAAATAATTGAAAATGAGATATAGTCAAAAATACATTTTTTTTTTCTAATGGAACACTCAGTATATTACTTTACCAATGGATAAAGAATAAAATTTTTAACTAAAATTGTCCTTTGTCATTTTTTCGTAAATTAATAAATAAAGAAAATATTTTGATTTGTACAAAATCATCAAAGTTGCCTGTGCTTTAGAAACAAAACATTTGCAAATCGCTGTAATCAAGTTGTTCTGTTGACAGACTATTATTTTTGAAGTTTTGTTTTATTGCACTATTCAATGCCTATTTTGATCATTTACAGAAGCGCTGCATATAAAATATTTTTCCATATATTCAATAGGAACGGCGTTAAATAAGAAACGTTGTTAAATGCCACAGGCTGTATATCGTCGCCCTAATATGCAAACTGCCTAACTCCATGTTCTCAAATTTTACAGGAGACACAAAAAACTCTACGATAACGTATAAAAAATTAATTTATTCACTCAAATCTTTTAAACTGTTTTATGGTATAAGATTAGGAATATTTCCATTAAAATTGTGAGGAAATTCTTTGTAAGATGGCCTAAAAACCTTAATTTGGCCCAATAGTGGAGTTAGGCAATTTGCATATTAGGCCGACGATATGTACTCGTAATATCGACATCATTTTGAAAAGCTTTTACTAAAATACAATATGATTTTGTTAAAATTCACCATCTGAAAGCTTGTTTGCAACTCAAGCACCAACGTTGTCGTCATAACGCGTGGACATATATAGCGGCTGTCCCATGCCATGTGTTCACCGTTCTAGAATTTTTATTTTTTAATCGATTTACTTGATATTTGGAAAGAATAAATTAAACGAAAAAATGAATTTTCTGACATACTCTTGAGCTCGATAGGACTTCCGGTTTCGCCGAAAGTGATGTCAACATTCTTATTTTACGAATCAGAATGTGTATCATATTGTAATTTTGTTTTCCATGACAACCAAAAAAGACTTTTTTGTTTTTCAATCTAGAAACTTATGAATCGTATATTTTCGTTCTATTGCGATCAAGTAGTTCGAGAAAATAACTACTTTGACTGTATTTTGATTTTTAACATTTTTTACCGCATTTCAAATTTTCAATTTTCATTTTTTTTAATGGAACCTCATGTGCTTCTTAGCCTAGTTCAACAGAAAATTATTTTCTGAGTACGCTGATGCCAAATACTTCATATTTTTTTTTAAAGTCATTTAAATCAAAACATGATTTATTGATGTTATACGCCCGCCCTGTTTTAAATAACTTTCAAAGAAAGTATGAAGTTGTTAAATGAAGTCCATAATTAGGTGAATTTAATGTAAGAAGAAAAAGGCACTTCCTAATTTCTTAAACTTATTTATCTAGCGACCGGTTTCGGAAACCGTATTTGGTATCAGTGTACATAGCGTAATTTTCTGTTGAATTAGGCTAAAAAGCACATGATTTTCCGTTTAAAAAAAATGAATTACGACCCACTGAAAATTTGAAACGCTGTAAAATGTTAAAAATCAAAATACAATCAAAGTAGTGATTTTCTAGAATTACTTGATCGCATTAGTAGAAAATACACGATTCATAGCTTTCTAGATTGAAAAACAAAAAAGTTTTTTTTTTCGTTGTTATGGAAACCAAAATTAGCTAATGATACATATTCGGACTCGTAATAATCTGCCTATTCGTAATATGCAAAAATATATAGGGCGTTTCATTTAAAATAAGAAAGTTGATATCACTTCCGGTGGAACCGGAAGTCCTAAAGTGCTTGATAGTATGTCAGAAAATTCATTTTTTGCTTAATTTATCCTTTCCAAATTTCACATAAATCGATTAAAAAATAAAAAATTGTAGAAGAGTGAGCAACATGGCGTGGGACACCCGGAATAATAAGTTGATCAGTTGTTTTACAAAACATATGCTGAAGCATTTTGTGTCTTTTGGTATAATCAGCACTTCTGCTAAAAGATTTATTATTATTAACAAATGTTTATGTTATGGCCGTTTTCATACTTGACGACACTGCAACGACACCGCAACGACACGACAGCGACACCAGCAACGATGCTGGTGGACGCGAAATTTCATGTAATCTTATGGGCGTTTTCACATCTACCGAACGACACCGATAACAATGCTGGTGGACGCGAAATCTCATGAAAATAAATTTATTTTCATGAGATTTCGCGTCCACCAGCATTGTTATCGGTGTAAATAAATTTATTTTCATGAGATTTCGCGTCCACCAGCATTGTTATCGGTGTCGTTCGGTAGATGTGAAAACGCCCATAAGATTACATGAAATTTCGCGTCCACCAGCATCGTTGCTGGTGTCGTGTCGTTGCAGTGTCGTCAAGTGTGAAACCACTCTATGGCTAACTTATTTGTTTTGTCATATTCATATTACAGTTTGAATTGTATTATTGTTCCATTGCTTCTATCTTTTGCAGACTCGTTAACAACAGTCTCCCAGAAAACGTTCGTTGCAGCATCAGAAGAGTAATTATTTAAGAAACGATAACTTTTTTATGCGATATTACCAGTATTATGATTTGTCTCTCTAAAATACTCGAATGTATGCAAATTATTAAAAATAAAAGAAAAAGGTCTGCTGGTTTGAATCTTGCTTCATCAATAATATTATGTGGAAAAAAGAATTAAAATAATAGTCGTATTTTTTTGTATGTCGCCTGAAATTTCTAAATGAAACAGAAATGTTATTTGTACTTGTAATTATTTGTACAAATAAAATTATTCTTAAGTGTTCTGGAAGATATCGAGGTAATGTACAAATTGCATTACATTTTTTACATTACATTTATTTCAAATTAAAATTACAAAAATAATGACTTAACCCAGTATAGTATATAGTAGAGTATATACAGGGTGTTTTAAATTAAATTAACAAATAACACAGTATATTCCCCTAAAAATAGTGTAAAACTTATTTTTTTGAAAGAAAATAAAAATAATTTTCCAGTATTTTTAACTAAAAATTTTCCCCAAAATTTTTCTAGAGTACACTGTTTTAATTTCACTCTAAGTTTTGTCCTGTGTAAGGAAATAACGCACTTAAATGGAAGCGTCCTTTTATTACCTTCCCGTTTAATTCAAGTTCAAATGTCAGTTGATCAAAACTTTTTATTCTAAATGGTCCTTTGTAAGGTAAACTTAACTTCGCACACAAATCTTGTTCTCTTCTTCCCAATCTGTAATTCTTAACTATGATTAAATCTTCAACTTTCCTCCTGGTACGTTTCTTAATTTTGTTATTTTCTTTTTCGACGTATTTTTGTGACTTTCTTCTCATCCGTGCTCTGCATTTTTCTAATTTGTTCTGTAGATCTTCCTCAATTTGTTCTTCACGCCAAGGCCTATTTGGTTTAATGCCTTTCATTAAGGTGATAGGTGATTCTTCTGTCACGGTACTGAGCGTGTAGTCAATGAAATGTTCAATTTTGTCTAAGTATTGAACCCACTGTATGTTTTTGGTATGTTAACATTCTCAAATACTTAATGACCTCTTGGATATAGCGTTCGCATGGATTTCCTTGCGGATGTCGTATGCTGCAAAATCCAACTTTGATTCCTATATCCTCTAAAGCTGTTATAAATCGCTGATTAGTAAAATAGGTGGCATTATCTGCTAATAAACGTTTTGGAACTCCTTCTTCTTCCGTGTAGGTTAAAATTCTATTTATTGCGATGAGCGTATTATACGCTTTTGTTGGAAACAATCGCACATACATATTTGGAAAATACATCTACAACTATTAAAATGTTCCGATATCCATATCGTCCTGGTATTAAATTTCCAAGAAAATCAATTGTAACAAGAACTAAAGGATTTTCCACAGTTATACTTTTAATGAAATTTTTGCTCACATAATTTTTATTTTTCCCGAGTGCACATAGTAATTCACACGTGTTTATAATATTTTTAATAAAATTATACCTAGTCCTTTTTAAAATAAAACCACGAAACATTAACCACGTTTTTCGTATTCCAATGTGACCATAGAATTGATGTAATTCACTTATGATGTTATGCACTCTTTTGTTTCGTTCCTCCTTGTTTTCTGTTGGTTCACCTTTTTGTTGATAATTATTATATCGTTTTCTATCATTCGTTCTGTCATTGTATGGATTGTACCTGTAACGGTCCGTCAATCTTCGGGTCGGCCTGTAGTTGCTGATCGTTGCTCTGCTTGACGGCGCGGCGGTTCGGGTTTGCTCGCCGGAGTCCAGGTTCAGAAATAAAAGCGTCGATCGCTTAGCAAATACAGTTTTATTTACAAAATAGTTCATATATACACGTATCCACAAATTGGAATGTTTTTACTGCGGTAACACTCACGTACAGGTAAACGAAATGTTAAACTCTCGGACGGTATTTTCGGTAGCGGTAATATACGGTGTGTCTCGAGGACAACGGTAAGATACGGTGTGTCTCGTGGACATTAAACAACGGTAATATACGGTGTGTCTTAAGGACACCAAACAACGGTAATATACGGTGTCTTAAGGACATAAAACGGTAACTCTAAACACCATGCAAACTGTGCATGCGTTTCGGTTTTGGCTCCCAGGATCGGATCAGGTATTACAATTTAATCAATCCAGTTGTCGCTGGCGAAACTGGTTGAGTGTCAGGAATTAAATTTGAAATTTCAAGTTTCAAGTAGTGTGATAAGAAATTGGACAAAAACAAACTGGTTCTAGTAAAGGTGTTGTAGACAGTGTAAGTAAAAATGTATGTTGAATATCATTCAGGAATTTAAGATTGCTGAAAATAATTGCATGGTCGAAATATAAGTGTTCGTAAGAAACGCGATTTTTCTGAAATCGAAGGAATGTGAGACACAGCACTTAGTTCGTAGAAGTGTTTTAAAGGAAACAAAAGACATGTTTATTGTGTGAAGTTCCGTTTGGTAAATATTTAACAATTTATGCCTGGTTTATACAGTCACTAACAACTAACAACTGAACGTTAATAATTAACAACTAAGGAATTAACGGATAGTATTGACATGAAACGGTTTGTACAACTTCACTAACAATTAAGAATTCGTTTATTTCAATTGGTTTATAGTTAATGGTTAATTGTTAAATTTAGTTGTTAGTGACTGTATAAACCAGGCCTTATTATGTATAAGGACTTGTACAGAATTTATTACGTCAATTTGACATTTATTTCGTAAAAAAAATAAATATATTCACATTCGTTTTATGTCTTTTATTTACTTTCCATGTAATATAATTACAAAAGACAAGGTAATATTTATAGTTGGTAGAGGAACGTGCTATGTATTTTTAAGCAGAGAATAAAACCAGGCTATTTCTGGAGGGTTGTCGTAAGACAACTTAATTAAAATGAAATGCATTGACTGTCCATTCTTGTTTTCCTTTTCTCTGATTCGTACGTAACAGCAATGTTTTATGTTAAAATAAATTTACGGTATAAGTATATAAGTCAAACATGTCTGCAACATGTCCCCTTTCTGCAAAGTATGAACCATTTTATACTCAGAAATATACATTCACAGTACATCGTTATATCCCGTTTTTCCACAATAGAAGCAGGCTAGTATGAGGATAAGAAAACTGTAAAAAAATGATTTTGGTAAAAAAGTGGACATGTCCTGTTTTTGCATCTTGCGGTTCAATTATGATCACAATTATTAAATTTAGCACCACGGATCTGTTCAGCACGCATAACCTTGACGTTTATTTCAAACACTACTTGTCAATTTTAGGTCTGTTCGCTTGCTCTGCACTTTTTACACTTTTAACACCTTTACTCTATTTTTCTCACTCCTACTTATGTTATGTCATATACATCGCACTCTCTCAGGAGCGGTTGGTGCAAAAAGTGTAGAAAAGTGCAGAGCTATCGAACGATCTTTTCTTACCAAATTTCTAACTAGGACACTGTTGCCGGTTGTACTTTTCACAAGGCAATATTGCCAGTGGTCTTTTAATTTGTGAACAGAGTTTAGTATTACTTACCTCCTATTAATTTAGATTTCCTAGAATTACTCAGGCACAATAAACTTTAAAAAGTAAATTTTATTTGATTCGACCATTCGAGCTATGAGACGATACTATCGCGGCCTTATAATTTCGTACGATTTAATTTCTCGCTGTAAATATGGCTTTCTTTGACGGCTTGTCAAAAATAATCATTTTAAACGTCAGATGTCAACGTCAAATGTAATGCTAAAGTTGTAGCAACACAATGCCAAATCACGTGATTTCTGAAGGAGAGAAGGGTTTTGCAATTGCAAAATTAGAAGATGGTTGGTCGCTACTTTTATTCTGTTATTTGAGTTCTAAAACTTTATTATCTTGCTCTTCTTAAAATATAACCAAACAGTCTGACTTTTGGTAAAATGTCTTTAGTGTCAAAATTGAGGAAAGAGTCTGTTCTACAAAACTATAATTTAGAAAAATTCTGGCTACTTGATAAAAAATCGTGCGAAATTTTAAGGCTGCGATAGTACATTTGACAGCCCATTGAATGGCGCAGAAGTAACAACTTTCGTCACAGAGGTCACTGGTCACCGTATGAATCTGTAAATTTTCTGGAACAATTTCAACAATGAAAAAATGCCAACTGAAACGGCCATATAAGCGTTAGCTTATTAATATAGTCGGCCATGGTTTTGACACATCTCCTATACAAGTTATCAATAGGTGGGGCTATATGAGGAACAAAACTCAAGGTCTTAAAAGAACAAAAGTTTATACGGAAAATCGTAGAACGGGACGGCCATAATAAAGTTAGCTAACAGATGTAGCTGGCCATGGTTCCGTTGCATGTTGAGGTTGTTTTATGCAGATATCTCATACATTAAGTTTTAGCACTTAGCTCATTTGAACCTGACACTCTTCTATTAAAGACCTGTAATGTAATTGTAATGTCATTTAAATCTTTTGATTTAACCGTAACAGTTATGAAAATTTGCAGACTCAAAAAGTAAATAAAAATAAATTATGTAAGAAGAAAAAGGCACTTTAATTTCTAAGAAATTAGGAAGTGCCTTTTTCTTCTTACATTAAATTCACCTAATTATGGACTTCATTCAACAAAAATAAATTATGTTATAAATCTATTACATTTACATAAAGCTACTGTAATTTTAGATGAAACATTCATTATATATTTTTTTGAGTCGGACAGGATGTAAGGATATTTAATGATGTTGAATTTTAGATTAATTGAAATCACTATATCAGTTGATATTAATTTATATTTGATTCCACAGAATGTTATTGTAATTATAATACATAACAATTTTAATATTTGCCAAGAACGACAAATCTTTATGAAAACTATGTATATTGTATAAATATGTATACTTACAAGGCGTATTTGCGGTAAAGTGAGGTAATTCTGGGATGACTTACAATCTAGTTTCAATTATACTTCACCAAAATTCATGTGACCCGTAACCTGTGCATGTAGCTGTGCCTCAGCTTGTCCATTTAAAAAGACATTGCAAACCAAACACTTTAGCGTAAATTTATTAACATCCGTGAACTGTCTGCTTGATTTGGCTTCTTTGGCAAGAGTTTCAGCTTCAGCCAACAAATTTACATCTTTAGAGGAAAATATTGTGTGAATACTACCACCCTAAAATAAGTACAATAACTGTTATAGTATTAACTGTGTAGGGTTTCACATCCGAGTAATTGACACTAGAATCTTCGTTTAGATGGTATAGTCGCACGCAGCTTAAGTGCTACAATTTGACAGTTCTGTGAGCCTTGTATCACAGGGTTTTAAGGGTGAGGTTTGCGTGCAGGAAGTGCATTTTAGGTGCGCGGGACTATACCATATGGCTGTAGTAAGTAAAAGGATTTTCAAGATCTCTAAATAGACTATACAAATCTTATTGAATCCGAGAAGTTTCTACTGTCAAAGTCAATTATTAGTAATTGAAAATAGGAAAGATACACTTCGTGGCTTAATCCTAAAACTTTTCTGATCAAGAAGTATTTAAGAAACGTGTTCCCGGAGGTCCAGACTAATGGTGCTATTCAGAACAAAAATTTAAGCAACTTTAACTCTTTAATTCTTTAAACTTTAATATCCCGTTCACAATCACTTAACACTTAAAATTTTAAGTATTTACAATACAAAAAAAAAACGCTTCAAACCTGTACTTAGTGATTAATTTTGTTACGTTAAGTCATTAAGACTTTAAGATTTAAAGAATTAAAGTGAAAATGCAATTCTGGACGATACTTTTAACTTTAAATTTCCTAAATAACCCTTTAAGATTTACAGTTGCAAAATCGCCTTCATAAATGCTTAAATTCCAGGTTAACTACACCTTTTCCAAGTGTAGTTCAGAAAGTAACAGATTAATTTCAGACAGTCAAATGTTTTTCAGATGCAAAAAATGAATTTTAGAAAGTATCAATTGTATTTCAGAAACGTAAAATATATTTCGGAATGTGTTAATTGTAGTTCAGAAAAGCGAAATAAATTTTAGAAAAGGTGAATTGTATTTCAGAAAATATCATTTTTATTTCAGAAAATAGTAAATAAGTCTTACAATACCTTAGTAACCATCAACAGATTTACGTGGAATAGTTACTGTCACGATTGCATTGAAATAAAGTGAAGAATGAATTTAACCGATAATTATCTAACTTACACGGTGTCCATGCTAAGAAATGCAATTCTTCTCTTATTACCATTCAGGCACTTACAAACTTACACGACAAACTTAATCACAAATGATTCCTGATTTACAAATAATGCTTTCTGATTTACAAATGATGTTTTCTGATTTACAAATAATATTTTCTGAATTTCATACGACACTTTCTGAAATACAATTTTACTGATCTGAACTACAACTACTACTTTTTGAAATACAATTTACTAATCTGAACTACAATTGACGATTTCTTAAATACAATTTACTAATCTGAAATATATCTGAAAGTTTCTGAAATACAATTGGAGAAAGGTGTAGACTGTTTCTATGGTTTCAAATGATTACTAAAAAAATGTGAGTTCTATCACTGCAAATTAATTAAATGATGATTTTAATAATATAATTGATAATAAAGAAAACCTAGCAATACAGTAATAGCATTTTTAGTGTTAAGCTGGCTTCACACGGGTTGCGATAATACAATATACAGGTGTCCCAACAGTGTGTTCTCGGGCCATATCTCCATAACTACTGAAAATACAAAAAAATTTTCAATACAATTTCATTTTTAATTTAACAGATCTACACAAAATTATTTTCATCTATACAGAGTGAATCAAAACAACTTTTTTATTTCAAATGGCATGCCCTATATATGGAACCAAATTTGGATTGCCCATAAAATTCTACACATTTACTGTATACATTGCCTTTACCTAAACCTAACCGTTTTTGAGATATTTAACATTTTGTCTAAAAAGTGCTATTTGCAGCCACTATTTTATTTATTCATATTTTATTTATTTTTAACTCTAAGAAAAAGATTTTTGGTACAGATGTAGTTGATACATAAGCTTATTATAAGCCGTTATTAAATGTACTTTTATCGCTACAGGATGGTCATGGTAATAAACAAAACATCAGAAATTTCAAAATGGCAAAACTCAATTTTCTTAAATAGCATGCCCTATATTTCTCTATCCTAAATTCTTCGTTTAATAAAGTACTTTCATTTTTGTTAAGTATGCCTTATACCTATCTGAGATATTTTCTAAGATTTTCAGATCCATTTGAATTATTTATTTTAAAACGAGTTATTGTCTAAGGGGGCCGTGGAAAACGGCAAACAAATGAAGCTGTTGACTTTAATAATTAATTTTCAAGTGACAATAATGTACAGGCATTAGTTAATTCAAGTACGTGACTCCTTTAAACAGTCATACATTTTTTTGTACTTACGTCATACATGCTCCAAGTTCTCTATGAGCTCGTCAGGGATGCGTTAAGCTGTCTATTGTAATATTGCTATTGTAATTTTTTGAAATCAGATTGCACAATTCAAATTTTTAAGAAAATTGAAAATATCTCAAAAATGATGCATTTTAGAGATAGAGAAATGTAACCGATGTGAAGTTAGCAATAGATTTCCAGCAATAAAAATCGTAAACTTTATCACCGGACGACATAAACGTAAATCGCACGTGAGCATTATTTCATAAATTCCAGCATTTATTCCTTAATACTAACACGGAAGTAGAGCCCGTTTTTCCCAAAATTACTTAAAATAAATAAAGAATTTATTTAGTTCGCCAATAAACTTAGTATAAAGTAACAGCGCTCTGACAAAAAAAGGGTTATTGCTGGGTAGTTGACATGAAAATTCTTGGAAAACTTCTTCAGGACCTTAATTCCCAAAGGTTTTTACGCAATATATAAAAAATGCGATGTAACCCCTAGTTTATTTTTTTTTAAATCTCAAACTTCCGTGTGCCTATACTTCACAGCGTTCTGTCAATAGAAGTTTATTGCTGGATAGTTGGCATGAAAATTTTTGGAAAATTTCTTCAGGGCCTTAATTCCCAAAGGTTTTTACGTAACATATAAAAAAAATTGCGATGTAACCCCCCTAGTTTATTTTTTTTTAAATCTCAAACTTTCGCGTGCGTATATTTTACAGCGTTCTGTCAATAAAAGTTTATTTCGGGGTAAGTAGTTGACATGAAAATTTTTGGAAAATTTCTTTAAAAACGTTAACACGTCTCTGAACAATTAGTTCCTAAAATATTATTTTTCACGACGCCAAACCAATTTGCAATAGGTGCATTATTGGTTCTGTTAGAACATACTGTGCAATGATTTTGTCATTAGTTTTCCAGATTTTACGCAGCGTCTGTAGCATCTGAAGAAATTCTCAGAAAACGAACCAACTTAGAATTTGCCGCCAGGAATTTTATATTGTCAACTGGGCAGTAAAAGTAGGAAATTGATTTTATCAAATCAAATCAAATAATAAAAAAAGCATCATTAGCATGTTACGGAACGGATAAGAAATTATCTTGTCTTAAAATTGTAAGTTTATTAAAACGGAATACCGGAAATATTATGAAATTGATTAGAAAAAATAATGAGTTACAATGTGATGGATCTGGTGTACCTATTTAATAATGAAAAATGTAATTAGGTTGTGCCAAACACTGCAAAATTCGAACTTTCACATACCTCTGCTCCTTATGAAAAAAATATTGATTTACAAGAACTACTTAATAGATCAGTTATAAACACTTTAAATATCAGTAATCAGATAATTGATTATGATGTATCGAACTCTGTAGAATCCGTGCCTTCAAATATTTCTACTTCTGATGTTCCAAATGCTGTTACAGTTCATTTTTCATTTCTGTTTCGAATACACCCTGTATATGCATTGTCACTGCTCAGTTTTCATTACTGTTCCGAACACGCCCTGTATAGGCGAAATTCGACGTGCCGAATGGTTTCTTGGAAACGCGTCGTTGCACACATTGCAGTCAGTGTAGGAATAACCGTATTCCGCCGGTGTAATTTTACGTAAAATTTCGTCTAACATATTTCCATTAACAGGTCCTTCGTGTAATTAAACCAAATTCATTTTATATTGACAATACATCCTTATTTGGGGGCAAACCGCGCGCATGGGAATAATTAGATAAACTTTTAACGAAGTTCTACTTCTGAACGCGTATTACTCGTGCTCTTTGCCCTTTGAGCCGATTGGTTCTCCCTGTTGCTATGAAAATTCCGCCAATGGTAAAATTGAACGTCTCTTTCTCTCGTAACTTTCTTTTCTTTCCGCCGATCGAGAAGTACGCCGACGCAGTGCTGCCAGGTCTAGGGAAATTTCCCCAGATTTAGGGATATTTGTACCACAGCAGGGAAAAGGGGAGAAATTTATTAATTTATTTCAAATCTAGGGAAATTCAATTTATTAATTAATATTATTATCCAACTTTCCAGTATTTTTGTCTTTAAAAGTAAAAGTTTAATATAACATATCAGATAAATTTTGTTTAAAATTATCGTGTAATTGTGTATTCCTATTTGATGCGCGCGAAAGTTTTTTGTACAGTTGATATTGATGATCGATTTTGCTGCCCTCTGGCAGTGACTAGGGTAATTACACTTCTAGCTGCAAACCATTGAAATATTTGTGTAACAATTCTGGTAAGTACATAAACAATTTCACGTTTAGAGTCAAGATATTCCTATAAATTTCCGCTAAAACTGCACGTTAGATTCGTAAATTTGCGCGTACTCAGAAATGTCAGATGCTCGTGCCTTTTTGCAGTTTAATATGTGGTTAAATACATATAAGGTTAGATTTATTAATTTGTGTTTTATTTATTCCTTTCTGATAAAAAGTTTATTACTCCTATTACACAAAAATGGCAGTTCTGAGTACGCGCAAATTTAGGCACCTAACGTGCAGTTTTACCAAATTTTTCCATTTTCGTAATTAATTGGAAACTTAAACTTAAGTATTTTTGTTTTTTTCACTAGTTCAGATTTATTAGTTTAGATTATTGCTCAATGGTTTTGTTAATACAAAATTGCAGAATTCGAATGTTTTTATTTACCTAAGAAGGTAGTTTTCAACAAATTTAGTAGAGAGGAGAGAGAAGAAAGTCTAGGGAAATCTAGGGAATTTCTCGTGAGAATTCTAGGGAAAAGGAACACGTCGCATCTGGCAGCACTGCGCCGCCGTCTCAGTTTCATTCGTTTCCTGGCCCGCACATTCTTTTGTTTATTGCTTGGGTGTGCCCGTTTCACCAAAGAGGGTGAAAAGTGCATGTGAACGGCTTTTGCCTAATCTGTTTGGCCCAGTTGGAAACGGGAAAGTCGCATCTATACTGCGATTTATGGCAGTCCGGGTGATAATCCGGGTAAGTCAATACGAATTGTGTTTCTCGATTTGGCCCTTACGTTCGCTTTCTTTCTCGCTTATAGGCTTTTATCGTGGGCTTTTAGCAAGAGTTAGTTTTGTTGGATTACGTTTTTTCCGGATTGTGCAGGTGCACTGCGAATTGCGACAGTGGAAGTTCCCTCCCTCGCCTCTCTACGCGGCAGTCGGCACGCTTCAAAGGGGCCGCGGCGGCATTTCCGCAAAGACGCCGACAAACTAATCGGACACCAACGGAATAAAGGTCGGAGCGTTATAATTTTTTTTATAGTTTTGAGCGTTAATTCGCGATTTGAGTTGCCGATTCTTTTCTTTTATTTTGCCGCAATTAAACATGCATCTTATTGCGTACACTCCGGTGTAAATTTAGACCAGATATAAGTAGACGAACGTTGTCACGTACAGTTAACCGGTGATTGTAATTTCTTGTATTATTTACGATTTAAATATGTTGTAAACTAATTATTTTTTTTTGTTGTCTGTGTATTACTTATTTGCTTATATTTTTGATGTTTGATTAAATTAACGTGTTCAGGATGTAGCGGGTTTTCTTAATTTTCATTTCCCCTCATTTTCAAAAAAATTAAGTGGCGCCTATTTTTGGTTTTGGCCTTCGCGTTTTGGAATTGAACCCCCCCGTCCCATTGCAGCTGGCTGGCAACATCGGAAAATTTCAACCCGATGTGAAACTACTGCCTATCTTCGCAGGTAGGTAGCAATGACTCTCTTCATTTTAGTACGTTGAATAATATTTTAGATGTTACAGATGAAAAGGATAAAATAGACTCTTGTTTAAAGGTAATTTATGAAAAACGTTATGGTTCTGATATTTTACCAATGAACTCAATAAATATGTATCCTTTTGAAAATCACTTACATACGACAAGTTCTTTTGATATCTTTGAAGGTTCATTTAGTGTTTCAGAGGAAGAATTTGAAATTATATTTGACAGAACAACGAATACATTTTGTAGTAGTTGTGGTTTTTGTGGTTTCGTATTAAGAGAGAAATTAAAATCTATAAATAACACATGTATGTTAATATTAAAAACTGTAATTATTCTCGAAAAACGTATTACTCTATACGGTTATTGTGCTCATGAAGGTTGCAAATCTTTTAATTGTTTTTTTCGAAATGGCTTAGATATTGACGTATACAGTAATTCCCAAAATTATTATCATTCACAAACATTAACTGGTCAGGTACGAGGTCTGGAGAAATACTACTTGGTGAAAGATTAGCCACATCAACAGCACTAAAAATCGAAACGAAGACATAAATAACACAGCAAAAAATATACCTGTCACAAAAAATCTCGTCAATATTAAATCGGAATGCGTATACAGGCAACTAAAAAGTGAAAATTTATGTAAATATGATCGAGGAAAAGACGATATTGTAGATTTGATCTATATAGCCAGAGTCAATTCTCATTACATTCGTAGCGTTTTCCAGCCACTAAATGTTCATGTTTTTAGCAAGGAGCAATTAGAATTTCTAAAATATGTTTCCGAAACACGCAACTGGATCGGTAATTAAAAAACCGAGCATAGACTCACCTAAGATATTGTATTATGCTGAGGTGATAAGTAAGGCTCGTGGACTTTGTACAAAACGTCACGAATGGTCCCCCACCAAACAGACGACTCGCAGTGCAGGTTCGTTACGGGCAAATATTGCCGCCTTAGCGGCGACGCCGACGTAACGCTCGGAAGCACGACATCACACGCCGCTGCGCTGTGTTTCTCGTTCAGTAGTGGGGCGAATTCGTACATTTTCCGCGAGGCTTAGTGATAAGTTTAAATAAACGTATATTGCCTGTTTTTGAAATGATTTCAGTAAAGCATGATACTGCATCAATAGCTGCTTGGTTGCTACAGTTCCGATATTACTGCATTAAAAATAATTTTAAATGGCCAGTTTTTAACGTCGTTGTGACTGATTTTAGTTTGGCAATGTAATCGAAAGCTGGTTATTTTGACAAAAGTGCTATTTAAATAGGACTTTCTGGCTTATGCGATTTCGTACTAAAAATATAAAATTATAAAATTTGAAATTGTTACCGTCAAAAGTCAGTGTAACTTATTAAGATGCTTTACAAGATTCTTTCGAAGGCTGAAAAACCAACCGCCATAGCGAATTCTAGCATTTAAGAGCATTTCAATATGCTGAAATCATATGTTGAAAAGTCAACCTACTTTACAAAGTAACCGTACCAATTATTTATCTCGCAATAATAATAATAATAAATAAACTTTATTAGGCGAAGTTTAGCATTTACTTAGTCTTACATTTAACCTATTATATGATAAATTGATATATTTAAGTATGCAAATAAAGAGCTATCCCTTCGACCTAAAATTAATTATTTATTTCGTTTCTGTTCACAGAATAAGAAATTTTTAAATTTGTATTTAAATTGTCTGGCAGGTAATTCTTTTAAAGTTAAAGGAAGACTGTTATACAGTGAAACAGCATTGTACGTGAAGCATCTTGTGTAAAGCGCAGTTGAAAATTTCGGCAAATGAAGGGCATTGGGGTTACGTATATTTATATTATGAAAATATCCTCGTGGGATTATCTACAGTAGTACCCATGTGAAGTAATCTTCTATTAGACATGTTTAACCAGTTTAATTCAATGAGACTAGGACTGATTCGGGATCTTTTAGGTAAACTATACCGTTTGTCCGTCTGACAATGAGACATAGGGATTTAACATGGGAAAACAGAAATTGCTTTATATTATCTACCTGAGTACATATATATGAAATTCTGGGTTATAATCGGAAAGATTATTGCATTCAAAGTGTTTTGATACTAAATTTGTGCAATTTTAGTTGTTAATTATTTAGAAATTAAGAAAAAAATTTCCGTACAAGATTAGTAGGTATTTAACGAAGAGTTTTTAAACAGATTTCGTGGTCGAGGTAGTTTGTTAATTTTTCACAACCATAAGCTCACGAGTTCAAATCCGAATGAGGACACTTTTTTTTAAATATTTTTTCAGATTTGAAATCACTTAAACTCTTAAAGTAAGTTTATTATTTTATTTATGAGTTTCATTTTAATATTGTTACATTGTGTTTTTAACAAATAAGAATAAATTGTTTCCGTTTCTTTTTTGCGTAATAGAAAGGCAAGATGTAAGTATGTTCTTTTGTACAAAAAATGTCATTTACAGCATATTAAATGCGTACTTCTGGTATTTTGAAAAATATTGTGAATTTTCAGCGATAATCCGTAAAATAATATTAGCCGTGAAATTAACGTCAAGCGAAAACATCAGTTGGTTCGTTGATATTTCTTGTTGAGTCAACTTTGTCTTACGGAACATGTATAAAGATTAACTTTGCTATGAACAAGAAATATCAACGAACCAACTGATGTTTTCGCTTGTTGACGTTAAGTTCACGTCATGGCTAACACTATTTTACGAATTTTCGCTTAAAATGTACAATACTTTTCAAAAGGCCAAAAGTATGCATTTAATATGCTGTAAAGAACATCCTGTACACATAATAACTGATAAACCGAAGCTGTTCTGATAATTATCTAGAAAAGATATTGCATTGACTACCTACAAAAATTTACGACGAAATGTTAATAAATAAGCGCTTATAATGCAGCAATCTTTTACACATCTACCTATTCGTTATGCGTACTTTCGAAATACAGTCGCACCTCTATATCTCGAACCTCCACAACACGAAATTTTCTGTAAGTCGAAATTTACTGATGTCCCTGCACGTTGTGTATAACTAAAATCTCTTTCTTTAACTTGAAATTTCTATAACTCGATGTAATTTTCCGGTCCCCTGAAATTCGAGTTATACAGTCGAACCTTTTACTGGGTGTTCCATTAAAAAAAAAATATAACTGGTATGGCTCTCAGTTACTGAACACTCTGTATACTCGAAAATAATTTTATAAAATAGAGTTAACTGAGTTACATCTTAGCTCATTTGATTTTTTTATATCTTATTTACTATAGGCGGTAGAGAAAACCGCAGCACTCGGTGGATAGCCTGTATAGTAATTATAGAACGAATCTTTTTTACGATCTGTTGACAAGGTCACAACTGAATTTTTGTAAATACCTATATTCTATATTTGGTGAGAATCCTACATTTAGTGAAAATTTTTAACGTAGAACATAAACGGTGAGCAAATGAAAATCAGATTAGAGCAGGTGGTGCAAAGAAAATGTATGTATGTCTATGATTAACTAAAAAGTCAATAAATTTGATAGTCCATGAATGTATTACATTAATTAATTTAGTTAATCACAGACATTGCACCGCCTACTCTAATATGATTTTTTTTTGTTAATTTTTTACAAAACGTACTAAGTGCTATTAGGTTTGTTCCACTAACTCATAATTTCAAGAAGTTTTATTGTTAATAACAGTTAACAGTTAATATTTAGTTCTCGTTGAAAGAAGATGGCGATTTTGAAGACTTGAGAGCACTCTTTTGGTAAATATTGGAGTCAACAATCTAGACACTCTCGCACAGTGTCCAAATTTGGCGAATAATCGCAATTTCAAACACTAAGGGTGAGTTCGCGTTTACGCTCGCCGAGCGCTCTGATCAAAAGTGTGAGGGAGAGCGACTGCGTTTCACTGCGTGTAAGAGTGAGAAAAAGAAATACTCCGATCGATCTGAGCGTAAACTCGAACTCACCCTAAATAGGCGCGATTTTTTCCAATCGGTGACCTTAGAAATTAGTGACCTCGGAAGTCGTAGCGCTGTTCCTTGCATGATTCTAAGAAGAAAATCTTAATACAAAATGTATTCAATTTTACTTTTATTTTATTTATTTTATTAGTTTTACTTAGTTGAAGACATGTTAAAACAACCTAAAATGAGGACAAACTGCAAGTATAGCAAAAGCTTCTGCATAATTATAATTTGAACAAATTTTAGTCGGTTAAATGCACTTAAAACACATTTTTCATTCCTCATATCTTCAACTTTCATGATTTCGCATATAAACAGGAGGGCTCGTACAAACATTTTACATTAAGGTTTTCTTCTTAGAATCATGCAAGGAACAGCGCTACGACCACCGAGTCCCCTAATTTCTGAACAGGGTGTATTTCAAGAGGTTATTATTTGTTAATAACAGTTAATATTTAGTTTTTATTAGTGAATTTCTTTTGGCGAATATTGGAGTCAACAATATGGGCACTCTGTCGCCTACCCACCTACCCTTAAACACGCAACAGAGTTCGTCAGCCAGACTCATGTCAGGTACTGAAACCGATTTGGTAGCATAAAGAGACTTGAATTTTTCATCACAAAATTCTGTGTTTCGATGTTGCTCACTCCCTGGTTATTAGTAGGTACATAAATTTAATGGCCCGTGTTCTGATCTTATGATTAGAGTCGTATTTAACTAAAGTCGATTTAATGTGTAAGAGAGTGATGGACGAGCGCTGCCGTGAGAAATAAACAAGTTATTAAATTAGGTAATCATAAGATAAGAATACAGGCCAATGGGGCATATTCCCAACTTATTAATTTAATACGTGTTTATTTTCCATGGCAACGCTCATCCGTCATTCTCTTACACATTAAATCGACATAAAGCTATATCATCTCTTATTTATTTTAATCACGACTTTAGTTAAACAGATGTTAAACTAAAATTTTGACGCTGGATTTCACAAACGTCACTTAACTTTAATCATCGATTAAGAATAATCATTCCTACATCAACACATGTAACCATGGCAACGTTTACTTTTAGCGGATAATTAAATTTAAGTAATGTTTGTGAAATCCGCCATTAGAGCTTTATAGTGGTATCTTCCTTAATATTAAATTATTCTACCATGATTTTATTTTAACATGAAACATTGCTGTTCATATTACTATGGAAACTAATTCCAATTTTTAAAAATATCGTTACATAATCGTCGTTGTTAGGGTTTCTAATGTCATATCATCAATTAAAATTTGTCTATTTTAATTTGGAATATCTGTCAGGCGAAAAAAGTTGAAAGTGTGAAAGTGAAAATGTATCAAGAAGAATTGCCCCCGGACATGTAACTAATGCAATTAACAATTTTTATATTCGTTTAGGATGTTGCATGGAGGTAAATGAAGAAATTCTTCAAAAGTTGTGGTGTTTGTTTTGAATTAAAGAATTTCTTTTTTCCTTATGTTTTAAGTTTACTTATTTTAAATAAGAATAAACTTATCTAATGTAATTGAAAGAGTCGGTATTATTTTGTAGTACATCGAAATCACTAATATTATCCATTCACGATCTTTTTAGACTCAGAGTAGGCTATGTTAGGGTGACACTTTTGTTGGTACCTCCAAGTGAATATGTTCCATTTTAATTTGATGGTTATATTTTTGAAAACTGACACCAAAAAATATTGATGATTTTGAGCATTTTGATTTAGTATTACAAAGTCACAAGTAATTTATTTGTTTTAATGCTATTATTTTACTTTCTTCATGCCAACGTAGAGTATAAGAAGCAATATAGTCGATGGGACTGACGTTAAAGTGTCAGAATTTTACATTTGTCACATTTTGAGTTCTATCAAACTATCTATCAAATGTCAATTTTTTCAAGAGAGAATTAAAATTATATCTACTTAAGAGAAACTGCTACTCCCTTGATGATTTCTTTTCGTGACTTCTTTTTCTCTTCCTGTTATTTCGGATTTTATTAATTGCTTTTTCCTATGATGTCTCTTTTTATCTCTGACCTTTATCTTTATCTCAGTATATATATCTATCCTTTTGTATATACTTGATATATGATAATAATAATATAATAATAATAATAATAATAATATCAAAATCCATGTACGTAACTTAACGAAAAAAAAGCATGGCCCTCTAGAGTCTAAATAGGTCGTGAACAATGTATAACAGATCAGATTCATGACAGGTGTCATCTCGTGTCCTATTTTAAAAAGCACTGTTTAATTTACAAATTGTAAATGTTGCTATGGATTCTCAGATTCGTACGTAACAGCAATGTTTTATGTTAAAATAAATTCACAGTATAAATAAACTTATGAAATAATAAATACCTCAAGAGGTTCTAAATAGAGGGGATCATAATGTATGCCATCAAATAATAAAAACACTCTGTGCGGATAGTTTTGATCTTCACCAAATCGATTGATTATTGCATTCACTGTATCTACTACGGCAATTTCAATTCCATAATAGCTTGATAAAATCGCCAATTCTATAGCACCACCCCATGATTTGTCGTCTTGTATCCAAGCGCAATAATCTGCATTGGGCTTAGCCAAAATTGCTTCGGAGAAGGTATCAACATCTTTTGAGACTGTCTCCGCAATTAATTGTCTCATCCAAGGTGCAGCAGTACCTGTGTCATCCACTTTTCCATTCAATACAAAATGTATGCTTGTAAAGAGACACGAATTATCTGCTGGAACAACATGTTTCATAAGTATTCCATTGCATCCTATTACGTTTTCTGATACTAATTGAGCCTGGTTCAGTTTTTCACTTGTCTCAGTTTGAAATTCATTATTTGCAGATTCTTGTTTGTTTGTACTTTTCTCTTCTAAAATTAATGTATCCCCAGATATTATTCCACTGGCCATTAAGCTCAATGAGTCGGTAGACAGATCTAAAGTTTTTGGAGGAAAACCTGATAAAACATGCAACTGATTTACTGGTATGTTTGAAATGGTAGATAGAAGAGTTTTTAAATCTTTGATTGTGCTTTTTGGAGTCAAATTCTTCACGATTTGTTGACCTGATTTCGTTTTAACTTTTATAGCAAAACCAGCCATGACACGTTAATTATTTCATTTATGGTTGCACGTATTTTTCTTATTTGGAAACTATTCTCAAACACTTTTCCATAAACTTTATGACATAATAAGAAAATGATTACAAACTTGGAACACAAAAATAAGACAAATTATTACAAAATACAAAGTACCAACTGTAAGGTAAAAAAATGTTCGTCACCTGGGTGACTGGATGACAGTTTGCAATTCTGCATTTGTAAAAACGGTAAGCATTTTATATAAATAACATCTCAGTTATTTACCTCCCTATTCTGTAACTCATAACGACATCGTTAGATACCGATATTCGTTAAGTGGTATATTTTGGTCAATCAGTACTTATAGCGTTTTCGATTGAGCTTGAGCCACAGAACATACACTAGAAGAAGGTCTATTCCTGCAGAAAATTTTATGCACTAATTTTTGCGTCATCTATCAATGGTTAACGTTACTATTTCATTCTTTGCCGCCAAATTCAAATTACGACTCCTATTCTTGGAATTCTATTTTACTTTCGATCAGTATCAACTTTTTAAAGGGAGACTTAAAATTTAAGATTCTTGCAAGGCGGACTTTAAATTTTAAATCTCCTTTTAAAAATTTACAAAATACTCGCCAGTTTGTAGGATAGGTGTGTTATTGTAATTAATTATTATTTTTATTTTCTTTTAACTGAAATCTATGTATATTTATACATATTATAAATAGGTATATCTACATATGGCGGTGAATCGTCCCGGCGGCGAATCGTCCCGGCGACGAATCGTCTTGGCGGTAAATCGTCCGGCGGCGAATAGTAGTCATGTACCGGCTTTTTGCGACATTTCTGGTACGCTGTACGCTTAAGTTGGCAGCAGTGCTGCCATCTTAGCGGTTTTGCCGCTAGATTTGGCGGAGTCATATTCTATTTAGCGGACTAGAAACCAATTTAGCGGTTAGCGGATTTTTTAGCTTCATTTAAAAAAAAGTAGCTGTTATTAAAATATTTTGATTGTGAAAAGTGAAGTAAAATGAAGTTTTTTTAATATCTGAAATTCTTTAAATTAATTATTACTTTTAAATTACCCGCCTTTGACCGATGGTTTTCATGTAAAAGTGGTGCTTAAAAGTTGGCGCAACGGTCACTTCGGTCACGTAAAACCCGTAAAATAATCATCAATCACACGTAAGTAAATAGGTATTTGAAAAAGTGTCTAGCAGGCGTGTATGTACTTTATGAAATTATTATTAATAAATAGGAGTTTAACAAAAGTGCAACAATGTCCAAATATCACCACGAGAAGCGTGGTTAAAAGAGACTGGATAACTACAGTAGAAAGAACTACTGGAAAAATTGCGAAATGTAAATTTTTCAATGTTTTCAACGCCATTTAGCGGATATTTAGCGGTTTAAGGGATGCGATCTAGCGGATGTGAAATTCAGAGTGTTGGCAACACTGGTTGGTAGTCCTGGCAACCCTGAATGTGACATGTATGTCGCATTCTGTACGGTTGTGTGAGAATTGCATTTATTCCTTAAATAAAATATTACAATTTCAATAATAAGTTTTCTGATCAGTGGTCAGTGAATAATAAAAAAACGTGAAAATGCCTCGTATTATGATTAAGGGCGGTGTTTGGAGAAATACAGAGGTATATAATTTTTAATGGTTTCACATTGGTTGTTTATATCAGCTTGAATTCTAGGATGAAATTCTTAAAGCGGCTGTTATGAAATATGGCAAAAACCAGTGGTCACGGATTGCTTCATTGTTGCATCGTAAATCAGCAAAACAGTGTAAAGCACGTTGGTTTGAATGGTTAGATCCCAGCATTAAGAAGACGGAATGGTCTCGAGAAGAGGATGAGAAGTTGTTACATTTGGCCAAATTAATGCCAACGCAATGGAGAACTATTGCTCCAATCATTGGAAGAACTGCGGCACAGTGTTTAGAACGCTATGAATATTTATTGTAATTTTTTTTAATGAAATGCTTAATCTTTTATTTGAATATTATTATTGTTTGAATTGGCTTCCGGTTGGAACCGCGTCATGTTGAATTCTATTGCTGACGTTTCGTTCTTCAGACTGAGTCTCAATGACTAACCAGAAGCAGCAGCAACACCACCAGCAGCAGCAGCCCTGAAGAAGTTCTTCTGCAATGAAGAACGAAACTTCGGCAGTAGAAGTCAACGTGACGCGGTTCCAACCGGAAGCCAATTCAAACATGGACGACGGCCGCGGAAGCCTTCAAGTTAAATATTATTATTATTGCAGAGATCAGGCCCAAAAGAAAGAAGAAGGAGAGGATGCAGCCGATGATCCAAGGAAACTTAAGCCAGGAGAAATTGATCCAAATCCTGAAACGAAACCAGCTAGACCAGATCCAAAAGATATGGATGAAGATGGTAAGTAAATTTTGAAAACATTTTGCAATTAAAATTGAAGAGAATTCTCGTAAGGAATCTGTGACGTGTCAATTTATATCGCAAGAAATTTTAACACAAATTTTCACAATGGGCTAGATGAATAAAACGAAGCATAAGCTTTTACTTGAAAATTTTCAATGAAAACTAAAAATATTTGAAGAATATGCCAATAAACAGGACCATCACATCAATTTTCAAGATGCAAAAATACTGGATATTGAACCTAATTTGAATCAAAGAACTTTTATTGAAATGTGTCATATTTTTAGCAATAATAAAAGCATGAATAAAAGGACAGATATTGCGAAACTTAGTTGCATTTACACATATTTACTAAATTTTAAAATCACTTCTAAAAATTCTTAATCTAAGCATAGATAATAACAAAGCTGCTACGATTGGCGAAATTTGCTTTCTGGGTTTAACCATTGATGAACACGTTAGTTGGAAAAGTCATTATCAAAAACTAGCTACTAAACTCAGTTCCTATACTTTTTTATTTCGTAACCTATGTCTAGTTTTGAATATAGAACAATGCAGATGTCTGTATTTTGCTCAAGTCGACAGTCGTCTGAGATATGGAGTGTGTTTTTGGGGTGCATCAACACGAATTCATGATGTTTTTGTGGCTCAGAAGAAAATAATTAGAATCATTGCAGGTGTTTCCAACTCCTCATCTTGTCGTGAATTATTTTCCAATTTGCAAATTATGACGATCACATCTCTCTATGTGTTTGAATTATGTGTATACATTTTCAAAAATCAATCCAAGTTTATTAGGACAAGAGACGTCCATGGCAGGTGCATTCGTGAAGTTGATCGATTTCGGCCTCCTTTCAGTAAATCAAATATTGTCAGAAAGTCTCTTAATTACATAGGTCTTGAATATTTTAATCTATTGCCATATTATATTAAAATTTGTTCAAATTTAAATACTTTTAAAAATAAATTACGAGTTTTTCTTTTAAGCAAAACTTTATATACAATAGAGGAATTTTTTGTCCAGATGTAATAGCCAGGAGAATTAACGATATTTGTAACTTTTTCTTTTCTTGTTTTAAGTTTTATGCGGCTGTGAGTAATGTATACATATACACTTTTTTTTTGTCTGTAGTTTTAAGCTCGTACCCATCGACTCGTCCATTCATATTTTATTATATGCACTGGGACTGAATAAATTATTATTATTATTATTAAAAATATAAAATTTATAACATCATATTGCTTTGTCTCAAATAAATAAATTTACTGTCAATTCAATTTAGTGTCAAAAAATAATTTGTCAACAAAAAAAATATTCAACTTGAAATTAACTTCTTTTCTTACTCATTAAAGAGTAAGTAAAAAAATTTATATTATTAATTAATTGTTAATTAGTGCCATGTTTTTGTAGAAACCTTGAAAAAGGAAATAAAATTTTCCGAAAGCTCGGTTAAACTTTAAAAGAGTATTAATTACCGCTCTCTTGACAGCAGCCCTGTTGAAGAATTTAATTATCATGATATGTATCTGGTTTTTTATGTTTGATATACGAGCCCCGTCTCAATGAAGTTGGCCCAACTATGTATTCAAAATATGGAAACTGAATATAATGATACAATAAGAAAAAACTGGTTCAAGATATATAGTGTAACGATTTTACGGGTTCTATTAATTTTTATTTTAAAACAAAACACGAACTAGTTAATAAAATAATTTATTAAAAAGTAACAGTAATTTATTTATAACTTACAATAATTTATTTACAAGCTTATGTCTGATTTATTTTAACAACCGAGCGAACGTCTACCGAACTGTCCAACGCTGAATTAAATTCGAACTGTGTCCCACTCCGGCCGCGTGCATTTTATATCCGAAGCTGTTGTTCTCGTATTTTTCTGGAAGGCGACAGAATGTCTGGTCTAGTTTATTCCGCCGTCGGAATTCTCTAGGCTGTCGTGTAAGGGCGTCGACTAGACGGCTGTGACGCAAGAGACAGTCTGACGCCGGCTGGTGTCGACGAATCATTACAATAGTTTTTAATCCATCCACATGTGTTTAAAAGTATTTCTTAAAAATATTCTCAGATATTTTCAGAAAGCTGCGCTCGTAGCCAGCAAGAACCGTTAAAGAGTAACGCGCTCGGTTTCAACAAATTTGGGACAATTTTCCACTTGATGAATGCCAGACTTTAGTTAACACAATGTCCAAATGTATCGAAGCGATATTAAGTCGAAAAGGCAACGTAACGCAATGATAACTTTATCTTTAATTTTCGTCGATTCTTTTATTTTGCGATAATATTAGCTGTACCTTCATCTTCTTATTTTTATTAGTTAGAATTTAGTTTTGTATGTTAAAAGTTAATAAACAATTCCCATATCATCACAATATTGTATTGATTTTCATGTTTTCCTTCTACAAGAAAAATTTTCTGAGAAAAAAATTTTTGTTAGTTGATATTTTCAGAAAGCTGCGCTCGTAGCCAGCAAGAACCGTTAAAGAGTAACGCGCTCGGTTTCAACAAATTTGGGACAATTTTCCACTTGATGAATGCCAGACTTTAGTTAACACAATGTCCAAATGTATCGAAGCGATATTAAGTCGAAAAGGCAACGTAACGCAATGATAACTTTATCTTTAATTTTCGTCGATTCTTTTATTTTGCGATAATATTAGCTGTACCTTCATCTTCTTATTTTTATTAGTTAGAATTTAGTTTTGTATGTTAAAAGTTAATAAACAATTCCCATATCATCACAATATTGTATTGATTTTCATGTTTTCCTTCTACAAGAAAAATTTTCTGAGAAAAAAATTTTTGTTAGTTGGGCCAACTTCACTGAGAGGGGGCTCGTATATCAGGATATTTATTATTCACATTTTAAAATTGACAGAGTGAGTATAAGTGCAGCTATTATGAAATATTATAAAAAAGCAAAATAAATTAGCTTTAATATTCAAATATATGAATTCAGAAGCTCCAAAAAAGCGAAATTTAAACTGAATGTGGGAAAATGGCAAACATTTTGGCGGCGACCAAAACAATTATTCTGAATTTAAGTTGAGTTTAGCTTGTTTATTAATTTTGTTTGAGCCTGATACTGTTTTATCATGATAAAAATATGTAATAAGACGAACGGACAACTTTATTTGTAGACACTTACAAATTGAAAAATCGAATTATTGATTTATATTTTGATATATACAGTGTGTCCCAAAAAGTTTTATACAAATGGAGAAAAAGTTTATCTTACATTTCACAAAAAAAACTATTCTTTATAAAAAGCTCTGCATGACTTGTAGATCCATAATCAGGTACAAAATTTTTAAAAAATTGGCTGGAATACAGGGAAAATAAAAAATAATGATTTGGACGGAGAGCAAAATACGTTCAAACTGTAGTGGAGAAGCAAAATGTTCATTGAAATTGTGATTAAATAGCAAAAAATTATGCACACTTGTAGATTATTGATATTCCCAGATAAAAATTGATAAAGAAGGTTATCAATGTTTTATAAAAATAAATTATCTAACAATTGCTGAGGTGTTTATTTTTTAATTTTTATCTGGGAATATCAATAATCTACAAGTGTGCATAATTTTCTGCTATTTAATTACAATTTCAATGAACATTTTGAACGTATTTTGCCCTCCGTCCAAATCATTATTTTTTATTTTCCCTGTATTCCAGCCAATTTTTAAAAAAATTTGTACCTGATTATGGATCTACAAGTCATGCAGAGCTTTTTATAAAGAATAGTTTTTTTTGTAATGTAAGATAAACTTTTTCTCCATTTGTATAAAACTTTTTGGGACACACTGTATATCATGATATATATTATAAAACCCGATTTCTTGATTTTTATATAAAAATCATGATTTTTTCAAACCCTGCTTAAAACGTTTCGTCTCGTTCTGACCATCATCAACTTCATTTTCACTTATGGGCGCTACATTGGGTTTTAACATTCATGAATAGATCTATTCTTTCTGATGCTTTTCCATATATCACACATCCCTATTTAATAATTTGAAACAGCTGGAAATGCAAGAAATTGTTGAAAATAACACTGCATAGAGAAACATGATATGCAGTGAAAAGAAAAACCAAAAAAGTTTGATATACCTTCGGAGTTTTATTTCGTTTATCAATTCTGTTGGACAAACCGCCCGAACCTGCCAAAAGGTGTACAAAGTACATTAGTAATTGAAGCCCAGAAGGAGGCCGTCCGTCGGAAGAAAATGGTTCCTTCCTCGGCGAAACTAATTACCCCAAGGAAAGGTAATACATTTCCGACCCCAGAATCACCAAGAGTGGGGGGATTTAAAAGACCGCACAGCGCATCCAGACCACCCCCACCATTGGACCCAGCAAAAATCCCTACTCCAACAAAAGTGCTTAGTCCTGCAGCACCGAGCCGAAAACCGGCAGTGAGTAAGGAAGACTCTTTAAAGATGGAAGACTCACTAAGGATGGAAGGATTGGGTAATGGATCTAGAGGAGGCATTAGGTCTTTCCGAAGAAACTAAAACAAATCCTCCCACCAAAAACCCAGTCATCCAAATCCCCCCCACCCCGGCCAAACAAGGGAAAGTCCCTGAGTTCACACCAGCGGACCCCCGCTTTCAGAAGACACTTTTTCCAGTCCCCTACATTCAAAAGGACACACGAGAGGCCACCAGATGGTATCAACTTGCATCCGGACGTTTTGTAGAGGTTCCAGAAAAAGTGGTGACACGCTATCGAGAATACAAGATCCGATTCATGAACGAGAGGTGACATCTCCGTTTCAACAGTGCGGGCCAACTGCGATCCTGTCGAGACCTGAGAAAGAATGGGGGGAGTGTAACGAAGTAGTTTCGTTCCTAAAGTGTTTATTGTGTATATTTTATATAATGTACATTTTGTAAATAGTTTAGTAGGAATTTTCCGCGTTATTTTCAGTTTTAGGTAGGGTAATGATAAATATATGTTGAGTTTAGGAAGAGGATTTTTGTTGTGAGGTTTCCCTCTCCTTTCGCCCGACCGTATAAATAGTGGAGGAGTTCGCTTGGAACGGCAGTCGGGCAGTCAGCTCGGTCTCGGTAACGCGCCAGACCTACGGGTGCTTCAAGCAGAGTAAGTAACATCAGTGCAAATAGATTCCGCCGCAACGGTCTCAATGTGTTAACGTGCTCGCGTCACGCTAACCGTTTCCGTCCCCGCGCAAGCGTCTTGTGCTTTCTGTATATGAGCAAGCGTCTTGTTCACTCCGCACCCCGCATAAGCGTCTTATGCTACCTACCTAAGAACAAGCGTCTTGTTCACTCCGCACCCCGCATAAGCGTCTTATGCTACCTACCTAAGAACAAGCATCTTGTTCACTCCGCACTCCGCATAAGCGTCTTATGCTACCTACTTGAGAACAAGCGTCTTGTTCACTCCGCCCCCGCGCAAGTGTCTTGTGATACCTACCTTTGAACAAGTGTGTTGTTCACTCCGCCCCCGCGCAAGTGTCTTGTGATACCTACCTTTGAACAAATGTCTTGTTCACTCCGCCCCCATACTAACGTTTTCTTTTTCAAACGTCCGTGTTATTTGCCTGAGATCGAGAGCCGTCACGAATTCATATACCGATTGTTATTTCATTAATAGTTATGTTTTACCGCTTACAAGACTGTCTTTATAATCATGCCTAGTATAAGTGATATCTTACAAGTTAAAATTGTTATTGAACATTTGTAAATAAAGTTTCTGTTGTGGAATCCTGTTTTTCTTTACGAACCTGGACACCGGCGAGCGTACATCTGGACACCGTACCGTATGTCGCTGAGCCAGTCAAGGGACATCACCGGAGAGAATCAGCCACGTTACAACGTTGAATATATCAAAAATATAATTTTAATTCCCTAACAGCGTTCAGACAAATAAAATATTTAGTAATATTAACAATCTAAAGTTCTTGTATCAATCTTCTTGTGCATTAAAGCAACATGAACGATGTCTTCATTGTATGCTTGCCTCAAACAAAATATTGAGTTGATTCAATCTAAAATATTTAACATTTTTTGACTGTTGGTTCAATGATCACGCGTGATTGCTAATAGGTAAACGAAAATATTGTTAACTGACATTAAATTCTACATACGATGGTGTATTAAAATATTGATCATTCTATTTGAAAAAAAGTGTTTGAATATCTTCTAGTGGAGTGGTATATTTTAGACACCTTGCAGCTTAATAAATTTTGTTTATGGGATTTTTAAGAACCTTAAAGCCTCAACTACAATATTAGCTGTTACAAATAAAATTGCTTCAATAATAGCTTGATATGATTTTTTGAAAACCAGATTGCAGAAAAATTGCAAAAGAAAAACCAACTCAATTTGATTTTATCTAGAAAGATCGTATCTCTCCTCTGTATATTTCAAATTTCTATCTAAACTTCTCCCTTGAAAACTTTAATCAACGACTTTCGTGAATAACTCTGTATGTATGTAAATACATATTACTTTAATCTTTGTTAACAGTGTAGGTATTTATACATCGTATTCTAATATTAAAATTTAGTAGACCAATATCATTTTGAGATTGCTAACTATTGATGCTTACCTGCTGCGTAAATTGTAAATTTTCAAAAAATGATACTTTTTTAATACAATTTATAGTTAAAACATCATGGAATTTTATACACTGTGTTGATTCGTTTTTCAGACATAGATAAATAGCATGTAAAATTAAATAATTGCAAATATTGGCTCTCCAGCAAGTTTTAGAGCAAAACGGTAAAGCAAAAAATTGTTCAGAATTCTAAAATGTGACTTAAAGCCTTACTTATTTTTTTAAATTTTGTACTCATTCTCAAAAATAGTAGGAGTAAAAGTTTTTATTTTATTAGCAGTTAACCATGACTATGACAACATAAAAAACATCAAATTAACATTTTTAAATGATGTGTTCAAATTGATCTCCATATGTAGCCAAACATGTTTCCAATAATTGATAATGAGATACTCTGTCGCATTCGTCAATTATTGCTTTTTTAACGTCTCTACAAGTTCATGGGAATTCTATCAATTATACAATTTATTTTTTGAATTATCCCGGAAGAAAAAGCCTTTTGGTGATAAATCTGGAAAACGTGCCGGCCAGTTAATGGTACCTCCCTAGCAATTATTAGGAAATGCCTCATTTAAAAAGTTTCGCACAACTGCACTGACAACCATCATGCTGTAGCCAAATTTCATGGTCTATGCCAAGATCTCCTAAAGTGGATCCTACCGAATACTGCAGCAATTGGAGGTACTTGCTACCGGAGAGGGATCTTTCGATTAAAAACGGACCAATGATTTCTAAAATTTCTACCCATACTTTAATTTGAAGGTGTTGATTTCGGTTAGGGACAGTTAATGTAAATTTTGAGTAGTTAGGTACTCCGATATAGAAAATTTTGGGATTCCATGTGTACCTTATCACGTTATCACTAAAGACTATTTGCTGTAAAAGATTTCTAACATTATTGCATTGCGTATTTCCTAGATAGATTTAGAAAACATCATTCTTTGAAATTTGTCCTCTTCAAAGAATTCTCGTTGTTTGTGGTATTTACATAAACGTTTAAATTTTCGTATCTGTCTCTTTAGTACACGAGAAGTGTAGTATGATGAATTTTCAAATTCTAACTAATGTAGAGATGGGCGATATATCGTTACCGGTGACTTTGTCGCTGTTACTCGCTAGTCGCTGGAACTACCGGTGACTTATGGAACATAAAACCAGCGACCGGTGACTAAAGAAAACTGTAATGGTGCTTCTAAGTCTCCCTGTTACTTACTTGACGCTTGTATAGCATTCATTGGCGATCGCCATTGCTACGTCGCCGTCAGGTCGGTTAGACCTATGGAAGCTGATCACTTCTTTATTGAGAGCAGATTATTGTGTTGTTTCCGACAAGAACCAGTATCACCGAAATATTGCTGATGTCTAAGCAGCGGACGGCCGTTGGGAAGGCGAGGGTTGGGGACGTGTCGAACGGGCGAAAAATACATAAACTTTTTTTTTATAGTAGAAGCGATGCATTTTTCGCCCGTTCAACACGAGCCCACTCTCACCTGCCCAACGGCCGTCCGCTGCCTGTGATGTCAAATAAATATTAGTCTAGATTCTAGATTTCCGTAATCAGTTATTACGATGTGAACGCAGTGACTACGTGACATGCGCAGATGCGCAGCACGGAGAGCTTACCAGTGATATCGGTCGCCGTTAAAAGTAACAGTGATTTTGAAATAACCGTCGCTGAATCACCGGTGATCAAAAAGTAACTGATATGCCCATCTAGACATTAGTCTAGGGACTAATGTTGTGTCTTAAACTTAAATTTTAATTTCATTGACCACTGCTAATACATTAAAGTGATATTCATTTTCTATTTCAACGATATTATTTTTTTACATTCGCATAATTCGTCTACGCTTCCTGTTGCTTCAAGATGTTTAATAATCCTACTAATGGTATCACGAATAATAGGATTTTAAAAGTAATATAAAATTAAGTAAAATTTACAGAAGAGCCAATATTTGTTAATATTTAATTTTACATACTATTTCCCTATGTCTGAAAAACGATTCAATACTGTGTATGTTGATTTCTAGTTACTACTAGTTCAGTCCCTTTTGAGATATACCAATTTGAAAATCAGCAATTTCACCCAAATCTCAATATTTGACGGCTCGGAAAACCTAAAGGATGGATGTGAATGATCTCAAATTTAATAGCATCTATTATATCTCTGTGGGGAAAGATATTTAAGGTGTGTTTTCATCCCTATGAAAAAAATGTTTCTCAAATCGTTAATTTATTCTAATCGAAACACGATTTTCTAATCAAGTTTTATTTTATTTCGTTAACACCTAACAAATATTTGGTCATACCATGAATTGTAGATGGTTTCATGTAGATTAAGATGGGTTTTATTTCAAGTTGATATCTTAATAAATAAAACAGTTATTTAAGTTACCGTTAATCTTTGAAAACGCCCAAAATGACTGTTCCTTTTAAACAAAATTAAAATAAAAGATGTCAGCAACACTCATTGGTTGACTTAATATGGATAGACCCATGTATTATCTAATTGCCGACAAGTACTTAAGGAAGAAGTCACTTTGACAATTTCGGTAATGCGATAATTCTGAATTTAATTTGAACTTAGAGTAAATATTAAGTAACCATGTTTTTTAAATTTAAAGCCATAAACGAGGCGTTTTGAGAATTTTTATAGGTTTTAAATGTTTTAATGCAAATAAAAACTTTTATAAAGAATTTTTTTTTCTAAAACGTAAAGTAAAGGTGGACACAGTGTATATTAGATGACGCTCGTACCTACACGTCATTGCAATGAACCTTAAAACCTTTTTAATTGCAGAGCTGGAAATGTTATCTGAAGCAAGAGCCAGATTAGCAAACACACAGGGCAAGAAAGCGAAACGAAAAGCACGTGAAAAGCAGTTGGAAGAGGCAAGACGATTAGCAGCGCTACAAAAGCGCAGGGAGCTAAGAGCTGCTGGAATAGAGGTAACATCAAGGCGTAAGAAAAAACGTGGCGTTGATTATAATGCAGAAGTACCTTTTGAAAAACGACCGGCAATTGGTTTTTATGATACTTCCAAAGAAATAGTAGATCCTATGGCTCCTGATTTTTCTAAGATGAGGCAACAAAATTTAGATGGAGAGTTAAGATCTGAACAAGAAGAGGTAAATTTTAATTTTACTTAGGGCAGGTTTATTCATCTCTCAGTAAAGTGCCAAATTATTACTTGACGATTAGCGCAATGCATTTGCCTATCTTTAATCTATCCAGTATCTTACTGGCCACTTACTGAGAGATGAATAGACCGGGCCTTAATATTGATATGAACTTGATATAAACTTATTGGTTCCAGCGAGAACGAAGAAAAGACAAATTAAAACTAAAACAACGCAAAGAAAATGATATTCCTTTAGCTATGTTGAACAACCAAGAACCTGCTAAGAAACGTTCTAAATTAGTCTTGCCAGAACCTCAAATATCTGATCAAGAATTGCAACAAGTTGTCAAATTGGGAAGAGCTAGCGAAGTTGCAAGAGAAGTTGCTGCAGAAAGTGGCGTAGAAACAACTGATACTCTTCTTTCTGATTATTCAATTACACCGCAAGTTGGGGCGACACCTCGCACTCCGACATCACAAACTGATAGAATCTTACAAGAAGCTCAAAATATGATGGCCTTGACACATGTGGATACACCATTGAAGGGTGGCTTAAACACTCCATTACATAATTCAGATTTTAGTGGCGTCATGCCACAGGTTCATCCTGTGGCTACACCTAATACTGTACTTGCCACTCCTTTCAGATCAGTACGGAGTGATGGTCCTGCAACTCCTGCTAGCATTGGTTTTACAACTCCAAAAAGTGGTGCATTCGCTGCTATCGGCACAGTAAGTTTTTTTTTTAACTTATTAATTTAAACTTTAATTTACTAATATAAGCAAAGTATGATCACAACTGATCAATAAGCCGCAACTTCAACTTAAGTATCAATTAGAATGTGAGTAACATTTTGTTAAATCTATAAATAAAGTTATAGTCTGAACACCACTTATTTTAAGCTCTGCTTAAAAAGTTGGTGCAACCAGGCATAATAAATTAAAATAAACTCTGCTCAAATTAAAATTCTTTATTAACAATTTCTTTTATTGCAAGAATAGTGACTGTTTTTTTTAATTTAGTTTAATATAAATTAAATTCCTGTAATGGCCATTTGTTTAACACGTAAAGTGCCGTGGTGGGTTTTGATGAACCATCATTTTTTAAAAGACTGACCAGCCATACTGGTCTTGGTGGGTTACTCAAACCCACTGTTAGTTTTGAAGATTTGGCTACGTTGGGCCGGATTGATCCACCAAGTCAATGTTCTGCTTATAGAGACGTGTTCTTAGATGTATTAGCATGTGTGTACTGCATTTGGCCTATATCTGGTAGGTTCACGTAACCCACCAGAGCAAAATAAAAATATTTATGGAATAAATGTAAAGTTATTCATGGATTGCTCAGATTTTTATAATTATTTTTTATAATAATTATTTATGTGTTAAATACGTATATCACAAAACAGTTGAAATCAATTGAAGGCGTAATTATTATTGTTATATTTAAAAGAAAGTTGTAAATCGTTTATTTAAATTAAATTAATATTAATTTGTTCAGTTCCTTAGTGTCAAGCTCATGTATTTCCTTCAACTCCGATACATTCAAACTCGCAGGTTTTATTAGACTTTCCCCAATTTATCGTTGCTCGTATGTATTTATAAGATGCCTTTAAAAAAATTGAAACACGTCATACAATGATGATGATGTAATTATTATTGTTATTTTTTAAAGCAAGTTCTAAGTTGTTTTTCAGAATAAAATAAAAAATTTGTTCAGTTGTTTACGGTTTTATACATCAACTAATGTTTATTCTCATTTCACTTTAGGTAATTTAAATTGATTGCATTTATTTTTAGCGTCGCTTCAAATATTCAAACTATCATGTTTTATAAATCTCCGACACATTCAACCTCGCGGATTTCATTAGATTCCAATACATTCAAACCTCGCGGGTTTTATTAGACTCTACTCCAATTTAACGTTGCTTAATGAACATTGAAATACAATTTTTTGTGAAAACGCGAGTCCAAATTTGATGCAAAAAGTAGCTTTTATAGTATATTACATAACGAGAGTTGTAAATAGCATATTACGCACGGTGGAAAAGTTGCGCATGAGCCGCCCAGCGGCGAATGCAAGTAATTCCACAAGTGCGTAATTGCTTTACAACTCGAATTTTGCACTATACTTTATCTACGACCACAAAAATTACCTTACTATTCAAGTTCAAAATAATCAGCAGTGACACTTGTAATTTCGACGACTGTCAATCTAATGTGATGCGGCTACGTAGATCTAACTACAAGCGTGCGTAAAGTAGGTGCAAATGCCCTCGCTGTGCGTTTTTTTAATTTTACGTTTGTAAACACCCGCTTACTTAATTTATGTGTTGTACGTAATTCGTCATTTACAGTAGTGGTCGTAGATAAAATTATTTATCCCACATATTCGTGCTTGATCTTAAATGAATCGCTATGTAATTCTGATTTTAATTGTCAAACAAATGAAACCGTACCTGTTATTAAATGGGCTAAACAGGACTTGCTCCCAGTCTAGGAAATTTGACTTCAAAAACTGCAAATCGTCCACAATGGTATACATCCATCGAAACTGAGACTGATGTGTGTGTCAATCTGGTGATGACGATTCCATCTTTTAATCGTTCCCCTCATGTTTTTTTTCTTAACAAAAATTTGTGTTTCAATAGTAGCAATATTTATGTTGAAATACCTTGGTATTATATGCAAAACTTAATTGATGTATGTTTTTCGCGAACATTCGAGTAGGCGACAGAGAGTCTCAGATTGATTCCACCGCTGACGTGATGTCGAAGCGTCCGAAGCTTCCCATCTAAGACGCGTCGGCGGTGACGCATCAGACGGGCTGGCACCGGAATCGTCACAATTCCAATATGTATTTATAATTATTAAAATTACATCACAAAATATTTTAATCGGACACTAAATAGCGCACAAAACATTTAACGTTTCGCCGTCGTTCGACAGCTTCGTCAGAAGTAAAAATATAAACATGTTGTCAAAATAAACAAGGTTGTCAACGGAAACTGAAAAAGTAACTTGATTTTTTTTTATCTAAAAATAATTTTGAACATAATAAATATTTTATTTTAATAAATGTTAAAAAATGTACAGATTTATATTCTATTTAAGGAATCGAGAAAACTACAAAATGTATCGTTTAAATTTACAAAATCATTACGTTTGTTAATAGAATGCGATGACATTTTTATTTTACACATTTCTTTTGAAAATATTAGACTCGTAATATAAAATATTAGTATTTTCAAAATCAAAATTATGGTCATTTTTTAATGAATGTTCAACAAGCATTGAATGATTTTGATTATTTTTTTGGATATGATATTTATGTTGGTCCAGACGTTTTTTTAAATGTTGACTTGTTTCTCCTATATAACATGAATTACAATTTAAACGTTTAATTTCATAAACCACGTTAGGTTGTTTTAATATCAGTGTTTTTGTTTTTAAATTTGAGAAAATAATATTTAAATTGTTTAAGACTTACTAGCTAAAATTAAGTTGTGTTTTTTGAAAATGTGTTTAAATATGTTATACAGGGTGAGTTATTAAGCGCCCTTTCTTCCATAGCTCATTTACAGAACGAGATAGAATTTTTTTCTTTCACGTGGACATTCTACCTATTCAGCACTATAACCTAAAATTATTTTGGTACATACAGGGTGTTACGTAAAGTAATGGCAGCATGCAGCGGGATTTTTTTTAATGGAACACCTGTGTATTTTCCTATAGAAAGATATAACACTCGATCCTCTAAACAGCAGCATATAAAATATTTATTCTTTTTTTCCACTACTAGTACTATAGCCTGTCATTTTTACATGTGTTAGGTTGCTGTGAAAAACAATTTCTCGACCTGAGGTAAATAATTTTATTATTTACCGGTAAATAATGAACATCAATGCTACGTACGCTTTCAGGTACAAATCTTTTGATTTTTCAGGCAATAGATTGTTTGCCACTTGTCCGGCAATTTCCCGCATTTCAGGCGGCATACATCGTTTACCGTACTTACTTTATTTAATTGACGATTTGGAAAAAAGATCGACGTAATGTTTGTGATAAATTAAAAAATTTAAATCAAGTGTCATATCGGTAATACAGGAAACTGTAAACCTTTCGTAATTTGAAATAAATATTTGTTCAAATTAAAATTATCATTTGCACTAGTAGTGGAAAAAATAGTATATACACCACGGTAGAGAAGTTTTATAACCCTCGGTCCTTTACATCCCTCGGCCCTAAGGGCCTCGAGATGTAATCATACCCTCGGGTTATAACACTAGACTTCTCTACCTAGGTGTATAATATACTATTAATTTAAAAATGACTTTCATTATTCAATGGCCCGTTGAATAATAATTTCAATAACTTCACGGTTCGTATCATAGCAACCACACATGAAAACACTCAAATAAGTGCACTCACAGAATATAAACTAACGTTAACAGAAAGGAATCCTCCATATATAAAATTTGGTCACGAAATTGTAGCGTTATCTATTTGTCGAGGCATGTATACAAATCTTATGGCGGGTTGTTTAAAATTAATTGAAAATATTAAAATTACGTAAGTAAATTTAATTAATCAATCACTGTCGTTTGATTTGCCTGTATTGTATATTTGCAAATAAACTTTTATTATAAACTTTTTACATAATACAATTATGTTATAAGTAGGGTATACACGATCCAACATGTCTTAACACATGTACGCGCGTACATGTTCGCCGAACATCAACGTCACATAGTACCATACTACACACGATCGAACATGTCTTAAGACATCATAGTCCAGTTATCAACCAAGACGATGTCGGAAGAGTTATCTTTGGTGGCACTGGCGTGCGCTATTATAGTAAAACAAAAATACAAAAAAAATAATAATAAACAAAGCTGTGATAAGTCCCCAGTTTAATAGTTCCAATTGTAGGATCTGCCACCACACATTTCCGGAAATTTATTTATTAAAAATCATAAATTGGCTGTTTCGAGGTCCTGTGGAAAAGAGTATGCACGACGTCGACGCACTGCATTGAATAAGTCCGTGGCGAACATGTGCGTTTGGCAACCACACGATCGAACATGTACGCGCAAACATCAACGCACGTACTTGTTTTCAGGAAATCCAGAAAACAAGTTCGACGGACTTTTTGTATGTGCGTACATGTTCGAAGCGTTTTTCGGGCCAACACACGCACGTTGATGTTCGGCGAACATGTATGCGCGTACATGTGTTAAGACATGTGGGATCGTGTATTCCCTGCTATACTTGGAAGATTCGATGTCGGTACAGTTCTACTTTTTATTTGTTGCTTTCCGGACCTCTGCAGGTTGTACTGAAATGGATGTCACATTTGATGTCGTCATTTGATGACGCCAATATTAAATACTGACCTACCTTAAACGCGTCACTCAAAGAGGCCGCCGCCACCCGGGCAAAAAACTGCCGCCATAAGACATTAAAGGAAATGCGAAACTGACGACCTTCACAAAACACGTGCGAGAATATTTTAAAATATCAATCAATTATTAAATTTTGGAATTTGCAATGCGAGCGCGTTAAAAATGCTTTGCTTGACCGAATTTCATAATTGAATTAATATCATACTGGTAGTTAACAGCTATTTTATTCTCCCTAGTTTGATTACGTAATGCGGCCGATTTTAAACAGTAGATGAGAAATACTACATTATTTTAAAGTTCCTTTAGTTTATTGATCTTAATCCAGTTTAATAGGAAATGGGAAGGCAATTTATTACTTGTGAGGGTGAAGTATGCCAAAAATAAAACGATGGATGACGATGTTGTCATTATTTAACTCATTCGCATTTTTGAGGCGCATTTTTCGTCTAGTAATTATAATTGTCGGTTTATAATTTGAAAATACTTAAAATTGTAATTATTTGGAGTGAAGTTACATTTATTTATTTTAAAAAATCCAGGCGCTTTGTGAACGCGTTTAAAATGTTTTGATTGACCGGATTTTTTTTAAAACATGAAGATGAATGTGAACTTACGTACAACGAAAGTTCTCGAAATTCGTTTCCTTCCGCGTTCAGAAATTTGCCAAATGAGTCTGAGACTTCCGGCAGGCTTTTTTTTACCCCTTTACAAATGCCATTACGATATGTTAATACGCGTCATACGAATTAAACATTTATGTTCGTTTACGACATCGTTCGTGCACAAGGTCAATGTTAAACACTGACCGACTGACCTTATCTTCGCCCCGTCATTTCAAACAGGCGACCGCGTACGCAAGAGATAGGCTACCATCCACTCAGCTATGCCAGCAGTTCTCAAACGGTTTGGTGAAAATATGCCAATGCATTTTTCTCGAAAACTATTAACTTTTTGTTAAGGATATATGAGTTCAATCGTTGCCATTTATGGTGATGTATTACAGGTTTAAATATTTGCATACAGTATACGAACAGCCTGTATACTATATAAACTTTCGCTGCGTTTAGCTCGTGTATAATCCGTACATATCTGTCAACCGAAATAAATTATGGCCACCTCGAATTGCCACGCAAAAGAAAAACGCTTATCTTTTTGAAATTGGCGCGTACCCGTTTCTAATGACACTTCAATGGCTTGTACCCCACATTTCGTGCGTAACGTTTCACCTATATGATTCCACCATGGTATAACCTAGGCGCATAACCGATAAAAAATGTGAAGAACCAACGGTATCGCCATCTTACAGCGGATGAAAGCATTATTTAAACTAGATCTGATTTCTGCCCCCTGGGTGCACTGTCTATAAACGTCAGATTTATTTCCGTATTTTTATTTATTTTATTTCCTTATTTTCATTAATAGTCGCCGAAAAAGTATAGTATTCAACTCTCTCGCTTCGCTCGTGTTGCAAACTTTCATTCTCGTGATTAATAACCATTATTACTCGATCGTTGTATAATGTACTATTTTGTTATATATTGACATATGTTTCTATGAACTTTTTTTCATGTTTTGTTCCCTCATTAAAATTACATCCTATATAAACTTTTAGCTTAATAAATCATCTTTTATTCTAATAAAAGTCTAATTTTCCAGAATCGTGTTGTTGATTATACTCCTACATCAGTACGAGATAAATTAAGTATTAATCCAGAGGAAGGTTTGGATGTTGGATCAACTCCTGCGGAACATCGTAATTATCAAATTTCATTAAAAGAGCAATTACGTGTTGGATTGAGTAGTTTACCTGCTCCTAAAAATGATTATGAAATTGTTGTACCTGAACACGAAATGGAAGTTCAAGAAAAAATTGCACAGCAAATGGTAGACGATCAAGCGGATGTTGACGCTAAACATGAAGCAGAGCAACTGGCAAAAGCAGCAAAAGAATTAGCGTCGCGCTCGCAAGTAATCCAGCGGGATTTTCCCCGGCCACAAGAAGTAAACATGGCAGTGCTTCGACCTCCAAATGAAAGTCATTCATTAACTGACATGCAGAAGGCAGAAGAATTAATAAAAAAAGAGATGGTTACCATGTTACATTATGATGGTTTTAAAAATCCTTTGAGTCAGCTGCTTGGCAAAAGGCAAACTGTATCTCAGGTACAGCAGTTAACTTACTTAGAACAACATCCTTATGAGAATTTCAACAAGGAAGAGTTAAATTATGCGAAAAATTTATTATTAAAAGAAATAGAAACTGTTAAAAATGGAATGAATCATGGAGATTTATCAATTGATGCGTACACACAAGTTTGGGAGGAATGTTTAAGTCAAGTACTTTTTTTACCAAATCAGAACCGCTACACTCGCGCTAATTTAGCAAGCAAAAAGGATCGATTAGAATCTGCTGAAAAAAAATTGGAACAAAATCGGGCACATATGTCAAGAGAAGCTAAACGTGCAGCAAAAATGGAGAAGAAGCTGAGAATTTTAACTGGTGGATATCAGTCAAGAGCGCAGGCATTAATTAAACAACTCCAGGACTTGTACGATCAAATTGATCAAGCAAATTTGGAGTTGAATACCTTTAGATTTTTACAGGAACAAGAAACAGCTGCATTACCTAGACGAATACAGGTTTTTTTTTTTAATACATTTTTATAACATCTTAATAATGGACTTCCGGTTGGAACCGCGTCACGTTGACTACTACTGCCGGGGCTGCTGCTGGTGGTGGTACTGCTGCTGCTTTTCGTTAGTCGTTGAGACTGAGTGGGTATGTCTGTTGTCGTGGTATTATATTGATCGGCGAGGGTAGTGGGTCGGAACGGTGAGCGGGGATTGGTCTGTTGGGGCGTGACGGATCGTTAATGAAATGTTTCCAGGCATTGTGGAGATAAAAGCCAGCATCACGGTTCAGGTTATTGGGATGTTTGAGGATTTCTATGGATTCACGGATTTTACGATTGAAAAAATGAGATAAGCGGGCTCGAAGTTTTGTGTCAGAAAATAGGATTTGGTGACAGATTTCTAGTTTGTGTTCAGTTAGGGCCAAGCCAGTTGTTTGTAGTAGTCTAGTACAGCGTTAATGTTCAGAAACACAATTACTAACAGATCGTTTTGTTTCACCGATGTATACACGCTCACAGGAACATGGAATTCGGTACACACCTTCGGATTGTAAGGGGATGTGATCTTTTGTGGAGGGTAGGCAGTTTGAAAGTTTCGTCATGGGTAAGTAAATGGATTTGATGTTCTGTTGTTTCAGAATTTTGCGGATTCGATCTGTTATGGTGGTGGATGTAATGCCTGTTTTACACTGTCAAAGAAATCGATGGATTTTGTGACCTTGAATTTATTCATGCGTGCAAACATAAAATCGACGACAATAAATCTTTTTTACATCTCTTATGTTGATCATTTGATGAACACGGTCCTGTCTTAATTGAGTTAGTCACGATCCAACTCTTAAATGAATAAATTGCCAAATTAGAACCATGAAAATGAAAAATGAAACCATGAAATGAAATTTTCAAAGAAATCGATGAAAAATTAGAGCTGGTTCTAATTTGGCAATTTATTCATGGATTTATTGTCTTCGATTTTGTGGTTGCACGCATGAAGAAATTCAAGGTCACAAAATATATCGATTTCTTTGATTGTGTAAAACAGGCATAAAGCTAAGTTCACATGCATTGCGGATACGCAAAATTTTTATTGCGGATCGTTTCTAATTGGTTCATTTTGATTGAAATATACATAATGAACCAATTAGAAACGATCCGCAATAAAAATTTTGCGTATCCGCAATGCATGTGAACTTAGCTTAAGGTAGGTAAGTTATAGCCAGGGACTTGATACCGTATTAATATCGTGAACGGTAAATGTGCATAGTATTCAACCGAAATTAGTTTCCATTCCGGTATCTGTTACACGTTCTCAAACCGTTACCGTTAAATACCTCTATGTTTATAACGAAATAATATTTCGGTAACGTAAATCTCAAACCGAAAAAATAATTTCGGTTCCGTAATTCACATACCGAAATAATATTTCGGTTTTACCGGAAACGAAATAATATTTCGGTAAAGATAATGACATATTTCAGTTGCGGATGTAGTTCTGGAAATAGTATTTAGTATTCGTAAAAGTAGCTTTACACGTATGCATTGCAATATAATAAAAATTATAAACTTTACATTTAGCATCTGTATGCTGTAATAACTCGTGTCTAAATAAAAACCTGGTCAAGTAAGCTACATTTAGTAATTCTGCTATGTAAATGCAATGGTAAAAGTCTCGATCAGAACCCACTTGTTATTTAGAGGCAGGCGTGGGCATAGTAGGGGAATATGACGGGCTACATCCCCTTTCTTCTGAATTAAATTTGCGAGTCATTTGCTAATAACTTAATAACTCATACCGAACTATTATTTCGCTCCCGGCAAAACAGAAATATAAAGATTACGATAACGAAATATTATTTCGGTAAGAGAATTACGTGACCGAAATAATATTGCAGTAAGAGAATTACGTTACCGAAATAATATTTCGGTATAAACATAAAGGTATTTAAGGGTAACTGTATCAGCAGTCTTAACGAATTCCAATATCAAAATAATTTCTGTGAGAGCGTTAACCGAAATAAAATAACGGTATGATACCGGTATTTAGAATAAGGATATGAGTCCCTGGTTATAGCGACTGGAGCTGTATCAGGTCCAGAGCGAGGTGGAATTGGAGTGAGATGACGAGATATGGATATTTGGATGTCGTGTTTTTTTAATTGTTATTGAGTAGGACTTTTGTTACGTGGTTCAGTTCAGTTTGAAGTGAAGAGGATTCGCGGCTGACTAGTGAGTTAATGACTGACTGTTTTTGAGAAGGATGATGGTGTGAATGTGCATTCAGATAGCGATCAGTATGGGTTGGTTTGCGATACACAGAGTGTCCTAATCTATTTTCTGACACAAAACTTCGAGCCCGCTCATTTAATTTTTTCAATCCTAAAATCCGTGAATCCACAGAAATCCTCAAACACCCAGATAAGCTGAACCTAGAAACTGGCTTTTACCTCTACAATACCTGGAAACATCTCATTAACGATCCGTCACGCCCCAACAGACCAATCCCCGCTCACCGTTCCGACCTACTACCCCCCATCGACCACTATAAATACCACGACAACAGGCATACCCACTCAGTCTCAACGACTAAAGAGAAGCAGCAGCAGCGGCCCTGCAACGGAGAACGAAACGTCGGTAGTAGAAGAAGTCAACTTGACGCGATTCCAACCGGAAGCCAATTCAAATGGACGACGGCGGCGGAAGCCTTCAAATGAAATCTTAATAATCATTAATGTTTCTTTTACAGTCTCTCACAGAAGACGTTAATCGCCAGATGGAAAGAGAAAAGATTCTACAGAAAAAATACAGTGACTTTCAAGAGAATATAAGAAAAATTCAAGAGTACCATCAATTACAGTTACAGCAACAAGAACAGCAACAATTGGAAGTGAATCAAAACACCGCTGTCATTCAGCCACAAATGCAAGAAGAAGGATTAGAGGAGGAATTGAACTAAATTGTGAATTATTAAAATAAAACGTCATTTCCTCAAAATGACTTTCAGTACAAATATTAATTAGATCGATTTAATTTTCAATTGTTACTAAAGAAAAATTTTAATATTCGATTAACATAAACTTTCCAGAAGCTTCATCAACATAAGTTTTGTAAGAGGGTGCACGATTTAACATTTTGCACTCATACACTTATAAGAAAACCATTGCTGAATTTTGTTATTTTAAAGAGATATCGAGAAAGATCAGCCCCCAAACCCCAATTCGTTTACAATTAGAATGGATTGATTAAGATTCATTTTGGATTGGTCATGACTAGAGAGCGGCCAATTTTAGGTTTTTGATGTCAGAAGTTTGCCTCGAATAAGTCATTTATAAGATGTTGAATGGGTGATGAGTGTGGATAAGTAAATATAAAATAAATGTATAAGATTCCGTAAAAATAATTTTGATTCAATGGTTATGATTTGAATAACCTTAGATTTTACCCACATTTACCTAAAGTCATCCGCTTTCTAGGCATGATTTATGTGTTTTTAGTAGACATATGCAATATTATATCAGCAGTTTCAATAAATGCCTGCCATTTTAGAATGTATTTTTTCTTATTACATATTTTAATTCGAATTTAACTATTACGTTAAATATTGTAATTATCAAACAACGGCGAAATCTAGGTTTTTCATGTCAGCAGCAGATAGTCGCGGAAAAATTGGTTGTATTTTTGCGCGAACGTTCGTTGCGTTTAGATTTATAAGTCCATTCACAAAACTCCCGGTGACGTTTACATTTTCATATTGAAAATTTGGAGTGTATTTGATAAGTACATTACTACTTATCAAATACACCAAATTTTCAATATGAAAATGTAAACGTCACCGGGAGTTTTGTGAATGGACTTATAAATCTAAACGCAACGAACGTACGGCAAAAATACAACCAATTTTTCCGCGACTATCTGCTGCTGACATGAAAAACCTAGATTTCGCCGTTGTTTGATAATTACAATATTTAACGTAATAGTTAAATTCGAGAGTGGAGTGTATTTGATAAGTACAGTACTACTTATCAAATACACCAAATTTTCAATATGAAAATGTAAACGTCACCGGGAGTTTTGTGAATGGATTATAGTACCGCGTTCTATCGAAATTGTGGATGTGTTGAATAGAACACCGCGCGACTTAAAAGCAGACCTAAGACGAGTATTACATAAAATTACTTGCGAAAATTCGAATACCGAGTATAAATACTTGAAATTCATCCATTTGTGGCACAAGTTATTTCTATTTTTAGGTTAGATTTATGACATCGCTTTATCAGTGCATGGCCAAGTTCGTTTACTCAATTCCGTACTGTACTGTAAAACTTACTGTAATTGCTATGCATTTTACTCAGAATAACTTCTTGATCATTTAATTGCTGTAATCTTCTTAATTTTCGATGTGGAAATTTGCGTGCTCAGTTTCTTTCTACTTCCATTATTAACGAAGATATCTATGGAATACCATCGAAAATTGGACACCTGTACCTGCAGTGTGTATTGACACACTGCATGTACAGGTGTCCCATTGTGTATTGATACACTGCATGTACAGGTGTCCCATTTTCGATGGTATTCCATAGATATCTTCGTTAATAATGGAAGTAGAAAGAAACTGAGCACGCAAATTTCCACATCGAAAATTAAGAAGATTACAGCAATTAGGAAAAACTGTAAAAGGTCAACTTTTTATGCTAATTTGAATGACCAACTTAAAAATTTGCTATTCCTTGCCATTTTTGCGGTACAGTTGTAAAACGGAAAATTCATGAAATTTTCAAACGCGCATATTTTTTTATTTTTAAAGATATCGAAAAATGACAAAAGGCATTTTTTATTCGACTTTTAACGTAGATCATGATTCTTTAATCAAATCGCATCAAAAGTTCATAATAACCGAGATATAACCACAACTAATGTTTTTTTTAAATAGAAGTCATAGTTGGCTTTGACATCATTAAAAAGAATATTTTTTCTGCTTTTCAAAAATATGTAGTTCATGATATTATCTTTTAAAATAACTGAATTATAGATAATTAATGTTATTCATGTCAAATTTAGTAGGCCATGACCAATGAAAACTAGAAAAACAAAAAAATGAAAGACATTCTAAACGTCAACTGCTTATAGCACAACTATCAGAAAGTGTTAATTACCTTTAAATAAGTATTTCGTAAAATGGAAAAATACGAAAATTATAAGAAGTATGATATAATAAAATCTTTCGTAATGAAACGTTCAAGACCGAAACGCTGTAGTCAGAGAGAGAAGATACCGAGTGAGATGAAGCCTTATGGCGAACGAATGTTTCCGAAGTCCTTCGGAACCCCACCACACGTTGCGCTCTCTCTAACGCGGCACCGTTGCACTCTTACTACAGCGTTTCGGTTTTGACCGTTTCATTACTTTTGATTGAGGCTGTACATATCCATGTATGCCAGGTCTGAAGGGGTTAAAGAAAAATTTTTCTCAACAGAAGTTGCTGCAAAGTAAAAAAGTAAAAATCGGAGAAAACAATAAAAATGAGCAAGTAAAATCAAACTACCATGTTTGACGGCTTGCCAGGCGAAAATAAATAAACATGAATCTGAATCATGTTTGTAAACTATCAAACATAAAAATATACTAATGTAGGGATTTTTTTGCTGCCAACCCCGGACACTTGAGATTGACCACTTTGTACAGAATAAACGAACACACTGCTGTCTCAATTTGGTGATTTTTATTAGGGATTGAGATCTTCCATTTTGTTCTATTGGCAACACTGTTTAGAAGTCTGACGGCCGGTATTACCAACGTCTTAAGGAGACTTTAAATTTAATTCGTGTTCAGAATGTGATTAATGTTATACAAACCAAGCAGAAATGTCACAATCAACACGACTTAAATTTAAGGTCTCCTTAAAATGTTGGTAATACCGGCCGTTACTTCGTTAAAAGCACTCCAAGCGATTGGCGACTCTGCTTCTAAATTACTTTTCCATTAAGTTTATCTATTGGCTACTCTGAATATAACCCATAAAATGTTTTACATGTGTTTAACAATATACAGGTACTTGCATGTACTGTGTTTCTTGAATTATACATCACTGTCACTGTAATCACAAATATGGAACAATTATTTAGCGATACGCTCGACAATATTTCATTTTCCGATAGTGGAAAGTTATGGAAGACTAATTCAGGTCGTATAATTAAGCCGAAAGAAATTGTTCCTAATTTTATAGAGCCAAATGAAAATCTCACAGTCTCCAAAAGCAAAATAAATTCGAGCGAAGACATATCTTTAGATGATTCTGTGTTTTTCGCACAATCTTTTTCTTCCTTGGCAAGTGATGAAGTGAATCCGTTAACACGTGACGAAGTGAATCGATCCATCAAGGTAGACAGTGACGATTTATTTAGCGACTCAGAAAGTAGTTTCGACCTTTTATATTTAACGTGTTGTTTAGAACAAAGTGAGAATTTAAACACAAGTTATAACGGTAAAGTAGAATCAATCAAACTGCCCGAGAAGCAGACGCAATCAAAATTGTGTCCCAGTGAACCAAATGTATCCAGTAATGGCAAAGGTGTTTCAGAGATAGATAAGTGTAATTTGTATTTTTGGGGTTTACCACATACGGTGTTGAGAAAATATGAAAGTCGCAATATTACATCCATGTTTGTATGGCAAAGTGAATGCTTAAGTTGTCCCGATGTTTTAGGAAAATGTAAAAATTTAGTATATTCAGCTCCAACGTCTGCTGGTAAAACGTTGGTTGCTGAACTTTTAGCAATCAAGACATTGTTTGAGCGAAAGAAGAAGGTTCTCTTTATTTTGCCATTTGTGTCAGTGGTCCGGGAAAAAATGTTTTATTTTCAAGATATATTAAACACAAGTGGAATTCGTGTTGAGGGCTTTATGGGATCATACAATCCACCAGGTGGATTTCATTCAATTCATGTAGCTATTTGTACTATAGAAAAAGCAAACAGCTTAGTTAATCGTTTACTAGAAGAAGGTACTTTATCTGATCTTGGAACAGTTATAATAGATGAATTACATTTAGTCGGTGACCCAAGCAGAGGATATCTATTAGAATTGCTTTTAACAAAATTGAAATATATGTCTATTAAAGATGAAAACGTAAATATACAAATTATTGGTATGTCAGCAACACTGCCAAACTTATATTTGTTAGCAAAATGGTTGGACGCTGAATTATATACAACTACTTTTCGTCCAGTACCTTTATATGAACTGTGTTATATGAATGGAGATATTTATGATAGTAAGTTACAATTTAAAAGAAAATTACCAGCTCTATCTGATATAGAAACAGATACAGATAATATTTTGCAACTGTGCCTCGAAACAATCGAAAATTCTTGCTCAGTACTAATATTTTGCCCCACAAAGAATTGGTGTGAAAATTTAGCCCAGCAAATAGCGTCTGCATTTTGGAAACTTGGAATTTCTAAATCAAAGTTTGGAGAAGTATTGCGCCAGGAGTTGAATACTAAATTAATTTCTGAAGTTCTTGAACAGTTGAAACGATGTCCAGTTGGTTTAGACAAAGTTTTAGGCAAGACGGCATCATTTGGCGTTGCATTTCACCATGCAGGTTTAACACTGGACGAGAGAGATATAATTGAAGGTGCATTTCGTTCAAATGTTTTGCGGGTATTAGTTGCCACCTCCACCTTATCATCCGGTGTAAACTTACCTGCCAGAAGAGTTATTATAAGAAGTCCGATTTTCAATGGGAAACCTATTAATATTTTAACATACAAACAAATGATTGGTCGAGCTGGCAGAATGGGTAAAGATGTAGCTGGTGAAAGTATTTTGATATGCCAAAAAAATGACTATAAAATTATTAAAAAATTATTGTCTGCTGATTTAGAACAAATCGAAAGTTGCCTGCTAGGAGCCGGTAAATTAGAACGCGCAATTCTGGAAGTTATAGCAAGTGGAGTGGCATCCACGCCAAGTGATATTAGCTTATTTACAAAATGCACACTTTTAGCAATTGATGAGAATAATTTACTAAATAATCCAATTGATGAGGCAGTAAAATTTTTAGAGAATAATGAATTTATTCGCCTGCAAATGTTGGAAAATGGTTCCTCGAGATATGTCGCTACTTCTTTAGCAAAAGCTTGTTTGTCATCATCATTACCACCAGAAGAGGGAATTGCTTTGTTTACTGAATTAGAGAAAGCACGCCAATGTTTCGTCCTTGAAACTGAGTTACATTTGATATATCTTGTTACACCTTATAGTGCTTGTAATCAGTGGACTAACATTGATTGGTTGTTTTATCTGGAAATGTGGGAAAAATTAACCAACTCTATGAAACGTGTCGGTGAATTGATTGGAGTTCGGGAATCATACATAATTAATGCTAGTAGAGGCAAGATACAGACAAACAGTAATCAAACTTACCACAAACTACAAATTCATAAGAGATTTTACACGGCTTTAGCTCTACAAGAACTAGTCAATGAAGTTCCACTGAATGATGTTGCTCAAAAATTTAAATGTTCCAGAGGCATGCTGCAGTCATTACAACAGAGTGCTTCTACTTTTGCTGGAATGGTAACTTCATTCAGTAAACAACTCGGATGGACTAGTTTTGAGATATTAATTTCTCAGTTTCAAGGAAGATTGCATTTTGGAGTTAATTATGATTTATTAGACCTAATGCGTTTGCCTTTATTAAATGGGCCCAGAGCAAGAACTCTGTATAACAATGGCATTGAGACACTTGTGGATTTAGCGTCATCGGACCCTAGCGTTATTGAGACCATCCTTCATAAAGTCTTGCCTTTTGAAAGTGAAAAAGAAAGAGACGGAGAATCGGAATATGAAGCACAGAAGCGAAATAAATTCCGTGTTGTTTGGATAACTGGCCAGCAAGGATTGACAGAGCAAGAAGCCGCCGAATTGCTTGTAATGGAAGCAAGGCAGTACTTGAAGTTTGAAATCGGTTTAACAGAGGCTAAATGGGAGAAAAATAAACAACTTACACAAACACAAAGAGATAAGTTTAATGTTACAGAAGTGAATTCAAAGAATAATTTATCGATAAATAACAATAGTAAGAATATAAATGTACAACAAGTACAATCCTCAATCAGGGATAAGTATAAAGGTTGTGAAACATCGAGTTTATCATCGCTTAGCACAAAATCAAGCGGGACCCCTAATAAATCTAAATATGAACATTGTGAAACTGTTGATTTTAATTTGCCAAATCATAGCTCATTTTTTGATGATTTTGATAACGAAGCCGCTGAGAAATCATTCGCTAACAATAAACAAAAACCTTATTCAATATTCAACGAAAGTAAAAATGACAGTAACATAGCATTTTTGGAGGACGCATTTTTATCAAGTTTTAATTTAAATGCACCAGCTGAACTCAATAATGTGGAAGATGAATATATAGCAACCTCACAAAATGAATCGGATTCATCTCTTGCGGTTTTATCTTCCCTGAAAAGACGATGTAGATTTTCTGATAACCACAGGTCCAGTAATGTGCAAACGACGGAGCAAATTCAAAAGAAACAAAAACTGAACAAATCAGAAACAATGAAATTAGATGCAACATACATTATCAAGCAAGAAGGAGCAGTTTCATGTGCAATACCGTTTCATTTACAAACAAAATTGCCTGTAGACCTTACAAAATTGGAGATCATAGATGTATGCAATAATTCAAAATTGTTTCATAGTTTCTGCGAAGAAATACATTTGCAAAGTGAAATATCATTATCAGTGGCATGTGTTGAATTTTTGAAGGAGAAACTGGGCATAGGACATAATATTATACGAAATTACACTAAATCTGTTCCTCATAAAGGTGAAAATACAAATTTTACTTACGAAACTAGACGAGTCGAAGGAATAAGCGTAACTTGGGGTGGGAATACTGCATATTATATGAACTTTCGTTCTTTGCATGTCCAAGCCGCACTTGATTTATTAAAGTGTTTGTTTAACTTAGCGACACTGAAGGTGAAAATATTTGATTGCAAAGAACAAATCAAAGTTCTAAAAATGTGCTGTAATATAGACTTTAATTGTTTACCAGAAGATCCAAAGATAGGCGATTGGTTATTAGAACCAGAAGAAAAAGAAAAGAATCTTCAAGCTATGGTTTTGTCAAATTTAGCTACGGTTAACATCATTAACTATTGTTATTATTGTAGGCTCTGAAATATTCACCTGAAGTAGTTAGTTTGGTACAGACGACAGGATATTGTAAAGGTGTTTCTAGTATAGGATTAGACGTTCATAGTTCAATTGATCCTAGAATTCGCAGTTCCATTGAAGCTGTAACTACTTGGCACATAACACAGTCACTTCTCAATAAAATAGCAGAACAAGATATGAAACTTCTCCATACATATTGTAAGTATAAAATATATAATGTTTATGTCTTAAAGAGAAAGAGATCTTACATGATCAATAATGAATAACTGTAGACCAAATTTTGCGCGGAGGACGAGAGTGGTGGTGGGGAGTGACTTAATCAGAGAGCCAGAGGCTGAGTTCGCGATTACGCTCAGATCGATCGGAGTGTTTCTTTTTCTCACTCTTACATGCAGTGCAACGCAGTCGCTCTCCCTCACACTTTTGATCAGAGCGCTCGGCGAGCGTAATCGCAAACTCACCCAGAGACGTACATACATTTTATGACAATCGCTTAGCCAGTGCCCCATAGTGTTGCCAGATGTACTCTTGTAGGTGTCGCTAAAAGTAGCCAAATTTTTATTGAATGAACAAATTCAATTTTTTAAATGAATTTAATTTTCTTTATTAAAAACTTAAATTTACAACAAAGTATGACAACAAAAGGGTATAAGAATGGTAATTGCACATTTATTTTTTATGAAAAGTTACAAGTTATGGCAACAACTAATAATAAGGCACAAAATTGAAACAAACGATATTTACTAAAGTAGCAAAAGAAACAGACTGGTTTTGAAAATAAATAAAAACATTCTTGAAAGTTTTTCTTGGCTGGACGATTTAATTAATGAAAATTCTTGAATCACAGCCAAATTATTTATTAATTTTTTGTTTATAGAATTAACGTTTTAGACATTGATTTATGTCGTCTTCAGATTCATTCTAAAATTGTATCACATTGTAAGACAACAATTAATTAAAAAATATTAGATTTTACTTAAATGGTGTTTTGTCCCGAACGTGTTGCACTGAGTGGCTGGCGCAAGAGTCACCGCAAAATACATTTGCTTTAATAGGCGCTCGCTCCGTAAGTACTAGGTCTGTTCCAACCACGCTTTGTGATCTTTTCGAAACCGTCACAAGCATGCACTCATCAAAGTTTTACACTCGACAAAGTTGTCAACATCGATCATTATTTCGGTGGGCAACTGATTATGACGGTTTCTTATAGTGCATTCGACTCGGACTAAATTGTGCACTGAGTGCGCACTCAGAGTATCTCCATCCCGTTTCATTATATGAGGTTAAAATAAGATGAGAATATTCTGAATGCGCACGCAGTGCACCAGTCGAATGCACTATTAAACGGTCAGAAAGCGTGGTTGGAACAGAGCTACTATCACCGGTCCTCAATAGTTCGCTCTTTTTGCATTTTTTCAAAATGTCCTGAAAATCCATCGTGTCTAGGTACTTTCTGATCCCATTTGACACCCTTATGCCCGTTGCACCAACTTTTTAAGCAGAGCTTAAATTTAAGTTACGTTTAGAATGTGACATTTACATATGATCAGTATAATATCAAATACATTCTGATTGACATTTAAACTTCAACTTATGTATCAGTTAGAATGTGACTAACATTTTGTTAAATCTATAGATAATGTCATAGTCTAAACACCACTTAAATTTAAGCTCTGCTTAAAAAGTTCAACATGTCAACATGTATAGGTTTATTTTTTTATTAACACCCAGTATATTAATTATTATTTTTGAAAAATGTTTCTCCTAAAAGGCACAATTACACAAAAATTATCTTTTCGGTAAATAATAAAATATTTGAAGCAATAATTAATCTTTTTTATTATTTTTTCCAATTATAAGTCTTTGGAGTTTTCACCCCCAACAAATTGAATTCTGAATTTAAGTTTTAATTTGTGAAATTTGGAGAATATTCTAAAAATTTAAAAATTCAACTTTTGCGGAAGTTAAAGAAAACCTTGGGATTGAAACCCACACTCTTTGAAAAAATCTCATCGAGATCTTGGTTAATTTCCGAGAAATAACAACTTTAGGATTTTGATCATTTCCAAAAAGGCTATTTTCTAACTAAATAAAAATCACTCGGTATATCTGATAGGGACCGAGTAGGTTTTCAGATAAGCACAAATTATTTCCGTAAAAAGTTTTTTCGAAGAATCAGAAATAAATAGTATATTGATTTATAAGTTTAGAAAAGTGATAGTTTTCCAGTAAATGTTCCATGTAAATGTTTGAATTCAAGACTTATTTTGTTAAACACAAATACTGATTATTATCATTATTATGAACGTTGAAATTTGTTCAACGTACATTTTTAAATCAATTCTTTTATAGAACTTGATAAAAGAGCTATCTATGATCGGGGTAATTTTTAAGGAAGGGAGGCAATTTAGTTAGGGTTTGAAATTTTCTTTCGAAGTACGTGACGACACCAGTATCAGATTGAAATAATTTAAAGTTTGAGAATTACAATCTTTTTTCTACTGAGTTTTTAAAAATGTAATTTTGGAAAAATTGCCAAATTTAGAGCTTAATAATCTCCGGATAATTATTTAAAAATCAGACATTTTCATATAAAAAAAGTATTGTAGTTAGATGTAGCCTAACCGTAATTAAAATATGTAGTTAGTTTAAGATGCGTGTGGCTTTTACTAGGAAGTTGAAATTTGGTATATCTCCCTAATTTGAAATGAGAATCATTTTATCTTACTAAATTTTTCTCCTAAATTCAAAAGGAAGACCACTTTACCTATACAGATTTTACTTCTTCTTGTGTTAATTCCGCCACCTTGAAGACTTTCGGCGTCAAATTTGGCACAAATTGATTTCACGCCAAGCAGGCCTGAACTGCAGAACATAAAATCTTAATTCAAAAATTTTTGGTCCATTATATGTATTGTAAACTCAATCCGGGGACATATTGTATGTGTATCTTCTAAAAAAAATTCAAATCTTAAATTAAATAGCCTTCCCCTTTAAAAATGGCTTCGAAAATAGCTATTTTAGCAATTTCCATATCGGACTTTGACTTAAAATATTACTTTGAAGAAACATTTTTCAAATCACAATATTTGACAGAATAGTACCTTATAATGTACTTAACAAAATGGCTTTTGAAAATTTGTCCTAGGACTAACCAGAGTTGAGATAATAAAGTTACCGCTAACTCTAACATATAGTGAAAATGGCATGCGCCGAGATATAAAAATGGTCGCCATTTTGAAATAAACGCAAGTAAAAGTAAAATAATAGTAATTTCGAACTGTCAACATGTAAAGTTAACTCTCGACGAAAAATATATATTTTTTTTAATTGTCAAGAAAATGCATTGGACCACTTGGTATGGATTGACCCTCTCCTGGTCTGTTGCTTCATTTGTTGTTTTCTATCTCCAAGTGTGAACACCTTACACCTTGGTTATACTGTCCTGGTGAGGTCTAATAAGACCAAAACGTACGTCAGTTACTTTTCCTTGCCAGCTAAGCCGTTATTTACTTCTTTTATTTTATTGTATTTTCCTGGCGTTAACCTTTCCGTTATTTATATTTATTATTGACTTTAGGCAAAAAATATATTAATTAATGTGAAAATAAATTATTAATGCACTAACATATCCCAGTATAGAAAATACCGTGATTTTATTTTAATATGAAACATTGCTGTTCATATTACTATGGAAACTAATTCCAGTTTTTAAAAATGTCGTTGCATGATCGTCGTCGTTAGGGCACAACAATGCAATTAACAACTTTTATAATTGTTTAGGATATTGCATGGAGGTAAATGAAGAAATTTTTGAAAATTTGTTGTGTTTGTTTTGAATTAAAGAATTTCTGTTTTCCTTATGTTATGTTAAGCTTATTTACTTTAAACAAGAATAAACTTATCTAATATAATTGAAAGAGTCGCTATTATTTTGTAGTACAAGTATATCGAAATCACTAATAACAATAACAGAACAGATTCATGACAGCTGTCATCTCATGTTCTATTTTAAAAATGACAGTTTAATTTACAAATTGTAAATGTTGCTATGGAGTCTCAGATTCGTACGTAACAGCAATGTTTTATGTTAAAATAAATTCACGGTATATTGTTTATAAAAAAATTCTACTGTTCGAACAATTTCAGAAACGACTCATAAATTTAAGTCCCGTTTCCTGCTGTACCGCTTTGGTGTGTGGAATCCTTTAATGTATGTCTAATCTACCAGCGGCGGACTTAGGATTTTTTGTAGGGGAAGGCGCAATAGTTTTGAGTGGTATACGAGTAGATGCTAGAGTAGTAAAACAAGCATTTACTTCTAGAATGTGGCTTACAAAACAAAATTTCGATTACATGCTATGCCTTAAAGTCCGAAATTTGTTCGACATGAGAATAAATTTAAGTTTCTGTTTGTAATAATAATTAACACATGTATGTATTACTTACACAGAGTGATGATAAAGTCTCGCACCAAGCTCATTTGTTTAATGTTTTTCAATTTTACTTAACTACTCAATAACTAGAAAATATTTTAATGTAAATAATGTAATAATTTGTGATAATTTATCTCCCATGACCTACCTTTATCAAAAATTTATTTGGACATGTAGATAATATTTTATTAAGACGTGAACAATAAAAAAAGTGTATGTTGTTTTAAATACAGGTGATTTTGTCCGCAATAATGAATAAAAAGTACTAGGCAAATAAATTAGTAGTAAGGACATTACAAGTTTTCTCATCCACGGTAACAATTAAATCACCTAGTTACATGTTGCCGTTTTACAATTGTTTAATTACACTAAATGCCGTTAATATTCAATCTACAAAAAAGTTTCTCAAATAATTAACCTCAGCTTTTGATAGCTGATCGTCTACGCCATGCTGAACTGTGATATTGTGCGATCCAAAATTATTTAGATAAGGGGAGGCTAGAAAAAATAAAATCAGAGTTTTAACTTGATTCAAAACTTTTACTTTGACATCTGCTTTCTGACTTTTGTCAAATCTGTTAGTCGAATCACAGACTTTAGATTTGATTACAAATTAGTGGTGACGTCATGGGTTTAACACAAAAATAGTACCCAAGTTCAACAACAAAATATGGCTTTAGTTATAACTTATAACATGTGCTCAATTTGAATTGCAGCTCCATTGTCGGTTTACTTGATATCTGTACTGTCAGTGTCAAAATTTGAAAAAAAAAATCATTTTTGGGTGTACTTGTACAGTCAATATAGTTTACAATTTCATTTTTACATTTTATTAAGATCCCATCTTCCGTAAATCGTTCGCGTCCATCGTTGGAGAAGTAATAATAGAATAAAAATGAAGGACAGTGCTAACAATATTATTGATCGGTGTGAGGTACTCTTTAGAAAATGACCTTTATTTTCTTTACATTTTTTATTCAAAACTTTTATCTTAATAGACATTGAAATGAATACTGTACTTGTATTAACGAAAATGGAACTGGTAGGAATTGGTTTAAAACTGCGAGAACTTCAAAATCTTAGTGACATTTTAAATGACCAATCATCCACATTAGAGAAAAAAGCATACGAATTAGCAGGCAGGAAATTTTCACTTAGTTCTACAATCGAAGTGGCGAAGGTCTTGGGATTACATAGAGGTAAACGTGTGAATACGAACAAACACGTTTTAGAACAGAGCACGAATCCAATTGCTACGTTAATTCTTCAGTGGCGCAAATTGAACAATACATTATCAAAAATGGTATATCCAATGCTACGTATGGTAAAAAATGACAGAATTCATGGTTGCAGCATCGTGCGCAGTGCAACAGGACGTATTACAATGCATGAACCAAATCTTCAAAATACACCCAAGAATTTTGAAATTTTAAATCCTATTAGCAACAAAACTGTATTTATTAGCTGCAGAAATGCTTTTGTGTGTTCTGATTCTTATATTTTATTATCTGCTGATTATTGTCAACTGGAATTAAGACTTCTAGCGCATTTCTCAAAAGATTCATCACTTTGTACAGTTATGAAATCTGATGAAGACATATTTAAATCTGTAGCAGCTAAATTAAATGGTGTTTCAGTAAATGAGGTAAATAAATCAAATTTCTAAATTAGCAACAATAATTAAATTTTATTTAGGTAACAGATCACTTAAGACAAAGAGCAAAACAAATATGTTATGGAATTGTTTATGGCATGGGCTTGAAATGTCTTTCAGAACAAATGGGTGTATCAGAGGAAGATGCTAATCAGTATTTGCAGGAGTTTCATGGACGATATCCAGGAATCAAACAGTACATTGAAGCAACCATAACACAATGTAAAGAAGATGGTTACGTCGAAACAATTACTTCTAGACGACGTTATTTACCTCTTATTAACCACCAACATGCTCTTTCGAGGAGTAAGTTGTTCAGTTTTAATGATGTTTAATAATAATTTAATGATTTACTATTAGATCAAGCTGAGCGGCAGGCCGTTAATACAATTATTCAGGGTTCTGCTGCCGATATAGTGAAAAATGCAATGGTGATAATAAATAACCGATTCCAGGATGAATTTAAAATGTCTACAAATAAGCCCCAGCTTGTTTTGCATCTGCACGATGAACTTTTATATGACGTACCTGTAAAAGATTTTGATACTGTTGTGAAAATTGTTAAACGTTCCATGGAAGAATCGGTGAAGCTTTCTGTACCGTTTCCAGTTAAAATAAGAATGGGTAATTCCTGGGGTAATTTGAAGGAGGTCACTTTTTAAAATATTTTTGAATAATGCGATTATATAATTAATAAATACATATTCTACAATTCCAGAGAAAATTAGGTAATTTACAAAAAAGAAATCTGTAGGTAACAGTCTGTTCAATTTGAACCGTTCATCATTGCTTTCTTATTTTTGAAGATAGAAATTCAGTTCAATTACAAAGATTCCCTAATTTTCATGCTGATTTTGAATTTCTAATCAAGAAAATAATTGCACTTCTAGTTGTCAAAATATTTGTGCAACCGTAATTTTTTAATAGTAATATAGTAATTTTTGTAATTCATTCGGCAGAGATTTTCTATCTCTTTACTGGAATACCAAAATTTCTTAAATCTGCTTACAAAATAACGAGATAATTCAAGAAAATCAGTTTCGAATAAGTGGTCTATGTTCATGTATAAAATTAATTTCACTAAATAATTGATTAATGATATCTAGCTAATGTGCACCTAAACAAAAAATAAATGAAAGAATAATATTCATTATTAATTTTCTTTGAATTTATATTTACTAAAATGAATAATTTTCCGCATATTATACCAAAATTTCTTCAATTTGTTTACAAAATTATAACATAATTAAAAAATTCTTACTGCACAAGAAATATATTTAAGCACCCCCTTCTATTGACTCCCACTTGTATTCCGTGGGAATCTCCAATATTTCAGGTGTCCAATATTCCAGGTATCCAATATTCCAGGTTTCCAATATTTGGAAAATGTATTCAGGGGACCAAAATAAACAAAATAATATTATTTTACAAGTTTCACAAGAAGTCTTATTGTAACACGAGTGGGGTTGGGGTATGATGAGTGAAGTGAAGCGAGTTCGGAGTGCCCCAACAGAACGAGTGTTACAATACCTCTTGTGAAATGTGTAAAATATACTATTTTTTCTACTTTGCGTCGCTTATTGAACAAAAATATGAAAAATACTGTCAAAATTTAACTTGAAGGCTTCCGCGACCGTCGTCCATGTTTGAATTGGTTGCCGGTTGGAACCGGGTCACGTTGACTTCTTCTAGTGCCGATGTTTCGTTCTCCATTGCAGAAGAACTTCCTCAGGGCTGCTGCTGCTGCTGGTGGCGTTGCTGCTGCTTCTCGTTAGTCGTTGAGACTGAGTGGGTATATCTGTTGTCGTGGTATTTATAGCGATCGGTGGGGGTAGTGGGTCGGAACGGTGACCGGGGATTGGTCTGTTGGGGTGTGACGGATCGTTAATGAGATGTTTCCAGGCATTGTGGAGGTAAAAGCCAGTGTCACAGTTCAGGTTGGGATGTTTGGGGATTTCTATGGATTTTACGATTGAAAAAATGAGATGAGCGGGCTAGAAGTTTTGTGTCGGAGAATAGGATTTGGTGACAGGTTTCTAGTTTGTGTTCAGCTAGGGCCGAGCCAGTTGTTTATAGTAGTCTAGTACAGCGTTCATGTTCAGAAACACGAGTGCTAACAGACCGTTTTGTTTCACCGATGTGTACACGCCCACAGGAACAAGGAGTTCGGTACACACCTTCGGATTGTAAGGGGTAAGTAAATTGATTTGATGTTCTGTTGTTTGAGTATTTTGCCGATTCGATCTGTTGTGGTGTGAATGTAAGGTAAGTATACTGTAGCGATTGGAGGTGTATCAGGTTCAGAACGTGGAGGAATTGGGGTGAGATGACGAGAAATGGATCTTTGGATATCGTATAGTTGTTATTGAGTAGGACTTTTGTTACGTGGTTCAGTTCAGTTTGAAGTGAAGAGCGAAAAGCCCGCTCATCTCATTTTTTCAATCGTAAAATCCGTGAATCCATAGAAATCCTCAAACATCCCGACCTGAACCTTTCACCGATCACTATAAATACCACGACAACAGACATATCCACTCAGTCTTAACGGCTAACGAGAACACCACCAGCAGTAGCAGCAGCCCTGAGGAAGTTCTTCTGCAATGGAGAACGAAACGTCGGCAGTAGAAGAAGTCAACGTGACGTGGTTCCAACCGGAAGCCAATTCAAACAATACTGTCAAAAATTGGATCTCAGTATATGGGGAATTTCAGTTGTAATGCGTGGCAACACTGACAACCTTTCGTTTTTAAACAATAATCAAATTGACAAGTTATTCATTTTTCTTATCCGGCTTTACTGTGAGTATTCTGTTAAATAACAAATAAATAATTAATTATTTTGTAAATTCTATTAAAGGTCTTCAATTAAAAATTGACTAAAATTTCACCAAGTAGAAAAAGTATTAAAATAGGATCAATTTTCAACCATTACTTAGGTATTACTGGAAATATGTTTTGACCACGTCAATTAATTAAACGCAATGCAACAGTAAAAACGTGTTTATTTTCTATTTAGTGAAGCTAAATAGTTTAGTGAAGCATTGTATCACAAAATCTTTTAAACGGACACTAAATATGCGCACTAACACTACGTTTCGCTAACATTTGATAGCTTCTTCAGAAGTGAAAAAATATAAACAAGGTTGTTTCGTTATCGTTTGATAGTTTCCTCAGAAGTGAAAAAATATAAACAAGGTTGTCAAAATAATATAAAATTTTATTTGAATTGGCTTCTGGTAGCCAATTCAACCGGAAGCCAATTCAAACATGGACGACGGCCGCGGAAGCCTTCAAGTTAAATTAAAGTATAAAATTTTATTTTAATAAATGTTAAAAATTGACAGATCTCTATCCTATTTAAAGAATCTAGAAAACTACAAAATATATCATTTAAATTTGCAAAATCTGTACGCTTATTAACCTTGTTTATTATTTTTTCACTTCTGAAGAAGTTATCAAGCAATAGCGAAACGTAAAGTGTTAGTGCGCATATTGAGTGTCCGTTTAAAAGATTTTGTAATACAATTTTCATCGGACAAGCACCTGTTTTAATTATAGAGTCAAACGTTTAAAGGAAGGTTAAAATAACTAAATAAAATTAAATAAATAAATCACTGTCAGCTTTGTTATATACGTCCCCAAGTATTTGCAGGGGGGTTTTCAGAGAGAGAATTGACCCTATGTTCATAAGGCCTTTTTTTTGTTTATTTTCGTCGTCTAAATATTTTTTCCAAATACTGGTAGTTCCTTACGGAACACGCGGTATGTTGTTACGTCTTTGGGGTTCACAAGTTATAATCGTTCATTTTTAAAACACTTTAATGTCTACGATCGGTTAACACAATGAAAGTACAATAATATCGAGCTGAACTTGTCTAACAAATAAAACTGAAATTATAACTGAACATACTAGAGCTAGAGGGCGAGAGATTTCATTATGAATCATGACCGTTCCATGAAGCAACATAACCATTCCATAACCATTCCAATTAGATCTACTCAATGCCAATGGTGTAAGTAACGATTATATTTGTTATTGCCGTGTAATGATTATAGTCCTTGCTTAAAACGTGCAGTATACCATATAAATTGTTTAAAATATTAATTATGCTTATGTTGTTGCTGCTTTTTAAATCAATATATTCTTTTATATTTATTTTTTGTTTTATTAGTTTAGTTCCAGTAACAGTAAATTATTTTTTTCGTAAGCAAATGAAGAAGTATTTAAAACTTGCCGCCGTTATACCAAAACGCCATGCGTGACGGGGGAAGAATTAATTGAGACGAAGAGATAATGAAAAAAGAGAGACAATCTCACCGGAATGTATTATACAGTTTCCAGTATGTTTTGGTTTACATTCCGTTGTTACACCTTAGCGCCATCTGGTGACCGGGGGGAAGAACTAACCGAGACAAACAGAGATAACGAAACAAGAGAGATAGATTCTCCGGAAACTTTTTGTCCTTGCAGTTCTCTATCTAGATTGTTTTGGTCTGTGGTTAATATATTTGACACCTTTGACAGATTACTTTGTAACGTCCACATTATCGCCTTCACTTCATCTTCGCACAGTATTTTATGACGCACACGTCATAAGGTTAGCCGTATGCAAATATATAAAAAGGTAACCGTAGAACGGGATCGGTCAGACCTACCTGTATTCGGATGGAAAATGGCGAAATGCAGCGACCAAATATCTGACTCAGTGGAGACGGTCGTGAGAGGTGATCGATGCAAAAGAAAAGGGGAGGAGGAAGGGCGCCACCTAGCGTACGTCGCGGTATTAGAGGAAACCACCGCCAGGACTGATTCCCCGAGAATACTTTCAGTCTAACACCGGTTGATCCGCTTACGGAAAAGTGGAAAGTAACGTAGATTGAACGAAATAAATAAAAAAATATGTACTGTAGATAAATAAATACTATTATTATTAATATTATTGTAACAAGGATAAGGAAAACGCCAACGCAGAGAATCCGCAGCTGCAAAAATTAATCTACCGGAACATTGCAATTATGTAACGTATGAGTCACCCGCGTTGCATATCTGCACCTGCACATCCGAATGCAAATGTCAAGGCGTATGATTTATTCATGTCCCGTGTGCAAATCTGAAGACAAATGTCGTGCCGTGTGCACAACCTAAGATAAATGTCAAGCCAACCCCGGAACAATATACCCTATAAATACGCGACAAGCCGAACATAAAGGCATTAGAGTTCCATCTAGTCAGAGTGTCATGTAGTCTGAATTGTCTGTAAGTATTTGTAGTTGTAATTAATTGTTAATAAATGTTTTGTTACACTGAGCTACGACCCTTATTTCATGTTACTTAAATTATTACCATAACATTATTAATTATTAACTAACGAAAAACTTTCAAATCAAGCATTGCTTTTTGTAGGTAATAAGTCATGTAATACTCCTATAAAATTTTAAAATTAAATTTTAAACAACTTATGTATCTACAGAGTAGATATCAAAGGGCAATTTTTGCGTTTAAATGCCAATATCTCAAAAACTCTTAGATTTAGGTACGTAATCATAAAAAAGTGTGTGTTTCATTCTTAAAGACGAATCGGGTGAGACCATAATAGATAGGGTGTTCCATTAAAAAAAATATAACTTTAGTTTGGCACATCCAGACGAAACAACCTGTAAAACTGTAATTAATTTTAAATCATGCAGCTATATCTCATCTAAGTCACAGCGCAAACGGATTTTAAGAATATGCAATAATAAAGTCCATCTCTTCCGAATACGCACTAATGACTCACCCTGTATAACAAGTGTACAAAAAGTTTTCCCATCTAATGTGTTACTCTCATTTTTTCGCATAAAAGATTTTTCTTCCAATGTGAAAACCATTGTAAAATCGTATCACAAAATCTTTAAACCGGACACTAAATAGCGCACAAAACACTTAACGTTTCGCCGTCGTTCGACAGCTTCGTCAGAAGTGAAAATAATTTTTTTTTATTTTTCACTTCAAAATAATTTTTTTTAATTTTTCACTTCTGACTAAGCTGACGAACGACGGCGAAACGTTAAGTGTATTGTGCGCTATTTAGTGTCCGGTTTAAAGATTTTGTGATACAATTTTCATCGGACAAGAACCAACTTTAAACATTTTAAAATCAAATCAATAAAACAAGTTTTTAAAAAATTATGTTTACTTGTCTGTTTGGGTACGGATCAAGTAAGGAACATACGTGAACATGCGAAAAAATGAGTGTTAACAAAAATGAATGTTAACATTCAAAAATTTATATTCAAACAACAAAGATCATTTAGATAATTTTTCTAAAAATGGTGTATATTCTTTAAAATGTAATTCATGCGATGCTACATGTGTAGGACAAACTGGAAGAAGTTTGCTTATTAGAGTTAATGAACATTTAACATCGTTACGTTTAAACAAATTAGATTCCACGTTTGCTAAACATTTGGCAGAAACAGATCACGATTTTGATCGTTGTAATAATGTACAATTGTTACATAATTTACCTAAAGGAAATAAATTAAATATAGCCGAGAATTTAGAAATTTTCTTACATAAAAATATTTTTTCTATTAATATAATTAATGAGCAAAACATCTCTAGCACAGATAATTTTCTAAAATCAATTCAATGGAATTTGTGTGACTAATCATTACGTCTATGATATAATAAAATAAAAATTTGTTTATTAACAACCCCTCATATACATCAAAAATTTTACAAAAAAAATTTACGTCAAATTCTTTAAAATATTTTTACATTACATATATAATCTAATATAAATTATTATATAGTTTTTAAGTAAGTAATTTTAATATCTACATATTTAAGACAATTACTATTAATTATTTATTTTTAGGTGTAATTTTATATATAACTTGAAAATGCCTGTTTAAAAGGCGAAACCGGTCGTTATAATAATAAAAAACATTGTGCCACAAGACATAGCATTTAATTTACCAATATTAAATAAAGAAATCATATAGCATTTCCATTTCACTGCTTTAGAGTAATGACTCACAAACGCTAATAGTTTCTAATGAATAAATTTTCAAAAACAAACCTCATCTTCTCAGGAGTCACATATTGGGATTCTCTAACATCGAGAAAAGAATTTTCCCTTGAAACCGGTTCGTTAAATGCTATACGGAATAATATAACGATTAAAACATTTCATATTTGTTTAATTACAGTGATATTACCAGACAAATTTAATACAGGAAATATAAATTTAATTAGTCTTCCCACTGGGATTTACAGATACATTATCAAAACGGGGTTTACATACTGCATAATTATGTAGAATTGATATGTGAATTAATTTTGGATGTCCTATTCGTTGAATCCAAATTTCTCTTATTCTTGCATCCGCAGGAAAAAAGTCTACAATAAATATACGAAATTATTAATTCATGTTAAATTTAAACAAAATAATTTGCCTGTTACCTTAAAGATACCTTAAAGATGTCTTATCATTTATCATCAGAACCAAGAACACAACACGACCATTTGGACATTTTAACAATTTGTTTTGTCCTAAGATCACATACGAAAACCAGATTAGAAAACAAACACAAACCATAGTTATAAAACAGACTTTATACTTTGTGAACCACACGCAATAAAATGACCCAATAGCAACACGCGTTATCCAAATGAAATCCCTAAAATCACTTTGCTTCCCCCATATATCGGGTGTATTTATAAATTTAGCGTGACAAGATGCTTATTATTGTGAAAGCACCACAATTTTGACTGTTGTAAATCTTATTTTTTTATTGACTGATTTTTCGTTTTTTCGTAAACGCCCGACAACGACGCGCTATTAGCGATACAAATTAATTCTTTGAACTACCTCTATATAATGAATAATTTTACTCCCTAATTTGAGGGAATAAAGTGGCTGTTTTACTCCCTTGGGCAAAAAAGCATGGCCAATTTAATAGGTATTCCGTTTGCCATCCATCAGAACCGATGTGATTTTTGTGTTCCTAAATTAAGAATGACATGTTGCCAGTTAAATAAAATTAAAAAACTTTAAGCTTTTAAATTAAAACCGTTCGGTCGTGCAAAAAATAGTATATACACCTCAGGATGAATAATTTTTCCCCTCGGTGTTTCTTTTTTGTTACAGCAGCTTTCAAAATGCATTTCTTTAAACTTAAACAAAGAAATACCTAGCGAAATAAAATCATCTGACGAGATGATGAGAACACGTATAAATTTAATGAAATTTCTTGAACTTCCCAACTTTATTTTTCAAAATTTTCTTCTTTCAAATGTTTGATAGATAGAACTCATGTTTCATGTTAAGTCATCACTAATACATATTTTGTTTAACTTGTTTTTGTTTTTTGTTTCACGATTTTGTTTTTAGCTGTGTGGTTATTTTAAAACAATCAAATTATACGTTGAATTGCCGGTAAACTAATGAATCGGGTAATATTTCAAACACAGACTAGTAAATAAAAATATTTAAGGCTAGTCTAACCCACCTAAAAAATTTTTTTTCCTTTTTATTCGGTATTAATATGAACTTTTTGTTAATGTTTAATACATCAAAATACATGTCTTTTAAATCTCTAGAGTGATTAACTAATTTCATTAGAAAAATTTATATCCCTATATAATTTTGAAAAACAACGTTTCTTAATTTCCTTTTTCCTATTCTCAAGTTCTAAATGTGTAAACGAGCGAAAATTCTAATCCAAATTCAAACTCGAATGTAATGTGAACGAGTTCCCAGGTCAACGATATCTACTTGTCATAACTACTCTGCGGCACGACGAGTTCTATCGTCTATGAATCACACCGAGTCTGTATACTGTGTTAAATCCAACGTAAAACGGCGCACTAGTCTAGCTTAATTATTATAGGGATGCTAAAAATATTGAAACGTCACGGAACACCTCCCACCAGAATCACAAAATCGAGATCGCATGTTTGTCCAGTGCCGTAAGCTATGGCCGTACGCTCGAACCGTGCGTTCGATGCAACAACATGACTACTAACCGCGACTGAAAAATATCGCACGGTTTTACGCTGAAAGTATGAATTTTCTTTTTCATTTATTTAAAATGTTTCTTTAATTAATTATTGTCGTTGATTTTTAACGCATAGGTATGCTTTCTTCTATTACTCTGCTTTATTATTCGTCTTGAAGAATGAATCACTGCAATGAAATTTTGCGAGAATTTGACTTGTAATGCGCCCCCCAATTAGACGTAATTATTGACAAGTAAAGAATAATAAATATGTATCAACAAAATTCCCAATTAAGATTTACGACCGTTTTAAATAACTGTCATCGGCTCCGAGAGTTCGCTCAGCGGCGGTTAGTTTCTCTACTCGGAGGGTTTGCTTGTTACCTGCTATGACTATGGCTGTCGACCAAACGTTATTCCTACTGACCTAATTGTTGTTTACAGTTGAACGAATTTACGGAGAAAATGTTGTTTAAAATCAATACAATTAATCAAAAATTACGATTTCCAGAAAATACAGTGTGATTCGTTTAACAGCTTTCACCTTCGGGTGTCGGCGCAATCTATTTCCTTCCGATTCACACCGTTGGTGGTACAATATTTACACAGATGTTTGTTTGAGAGCTGCGCTCCTCCCTTAGATTAATAGTTAATTGAGTTTCAAATGCGTTCGAGTCTTGATACAGTGTTCGTCACTCTAATGGTATTCAAAGACTTGTTCGATTTAATAAACCAACGCACAAAGTGTCTCTGTGAGACTACAGTGTACTTAATTAATGGAGTTAATTAATGAAATAATCAGATGTTTGGGCGAAGTATGTGCTACACCTGCCGCCTTCAGCGATCAATCTGCAGGTAAATCAGTAGTAATCACCAGTTTTTCACGGGCTCCCTTGGGAGTAGTTTATTTAACCCTATCTCTAGCTAATCTAATTAATGGATCCGTGCAGTGAGCCAAAACTTCTTCTGCTCCGAAGTCCGAGCGTAATTAAGATTTTGAGAGCGGTGCTGTACCCCTCGCCTGGCTTGTCAGGACTGTATATCACTCTTACGCTGACAACCTAGCTAATTAATTTAAAAGGCGCAAGGACTCAGATCGACTTTTTCGACACTACAGTATGGGTGTTTATGGCCGTTTCAGTCTCGAGGCAATCGCTTCTAATTAACCGACAAATCTCTCCACAAAGGCACAGTTTGATCCTCCCACATATACAGGGTGTGAAAACCTTTGTCAAGAAGATGGCTAGGAATGTATTTCAAATTGCTTGGTTTACAATTTGTCTGAGAGAATTCCGCTAGGTTAGAATGATTTATAAAGTACACTGTATTGAAAGCCCAGGTAGATGTAGGGAATAGCTAATTGCCGTTGATTGATTAAATTATCGAACTCGGCTACTAATTACGAACGCTGACCAATCAAATTTTGGAATATGAAAGTCTCTACTGCGTTTTAATACTCACTGCAAAGTAACTCAAAATAGTTGATTAACTTTATCTCAGTATAATGTTACTATGAAACGTACTGACTCTTAACCGGATTAAGAACAAACAAGATCTCTGTGCAATTTTTTTACCACTAAAGATTAGTTGAAGGAAATAATTAAATGTTAATTACCACTAGCGTATAATCCTTTCACTCGCACAACACTGGATTTTAAAGAACACTTCGCGTCGCGGCGACACGTACATATATGGTTTAATTGTCCCTCTTATCACTAAATTTGAAACCGGATCCAAATAAATGATTTAACAAACAACAAAATTATATAAGAATACAAATACCGTTTGGGTTGGCTAATGCGCCAAGCACCCAAAGACCGATGTACTCAGTTCTGTCGGGACTAACGAGAGAGGAATGCCTAGTGCACCTCGACGACATAATCATTTTCAGCAAAACGTTAGAAGAATATTTGAAAAGATTGAGGGGAATTTTCGAACGCTTAAGAAAAGCGAATTTAAAATTGAAGTCATCAAAATGTCAATTTCTAGCCAGGGAGGCTAAGTATTTAGGTCACATTATATCCGAAAGAGGAGTGAGACCGGATCCAGAAAAAATAAGTGTCGTAAAAAAATTATTCTAGACCTAGAACAGTGAAAGACATTAGAGCTTTCCTAGGACTTGTAGGATTTTATCGGAAGTTTATCCCAGAATTTTCACATAAAGCAATCCCTTTGACAGCGCTGACGAAGAAAGACGTAGAATTGTTATGGATGCAAGAGCAAGAGGAAGCTTTCGAGTACTTAAAGCAAAAACTCTACAGTCCACCGGTCTTGAAGTATTCTAACTTCTAAGAACCATTTATATTGGCAACAGATGCGTCGGGAAGAGTGATTAGGGCAATATTAAGTCAGAAGGAAGGGAAATACGAGAGGCCCATAGCTTACGTCAGTCGACAACTCAACAAGGCAGAGCGAAACTACTATGTGACTCAACAGAAGTGCCTAGCAGTTGTTTGGGCTATCAAACACTTCAGGTGTTACCTTTACGAGACAAAGTTCACTATCTATACGGATCACAGACCGTTGAAGTGGTTGTTTTCCTTAAAGGACCCAACGTCAGATTAGCCCGATGGTCTTTACTCTTGTCAGAATATGACTTTACTATAGAATAGAGTATAATGCCGGATAGAATAAACAACAACACGGATGCCATGAGTAGATTACCAAGTTGTCAAGAAGGAAAATGCAATAAAAACACGACGGAGATCCAACAGGAAATTCCACCAAAACCGAGAGAAACTAAAGAGATCAAGGTAATAATAACAAGGTAATAAAAACAGTTGAGATAAACACGACAGGATTCGGAAGGAAATGGATAAAATAGTTTCAGTAAATGAAAGGAATGAAAGCATGAAGAAGCCGGTTCCATTGAATGGAGTAAAGGGGAACTTTAATAGTTATCAAAGTCTACTTTGATAACTATTAAAGTTCCCCTTTACTCCATTCTCTGAAATGAGATTTATCTCAAGAGAGTGTTAAGAGTAACGTAAATATGAACGAAAACAGGAAAAATAGGACCCCGGGACTGATAGATATTAATGTGAAAATAAACCAATGCGAAGGCGACCTCAGTGACAGTGAACCAGGAGACAGAAAATACGAAAAAACATTTTCACAACTGGATCGAGAAAAGAAAAAGGGATATGAAGAGTTTCAAGATTGGGCTAGGAAGAAAAGAGCAGAAGACAGGAAAGGAGATAACATACTAGGAGAATGGAAGTACATCAAGGAATTGAGATTCATCCAATCACCAAGACAGATAGGATCGGACTAGGAGATGTACCCGTACCATATGTGAATAAACAGTTAATAAAAAACAAATAGCTGAGAGATAATGACTTGCAAAGACTTCGTCAGCAAATCTAAGACGAAGAAATGGAAGACCCATATTATCTCGATGAAGGTGGTGAAGAAAAACTCCTATCAACAGGAGGCCAGGGGCCCGATTCTCGAAACATGCTACAGGATTCGCATGCGAAAATAACGTCAAAATAACGTAGACTCTCGTACAAAACTATACAAATCGTTCGAAAATTGTGTCATTTTGACGTTATTTTCGTATACGAATCTTTTCGCACAGTTCGAGAATCGGGCCCCAGCACCGTTACAACCCTTCTGCAGTGTCACGTATCCGTTTGAACTTACAGCTATGGACATAGTGGGACCCCTAGTTACTTCGGATGGAGGTAATAAAATAAAATACAGGCTGTAACTTTAATGAGGGGACAAACTCCAAGGCTAGTTCCTCACATCAAAACATGAAAAAAAGTTCATATAAGTATATGCCCACAAATGTGTAGTTTATGAGTACAGTGTGTACAAATTCCAAAAAATTAGAAAAACATAGTAGACGTTGTTTGATCAAGAAAAATTGTTCAGAATTACGAGATAACCCCGATTCCCAAATCTGGGTGAAAATTTTTAATTTTTAATTATTTAAATTAGCCGAAATAATGTATTTACAATGTAAATTTCACCCAAATTTGGAAATCGGGGATAATCTCGTAATTCTAAACAACTTATCTTAATAACTTTTTTGATCAAAAAACGCGTTTTTTTAAATTTTTGGATTTTGAAATGAAACACACTGTATCTCAAAAACTATGCGTTTACGGACTTCTGTTTATAGGAACTTTTCTTCATGTTTCGGCGTGAGGAACTAGCCCTTGAAGTTTATCCCCTGATTAAAGTTACACCTTGTATATTGACTTTCTAGGATTACTTCACCAAATTTCCGGAAGCAATGTCGTGGCCTAATGAGAAGACCTATACTATAGCTCGAACGTTCGTGGAAAACATCGTTGCTAGACACGGAATACCCAAAAAATTACTCACTGATCAAGGAGCAAAGTTTATGTCTGAACTGATGAAAAATACTTGCAAGATCTTAGGTATCAAGAAAATACAAACAACTCCATACCATTCGCAGATTGAGTTCCCTGAAGTGGGGGCAACATATCTCTTTGGCCTGGATTTCACCTAGACGAGAGGTCGAAACTAACCCACTTCGATCAAACGGCTGAGTTGTCGGGTCAGACCGCCGACCGGGTGAGTTCCTTGGGAGTGGGGGGTGTGTGGGCTGGCACTGTAGGTGCGCAGCGCATCTTACACGTGTGCTGTGCCGAAGCGGAGGTCCGGCCTGTGCGCAACCCGTTTCTGGGAGCTATATCCGACTAGTAGCCCTGGCGTCAAAGTTCGGCGTCCCCATTCGGGACTCCGTGGTGGGTGGCGAGCTAGGAGGACGAAACTTTTATACAAAAACATGGACACCGAAAAGAGTGTAATAAAACAAACAGAGGGTGCGTCTTCGGATACCCCTCAACCCTCTCATTCACAGGCCTCACCACAACGGCTGGGCCAAGAACAACAGCCACAGGAGTGGCAACAACAGAAGGCTCACCGGAAACGGATTAGTGGAGCCGAACAAAAAAGAAGGAAGCTGGCGCGCCTCAGAGCTGCGGATGCGTCTGGAAAACAGGCTGACCAAACGGTCAGACAGTCTACCAGTGATGCACCAAAAAGCTCGAGTGCACCCACTCGGGGGGTCGCAACTGCAGGTAAAATCACAGCAGGACCCTCTAAAAGACCGGATGGTGGCTACAGAGAGGCTGTTAACAAACACCTCCACGTAGCCATCATCGACAAGAATAACCCGTGGGGTAAATTAACAAAACCCCAAAACGAGGCAATCCAAAAAGTACTGGAGAGGGCTTTGGACAACTACTTCTTCTCCTGCCCATCTGGGACTATAAGACCACCGACCTTCAAGGGATGGTCGTATTCGGGTGAGATCTTAAGGATCACATGCGAGGACGACTATTCCTTGGCTTGGTTGAATAAGACGGTTGGCAACCTCTCACCCCCGTGGGAGGCTGCACGTCTAGAAGTGGTACAGGTGGGTCGGCTCCCCAGGCTCTGGAAGGCGACACTATGGATTCTGGATGAACCGGAAGAAATGGATGTCGTCCAAAGACGCCTGGAGCTGCAGAACCCCTGGACAAATATCTCCAGATGGTGCGTCTTCCATACGGCCACTCGCGATCAACCTCTTGGGAGGCTGATTGTTTTTGGCGTTGGAGATGATGCCGTGAAGGAGATAAACAGCAAAGGAGGGAAGCTGAATTATTGGTCCACCTCCTTAAAAATTAAAATCCAGAAGCCTGTCGAGCAACAGATGGCTTCTGCAGACACCGAGCAGCTGCAAACACACCAATTGCAACTGCAAGAAACAGAACAGCAACAGCCGCAAGAGCAACAAGTGAAAGTCCCCATCAGCCGCACGGAGACTGAGGCAGTCGAACCCCCGGTTGCGACACCTCAGATCAGTGAGAATTGGTGGGACCTATTCCAAGTCTCGCCACCGGATTCCCCTTCCAGTGACGCGACCTAAAAACTTAATCCTCCCCCATAAGTCCCAATGGCGGGAATACACATTAAACAATTAAACCTGCATCACTGCCGGGCGGCTGCAGCAACTTTATGCAGACACCTTGGTAGTAAGCCGGACATTGTTTTAATTCAAGAACCCTGGATAGTTAAATCAAGGGTTTCAGGCCTAAGTAATCTGCGAGGTACTATCTTCGTAGACAAAAAACATAATAACCCTAGGACATGCATCTATGTACCGGGAAACCTTCAAGCCCTTCTAGTACCACACTTGAGCGGCCGAGATATCACGGTTGTTCAAATCAGTTGTGACATGAAGGGAAAAAACGAGATCCTTTTGGCGTCAATTTACCTCCCAGGAGATTCGACGGATCCCCCTCCCACTGTAGAGATGATGGAGGTCATAAAATACTGTGAGAGGAACAAAAAGCATCTTGTAATTGGATGCGACTCAAATGCACACCACACTGTATGGGGTAGTGCCAATATCAACCCACGTGGAAGATCACTACTGGAAAATCTTTCCGGTAGAACCATGGAGATACTTAATAGGGGTAGCGAACCTACTTTTGTAAGTTCCCGATGCCAGACAGTAATTGATATTACTTTGGCTTCCCCCGGTATTTGCAACTATATAGAAAACTGGAAGGTCTCACAAGAAATTACCATGTCAGACCATAGAATGATTAGCTTCAAAATTAATACCTGCGAAGCTATTCCTAAGGAGTACAGAAATCCGAGATCTACCGACAGAGCGCTTTATCTGAAGTGCCTGGAGGACAGACTTCGGACTCCTCCTGTCTCCGGAAGAATTCAAACAATAGTAGAGCTGCAAAGAGAAGTTGACCTTCTTGAAGACTCTATTAAAAAAATCCTATGAACAGGCATGTCCGGTAAAAACAGTCCAGGCACGCCAGCCCACCATATGGTGGTGCAGACAGCTTGATAAGCTGAAACTTACCTTGGGCAAACTGTTCAATAAAGCAAAAAACACTAGAAATACAGACGACTGGGCCGTATATAAACGCCACCAAAGACTGTATAAAAAGAAAATTAGGGAAAGACAGAGGGAGACATGGAGATCCTTCTGCAACAAAATTGAGACTACCAGAGATTCTGCTCGTCTCAACAAAATACTAGCCAAAGACCCACATCAGCAACCAGCTAGTCTAAAACGTGAGGATGGTTCTTTTACCACCAACGTTGAGGAAACAGCAAAGGTACTGATGGACACACATTTCCCAGGTTGCAATATCAATCCCGTACCTGCATAGATGGAGGCTCCCGATACACTCCTAACGGAAGAGGATTGGGAGTTTGCCGACCGAGTAGTGGAGAAAGAAAGAACAATCTGGGCAATTAAAACCTTTCACCCCTTCAAATCGCCAGGTTTGGACGGCGTTTTTCCCGTCCTCCTCCAATGGGGACTGGAAACAATTCTACCCTACCTGATACGTATTCTTAAAGGGTGTATCGCTTGGAGATACATCCCTAAGAACTGGAGGGAAATAAAAGTGGTATTTATACCAAAACCAGGACGAAAAGACTACTCTCTCGCAAAATCCTATCGCCCAATTAGTCTCACATCCTTCTTTTTGAAGACTTTGGAGAGACTATGCGACAGGCTCATGAGAGAGGAAGTTATAGTCAACAAACCTCTACACTACAACCAACATGCCTACTTAGCAGGCAAATCTACAGAATACGCCCTACATTCTGTAACCGGGCGGATAGAAAAAGCCATAACCATAAACAACAAAATGTTCACCTTAGGAGTTTTCATAGACATAGAAGGTGCGTTTGACAAAACCACCTTCAACAGTGTCGAACAAGCACTACGTGAACATGAAGTAAACCACATTCTTAGAGAATGGATTCTACAGCTCTTGAAATATAGAGCTGTACATATTACTGTTGGAAACGTGTCTCTTAGGGGAACGGTAAGCAGAGGCTGTCCTCAGGGTGGCGTCTTATCACCCCTACTATGGAACATAGTAGTGGACAGCCTCCTCCGTCAACTTAATGGAGCAGGCTTCTACACAGTAGGATATGCAGATGATATAACTATCCTGCTTAATGGGAAATATGAACAAGTGCTGTGCAACCTAATGCAAACAGCACTCAAATTGACTGAAAACTGGTGCGCAGAACAATTAATCCCTCAAAGACGGAAATGATTCTGTTCACAAAAAAGAGAAAAGTCGAGATCCGTAGAGTTCCTAAACTTTTCCAAACGGAACTAACCTTTTCAGATGAAGTTAAATATCTGGGAGTCATTTTTGACCGGAAACTGAATTGGGGTAAACATGTTAATGTAAAAGTGGCAAAAGCGTGTGTCGCCTTTTGGCAGTGTCGCCGTGCGATGGGCGGACTTTTGGACCATCACCAAATGCCGCCCTATGGCTTTACACTGCCGTTATAAGGCCCATGCTCTGCTACGGAGCGTTGGTCTGGTGGCCCAGAACCAGACTATCGACAACAGCATCGGAGCTTTAGCACGTACAAAGACTTGCATGTCTGAATGCTACCGGCGCGTTGAAATCCACCCCTACCGCCGCCTTAGAGGCCATCCTAGGTCTCCCTCCACTGGATATATATGTGGAGGAGATGGCACTGGGATCAGCCCTGAGGCTGCGGGCAAAAAAGGTGTGGAATAATAATAACAAAAGTATTGGAGGTAGGCATCACCTCATTCTGGAGGAGGCTCTACAAGAGACTCCTCTTTTTGGGGCGACAGTTGACTCCCTCCCACCTACATATATATTCAGGAAGCATTTCAGCGTTCTCTTGAATACTGACGATGCACCCAAACCTGATATATCCATCTTCACTGATGGATCTAAGACCTTAAAAGGAACAGGCGCAGGAATTTTCTCCGATGACCTAGACCTTCATATAAGCATAGCACTCGGCCAACTGACAACTGTTTTTCAAGCAGAACTAGTTGCCATCACAGAAGGTGCAAGAGCAATTCTAGATCGAGACATTCAGAACAAAATCATTAGAATAGCTAGCGACAGAGGCTATAACAGCCCCATCGCTTAAACTGACACGATTCTGTATGCAACTACCCAGGAAAAGACTACGTTTATTCGTAGGAATACTCTCGGGCCACTGCAAATTGAACAAGCATATGCATCGCATAGGACTAACAGACAGCCCAATTTGTAGAGGTTGTAATCTAGAGGAAGAAACGGTTGAGCATATCCTTTGTGATTGCCCAGCACTTGCCTCAATCAGAGGTTCCATGTTAGGGGATTTCTGGCCTGACATGGCTGGAATTCGCAGTGCCCCTCCGTCAGACGTTCTCGGCTTCATCGAAAGAGTGGGATGGCTCGAGGAACGCTGACAGTTAAACACTGCTGAACATGGGGGTAGTACAATGGGCCCAAATTGTGGCCTAAGTGCATGTGGATTCTCATTCACCCCCCACACCAAATCCAGAATCCAGAACCATTCGCAGAGTAACGGGATGATTGAGAGGTCGCACAGAGTCCTTAAAGACATGTTATCTCCTTATGTATCGCGGTCGCAACGAGATTGGGACAAGTGGTGACCATATGTACTGATGGCCTACAGAGCCACTATCCACTCATCCTCAGGGGAAACTCCGTACTTCTTGCTCCATGGTAGAGATATGAGGTTGCTAGGAGGTGACAGCTTCACTCCTATAAGGCCACGGTACGACTACTCAGAGAATTATGTCTCAGAGTTGATGGAAAGATTGAACTCAGCGTTCCAGGTCGTCCGCCGAAAATTAAAGAAATCGGCAAAACAAAGAAAGAAACAGTACAATAAATGAACCAAACCAACGGAAACTCAACTTGGTGATAGGGTTTATTTGTACAGTACCGCAATGAAACCAGCCCTGTCAAAGAAGTTGACTAAAAAGTGGGAAGGACCATACAGAGTCATGGAAAGGTTGAGCCCGATCACGTATAAAATCGTGAAGATAGGAAGCAACGAGGAGCACGTGGTCCACGTCAACAGACTGAAACGATACGAAAGAGGCAGCGAAGTTGAGAATGAAGACAACGCCCAAGGAACTGAAAATGAAAACCAAGCACTGAACGCAAATCAGTACGGAAAGGAAAGACACCCTAGAACGGAAGATCCAGATTCGGATTTCTATGATATTAGAAATGCAGGAAATATGGAAGCACTAGAACGAGCATATTTCTGAGGAAGGCCAGAACATCTACAACAGAGAAATGTCGTGAACCGTCCAGAGGAAGTAGAACCCTGGATTGGGACACCAGTATCCCTGAATGAAGAACCAGCGAGACGACAAGTGGTAAACTTCAATCCAAATGCACTGAACGAAGTGCAGAAAGACGATCAGTTGCAAGATGAAGAACTACCTACCAGACTTAGTGAGTGATGGCAGTTTCGGAGAATATATCGAAACAGATGCCGAAGAACCTGCAGAACTCCAAGAAGAGCCGGAGCAGACTCCAGGGAATGAAGGACATGTCGAACCACTTGAACGAGCCACTGATTGTGGACATCATTATGGAACCAGTAGTAAAGGACCCGCGAAACCATGGGTCACGCCGAAAACGTTAGTAGTCGAAGGAGCATTATGATAAAATGCCTGGGATAAAACGTAAGGTTTTCGACGCCACGAATATAATATATGTATATTATATGTGTTTTTATTTTCATTGGAATGATCCAATCCTTATAAATCCTCAACATTGTAAATACGCGCCAGGAAAACCTCCCAGATCCTAGATAATAAAAGTTTTTTTTTTATTCAAAATTTGTAGGGGGATATTTACTTTTTTTGCACTTACGAATCATCATACCGAAGATGGGTCTAAAGTTGATGGTGTCAACTCTTGACCCCGGGACGCAAGTGACGCTTAACATTCTTCCTTTCTTAGGCAAGTGTTAAGTAAACCTAAAGAGAGGAACTGAAGAGGTTTTAAAAAAATGCCTAACAAGAACTGTTAGTACTATGAACTGAATTCAAAATGTTGTTCAATAATGAATGTTAGACTTAAGAAACCTACTGTTAAAGTAAGGAAGAATGTATCACAAAATCTTTTAAACGGACACTAATTATACGCACTAACACTTTACGTTTCGCTATCGTTTGATAGCTTGTTCAAAGGATAGCGAAACGTAAAGTGTTAGTGTGCATAATTAGCAGGGTTTGAGGATATATATCGGATATATATAATAAAAATCCGATTTTTCAAATCTTAGGTTTGAGGATATACAGTGTGGTGATAAAGTAACGCACCAAGCGAACAAACATCCTTAGCGTTGACTTTTTCGAAAAATGCTCGGACAGGTCAATTTTATTTTTAAAAAAGGCATCTTTTACAACCAATTTTAATTTTATGTCAGTTACCACTTTTGCGCCGTGACGTCATCGACTTTTTTTTTTAAATAACAACCTATTTTTTTGAAAATGTCATTTGAGAGCACCCATTTTTCTGAGTACAAAAATGTTAATGAACCACTATGTTGCATATGAAAATTTTGAAAAAAAATTATTAAAAAATGGAAATGTGATTTTTAATCTAAATAAAATTTCAAGCTAAAATAATACTTTCTTATAAAAACATAACAAAACAACTTAATAAAATTACAACAAGTGTGAGAAATGTCCTCCACCAACCACTTGACAGTGACCAGCTCGTGTGTAAACACTGTTAATAACTCTTGGTTATTATATTATATTATGGTTTCGCGGCTAATGTTATTCATTTCCGTCCTATTTTGTTTTGTAAGTCTTCCAAATTTTAAGGTCTGTTCACGTAAACTCGACCTTTTAGATAACCCCACAAAAAGAAAACTTACAAAACGAAATTAGGACGGAAATGAATAACATTGGCCGTGAAACCATCGCAAGAGTCATTAACATCGTTTACACATGAGCTAGTCACTGTCAAGTGGTTGGTGGAGGACATTTTCAGCATTTATTGTAATTTTATTAAGATTAAAAATTACATTTCCATTTTTCAATAACTTTTTTCAAAATTTTCTTATGCAACATAGTGGATCATTAGCATTTTTGTACTCAGAAAAATGGGTGCTAATTAAGACTTGTGTGTCTCTTCGGTTCTAGAACTGTAAGGTCTTTTGAATAGTCGTTATAAAAACACATTTTTGTTTTACAGGAAAAAAGAAAACAAATCTAATAAAAACTGCACTGGAATAAAATAAGTATATTGTATTTGACAGTAAAAATAAGAAAATACATACATATAAAGCCTATAATATACATAAAAGTCGCAAAAAGCAATAAAATAAGTCATTATCTACATATACAAAAATAATTATTTAAAATGTGACACAAATGCATTAAATTTCAATGTTAAATTTCTGATAAATAAATTTCTTTGGTAATTGCAACAATCTTCTTTTTAGAATAATTTATCATCCACATGCTATCAAACTGGTTTCTTGAACTCTGTATTGCACAACAACAAAATCCATCTCAAAATTGAATTTATTTGTCCTGGCGATCACTTTGCTTCAATCGGTTGTTCTCCTAAACGCATGCAAAATAAAGAAATGTTAAGAATTTATTATTTTATTTATTTATTATTATTATTATTAGCATAAGCTAAAGCCAAATTTATTTTATGTACTTCAAATTAATCGTAAGAGCATAACCTCACAATGTCAGTGATTCATTTAAGAAAGCTAACTACTCCATGCTAATCAAAAAAGCCAACATGCAAAATAAATTAATAATTTTTAGCAATCAATAAACAATAAAAGATTTACCTTAAAAAAGTAAAAATTTATTTTAACACATAAATATCTTCTTAATCATAAACTTTATTATTGTAAAGAGAAACAAATAGTATAATATTAAATTTAGCAACATAATTTGACGAGACGAGTTAAAAAGTACTTATACGGTTTCTAAATTTGTAATGGATTCAATTATACTAGGTAAATTTTCTTAAAATTTAACTTGGATAATTTTTACCTAAATATTGTGTTATTATGTATACAGGATGAGTCAATATTCGCTTTCCAGCAATTGAACATATATCCTATATGAAAGGAAGCAGAAATAGGAAATATCAAAAAGCGAAAATTAAAGTAAAAGCTACATTTAATTAATTAATTTTATATACAGTCTGTTATAAATTCGAAGCTCACAACAAAATTAATACATTGTACAGGTACGTTTTTGAGCTCTTTACGATCATATCATGCGATCAAATTGTAGTGTATAGTTTTAGAATAGTGTAAACATAACCTGAGAGAAAGCTTCATCATCACGAGATGGCGTTACCTCTCCCAGTTGACATGTTTAAAGATGGTATGTTACAGGTTGTAAAAAGTCGTTAAAGAAATAATCATAAATTAGATGTTGCTGTTCAACCTATGAAAATACATAGCACAAATGAATTTCAGATTAGAGTATGCTATGAATTAAGAGAGGGTGTCGTTATTTTATCACAAATCCAGAAATGTGTGTCTGAAGTATGACAGGTGAACTAAAATTTAATAAACAAATAATTGTGAAACTATAGGCATTTACGAAAATTAATCCGGTGGATACACCGTACTCTATATTTCTCACTCTTACATGCACCAAATCTCTTAACGTTCTCTCTCACACATCTAACCCGGTTATCAACCGGGTGAATTTTCGTAAACGCCTTATGAAAACAATTTGAGGTTGAAAAGTTTTAAAAACATAAAACTGGCAATAAAAATAAACAATCAGTTTATAAAAGGTGTTGGAAATGTTCATCTTCTGCCTCTAGGTATTTTCTAGCCCTTTTTTAATCTCCTTCATTTTATAGTAATCTATATATTTATAGTAACACATTTTTCAGTTATTCTTTCCATTAGTACGTTCAGATTACACTACTTAACAGCCATTTTGTGTGTGTCAAGTTATTGATATTTATCTATTAACATGAGAGTCTAGAACACGAATATAGTGTAAAAAACCTCACATAACGTAAGATTTTTGTAATAATTTAATTTGATAATTTTTTCTGGGGAACAGTAATGTTAATGCTATAAAACAAAAGACATAGACTTCTCTCAACAATTTTATTTTTCACTATATTCTCCCTTCACTTTTTAGACATTTCTCTTTTAGCGAACTTACACCCTCAAAAATGTTTTGTCTCCTGTAATTTTTTCTAGATTGTCGCGTGTGTGCTTTTTTAAAAATGGAGAATATTGATGAATCCAGTGAAGCACCAAATTTCGTCAATCGCCACAATTATTGAGAAATTTTATTTCTTGACGTCACGCTGCGATACACTTACCTTTAGTTGATTCAAAAACTGTTTTGCTGCCTCTATTACATATTAAACTAGGATTAATAAAAAAATTGTTAAGGCACTTAATAAAGAACGTGACTCTTTTAAACACCTAAAGAAAGTTTTTCCAAAATTAAGTGACGCCAAGATGAAGGAAGACACATTTGTTGGCCATCAGAATAGGAAAATTCTCAAGGATGCGGATTTTGAAGGAAAACTAAATTATGTTGAACTGAGGTCATGGAAATCATTCAGAGGAGTTGCTACATAATTTTAGGTAATGAGAAGGCAAAAACATATGAAACCCTGCTTGAAGAATTACTTGAGAACTACCACAAAATGGACTGCAGAAAGTATTTTAAAATTCACTTTCTACACCCTCATCTGATATTTTCCCGGCAAATTTAGGCGCAATCGACGATGAGTAAGGGAACGCTTATTATTTTGATAATGGAACAGCGTTATCGAAGAAGATGGAATCTTGAGAAATTACTGTTGGTTTCTTAAGAGAGAGAGAGAGAGAGTAATCCAGAAAACAAACGAGAATCCTCATATGCACAAATTAAATCATCTACAGATTTATGTTAATTGCTTTTTTTAATACTTTATCTATTCGATGTTTTCAAGTACTACTTTTATAAGTTTTATGTCTAATGAAAAAAAGTTACTTATTGAAGGATTTTTTTTACTTTTCGGGCACACTCGTAACTCGAAATTTATACGTGACAGAATTTCTTTACTTTCAGATTTAAATTTAGCGTATTTCGAATATTAAGAATCACCTATTATAATACAAGTCACAAAAAATTATTAATTTGTTGACTAGTGTTATCATCGGGGGTTTCAAAAATTGAATTTAGATAGGGCCAAAGAAAAAAATTCAATGGCGTCAAGTTACGGGATCTTGGAGGCCAAATGTTTGCCATTTTTTTACTAATTATCATGTCATCGAAAAATTCACGTAATAAATCCAAAATAGTCCTGGCACAATGAGCTGTTGCTCCATCCTGTTGGAAGTACCCTTCCTGTAGTTCGTCATCGTGTAATTCATTTACAAAAAGAAGCAATATTTCGGTACGATATCTTTCAGCTGTTAATCTGCCTTGAAAGAAAATTGGCCCTGTTAACCTCCTTCTGCTTAAACCTACCTAATGGCTCCACAAGATAAACCCTGTGTTGCATTGTAAAGACCATTTTGAAATGATTTTGAAATTAACATTCAAATTACAATTTTTTTGACATATGCAAACGTATGATGTAAGTTACGACGTGAATTTTTTTTCATGGCCTACCCTAATCTGAAATTCAATTGATCGCATGTTATAATTACACTTTAGGGTAAACTTGCCTAATTCGTACCCCTTAAGAACGTATGCCTATAACTTTACGAAATTTGAAGAAAAACAAACCGCAATAGCAATAATAAACTCTTTGTTAACAAAGTCATTAATTTTACAAGCAAACAAAAATGAAAAACTACGAATTCTTAAAGAAACAAAAGTTTTTCAAAAACACGATAAAAGTACCATTTAAGATCAATGTTCCAAAATCGTACCGAACCAGTTTTCGGACTTTTTGCTTATTTTTTTCTTCGTTTTCTCTTGTTGTCTTTATTGCTTGTCTTTTTTTAACGAAAATTACGAGGTGGAGTCTTGGACCCGAAGGATGTGGATTCGAATCTCAACCTGATCAACCTACCTAAGCAACACAAAAATCAAGAGTTAAAACCCCGATTTTTGGACTCCTAAGGGAGGTATGTGCCGAGTTCAGTCACCGCAGCTCCGCATTATCTCAACATGATGTAAAACAAGATGTTCTTGTCATGCTGACACTTTGTTTTTGTAGATTAGTGCATTGTATTCTAGAGTTTAGTTTTAATCTGAATACCGTGGCTTCAGCACTGCCACTTGACTAAACACATTTATTGTAAATTTTGATTTTTTTAATCAATTTACGCGAACGCGTAATTTAAGTGGCGCAGTCAGTAGAATTTCCCAAAGGAACTGGACAAAATCGCCGAAAACCTTTTGCTTTAACGATTGATTGGGAAATTCAAAACTTCAAAATTCGGACCACTCACTGAAATTGGGAGCTCTCAAAACCTGGAAAGTTCAGACAGCATCGCTGAAGACTTCTACCGTAGGATTAAGTGCTAGTGTCTAAGAAAACCTCAAGAATTTCGGACAGCATTGCCGAAGATTCTCGTCTCAAGATTTTAGTGCCAACGCGAGGATTTCAATGGACATGAAAATCATCATTTTAATGTAAGTAACTGCTCAATTACTATATTCTCAGTTCACCGTATTACATGTCTGAATTCGACAATCTTTTGCAGTAAATTTTCAATTGGATAATCGATTATCAATCGCCTTCCGCTCCTGAAAATCCAAAATCAGATTCTACGGAAACACTGACAACCCTACAAAAAATCCATTCAGATGCCGTACCTAATTACGATGACGATCCCTCAACTTTGGCAATTTTTATATCTGCGTGCGAATATTTAATAAATACGTTTTTTAATCGAACGCAACCTGCGGATCCAATAAACGAATATTTAATACGTGCGATTATAAGTAAACTGGTAGAGCATTAATTTTAATTGGCAGTAGAGAAGATGCGACGACTTGGGCGCAAATTCATAACTTACTTCAGAAGTATTTTGCCAATCAGCGCGATGAAAATTGCTTAGTCAGAGATTTGATGGCATTAAAACCAAATTGATACGAAAGCCCTTATCAATTCAGCATTCTTTGCCAAGATGTTAGAAGTTTGCTGTTGTCTAGACTTGAAATTTCTGAAAAAGAGATTAATAAGAGAAAAATTAAAGTCGAACTATATGATGACTTAGCCCTTCAAACATTTTTATCTGGCTTACAAGGACAGCTTAGTTTGGCAGTTCGATTGTAAAAACGAAATTCTTTAGAAAAAGCCATGAGTAGGGAGAGGCAAATATGCAAATTGCATATTTTGATTATTTTATGCGTTTTTTAAGATTATTCCATATTTTGAACAAGTACTGCATATTTTGCAAATAATAAGAAATTTATCAACAAATATTGAAGCAGAGCGTATACTTCCTTAATATTTAGGCTGGATTTCTCAGTCCTAGTTTAACTTTAAACTTCTTTTTATTCCTATTGTAGTATGGTAGCAATTATAAAAACAATTGTTCCTATGGAAATAAACAGGAGTTCAAAGTTAAACTAGGTCTGAGAAACTCAGTCTAAGTCGATTAACTCTTATAATATCACAATTATAATTATTATATAGATTTGAACTTATTTGACTCGCATAGTTTTTTAAATTTCTTGCATAAATTCAATAATTTCTTCGCACATTTATGCGCATATTTTTTGCTTTTTTCTCTGCATATTTGCCCCTCCTTAGCCATGAGTTTAGTAACAGAGGAAGAACACTTTGCGTATATGCAAAATAAAACTAACACATTAGGATTACAAAAAGAAATCAAGCCGCAACTTACATATCAGCCTGCGTTGCAACGGTACACTAATTCGTTCATGAGGTGACCCCAACAACATCTTTTCGCGAGACCTGTTTTTCAACCACCATCGCATCATTACCACCGCCAAAACCTATGTTTCCGCAATTTAATCAGTCAAGACCGAATTTTGCATAGAGACCTACATCACAAAATTTTCCACAACCAAAACCGTAAATAAATGTTTTCCAACCAGGAACAACAAAACATTTGCCCAAACCTACATTAATGGACACCTTTTCGGGAAACTTTTCCAGACGCACACAAATCAAGCAACAACCTCAAGTTTATAACAATTTTATAAGTGAAGAACTTTTCTACCATGAAGACGGTAACGAAGTAGCAGGAATGAACGATGTAACTTAAAATGAGGACTCTTTTTATTATTATGATCAAAACTACGAGGATTAAGTTACTCAGGAAAACGAATTTACACCGGGAGATTACGAAAATCAAGAGCAAGATTTTCCGATTTTGTGAAATTAATTATTATGAAAAAGTGGAAACAGATGAATTAGAAAATCTCCAATTTTATGTGTTGCAAAAGAAAAATTTAAAAAAATTACGTTTGGAACATATTATGAACCCAGAAGAAAAGGTGCAAATTAAAAGATTATGCTACGAATATCGAGACATCTTTTATTGTGAAGGAATACTGCTAACTTTTAACAATAAAATTAGCATTCCATACACTTGAGGGACAGCACACCGATTTATATAAAGTCATATCGATATCCGCAAGTTCACCGAGAAGAAGTGAAAAAACAAATAACTTCTATACTTCAGCAAGGAATAATTCAGCCTTCCACATCCCTTTGGAATAGCTCCCTTTGGACCGCTTTTAACGGCGCAAGGGCTTCAAAGGCTCTTATGCACGTGTATTATATAATATTTTTTATTATATATATATAGCAACGGAGGCAAACAAAGTTGCTATACTGTGATGTTGCCCTCGAAATGCGGGTCATCTCAGTGGTTGCAGCAAATGTGCATTCGGTCTCCTAAGCTGTTGCTTCATTTGTTGTTTTCTATCTCCAAGTGTCAACTCCTTACACCTTGGTTATACTGTCCTGATGAGGTCTAATAAGACCGAAACGTACGTCGACAGTTACTTTTCCTTGCCAGCTAAGCAGTTATTCTTTTATTGTTATATTTTTTTCCTGGCATTAACCCTTCCGTTATTATATTATATCCCGGCTTTTTCTTGAAGTAACGCAGGTTGACTTTGTTTGCCTCCGTTGCTATACTGTGATGTTGCCCTCGAAATGCGGGTCTTCTCAGTGGTTGCAGCAAATGTCTCCTAGTGGTCTCCTAGTCTGTTGCTTCATTTGTTGTTTTCTATTTCCAAGTGTCAACACCTTACACCTTGGTTATACTGTCCTGATGCGGTCTAATAAGACCGAAACGTACGTCGTCAGTTACTTTTCCTTGCCAGCTAAGCCGTTATTTTTTTATTGTAATAATAATAACACGAGATAAATTTTGTTCAAAGGTGCCTGTGGTGCATCGCTGTCATAATAACGTCGAAAACATATTTGGATTTATATGCGTTCTGATTATAAAACGAAAACATCAAAGGGTGCTTGAAAACCTAGTTTCTGCCATAACATGAATAGATAGGGAATGTCTTAAGTACAGTTTAATAAACTTAGCGGATGGTTTGAATTTACGCAATCATAGAGAAATGAGGATATTGTTAAATCACGTAAGTGTAATTGCTGATATGAATGATTTCGATGGTTTATTTAAAGAATCAATAGTTTCTTTAGTCACTTCAACGTGTTGACACGAGTATTATTAAACGATATTAAATATGGCAATTTAATTTTTATTTTTCATTCAATAATAGATATTTTGATTTTTTAAATTCTTTCTATTTTGAGGCGTAGAATTGAAACCCAAGCGCAGGGAAGAGAAGACGGACTCACCCTATGTGTACTTAAAAACAAAATGCGAAATTTTATTTATTATACCAACTGTTTCAAATTGAGTGTACTTGCACTGAAGAGATCTTAAAAACCATAAGACTATCATGAAATAGATATCTGATTAATGCTGAAAGATTTACTGGATGAGATTTTCAAAAATCGCATGAATCCAATAAAGTACTATTTCTAAATATCTCGTCTCTGTAGATAAATGACAACTCTGCTATTCACAAACCGTTCGTTTTATATTCGAATTTTTCACCATTTGAAGATTTTCGAACGAAATGAACAATTGAGGTTAAGAAATATTCTACAAGATATTTTTATATAAAATTTATTAAATTTATTTCGTGCAGGAGTATAACTCATAAATTATAAGAAAAATGTTTAGAAAATTAATTTTAGAAATAGTATGAACCTATGCAAGATGTAACTTCATGACTGAAAAAAAATGAAGGGGAAATTCCTGTGCTGATTTGAAGTAAGAAAGTTTCCATAAACGTGTGACATAAAATGCTTCGTTTTCGATATACAGGGTGATAATAGTTATTTATCTAAGTGGGATAAGAGCATTATACGAATGCGGTGAGTTGCGGGTAAGAGAATGAGTATACAGGGTGTTCTTCAAGTTCGTGCAAAAAAATTAATGCATTAGAGTAATTGTTCCTCACGAATAATTTGCCAAACAACAAACTGCACAACTGACACAAAGGATCTGCTATTTGGCAAAGGGCGATCTGGGTAACGCTGTGCATACACGTCTTGCAGTCAACGCACTTTGACCACATTCGCCGTAAATTAAAATCATGTCCATATTAACATTAAAAATTCGGCCATGTTTTCAATACTGTTATCTGCGACGACGTGTACTTGAGAACTGACCCACTTTAACAGCAGATGCTGACACACCAGCATACTTCTCCGATTACGTAATTACGTAATAAAAATAAGCCAAGGCTATCAAACTGTTTCATCGTTCGCCGAAAACATTTATTATCTTTAATATTTATTAATACGACGACGTGACACACTTATATTTATCATGGATAATCGCTTGAACTTATAATTCTGTTTTAAAACAAAATATTAAATTACATACTAAAAAATATTTTTAAAACATTTTTAATCTAGTATGCGGAAGTTCACAAATATTAAGAACTAAAATTATTATTAGATTAACAAACCTTATTCATTTATAGTATGGATATACTAATTGACATGAAAAAAGTTATGTTTTGAAAATATTTTTCAGTAATTTAATATTTTGTTTTAAAACAAAAGCATGTGTGTCATATCGTCGTCTTCGATTTTAATTTTTTGTATCACGTGGTATGACAAACAGTATGGTAAACAGTTGATAATCGTATCTGCGAAACTGTCAATCCTAACCTAATTCTTCTGACTGTATTAGACTATTCATCGAACTTAATACAAAATCACCGAATTTCTCTACCTTCATAAATAACCAAAATATTCAAGATTTTCGAAATTGAGAATTTTCACTATTTTAAAGATATTTCAGAAATGAATGAAGATCGAAGAGATTTTTTACAAATTTTTATAGACCTCAAAATAGCGTAACTTTTTTGTAATTTAATCGTTTTGTATCTCTCTGTATACGATAGTTTAATAGCATTTAATTATGGTAAACTTGTATACATACCGGGTGTCCCACGCCATGAGCTCACCTTTCTAGATTTTGTATTTTTGAATCGATTTACATGAATTTTGGAAAAGATAAATTAAACAAAAAGATGTATTTTCAGACATACTTACTATCGAGCACGGTAGGTTTTCCGGTTTCGCTGGAAGTGATGTAAACTTTCCTATTTAAATGGAACACCATGTATATTTTTACATGTTTGAATCTACAGATCATTGCGAGTCCGAATATGTATTATGTGGTAATTTTGGTTTCCATGACAAAGAAAAAAAAACTTTTTTATTTTTTAATCTAGTAATAGTAACTATGAGTCGTGTATTTTCGTTCTAATGCGATTAAGTAATTCGAGAAAATCACTATTTTGATTTTTAAAATTTTTACAGCATTCCAAATTTTCAATAGGTCGTAACTCATTTTTTTTTAAATGGAACCTAATATGCTTCTTAGCTTACTTAGTTCAATAGAATTTTCTTTCTGACTACGCTGATACCAAATACTTATACTTTCTTTGAAAGTCATTTAAAACAGAGCTTGATATGAATATACATGGTGTAGTATTTAAAATAAGCACGTTGACATCATTTCCGGCGAAACCGGAAGTCCTACCGTGCTTGATAGTATGTCGGAAAAATAATTTTTTTGTTTAATTTATATATCCTTTCCAAATGTCATGTAAATCGATTAAAATACAAATTTTAAAAGGCTGAGCATCGGGCGTGGGGCACCCGGTATATACGTATTATAATTTTTTTTTGCTATACTGAAGTTGGCAAGTTGCCGAAATCCGTATCTAGGATATACAATAATTGCGGGAAGATATCAATTTTTAATTTTTTTAAAACCACTGTCTTCTTTACAATTCTTACTTAATCACCTGTACAGGGTGATTCAAATTCGAGTCTCACCATTGGGATCTACTTATTATAAGAGATAGGATATAGGTTTAAATTTGACACTTTTGTAGAATTTTATATTGATTAATAATCTATCCTCAAAATTGCGTTATTTCTTTTTGTTTTTAAGTTATTGTGGAAAAACTGGAAAAATCAATTTTCGTATTTTGGCCCTAACTTTTTTGTTACTGAATTAATTAAAAAATAGATGATACTTTCTTAAGGCAACTTTCTAATAGGAATCTTTCTAGGAAAATAAAATTTTTATATGACGATTATTTTTTTCAGAATTATACCTAACTTCATTTTTTCTTATGGACGCTATATTTAAATTTTAGAGAACTAAATAGGAAATATTATGCTGATTTCAATGATATATAACACTTTATATTTATTTTTAATTTCAACTGAGATAAATTGAAAAATATGATAATCGACAAGTACGCCATGATTGCAATTTTTAGAGTGTATTATACTTTTGAAACAAGTGATTATATCAACAGCAAGTTATGCACAAATTGAAATAACATAGCGTAAGGTTGATTTTAATTCATAACATGGCTCTCTACTGTTGTATTTTTGTAATAAAACAATTACGTAGGTTTAATTAGTTTAATGAGGCAATATTAAGAATAGAACATATTACTTATTACAAAAATAGAACAACAAATTCGGTAATCTAACGAGAGAAACTAAGAAAAAATAATAAATAAATAATAATAAATGTTAAATTAAAGTAAATGTTCAAACAGGTAACTATTTTCGTTTATGCATAACTGACATCGTTTTCTTAAATTTTGAATACTTCTTTGGATTGTTAAGCGTGGTATTGATGATAGAATATCTATTAAATTCTCTCTGAAGTCAGGTAAATTGTCTGGAATATTTTTATATAATTAATTTTTTACGTAACCCCACAGAAAATAGTCGAGAGGATTGAGGTCTGGACTCCTAGGTGGCCACATTACAACTGCATTTTTCCCAATCCATTTTTCTGGAAATGTAGTATTTCAATAATTTTCTACAACATTAGAAAATTAGCGCTTATCTTATAAAGATTGATTATCAATAATAGGATCTTTCAATTTATCTCAGTTGAGATTAAAAACAAATATAAAGTGTTATACAGGCTGTTACAAATTCGAGGCTCACCATTGGGATCTCGGAAACGGTAAGAGATACGAAGTCGGTTAAATTAGGGCAAAGTTGTGTATTTTGGTGCTGAATAATAATTCGTTGGGAAAAATATTCTACGATTTGTAGTTTTTGAAATATTTCCAAAAAACCAGAAAACGAAATTAAAAATTTTTTTTTTCCTGAAGTTATTATTGCGGGAATCATAAGAAAATTAATACATTCTACAGGCACTTTTTTAAGCTCTTTACGATGATATCATTAGATTTTACTTAAAACGTTTCTTCTCGTTCTGACCATCATCAATTTCATTTTTTCTTATGGGCGCTACAATGGGTTTTATTTTAACACCATTGAATAGATCTATTTTTTCTGATGCTTTTTCATATATCACACATCCCTTTTAATAATTTGAAACAGCTGAAAATGCAAGAAATTGTTGAAAATAACACTGCAATGAAAAATATAGTATGCAGTGAAAACAAAAACCAAAAAAGTTTGATATATGTACCTTCGGAGCTTTATTTCGTATATCACAAAAGCTGATTTTAGTAAAATTTTTAGATCTAAAAATGAATGTTATGAATCTAAGAATGACGTACATTTAAAAATTTATTATGGTCTTAACAACAACAATTAAGTAATAACGAACAAAATTGCTTTCCAACAATATCCAGAAAGACAACTACAAAACAATAGTTGATTAGATTTGTAATTAAATTATACATTATTATTATTAAAACAAGAAAATATCAAATTAAATTATGTATGTCTTTAGAAAATTCATATCTTAAGACATATTACTCAAGTTCTTCATTCTCATCATCATTAAGACGATACGTCCTTCGAGTTTTATGAAAATATCAATAAAGTGCAATGTTTCTATCTAACTTAATAACATTGTTCTGAGTGGATGGCATCTTTCTGGGTATTATTGGAAGTAAATTTCCCTTGTTATTACTAAATTGTTGTTAGCACAATAAATTTTTAAATTTACAAGAACGAGAGACTTTAAAGACATAATTTCTTGTTATACTTTCTTGCTTTAATCATAAAAATGTATAACTTAATTACGAAACTAATTAAATACTGCGTCATCGTCATTGTTGGAAGTCAATTTCTCTAGTTATTACTAAATTGTTGTTGTTAGCACAATACGTTTTAAAAATTTAAAAATACGTTTTATAAATAACTATTAATTACCTCTTCTAATAATTCTTCATTCTCATCATCATTAAGGCGATCCATAAAGTGCAATGTTTCTATCTAATTTAATAACTTAGTTCTGTGTGGATAGCATCTTTCTAGGTATTATTGGAAGTAAATCTCTCTTGCTGGTACTAAATTGTTGTTAGCGCAATACATTTTTTAAATTTACAAGAATGAGGGATTTTTAAAGACATAATTTCTTGTGATACTTTCTTGCTTTAATCATAAAAATGTATAATTTAATTACGAAACTAATTAAATACTGCGTCATCGTCATTGTTGGAAATCAATTTCTCTTGCTATTACTGAATTGTTGTTGTTAGCACAACACGTTTTAAAAATTTACGTTTTTCGTGGATTCACATCATTCATTTTTCTATCGAAAATTTTTTCAAAAATGTGTTTTTGTGATAAACGAATTAAAACTCCGAAGGTATATCAAACTTCTTTGGTTTTTGTTTTCACTGCATACCATGTTTTTCTCTGCAGTGTTATTTTCAACAATTTCTTGCATTTCCGGCGGCCCATCTTAAGGAGCAATTCGTTTTTGGTCAGCTGTTTATTCCGCCATTAATATTATAATTATTTCTGACAAGAATATTGCGATTCAGCTAAACTCACTTAGTCCAAAAGTTGATAATAAAGGAGATAGAGGGCGTTAAAATCAACATTTTCATTTCAATTTTCTTCAATAATAACACTAGTCAAAAAATCGGGTCAGTTAACTTGGCCCCCCCAGTAAAGTTTTTCAAAGTTTTCTTGCACCAAATGATTGCACCCTTAATGCACCCTTATGCACCACCAAAATAAATTTTTGCACCCCTCCAGGAGAGAAACTGCAAGCAAATTTCACTGGGAGGGGCCAAGTTAACCGCAGCCCCCCCCAGTGAAAATTTTCGAAGTTTCTTTAGTGCACCTTGTTGCACCCCTTATGCACCCTTATGCACCACCTTTTTTAACATTTGCACCGCTCAAATAGCTGAGAAAAAAAATAAAATAGAAACTCAGCTAGCCCCCCCCAGTGAAAATTTTGGAAGTTTTTTTGGTGCACCTTGTTGCACCCCTTATGCACCCTTATGCACCACCTTTCTTAACTTTTGCACCGCCCAAATAGCTGAGAAAAAAAATAAAATAGAAACTTAGCTAGCCCCCCCCCAGTGAAAATTTTCGAAGTTTCTTTAGTGCACCTTGTTGCACCCCTTATGCACCCTTATGCACCACCTTTTTTAACTTTTACACCGCTCAAATAGCTGAGAAAAAAAATAAAATAGAAACTTAGCTAGCCCCCCCCCAGTGAAAATTTTCGAAGTTTCTTTGGTGCACCTTGTTGCACCCCTTATGCACCACCTTTTTTAACTTTTGCACCGCTCAAATAGCTGAGAAAAAAAATAAAATAGAAAGTTATTTCAGTTATTTTTTTCTCAGCTATTTGAGCGGTGCAAAAGTTAAAAAAGGTGGTGCATAAGGGGTGCAACAAGGTGCACCAAAGAAACTTCGAAAATTTTCACTGGGGGGGGGGCTAGCTAAGTTTCTATTTTATTTTTTTTCTCAGCTATTTGAGCGGTGCAAAAGTTAAAAAAGGTGGTGCATAAGGGTGCATAAGGGGTGCAACAAGGTGCACTAAAGAAACTTCGAAAATTTTCACTGGGGGGGGCTAGCTAAGTTTCTATTTTATTTTTTTTCTCAGCTATTTGGGCGGTGCATAAGGGTGCATAAGGGGTGCAACAAGGTGCACCAAAAAAACTTCGAAAATTTTCACTGGGGGGGGGGGCTGCGGTTAACTTGGCCCCTCCCAGTGAAATTTGCCTGCAGTTTCTCTCCTGGAGGGATGCAAAAATTTATTTTGGTGGTGCATAAGGGTGCATTAAGGGTGCAATCATTTGGTGCAAGAAAACTTTGAAAAACGTTACTGGGGGGGGGGCAAGTTAACTGACCCCAAAAAATCAATATTTTTTTTTGTGACTGGTATTGTAATAGGTGATTCTTAATATTCGAAACACGCTAAATTTGAATATGAAAGTAAAAAAATTCTATCACGTATAAATTTCGAGTTACGTGTGAAAATTAAAAAAAAAACCTTCAATCGGTAACTTTTTTCATTAGACATAAAACATATAAAAGTAGTACTTGAAAACTTTGAATATACAGGGAGGACCAAAAGTAATAGGACACAGAGCAATGGTAGATTCCTCATATCGAAATATTACGATTTAACCGAACTTACTCATACCAAAAGTTGATAGTGAAAAATATACAGACTATTAAAGTAAGAATTTTAATTTCAATTTTCCGTAATAATTCTTCAAATTTTTGACATGTCGTCTTAAAAATTTAGATACGGGTATTTCTTGGGACGAGAAATAATATTATGCAATTAATTTTGATGTAGTGGATAGAGGGCGCTACGTATGCTGTTATTAATGTTAAATGGATCTTTTTACGCACGTCATTGATTTTTTCCGTATGAAACACATCAATACTTTCAAGCCAAGTAATAAATCGTAAGTTTTATTTTACAAACATTCGTATAAAGGAGTTCCTTTTTCAATCCTACCGAGTGATGTACCTAGACACAACAGTTACATATAAAAATTGGTTTTAATAGTGCCGATTGTCAATGGCGTGCGTAAAAACATCCATTTAACAAACTGTAGATAAATATCAATAACTTCGCAGACACAAAATTGCTGGTAAGTAGTGTAATTACTTCTTGTAAAACATAATTCATAAAAAAATTTCACTTTCAATTTTAATTTAAATTGTATTGCAAATTTATTAAATTTATTAAATTAAAACGTTTATTCCCATAAGCAACGTGTCCGTCACAAACATTTACAGATTTTTACACTGTATTCGTGTTCTAGACTTTCATATTAATAGATAAATATCAATAACTTCGCAGTCGCAAAATGTCTGTTAAGTAGTGTAATTGTTAGTTTTTGACAAATTACATTTGTTGGCGGGTTTGTATTTAAGCAATTTCTGAGTATTTGTACTGAAAGGAAACAATTTCCGAATCTAAATATTTACAAAAAAATGTCCACTAAATATTTACGGTGTCTTATATACGAGTATTTGAGTGGTCTTAGTGAGATTAACAATAAAATTATTGTTCACAAACTTTTACCGATGAACATGCGCACAATAAAAATTGCGTCTTGCTGCAAGACAAACTGCGTCATGTAAAAAGGCCCTTACGCCTTACTATAAAATAATATACCAACTGTGCGTTCAAATTTCACCCGGTAACATACAATTAAAATTTGCAACCAGTAAATGATCCCTTATCTATGAGGATTCAGGGAATTAAATTGAGATGACAATAAATAACCTACCTTCTTCTCAGCTGCTATCATGATAATAGTACTCAAAGTAATAAGTAATGTAAATGCAGATTTGAGAGTGCCTGATTGCATGATTGTTAGTGGTGATAATCCTGCGAAAATAACGTAGTTGTGATACAGACATACATTATGGAGAAATCAATGAAAAAGTATTGTTGGAAACGCAAAGATATGAAACCCCACATTTGAATTGGCTTCCGATTGGAACCGTGTCACGTTGACTTCTTCTACTGCCGACGTTTCGTTCTTCATTGCAGAAGGACTTCTACTGCTGCTGCTTCTCGTTAGTCGTTGAGACTGACGTCAGTCAGCGCTCTCTATCAGCTACATCAAAATTAAGGTCGTATTATTATTTCCTGTCCTAAGAAATTCCCATACTTATGTAAATTTTTAGGGCAATATGTTTAAAACTTTAAGAATTATTTAATAAAATTAATATTAAAATTTTGATTTTAACGCCCTGTATCTCATTTATTATCAACTTTTGGACTTGGTGAGTTTAACTAAATTGTAATATTTTGATGTCAGGAATCCACTGTTGCTCTGTGTACCATTGCTTAAGGACTACCTTGTGTAAAGGACCGCAGGTGTTTGAAGCTCGTAATTACAAAGCGGGTTTAATAATAAATTTATACAAAGCAGGTTTTTTTTTTAATTATTGCAACAGGTACTTAGTTCGAATTATGCATAATTTTTGTAAAAAATCTTTTAGGAAAACGTAGGGGAGACCGGGGATGGTTTGGACACGGGGATAGAATGGACAACCTGATATTTCAGTCGGCAAGATGAATTCTGCTGCCACAATCGGTTTCTATGTTGGCAGCAGTTTAGTTCAAAATTAAACTGCTGCCAACATAGAAACAACAATTCAATTCAAAATTGTGAAATGTAGTGAAAAATTTCATATTTCAAACCTTCGGATGTAACGTTGAGAGGTAAGAACGTAAGGTTTCTTTGGACAATAATAATATTTTAAACAAATCAAACATTCGTTTTGATGTTATAACAAGAAATGTGTCATGGCGTCCTTCGAGGATACATTGGACAAGCTGTCCATTTCATCCCCGGCTTGTTCAATCTATTCCCACGACTTTTTTTAATGTTTAAGTTCTATTATAGATGCCACGGAAGTATAAGAGAAAAACTGACCGCGAGTTTAATGAAGGGGATCTAAGAAAGGCTGTGGAAGATGTATTGAATAACCGCGGAAGTCTGCGAGAAGTAGCAGTTTCTAGGAATGTGACAAAGTCCCGTTTAGTCCTTTACGTGAAGAAAGCCAGAGAAAGGGGTTTAGACACTTTATCGTTCAAACCTAATTTTCATACAAGACAGGTGTTCTCTGATAATATGGAAAATGCACTGAAGGAATATTTACTCAATTGCCAAAAAATGTTCTATGGGCTGACGCCGAAGAAAAGCCGTCAATTAGCGTTCCAGTATGCTAAAATGAACAATCTTAAATATCCTGAGTCGTGGATTGAAACAAAGCAAGCAGAAGACTGGTTTTCTGGTTTTATGAATAGGCACCCTACATTGTCCATAAGGAAAGCTGAGGCAACATCTCTTGCCAGGATGACCGCATTCAACAAAACAACCGTTGGCGAGTTTTTCGATAAATTGGAGAATAGGGTGGGTCATTTTTGCATGGAGAGAAACGAATATTGCGCTTTTGATTTTTTATAGCAAAATTATGTTGCCTTTACATGAAAACAATGTAATGCTAGAATTTGAAGTAAATAGCACTTCATTTTCAGGTTGCGCTTTGCCTTGGAAATACGAATAACTTGAATATATTCTGGTAGTCATATAACATAAATGTCTCAGGGAAAATAGGGTTTTTAGAATAAAATAATCATTTATTACTAATTAAAATGCAACAGAAAAATTAATGAAAATCTTTCAATATTGAAATCTTTCTTGCTATCGAATTTAGGCATTGCTGTGAGATTCGAGTTTTAATTTTATCCACCTTCTCTTGCCCTTTTAGTATACAGTTTTGATGATAACTCTGTTATTATTATTATTACAAATACGAATTTTTCATGGCATACCATATGGCCTTTCTTGTATAATTTCAAAAATTCAAACGTAAGGCGTACCCTCTAAATATTAATTAAATTCAAAAATATTTCGTAGGTGTCATAATATCATTAAAAGACAACATAATTTTGCTATAAGGTAAGATTATATCAAAGTTTGGTTGTTTGACCCACCCTATTGGAGAATGTCTTGCAAAGGAAGAACTTTCAGTCCAGCGATATTGGTGAAACCGGAGTTACCACCGTACCTTCTGCTGAAAAAATTATTGGAAAAAAAGATGAAAAGCAGGTTGGGCAAGTAATTTCTAGAGAGCGCGGAGAACTGGTTACGCAAGTGGGAATAATTTGTGCGAATGGAAATGCTTTGCCTCCTGTATTCGTATTCCCACGAGTCCGTTTCGATCAGAATAGAATGATGGCTGGTGCAACTCCGGGAGCATTAGGACTGACCCACAAATCTGGTTGGATGATCGCCGAAAATTTCGTTTTGGTTCTGAAGTTTTTCAAGAATAATGTGAGGTGCGACAAAGACCATCCGGTGTTACTGCTAATGGATAATCATGATTCTCACCTCAGTCTGGAAGGGATCAATTCTTGTCGAGAAAATGGAATCACAATTTTGACACTTCCTCCTCACACTGCAAACCGCCTACAGCAGTTCACTCATGGATGTTAGGTCATCCAAATGAAACAATAACAATCTACTCGCTCCCTGAGCTTTGCTGCAAATGATGGGATCGCGCTGCAATGCCTCGGAATGTGAAATCGGGGTTCCTGAAGTGTGGGATCTCACCATTTGACCTGAACATTTTCCAAGACAACGACTTTCTCTGTTCTTCGGTCTCAGACCGCCCAATTCCTGCTCTTGCCGAGCCTAAGTCAGCACCGGCAGAAACTAATGGAACGATCGATGCTATGGCTTTTCGGGCAACAATCACCCGATCTTCAGAGTCTCCTACACCAACTCCTTCCACATTGATGCAACCAGTTTTTTTCGTTTCTCCAGAAGATGTAAGCCCGTATCCTAAGGCTGGGTCAAGGAAGTTGTCTAAGAGCAGTCGGAAGCGCGGAAAGAGCATGATAGCCACAGACACTCCAGAGAAAGAAGAATTGGAAGAACGAGAGCAAATAAAGAGGACAAAGAAAGTGAAGGTCGTGAGGAAGAAAATATTAGAAGAACGGAAGAAAGTAGAATAAGAAGAAGACTCCTCGGATGAAGACGTCATCAAATCATATTCTTTTTCTGAATGAGAAGAAGACGATGGAGATGACGAGTGTCTTAAATCTATTGAAGATGTTGATAAAGGTGACTTCATAATTGTTAAAATACCTTCGAAAAAAGGCAAGTTTGCAATGAACTACGTGGGTAGAGAAGAAAGGAAGTTTCACGATGGGCTTGAAGTGAAGTTCTATAAGCGGCTACTTCCTTCCAACAGCTTTCAACCCACAGCAGAAGATTCTTCCTTTATAACTTTTAATCAAGTGATTTCGATTCTGCCAAATGCGATCACGGACAAGCGTCCGCGATTCAAAGACATGTTATATTTCAATATTGACCTCTCAGGATTCTGCCTACAGTAAATTTCAACAACTTTGTGAATTTTTTCATTTTACCAGTTCAACAAAGGCTCCTAACCATTTGTCCATATGATCCCCGACTGACGTCCAAAGTATCCCCGGGTACGGGGATGGTTTGGACAAATGCAATACCTCTATTTCTGACCCTTTTCTGGAAAAACTCGAAATCATTATCCTAAAACCAGAAAGGTAGTACATTCAGAAAAAATTAGAAAATATGAAATAGAGAATATGTCCAAACCATTTCCGGTCTCCCCTATTCGGTAATTTTCAGATTCAGTCCCTCGTAAGTATCTCTTGAAATTATATAATTAAATTTATGATACCTTTGTTTCTACAGAGTTCCGGACTAGTTTGAAACTGTCAAATATATTCAGCTGTCGAATTAATTACCGCTTTCCGTTCGTAATTTCTTCGAAAATGTTCACAAAAAAGTTTACCGAAGTAGACCATTTTCATTTACATTCGTGAACTCCATATGTATCATTGTGTTAGCCCTTGTATTATAGCCCCTTATTTACGGGACACCTGTATAGGGTACTGGTTTATTACCTTTGCCTGATACAGTACACTTCCGTACGACAATTTGTGCGAAACAATAATTTTCGTAATCGAAGCAGAGTAGAGTAGTATCACAGGGTTCCATCTGCACTTGAACAAGTTGGATTTCTTTTATATAATTTTCCTATTATACATAATTTTCCTATTAATCATAACTGTATCGTTCTAAAATGATATCTGAAATTTTATTCAAGCAAAGCTATTTTAGATCAATTATTTATTACACTGCAAATACATAATCAAAATTCAACTTTCAAACTCCTGATTCTCCAAATATTCATTTTGTCAGATACAATCCTGTAATTAGTGATTAACTTTTTAACTAAATCTGTAACTCTTACGGTTTAGGAAATGCCTTCAGTGCACATTTGAATTTGAACGAACCGGTACATTTTGAAGTAGTATTTGGTCTAACAAACGGTACCTATAGATGTAAAACCAATTAATTCTTATTGAAGCAGTAAGAAGCAAATAAATCGAATAACGGCAAAAACAGACTATATTAATTAAATAAATGTTTGGTAAATAAGTGTTATTTTGTTACAAAAAAATGTTGCAGGTTTTGAACAAACCTTAAACGGTTGCGGAGACTCATATTTTGGAAAGTACTTAATATGAACTGAGATTTTACACCTAAAAAGTAAATTAAAATTTATTACATACTTTTATTGTTTTTATAAGTTATAATAACTTATATCAGCTATTATAGCTCTATTCATCAAGATAATATAAATTAGGCATATAATTAATTTGTCCACTATTTTTAAAATTACGAACCGTCTTAAAAATACCATAATTATATATTAAGTTTTTTTTCACAGCCCCTACACTATGTGAAAAGTGATTTATTTTTATCAATCCCTTACTGGGTGCAGTAAGCTTTTCCCACCACCAATTCAGGAAGTAATACACAAAAATATATACATATCTTTCAACAATTTACAGTGGTATCTTAGGTACTAAATAACAGACTCAGGTTACCTTACCACAACTTTTTACATAGACTAATATACTGAGTGATTTTTAATTTTTTTTATCAATACTTTCCATTAAATTTGGACGGCATGTCTTAGCTTAACTGAACAAATAAGTCATTGCCCTCCTTGAGGTTATTTTACAGTAAAACTTAGATATATCGTCCAAATGTTTTGGCAAGAATTGACAAAAAATTGAAAAAACCAGTCAGTATTTGTTAAAAAAAATAAATAAAGTAGACTACTTAATATAATTTCAACGAATAAGTCGCAGTAAATATAAACAAAAGCGAGACTTTCAGTGTTATTGTAATGTTGACTGCTACTCTCTGATAAAGCAAATTTTCGTAAACAATAGGAATAAACATGTATGCTTTTAAATTACATAAGTCATCTAAATTAAAAACTTAAAAAAAGGTTCCGTTTCAACATAAAATTCGAGGTTTTTTAAAGTATGCAAATAGAAATTTGATTGTACATTAAATTAAGAAGCCCATTTTTGCCACCACTACCATAATAATATAAAATAGGTATAAGCCAAGTTGATTCGTAATGAGTATGCTGTAATCACTTTGATACTTGATGAATATTTAAATGTCTACAGTTAACAAAGCAGAACATACCAAGAGATTAAATAAATTATTACTTGTGAAGGTTGGTCACTGTAGGTCTTAGGTTACTCTTTTAACTTTAAATATATCAAATAATTACGAAAAATAAAGAAGCTTTAAGTTTCGTAAACATAATTAGGTTTGTAAAATAACCGCACAAGATCTTTTCTTGATTGAAAACTATAATCATTTCAATAAACGTCGCCGGTATTTAATAGTTTGCTGCGATAGAACAGAAATTATCTCTTGATAGTTACTTTTACAGCAATTCCATTATTGTCAACTTGGCTTTAAAAAACGTACCTATGCACCGATTATTCTAAAACAAACTGTTAGGCCCGATATTTTCATCTCCAGTTAATTTTATCTGACGGATTATTCTCATAGTAACAATTGTGATCTTAATCGATACTAGGGGAATTAATTGCCAGATAAAGTTCCTTGGAGATGAAAAGACCAGGCCTGAATGTATTTAATTTTAAATTAAATAGTGTTGATAAAAAAGTATAAGTATAAAAGTTTAGCTTTTTAAATAACAAGTTATTTGATGTAAGTTAATGATTAAGTTTACTTCACATAACTTTAATTTATAACGTGGTTTAAAAAATGGATTATTATAAAAAAAGTTGGTACATTCATAAATACAAAATGATTCAAAAAATTCATAAATGTTTTATTTTTACTTCTTTCGAGATTAAAAAAAAACATTAAAATAATGGTCATTCACAGTGAGTGGCCTGGTAAAATGTTCTGGAAACTGTATAGGATGTAAATGTGAAATTCCCATCCCCTTTAAGTTTTCACTTCTTATAAACTAACACTTATTTTTAAATGCAACTTAAGGTGCGTCCAGACGTGTGTCGTATCCGCTTGTCCGATCGTGTATCATGATCAGTCAAAAGTGTGGATGTGTTGCTGTGATGAATCCCCGTGTCGGGTCTTTGTATCATTTAAAACGCGGATACGATACAACTACCTCCCACTTGGAGTCGGTATATCGCCGAAACATCAAAGAGAGGATACATGATATGGCCACAGGCAGTGCGGACGCATTTCCAAATTACCGTGATCTTATGCGGTGTACAAAGCAATTTGGCAACGTGGTGACGAAGCGACTGCTCAATTCGTTATTCATTTTGATATTTATGCCCGGTTGCACCAACTTTTTAAGCAGAGCATAAATTTAAGTTATGTTTAGCATGTGACATTTACGTATGGTTAGTATAATGTCAAATACGTTCTGATTGACATTTAAACTTCAACTTAAGTATCAATTAGAATGTGACTAACACTTGATTAAGTCTATAAATAATGTCATGGTCTAAACATTACTTAAATTTAAGCTCTGCTTAAAAAGTTGGTGCAACCGGGCATGAGTCGCGTACAGTTGTGTAGCTTGTGTTCAGTGGTATCATGTAGTGGCCAAAACACAAAATTATTGAATTGCATTATGTAAAAAAATATAGGTAGCAGCAGCTAATTTCACAGTGACAGACGTGTAGTTGTAACAAGTGGGAAAGTAGATGCACGCACAGATACAAGAAACGAATACGAGATGCATGTGTGGCTCTACTTCCACATAAATGAGGATGTAATTTTATTATAATTTTATTTATATTTTATTTTATATTGACTTTAAGCCTAGAGGAATGTTTGTATATGACGTGTGAATTCGAATAACATCTACTTGTTATTATTGTTGCTACCCTAATATGTTAACTTGATATGTAATGGTTTTTTAAATAATATGCAATGTTAGAAATAAATGTCGCTACACATGTAAGTGTGGGTGTATTCTTGCGTATCATATCCGATTTTACGCTCATGATCGGATATACGGATACGACACATGAGTGGACGCACCCTTTAATGGATTTTTGGATTCTAAATCAAATTCCAGTGGGACTTTGTCTGTAGTAAATACATATAAATCGAATAGTTTTTCAGATATTCGTATTTTATTTCTTAAGTTCGTTTCTGTGCGTATAAAAACTTCCCAGACACTGCTCAAAAATTAAAAGTAATCATTGTTTTTGGTTGGCGTACGTCCAGCATAGCTGAAACTTTTTAAATATTAACCCTGAGTTTAGTTCATAGGCGACACTAATTGAGTTAACACGGAGGAGAAACGATTTTAGACATTTTGTCATTACCTCAAAAATAAATGAAGACTGTTAAAAACTGGAGGACATCGTTGGATGTAGAATTAAAATTCCTTTAAAAAGATATGCCACTCAAGCTATCTTGCCATTTAAAATTTTGAAGTCCACGGTGCGCACAGCGCCACCTAGCGGATATTCTAAAGTAGTTATATCTCAAAAATTAGTACAGGGCGACTACACGAAAATTCCTATCCCCTTTAACTCTTTCATTTTTGATTTTAGGAAAAAGTGTTTAATACAAAACTTATAGGGACTAATTTAAAGTTTCTCTGTGTGCTCACAGAAAAACAATTGATCGCCGGATAAACGAGATATAAACTAAACTTAGGTTTTTTCAAATGGAACACCCTGTATATTATTGCGTTTTTCGATTCCAAATTAAATTCTAATGGGACTACATATACAGGGTGGCTCAGAAAAACTGTTCCTAACTTTCAGAAGTAGTAGAGGGCATGTAATTAAGCAACTTTTACTAATACAGTTGTGGCCGGAAATGTTTCCGCGTCATGCAGGCCAAGGAAAAGGACCATTTCTTCCAATCCAGCGATTGTACTTTTAAAGATGGTTCCATTCCTTAAGGTACGCACACAAAGAAAGCGGATTGCCTGCTTTCCGGCAATCGGCGCCGATGCGAATTTATAAAATTTTAAAATAAACACGTGTTTTTTAAATAAGTTATAATACAATGAAAGTAGGTCATTTTCCTGATTTTTCTCAATAGATATCTGTTTTTATCGGCTTTCACTCTGTATCCGTATGTGCGAAAAACTTGAACCTATCGGCGCCGATTACCAGCAAGCAGGCAATCTGATTTCTTTGTGTGGCTACCTTCAGTCTGCATGATCGTGAGATTGACTCTAATTCATTTTTGCATTTGGTGTTATATATATTAAATCGAACATCTACGCAACACCTGCCAACACAGAAGAGAAATTAGTAGTTCAAATTTTTCTTACTTTTGATACCATCCGTTATCGTCCAGATATTTCGAAGAATTCGTAATTCAATCATAAGTCGTCATAACTTATGCATTCAAAATGTTGGCCTTAATTTTGATCATTTCTTATAATTTTATAAGAATTCCTAACAAATTGAAATGAATTAAAGTTGTGTAGCTACTAAAAATAAATATAAAAATTACTTCTTACATCGAAATTGTTTCTTCTCTTCATTTTTTAAATTTAGTTTTAACTTGATTCGGAAACATTTCCGGCCACAACTGTATTAGTAAAAGTTGCTTAATTACCTACATGCCCTCTACTACTTCTGAAAGTTAGGAACAGTTTTTCTGAGACAGCGTGCATAATAAAACTAATAATGTAGAAGGTGTCTATCAATATTTTGGTTAAAAATACACATTTTGTTTTTCCGACTATACGATTTTAATTTCAAATTCTAGTTTTTTGGGTATCCGTCGCTCAATTGCTTTTTGTGAATATCTTAGGATGGTGAGGATTGCTTTTAGAATGCTTTCTAATCGGAGCTTCATTGTATCTTGTTAGAATTTGGTAAGTGGTAAAGCGAAAAGTCGATTAGAAAGAATTCTAAAAACTACCTAAAAACAATCACATTTACATTTTTTAAATAAAAATCTTAAATAAACGTAAAAATTCAAATTCAAATATTCAAAAATACTTTTTATTATTGATTTTACGCAGTTACATTCTGCACACACAAACATTCATTTTCTCGGCAAATCTCAGAAACCCTAGGTACTCAAATTGGAGTCACGAAATACAGAGTGATTGAACATTTTATATTTTTGAATTTAATTTGTAGAAAAAAGTAAGCAGATTTTCAGACACTTCAATTCGAGTATGGTTTCTGAGAATTGCCGAGAAGATGAATGTTTTATACAGAATGTTACTGCGTAAAATTAATTTTTTAAAAATTTTGTTGCAAGTCAGTTTTGATTGCAGAGGATTCCTCGAGCAGCAGAAGCGTAGCTCGAGAATTCCACCGCAAACCAAACCAACCTGTCCTATTTATTCGCAATTGCGATGTAATAGTAATGAAAAGTTTAGATCACGACATCCTGTGATCACTTTTTCACCTAACATTGCAGTGGAATAGACAAATTGAAGCCAGTTTGGTACATAATAAGTCATCCCATGCAAGGCGGCCTTGTGTGCTGTTAAGCATAATAAAAGTTTTTAAAGAATTTTCTTGCAAGTCGATTTTGATTGCAGAGAATTCCTCGAGCAGCATCTGTACAGCGCTGTTTCAAGCTGTTGTGATCTAAATTTTTCATTACTATTACATCGCAATTGCGAATAAATAGGACAGGTTGGTTTGGTTTGCGGTGGAATTCTCGAGCTACGCTTCTGCTGACGAAGGCCCAATTAGGCCTGAAACAGCGCTGAACAAAGGCTGCTCGAGGAATCCTCTGTAATCAAAACCGACTTGCAACAAAATTCTTTAAAAACTTGCATGGCCGCCTTGCATGGGATGACTTATTATACACGGTGTATCAGATATAAGGGGTCACCAGTGGGTCGATGACGCTCTATAAACAATATTTTGCCTCTGACAAAATAGAAAAAGTGCCATAGTTTTCGGGATATCGAATTATGAAGTAGTGAGTACGGCCCTGGCGCGTCTCCGCATGTACGAAATTACGCTTAGCTATTTAACCCTGAGCATGCAGATGTGCTGCAGTTAAGAATGGGCGAAAATTACGCACGGTGGAAAAATTGCGCATGAGCCGCGCAGCGGCGCATGCAAGTAATTCCACAGGTGCGTAATTGCTTTACAACTCGAGTTTTGTACTATACTTTATCTACGACCACAAAAATTACCTTATTATTCAAGTTCAAAATAATCAGCAATGACACTTGCAATTTCGACGACTGTCAATCTAATGTGATGCGGATACGTAGATCTAACTATAAACGTGCGTAAAGTAGATGCGTTTTTGTTACTTTACGCACGACGTTTGTAAACACCGGCTTACTTAATTTATGTGTTGTATTATGGTCGTAGATAAATGCTTTTATGATATAAGTGTTAAAAGTTTTTAACTTTAACTTTTTAACTTCGCAACCCAACTCGTAAAATAAAATCACTTAACACGTATGTCATACATCTATTTTTTATACAACTGGTTTGTATCGCATTAAAAAACGTAGTCGTATTTTTGATGTTTATTTTAATTTCTGCGGCAAAAATCAGGTAGGTAGTCAGTTTAAGGCAATGATATTCGAACTTTGTTTATTAGAAACGTCAAAAAAAGTTTTCATTACGTTTTATAAAACACTAAGGCCGGTATTCATAAACAAAACTTAGGCTATGCGCTCCATAATAATTCGCTAGTAATTCTTAATCTGTACGCATTTCAACGCGTTGCGGACGCACAACTAACAAGGATTTAAGTACAGTTTAAGAATTACTTTCCGTAAAAGAAATCTTTGCAGTACATAAACAGATATTCACAACGTTTTAGTGAACGCATAGCGTAAGTTTTGTTCATGAATACGGACCTAAGTTCCACGTTATTGCATTCGTAAACATGGAATGCGAAGAAAACGACGTTAATAATGCCGATGTCGACGACGGATTTCCCGCAGATATTGAAGAAGCGGCAAATAGAGCAATTTTAGATCTGCTGCCCTCAAAATCCCGACAACAATACGACATCGCCTACAACAAACATACATTTTCCCCGAACTTGCTTTCCACTTTCTTGAGTTTGCCAATGGTGCAAACTCAAGAAAGTGGAAAGCAAGTTCGGGGAAAATGTATTTCTAGCGTTCTTTGAAGAAAAATCACAAGTTTGGAAGTCATCTACTTTGTGGTCGAATTTTTCGATGATAAAAGCAAGTCTACGCATCAACAACGATGTCAGCAGCCTTTCCAATAATGTTCCAGTGGAGAAGAGAAACAAGATGACTACATTTGAATTACTGTTTGAATTACTGGGAATTACTGTTAGCAATTGCTCAAACTCTAATGTTTATATTAACATTTACAAATAAATAAAAAACAACTAGTGTTAAAAATTTTTCTTTACTGGTGCCACAATGAATCCATTGTGAACGCAAAGTAGAAAATAGTATATTATTATACAAGTTTCACAAGAAGGCTTATTGTAACACGAGTGGGGTTGGGGTACGACTAGCGAAGCGTAGCGAGCTAGGAGTGCCCCAACGGAACGAGTGTTACAATGCCTCTTGTGAAACGTGTATAATATACTATTTTTTCTACTTTGCGTCACTTATTGAACAAAAATATGAAAAATATTGGATCTTCTTAGTATATGGGGAATTTTAGTTGTAATGCGTGGCAACACTGAAAACCTTTCGTTTTAATCAAAAGTCACATTAACAAGTTATTAATTTTTCTTATCCAGCTTCATTGTGAGTATATTGTTAAGTAACAAATAAATACTGAGCTATTTTGTAAAATCTATTAAATATTTTCAATTAAAAATGACTAAAATTTCCCCAAAAACAGTGTCACAATGAGCTTCATTGTGAAACTGTTTTTGGTGTCACAATGAGTTCATTGTGAACGCAAAGTAGAAAAAAATATTTTTAACACGGTGAATTATAAAGAGCAATTTTTAATCGGATTAGCTTGCACTAAAAAGGTCAAAGGTTAATGTCAGTTGTATAAAAATAACTATTCTAGCAATTTTTATGATTATAGTGGGCCGCTTAAGTAGTAAAATGTATTTGATGGTATAATATCCTTGTTTACACAATTGGTTCGCTTTTTTATGACATCCCAGTTTCGGATGTCACTGTCACTAATCTGACGTATACATTATAGGAATTTCGTAACTTTTACGTCAGTGATATTCGAAATTTTTTGTCCGCAATTGTACATATCGTAAATGCTTTTCTAGCAACTTTTATGGTTATAGTGGGCCGCTTAAGTATTAAAATGTATTTGATAGTGTAACAGCCTTGTTTACACAATTGGTGCGTTTTCTTATGACTTTCCAGTTGTACGAGATGACCTTATCCGAAATATCGATACGTTTCCAGAAGCACAGGTCCGTACGCAGAATTTTTTATAAAATTTTCATAAAAAAATTATATCAGCAGAAATCATTTTGCAACACTTTTTCGGACTGTACATATAACCCTCAGTTACGCCTATCCTATGGCCCCTTTAATACGATACACCCTGTATGTATATGTATCAAACTGGCTTCAATTTGTCTATCCTACTGCAATGTTGTGTCAAAAAGTGATCACAGGATGTCGTGTTCTAAATTTTTCGTAAAAATAATAATGAAAAGTGTCTTTGGTTATTTAAATTCGAATATTTCAGACACCTTGTAGTCTAAAAACTTAAATATATGTGTGGTTTCTGAAAATGCTCGGACAGTAGAATCTTTTTGTAAAGAATAGATTTAGAATACATTTCTTGCCTAAAATCAATAATAGAAGAGTCACTTTGATATCTGCAATATGAAATTAAGAAATTTGAATTTTATATACACACTGTAGTTCAAAGTTTAAATTTAACCATTGTTTCTGTAGAGAATAAATTTTTGTGTAAAATTGATGCTAAAAAAGTTTTTCCTCTTGTAAATTCGATCCGTGGACACATTGTAGGTATGTAAGGATCAAGTTATACAACTTTATTCCCTGAGTAAATATCATAAAACGTTTATGACACACTTACAGCTGTGAATGCGGCGTTTTAATCTAACATATTTGACAGTCACCTGTACGAGGACAATTTGACGGGAAGCGAGAGTCGACTACTAACACCATTTCTCGGAAAAACTTTGCATTGTATTTTAATTTTGCCATACTTTTTATGATAATAGGCGAAATTTGGCTAATTTCTGACATTTCATCAGAAAGTTACAGCAGTGTGAATAAAGCGTCTAAATGGAAAATCATAAAATGGATAATCCCGCAATTCGTGGTGCAATCTAATATTTATTTTTTAAAGGACTAAACACATTTTAAATTTTGACTGATATGCAGCAAAATTTGGGTGATAATGCTCCTTTGAAATCCACCATTTGCCGCTGGGTTGCGTAATTTAAACGTGGTAATGTGAGCATCGAAGATGATGTGCGGCCAGGACCATCAAAACTGCAACAACTCCAGAAATTATCAATAAAATTCGTGATATTGTTTTGAATGACCGAAGAATTGACATCAAGGAGATATGTAGCATATGTGTGAACATATCGACTGAACGCGTACATCACATTTTATACATAGAATTGGGTATACCTAAGTTGTCAGCAAGGTGGGTGTCGCGAATTATGAATTGTGAAAAAAAATGTAAGAGAATGCGAACGTTAAGCGACAATTTGAAGCTGTTTAACAATGATCAAACTGATTTTTTGCGAAGATTTGTTACGGTTGATGAAACTTGGCTTCACCACTATGTTTCTGAATCGAAACGCCAATCTAAACAGTGGACTCATCGTGGTAGTCCTTCCCCAAAAAAAAGCCAAGACATTTCCATCGGCGGGTGAGGTAATGGCTACGATTTTTTGGGATTCGAAGGGGATACTATTCATAGACTACTCCGCAAGGTGCCAAACCATTAACGGACCATATTATGTCGCTCTACTGGACAAATTGAAGAAAGCAATTTCTGAAAAACGACCTGGAATGGCCCATAAAAAAAGTTCTGTTTCATCAGGACAACGCGCCTTCTCATACCAGTCCATGTTTTTCGCGAAAAATTGGATCAATTCAGATTTCAGGTTGTGCTTCACCCACTCTATTCGCCAGATCTAGCTCCAAATGACTTCCACTTATTGCCCATACTCAAACTTTTCCTTGCTGGAAAGAAGTTTCGGTCGGATAAAGAGCTCATTGCAGTAACGGAGCAGTATTTTGAGGATCTTGAAAAAGATCATTACAAAAATGGGATATTGGCACTTCAGCATAGTTGGTCCAAGTGCATTGAAGTTGAAGGGGAATATGTTGAAAAATAATAAAAACTTAATGCCCTAACTAATTTGTTTCATCTCGAGTCTCACTTCCCGTCAAATCATCCTCGTATCCTGGATAGCTAACACTGGGATGCGTTCGAGAATAACACTTTTCTGTAACTTTTACAAAAACAGTCGTTCGAGATTACTGTTGGGCGCACTAAAAGAAGAGCAGTAAAGCGTTCGAAAACTTCAAAAATGTCGCTTTGAAAGTAACAAAAATCGCTGCACTGGATGTAACGAACTCTGTGCGATCGCAATTGTTTTCTTTTATTTTCTCTTTAATAAAAAGGCTTGCTTTTTAGATGATACTACCGGAAATTTATTAATTATGAACAAAATAGGTAAGTTCTGAGTACTCACATTCAATCAAATATTTCATAACCTAAAATAATACGCATTTTTCATTGGGGGATTAAATGATTACAGATAGTATACTTACAAAATGAAAGTACTATACAAAAAAAGTATAAAAGTAGAAAAGTAGAAACGAAAACGTTTTCTGCAGCCGATTATGGTTTGTTGTTATAGATTTTGGTTATAACCGTTATAACTGAAACTGCTGACATGTGACATGAAAACAAAAGACGTTCGAAAAGTAAAAGTAATCTTGCCTTACTCTATTACCCCCACTCTCATTTGTAAAATTTACTCTCAAGTAAAGTTCTCGAATGAAACCCTGTGAAACAAAGTGAAGCAAGTGGTGAGGGGTAATTCGTCATCTTTAGGTTGCAAAACAATGTGTTTCTCGTTTATTTTAATGATAAAAATCACTGATAAATGTGTGCAGCGTCTATAGCTGTACAAATAGACAATTTTTTAGGTAAGTGTTAGATATTATCAGTGCATACGTGTTATAAGGGTTTACTTAAAATCATCAGGGTATTCTATTCACACGTGAAGGATTAATTAAAATTTTTATTTCACTACAGTAAAAAATGTTTTGTCTCGCTTTCTTGCCAACCCTCCATACAGTGGCTTGCATCACTAGTGTTTTTATGGGTAACGAACTACGGTAATAAAAGTGCGTATTCAAGTTCAAGTAATTATAAATAATTATGTGAAGAATAATATGTATGTAATGTAATGATATTTCAAAGGCATATTAATTATTTTAATTAAAAACATTTCAGTTATCATAAAGGCCACACACAAAGAATAAAAATCACTAGGTAGAGACACGAGACATTGGAACTCTTTCTAACAATCTTATTGTTTGTTCAACTTTTGCAAAATAAATTTTTTTGTTTAAGAGTTTTTAAATTTTAGATTGCTTTTAAACGTAAGAAAGCAAGCGAAAATTTATTTTTAAATATATTTTAAATACCTTAAACTTTTCCACACAAGTTAAAAATCTTGCTGATTTTGCTGCTCTTGTATTTTCTCAAAAATATTATGTTTTTCTTTTTCTTAGCAAATTTTATTTTATTGAACCTTGTCAAAGTATAGCTCAAAAAATTATCCGAAAAAATTGACATTACCATGCTTGCGAGACTTTTACATGCATAAAAAGTAATTACATACGCGTATCTAAAAAACTGCTCGGTTTATTTATAGCTATAGATACATTATTTTATTAGATATAGACAAACTCGGTGAAATTTAATTTAGAATCCAAATACGGAAGAATATACAGAAAAGCTTTGAATTAGTTTTTTAAGTTTTGTATTAAACATTTCCTTCTAGACTCAAAAATAAGAAAGTTAAAGGTGGTATAAATCTTGCGTTGACACCCTGAAAAAACCGCTGAATATCTGTTTATTTAGCAATGGCGCATTTGCGGTTCTACTAGAAGTTCATTTAACTTTCTTATTTTAAATGAAACATCTTCTATTGCATGTTTTGATTTACCTTTTATATTGCATCCGCATACTTTTAGCATAAATTGCTTGTCTTAACTTCAACTGTTTGTAGAAATTTTGATATTTGCAATGACTACGAAAACTTATAACGAGTGATTTTTTCTAATCAATTGGCCTATGGAAATAAAACCGCGTGTCTTGGATTAGTTCATTATTTCAAATGCCACTTGAATTATTTATATTGCATTTCAATATAAAATCTAACTGCTGTTCTTATGTATTATCTTCATATCTTTTTTATAAATTTGGATATCAAATCCCAAGTTCACATTTCCCACAAAATGAAAGCACGCGCCAAGAGCAACGAAAAATCGGTTCATAGAAGGCGCGTAAAAAGTCCGCCGTTCTCTTGTAAACACAAGGGAATTCTGCGTTTTAAATTGTTAATAACATTCGCTAAGATTACTGGATTGTTATTTAACTGTTCGCAATGTAACAATAAACTCTTTTGAACAAAGATTTCTGTTAATGAATTAAACTTACTGACAGTTATAAATAATTGAAATGAGAATGACATTTGAAAAAATGAATTAATCAAAGACATACGATTTTCTTTCCATAGGTCACTTGATTAGAAAAGATATTGATCATGCGTTATTTCATAAATGTTTCAAAATTATTTTCATCTAGTCACATATAAGTTTTCCATATTTAAAGTTGGTTCTGACGAAGCTGTCGAACGACGGCGAAACGTTAAGTGTTTGTACGCTATTTAGTGCCTGGTTGAAAGATTTTGTGATATAACTTTTCCATCTAAAATAAAAATTGCCACTTTACGAGAACAGAGATACTTGTCAGGTTACATGCTTTGCATTCAGGAATGGAATATTGCCATTTCTCGTTTACTTTGGACAAATAGGCCTCAACAATAAAAGTGTTTCCTTGTACGGGATGTACAGGGTGCTTCATAACGTATGGAAACTGAAAGGGTTACTAGAAGAGATCAAAATAAAACTTTTTTCTTAATAAACTTTTAATGGAAACTCAGTAAATTAAAAGTTAAATTAATTAACAAGCAATCGTTACTAATAATTGTAGTAGCAGTAAATTACATTTTTACAGTTTATTCCTATAGTAACAGTGATGGAAACAATTGTTCCTATGCGTTGAGATGCAAGACTGCATTTTGAATACGTTTTGGGAATGCCTTGGTGTTGATAAATTTAGAATTTATTTAATGATAAAATTGTATTTTGTAAAATAAATTTTGTTCATTTGCCTTTAATTTTTTGTTAGGTATGTACTTTAAAATTAAAGCAAACTATCAGCATTTATAAGAAGTATGTTATTTTGGAAACGTGAAAACTATTACTCCTATACAGGGTGCCGCGGTCTTCGAATATAGTTTACAGGGTGTTCAAAAATTAGGGGACCCGGAGGTCACAACGCTGTTAATTGCATGATTCTAAGAAGAAAATCTTAATACGCGACCACCGAGTCCCCTAATTTCTAAACAGGGTGTATATGTATGATACGAAAAAAAATTAAAACGAGCTAAGATGTAACTCAGTCAGCTCTATTTTATAAAATTATTTTTGGCTATACAGAGTGTTCAGTAACTGATAGCCACACCAGTTATATTTTTTTAAATGGAACACCCAGTATATTTTTACATATTTTGAAAGTACGCATAACGAATAGGTAATAACAAAAAATTTCAGAAGTTTTACTTAAGAGTTTGTAAGATATTGATGTTTAAGTGTAAAAGATTGCTGTATTATGAGCGCTTATACCTTGGTTATTTATTAACATTTCGTCGTGAATTTTGGTAGGTTATCAATATAATATCTTTTGTAGAGATTTATCAGAACAGCTTCGGTTTATCAGTTATTATGTGTACAGGGTGTTGCGTTTTGCAAAAGATAATTATTCTCAAAATTTTCAAATGGAACACCCACTATATCTAAGCTCTCGTGAAACACTGTTTTAATAAGCTTTCATAAAATGCCAAATGTATTTGTCTAAACTGAAGTAATCGCGAGACAAAAATTAATTATTATTATTTTTTTAATATTGACGTTATTTAGCATATCCTACCAGTTCTTGTGTTTTGATTTGCTGATAAATCAATGAATATGTTTTATTTTTCGTTCAAAGTAATTGAATATGTTCCTGTTAAACTAATTCCTATTTTTCTTTATTTTGAAAATATTTTGGCATTAATATTTTTTGACAAATCAAATAAAAATACCGCAATTAAAAGAAATTCAGAAAGCAATAATTCAAACGCGATTGCAAGACAGAATCAGTAGTCGAGCAAATGCAACTGAATTAGCTGTTAGTAATACTAATCATAGAGAATATTTATCTTTGGAATCGAATGAGATGGATGAGATTTTGTAGGTTGACAAATACATGACAAACACTGTCAAACCTAATGTTACACTACTAAATCTTTTGAACATGGAAGTGTCGATTTCACTTCGCTGGAGTCGACTTTTATGATCCCGATGGTTCCCTATTATATAAAGCGCGCCAAATTTAAAAAAGGAACACCAAATGGAACGATAGGTAAGAGAGTTCGTCAGCATGAGCAACTTAAAGCGTTTAAGCGGCCAAATAAACGCACCCTATTATCGATCTTATTATTATCTTATATTATCCATCTCGGAACAACAATAAACGACGACAATTCCATGATACTTATTTCTCCTGCTTAACTTTGTTAAAAGTTTGGTAAAAGTAATAAACTGGTGATTTTGTATAATTACCGGTTATTATTCATAATCACCACTAAGGCCCAATTTTACAATCGTGGAATAAGAACGGAATAACTGTGCGACAAATATCCTTTAATGTTCCTCCATATCTACGTCACACCTACGGCACGTTATGCCACAGGTTATACCAAAAATAGTGCTTATCCGACGATTGTAAAATTGGGCCTAAATGTGGTAAATGTGATAAATAATTTAATACTTATCAAATTAACCGGTTTGTTTACATATTCGCCGCAGTGCTTAACGGCGAATGTGATAAAAGTCCATAACTTTACCAAAATTCATCCTGTTTGCCAACTGCTTGGCCTGTATTATAGCTACTAGATATTATATCACAGCTGACTCGTCCATCATTTTGGAGCTCAATTTGAGAACTTCAAAAAAAAGTACAAAACCATAATTACCGAAGAAGTGATGATTTATTTAAATTTGTGTGAAAGTTGTCAGAAAAAATCAAAGGTACTCAAGAAAGGACTTGTTGTTAGGCCAATAATGGTCTTTCATGAGATGAACTCAAGATGCCACGTAGATCTAATCGACATGCAGTCGCAACCAAATAATGACTTTAAATTTATATTTAAAGCTGGCTCTTGTCCGATGAAAATTGTATCACAAACTCTTTTAAACGGACACTAAATGGCGCACAAACACTTGACGTTTCGCAGTCGTTCGACGGCTTCGTCAGAAGTGAAAAAAAATATATTTTTTCCGTTTAAAAGAGTTTGTGATACAATTTAAATTTATATTTGTCTACCAACACCACTTGACGAAGTTCGTACAGTTGCGTGCCCTAAAAAGCAAACGTGCAGAAGAGGTTGCATATCATCTAATTGATAATTTTACTATATTTGGAGCCCTCAGTGTACTACAAAGTAACAATGGTCGTGAGTTCAGTAACAAAATCGTTGAAGAAGCTTCTGTAATGTTGCTGGATCTGAAAATTGTGCACGGAAGACCTAGGCACAGCCAGACTCAAAGTTCGGTCGAGCATCCAAACCAGGATATAGAAAACAAGCTAAGTTCTTGGTTGGAAAGCAATCAAACTAGTAAATGGGTATTTCATGATGGCATCAAGTGTACTCCTTATGAAGCAATGTTTGGGACACCTTTAAAAGTAGGCTTGAAAACGTCTTTCCCGAATGACTTTATTGAACATATTAGAACCGAAGAAGAGCTTCAGACTTTGATCGAGACAGTTAATAATACTTCCGAAAACACCAATAGCGAAATAGAAGATAATTCTGATGTGGACAATAACGATCCATCTCAAAATGACCCTCAACCTGAAGTTAATTTTGAGAATCAGAAAGAGGATGACGCAGCAGTCCGTTTAATCCGGACAGATATTTTAAGCAGGCAAGAACAGTAAGAAAACATAGAATGAGTGCTAAAGAAGGTTTAGAATCACAGGCAAAGAAAATGTTAAAAGTTTCAAATCTAAAATTTCCTTCTGGTAAAGTTGGTGACACAGTGAAACTACGAATACCAGACGTAGACGGAGCAAGAAGGGATCCACGGAATTTATTAGCGGTGATATTAGAAGTTCAAAATGAAAAGCTTTATTAGTTAGGAATAAAACAAGGAAGACTTTCACAGTTATATACCAGAAATCAATTTACAATTTGTGAAGAACAATTTTATATTATTTTGCTTGACGATGTTCCAGATCTAGCAATATCACTGCGTGAATGAATCATCTCTTTCTGGGGATCAGGAATATCAGCGATGTGTCTGATAAGTACAATTGAAAATCTGGCAAACTTTGTAATTTTAAATTTCATAACAGTCTAACATGTCTAAATAAGTTAATTTAAAATATTTAATAATTTGTAGTAGCAGCAATAAACAATATTTGGAAATTAACGTAACACCGAAAAAAACACCCTTGATTTCACAAAAGTTTTTTTACTAAATGTACATTTCGTATGCTAAGCAAACATCGTCAGTAGTATACAAATTATTTTCGTCTTACGGGCTAGTTTATATAGGGTCGTCAAATTTAAAACTATTATTCTAAGAATATTTTCTGTGAATACTAAGAAGGCGGGCATCCAGAATGAATCTCGCTTAGAAAAGCGGGCGAGTGTATGTTTCTTCATGTATATGGCTTCGAGCATATCTAAATTATTGTTTCCGCATTTTTTTAGGAGTTTAACATTTTTTATTGAAAAGTTGTGTCCTGTCTCGTGGTGGTGTAGGGCAATAGCTGATTTTTCTATGTGTTTGTATTTTAGATGTGTCATATGTTCTTTATATCTTATTCCAATATTTCTTTTTGTTTGTCCTATGTAAGATTTTGGGCAAGTATCACATTTGATTTGGCATATTCCAGACTGTTTTAAGTTCGGTTCTTGACTTGTTTTATTACTTACTATTGTGTTTAACTTATGGTTGTTGGAAAAGGCTGGAATTAAATTGTATTTTTTAAACAAATTCTTGATTTTATTTTGCCAGATTCTATTAAAAGTGATTTTGCAATATTTACTCGTGTCTAGGTAACACTTTTTGTTTTCTAATTTCTTTTTTATTTTTAATACCATTTCTTTTATTAAAAAAACTTTTGTGAAATTAAGGGTGTTTTTTTCGTGTTACGTTAATTCATAAAATTTCACAAGTGCTCAAGAAGTTAGTGATATTAGGAAAAATGTTTTTTTCTCTAGAATATAGGTTTAGTTTGTTTTTGACATGTAACTGTTTTGTATAAGTTCTAATAATAAAATTATTTTCTTTACTTAGGTCTTTCATTTGACAAAACATGTGAGTCCCTTATTCAAATTTCGTTCAGGCTACATCCATATGACTTAAAATAACCATTTATTGACTTTTTATGGGTAAATTATTAAATACTGTTATTCGCAGCTTTCTCGCGCCATTTTATTCAACGAGAAACTATTCTTCTGACTATTAACTACTCAAAAAACTGCACTGAATTCTACTGACTCAATCAGTCAGATATTTATCACATTCGCCGTTAAGTTGCGGCGAATATGTAAACAAACCGGTTAATTTGATAAATATTCAATTATTTATCACATTTACCACATTTAGTAGTGATTATGAAAAATAACCGGTAATTATACACAATCACCGGATTAATCACATTGACCGTAACAGATGTACTGGGTGGCACATTAGTATGACAAAGTTAATTTTCATCCTTGCCGGACGTAAAATGCAAGAAAGTTTCATACAAAAGTTATACGGCCTTAAAAAGTCCGTATTATAAAATTATTTTCAACGATACAGGACGTTCCATAAATGAGTGACTCTACCATTGCAATTTTTTTTTAATGGAACATCCTGTATATTTTTCTATTTTTAAATTCCACGTCAAATAAGGTTTCCAATAAACAAAAGAAATTTGACCTATGAAGCAGAATTACCAACTTATACACGAAAATCTATAAATTTTGAAAATATTACGTTACAAACATAAATGATCATAGTATTACTTCTAGGAAATTAAAATTTGGCAGTTGTACAGCCTGTTTCAATGAAGATGCACCAAACTCGGTATGTCGGTAGATATTATGAAAGGAAATAAAAGCTTTCTATAATATTTTTTCCTTAAATGAATAAGTTTCGAGAAAATCGAAGGGAAAGCAAAGTCGCATATTTTTAGGATGGACTTTAAATGAGAATGGATTGTTACGCATTCTCATACGAATCGCTTTATTGGTTTATTTTATGACTTTAGCTAGAATGTCGCCCCAGCTGATTCAGCAAAACACATTTAAAACACCGTGGTTGTTGGAAATCAATAAAAATAATGATTAGTCGTTTATTTTCGATTCTCCATTTAATACGAATTTTCTAATTGTTAGTTGAAGAATTTTAGGATTGTTCAAACATTTAGTAGTTTACGCTTATTTAAGAATTTATTATTCACATTTAATGATAAACCATTTCATGAAATCGTTCGTAGAAATTTAGCGCCCAAGTGCCTAGATTTTACCCAAAACATGTCGTTCGCCGTAGTACCCCAATTAAGGACTTTATGGTATTTTCTGTGTGTACAGCAGGAAGGAGGCTTTTTTGAACATTTCTTGTAATAATAATAACGTAATAATAATATAATAAAAATAAATGTTTATATTTTTAAGATTCGATAAATTTTATTTTAATAACAATTTGTAATGTGCGACAAAAATTCATACTAAATGCACATGTTTGCATAGCCCCACATTTGTAATTTATTATTAAATTAAATAAGTTTAAATATCCACGCGATTTCACAGCTGCGGCTTCAGTTGAATGACCGAGCGAGTAGGTCAAGGGCAAAACAAAATCTAGTCATAAATTCTTTCGCTGTAACTTTATTGTCCCCCTGCAGCTGTGTGCCATTCATAAAGCAATTTAGATCGCCGGTTTGGTTTCACATTTTATTAAGATATTTTGTTTGAAATAATGTCAAAAACATGTCCCTCAAGTTTGGTGCATCTTCAGTGAAACATCCTGTATAGTACAAAAGTACTTCTACGTTACCGTGAACACAGAGTCTGAATATTCTACACAGGGTGTTTTGATATAAAAAAATCATTAAATGCGCTACCTCTATGCGAAGTATGTTGATTTAGTACCTTAGCAACCATAGTTTTGTCTCGCCATCTATAGTCTCAGATGTTAACATTGACGCTGCCTATCGGTAATATAGAATACGTTGTAACAGAACAGAGCAAAAGTCATTTTGATGTGATTTCTGTAGCTTTGGTGATTTTCACAAACAGCAATTTTAGTTCGCATTTTAACAACTTTCTTGAATTGCCTGTATACATTTACATCTCTTTTAAATTTATCGTGTATAATATTTTAGCAAATTAACTTTGATCTTGATTTCTCAGTGTGTGTTTAATTCTTTCTTGACTATCTTTTTGACGCGCCTTACACGCTAGCTGGTGTTTCAGATGTTAACTACTAGAATATTTAATTGTTTTTAAGGGTCTTAAGGGTCGTATTTCTCAATGTATTTCTTATGGCCGTTTCTTATTTTGAACTCTCTGATCCCTGTTCTAGTGTTTTAAACTTTGAATCAGGATAGAAGGTACTGCTCAAATAATTAGAAGCAATGCAGAGATATTGAAGAAATTTGATATAAAGTTCATTTTCTGTTTATTTGCGATCGTGTAGATTTGAGTTAAGGAAATATACGACGAAATTACATGACATGACAAAAGCTGCAAGGGTGTTTCACGAAATTTAGTTAGTTTTTTAATTATTGTGGAGTTAAGTGATAATCCCTCATGTATGTCAAACTGAATTCCGGCTCTGATTGTAATTTGTAATGACTTTGTTGCTTATTTATTACTCACATAATAAAGGCATTATATTATTATTACATATTAAGTTATCATAATAATTGCAATGTCAAAATTTTTAGAAAAAAAGCTATATATCATCAAAAAGGTAGGTTTAGGTGAAAAATATGCGGATACAATACAGTCTAACATTTGATGAACTTGATGGACACTAGGTAGGAACACTTTTAAGTGAAAACGTTTATTAACAGGGTAAAATACAAGAATGTATTTTTAAAGACATATGTTTACAATTTTTTTTATTTACAATATTGTTTTCCATGTGTGGGATGATATTTGTATTTGAATCGCATGTTGAAGTCCAATGATACTTCTCCAAGTCCCCTCGAGTCAACAATCAAAATTCATTGTTCATTCATTATAGGGACTTAAGCCCAAGAAGTTTCACACAATTTTCGTGTCGTGCCTTCACCAAACCTTTAGTAAGTAAATCTGTTGTCATTTCATTTGTGGGTACATATCCTATACATTACGCACAAAATGGTGTCGGATATCAATATGCTTTGTACGTGCGTGATACACAGGATTTACTTCTGAGCACTCAGATTGTCGTTTTTCAATATAATAATTTTATTAAAGTCTGCTCCGAAATTTTTCAACATCCTTCTCATGGCTTCCTCAGTCGCGTCTGAAGGGGTCATGTATTCGACCTCTGTTGATGACAAGGCCATTGTCCGTTGTTTCTTCGATTCCCAACTGACAGGTTCCCCATACATTATAAATATATATCCTTTGTAAGATCTGCGATCTATGTTACAACTAGCCCGGTCAGCATCCACGTACCATTGAGAGAATAATATTTGATACGGCAGATTTTCCCTAGTCAAATAGGACTTTCTGGCTTATGCGATTCGTACTAAAAATATAAGATTATTATAAAATTTGAAATGGTTACAGTCAAAAGTCAGTGTAAGTTATTAAGATGCCTTACAAGAATCTTTCGGAGGCTGAAAAACCAACCGCCATTGCTAATTCTAGCATTTAAGAGCATTTCAATATTTTAAAATTTTGAAAATTCAGCCTACTTTACAAAGCAACCGTACCAATTATTTATCTCGCAATTGTACATCATAGGAGGGGTATCAGAAGGAGAGTAAACAAGACTTACATTGCTAGTACCCTTGAGATAACGTAACACGCGCTTAGCAACCTTCCAATGCGCCTCTGTGTGGCAATCATTGAATTGACTCAGGTAGCTAACAGCATGTATTATGTCTGGCCTTGTTCCTACTGGCAAATACATCAATGCTCCTATTAATTCTCGGTATGGATTCTTCTTTTGGTAATCTTCTGTTCTGGTTTCTTCTTTCTGCAGTTTCACACCCGGTTCAATTAGCGTTAATACAGGTTCGCACTCGAGCATGCCAAATCTTTCAAGAATCTCTTTTATGTATCCTTTTTGGCTTATAGTAATCACATTTTCACTTCTCGTAAATTGTAAGCCTAAACAATATTTAATATTACCTAAATCCTTCAAATCTACCTCATCCTTCTAATTTCAGTATCATCACGTGATTCAGCAATACATCGTCCACATAAACGAAGATGAAGCTTCTGTTCTTGGTCAGTCCAACGTAATATACACATGGGTCAACAACAGCTCCAATATTGCGTAGTTCCTTGTCTAATCGAAAATGTTAGGCACGGCCTGTCGTACAATGCTTTGTTTGTGTTTCGGATTCATACCGGTTCCTTCGAATTGGGTTTTCTGCGTTTCCCCAGTTTGTAAGGCGAATGGCGAGTGGCAGCCGCCACCCTTCCCCGACAAGCTCTGAGCTTGGGGTGAAAGTGGGTTAAAAAAAAATGTTCCGGAATTTCTATGAGAATCTCTTCTTCGATGTTGCCATTTAAATATGCTGTCGCAATAACAATCTGTTCAATTTTCATGTTCTGTTGAACTGCCATAGTACAGCAAAAGTATTCAACTTAATCTGGCCACACGGGAGCAAAAGTTTCGTGAAAGTCAATGCCTGGCCTTTGGGAAAATTCACGTGTTACAGCGCGTGCTTCTCTTTTCTCCACTGTTCCATCGTAATTTAACTTGTTAATAAACGTTTTCAGCTAAAAGTGTTCCTACCTAGTTTCCATGACTTTTGAAGCCAAATCTGGTAACCCTTCGACTCTTTAGAATACCCAACGAATATTCCTTCTCTCGATGTTAGAGTTTTATCAATACAAAATACCTTACATCCAAAGTCTCGAAAATATTTCACGATTGACACCTTGCCATGTTATAACTCGTGAGTTCTTCCGTAGAGCTTTTTAGTGGGACAGCGATTCCTGATGTAATTCGCTGTGTTAATTGCTTCTGCTCAAAATGACGGTGGTAAATCGGACTGAAGCAAAAAACGTCGTGCTGATTCCACCAAAGTTCGATTCTTCCCCTCTGCTACTCCATTCTGTTCCGAACTGTAAAGCTTTGGTCACACTGGCTCCGGCAGAACTTTTGTTCGGCCGTGTACGGCAGAATAATGTTCGGCAAAACAATACGGTTATACAGTGTTTATTAGGATACACATGGGTCAACAACAGCTCCAACATTGCGTAGTTCCTTGTCTAATCGAGAATGTTAGGCACGGCCTGTCGTACAATGCTTTGTTTGTGTTTCGGATTCATACCGGTTCCTTCGAATTGGGTTTTCTGCGTTTCCCCAGTTTGTAAGGCGAATGGCAGCCGCCACCCTTCCCCGACAAGCTCTGAGCTTGGGGTGAAAGTGGGTTAAAAAAAAATGTTCCGGAATTTCTATGAGAATTTCTTCTTCGACGTTGCCATTTAAATATGCTGTCGCAATAACAATCTGTTCAATTTTCATGTTCTGTTGAACTGCCATAGTACAGCAAAAGTATTCAACTTAATCTGGCCACACGGGAGCAAAAGTTTCGTGAAAGTCAATGCCTGGCCTTTGGGAAAATTCACGTGTTACAGCGCGTGCTTTTCTTTTCTCAACTGTTCCATCGGAATTTAACTTGTTAATAAACGTTTTCACCTAAAAGTGTTCCTACCTAGTTTCCATGACTTTTGGAGCCAAACCCGGTAACCCTTCGACTCTTTAGAATACCCAACGAATATTCCTTCTCTCGATGTTAGAGTTTTATCAATACAAAATACCTTACATCCAAAGTCTCGAAAATATTTCACGATTGACACCTTGCCATGTTATAACTCGTGAGGAGTTCTTCCATCGAGCTTTTTAGTGGGACAGCGATTCCTGATGTAATTCGCTGTGTTAATTGCTTCTGCTCAAAATGACGGTGGTAAATCGGACTGAAGCAAAAAACGTGCTAATTCCACCAAAGTTCGATTCTTCCCCTCTGCTACTCCATTTTGTTCCGTTTGTTACTGTAAGGCTTTGGTCACACTGGCTCCGGCAGAACTTTTGTTCGGCCGTGTACGGCAGAATAATGTTCGGCAAAACAATACGGTCATACAGTGTTTATTAGGATACATTTTTGTAGGAATCGAACATCTTATTAGAGGGTTTAAAATGATTTTTCCGCCGCAATCGAGCTCGAAGTCGTTATAGCTCAATGGTTAAGAGCGTTTGGCATGAATCCAAAAGACTCGAGTTCGATTCTCGATTGTGGCGGAAAAATTCTTCTGCCTTAAATATTTGTGTTAGTGTTTATCTCACTTTAATTTAATTATCATTAATATACTAACATATCCCTTTAATTAATTATTTCATTAAAGTTTGTCCTGCTTAAAGGCAATATCATTTCAACAACTTGTTCTAATTTCTATTAGACGTTTCTCGAGCTTGGTGTTTTTAGTGTTTATCTCACTTTAATTTAATTACTAAAATAATAAATTACGCTAAACTAATCTGATTAGTATTTGACAGGCAGCCTCTTTGGCACACTTAATATAAAGTTACGGAAACAGGGGTATGTCAGGAAAGCAGAGTTCTTCCGAATTCGGCAATACAATAATGAAGTATCACCGGATTGTTCTGCCGAGTCCGGAGCCAGTGTGACCAAAGCTTAACCGTACTGTTCTCCCGAACATTAATCTGCCGTACACGGCCGAACAAAATTTCTGCCGAATCCACAGCCAGTATGTTGGATGTCTTCTCTTCTCAAGTACTCGTCAAACTCCTTATTCACGTACTCTTTTCTATTGTCAGACTGAATGGCCTTTATCTTTATATCGTGTTGGTTCTCAACAAAAATCTTAAATGCCTTAAACTTTTCGAAAACTTGATCTTTGCTTCTCAAGAATCTCACTTCTGTCTATCTCGTATGATCGTCAGTATTACATTCACTGACGACTATAGTAAGTAATTTGCTCCACTGACAGACTAGACACGCATCGGAACACATACGTCCATGTGAACGAGTCCCAGTTTCTGCGTTTCTCGATTTGAATACTTGGGAATGAAGGATGTGTCATCTTCCCATGAATATAAATTTTGCAATTTACATCTCCAATTACCTCTTGCAGCTTAATACCTCGAATAGCTCCTTTCTTCGAAGCCTGGACAAGATCATGGAAATTAAGATGTCCCATTCGCCGGTGCCAAATGTGAGCAGTATTTACTGATGGTTGATGTTCTTGAAACTGTTTCAATGTGTCGACAACTATTAGACGCAGTTCCTTTTATGTAATATAGGTTGTTGTCGCGTCTTGCAGTCGATATTATGCGACCATCCACATACATTACTGAAGCCTTTTGCTTCGAACACCACTTCACATCTTTTATCTGTCATCTTGGATACCCACAACAAATTTGTGCGCAGTTCAGGCAAATGTAATGTACCAATCAAAATTACATCGCACTTTTTACCATTTCGTGTAGTTTCTGTCTCCGCAATTTTTTTTGCTTTTATTAAAGTAGACGCATTGCTGGCTAACTTATCATTATTATTATTATAGACTTTGGTGAATAAATTGATGTCCCGACAAAGGTGTGAGGTGTACTTTCACTGTCAAGACACCAAATTTAGTCATGCTGTCAGCAATTTGACATACGTCTTTAGTTGATGCAAGGGATACTCGAGGAGATTTCTTATCCACTTTTTGAGACGTGCAATCGGAAGCCTTATGCCCCTTTTCGTGACATTTGTTGCATTTGTATCTGAATAGCTTTTCTTTCTTCTCTTTGTTGTTGAAAGAATTGCCCTGCTGTCTTCCATTTCTTTGTAAACTTAGCATTAGAGTCTACGGTTTTGAACATGTATTGAAGATACACGTGTACATGGAAATCCGTGTAACGACATTCGCGAATTAAATACACGTACTATTAATTCACGTGTAATTAACTCTTATTCTACGTGTACACGGATATAATTACACGGGTCCCTTCGGTACGTTCAAACCCAGGTTATCTAGCAACGGATGTGTTTTTGTATAAATACACGTGTAATGTAACTACACGTGAATCCGTGAAATTAAATAACACGGATACCCGTGTATTTAGAATTACACGGACTAAGATCATGATGCGTGTATTACACGTATACACGTGTATTGACATATACGTGAAATAGAGAGCTCTACTTAGCATCCTGCTGGGAACTTGAATACGTCATACTTTTTCTAGCGTCATGCTCTTCAGTTATCTTGATCCGTAGATTTTCAGCAGTAGGAACCTCATCACGACTCAATTGCAACTCTTAGGGCCGGTATTATAAAGCCTAGTTGACCGAAGGTTGAAACTCAACCTTGGCTTAAACTACAGTTTGAGTATTATAAACCCCGACCGGAGGTTGGGGTGTCGGTCTACCGGCGTTTCACTCAAACCCTAGTTGCAGTTCAGTTTGAACGTCAACCGACAGAAGTTGACGTCGTGTTAGGGCCGGTATTATAAAGCCTAGTTGACCGAAGGTTGAAACTCAACCTTGGCTTAAACTACAGTTTGATGATTATAAACCCCGACCGGAGGTTGGGGTGTCGGTCTACCGGCGTTTCACTCAAACCCTAGTTGCAGTTCAGTTTGAACGTCAACCGACAGAAGTTGACGTCGTGTTAAAGTTTTAAATTTGTATGTTTAGTAATATGTACTAATAATTTATCATTGAATTTGATATTGATTATTAAAATGGCATCGTCTCCTGAACAACTATTTCATAAAAATAAGCGACTTTGGGAAGATACTAGTAGCAGTAGCAATAGTAGTGAGAGTGATTTTTTATTCGATTCTGAAGAATTTGAATTACGTAGAAGAATAAGGGCCCCTAGAAATTTTAGACTTCGTTTAGATCATTTCCAACGATGGAGTGATGAAGAATTCAAAATGAGGTTTCGTCTCAGTAAAGACACAGTGGTAACTTTAATATTTTCAAGTTGAACATTTTTTTTCAAAAAAAACAAAAAAGGGACTCCTCAATTTTAGTCAAGTTTTGAAAATTATCATCGTTCACATATCAATATCTTGAAGGTAATTGGCTTTTTACGTATCATAAATGTGTAAAACTTTGAGCAGAATTTAAAAATACGAAGTTCCATTAAAAAAATAATGTTAACATTTGACCAGCTTTTTTCAAACAGCCTGTAGTATAAAGATATTTCCTGAAAAAGGCAAAAAATAAAATAAAATTGAGTCCGAGCGTTCTTAAAAATTAAAATATCGAATTTATCCGTTACTTTATCACAACAGTGTATAAATTATAAATCTTTTACCTTTTGCTTCCAAGTTGTGGAATCTATCTTCTTACACTCTAAAATATTTCTATAATTGTGAACTACATCAACAAGGCGATGGCATTCGGCATCAGAATAAGATATTCTTTTACTTTTAGCTGTCATTTTAAATATTAAAATAATTTATGATAAATTATATTACTCAGTTATATTTTGGAACTGCTTTGGCGGTAATGTTAATTACTTGACAGAATAGTCAACATTCGAAAATGTAAGCCAACGTCAGGTTGACGAACCGAGACCCAAGATTGTGTTTATAATACAAATTGCATCCTAACCGTCGGTCGAGTTACAACCGTCGGCCAGCCAACCGCAGGTTCAACCGTACTTTTATAATACCGGCCCTTAGTTGTCAAAACTTGACGGTAGGTTATAGCTGCTTTCTTTCGTTTCGACCTAATGTTTATAAAAATAAACGATATATAAAAATACATCCATATCAGTCTATCAGACAACTTGTCCACTGCATTGAAGAAGTCGTGTAGATGTTCACGTACGTCATCACTTTCATTAATTTTTTGTAGTGCAAGCCCTTTTAGTAGTGTAGTTTTACGAGCGGGTCTTTTGGATTCAAATATATTGTCTAACTTTACCCATAATTCTCGTGACGTGGTGCAATTAACTAGTTTTAACTAGTTTGCAATTAACTAGTTTTAACTGACCTGTACCTATTGATAAAATCAAATCCGACTTGGTCTTTTCATCTTTGGCGTACCAATCACGAATTGCAGCAGCATTATCTCCCATAGGTTCGAGCCTCTCTATTTCACCCCTTACTTAACCCCAGGCGTCATTTATTACCAACACAGCACGGATTTGCAGTTTCCACGTGTCATAATTGTCACGTCCTTGCACTTCAATTCTCACAACACTGTTCATGTTTCTTTAATACAGCCTTTGCAATAAAAATTACTATATAGCTGACACAATACAGTCAATCAAAGCTTTTTTTAATACTAATGTCAATTAGCGCTTTCAACACTTTTCTTAACTCTTGTACTGCTATTTCTCTTGCACAGCTTAGTACTGTCTTAAAAAAATTTTGCAACTCTTCCCAATAACGGCTTTTACCCGACTATTACTTCGTCGACAGGCGAATTCTTGTCTTCTCACCAGTGTTCTCAAATTCTATTCTTTTTAAGCGTCTGGGCCCATAACCTGATGGAACTTGATGGAAACTAGGTGGGAACATTTTTAAGTGAAAATGTGTATATAACGGGGTAAAATACAAGAATGTATTTTTAAAGGCAAGTGTTTACAATTATTTTCATTGACAATATTGTTTTCAATAAAAGAAGTAAATAACGGCTTAGCTGGCAAGGAAAAGTAACTGTCGACGTACGTTTCGGTCTTATTAGACCTCATCAGGACAGTATTACCAAGGTGTAAGATGTTGACACTTGGAGATAGAAAACAACAAATGAAGCAACAGACCAGGAGACCGAATACAGTTACTTTTCCTTGCCGGCTAAGCCGTTATTTACTTCTTTTATTGTTATTTTTTCCTGGCATTAACCCTTCCGTTATTAAATATTGTTTTCCATGTGTGGGTTGATTTTTGTATTTGAATCGCATGTTGAGTCCAATGATACTTCTCCAACAAAATTGGCAAATGGCAAAATCAAAATTACAATAAAATACAGAACGTTAAAAAAGTTAGAAGTGCGCTATTGCTGAATTTGTTATCTTTGAATTTTGTTACGCATAGTTTCCATTTTATTTTACTAGGTCACTCACTCTACTAGGGCAAGAATGACCAAGAATAAAAAAATATTTGAAATAGAAGATATTTTAAATAAGTTAGTTTAAGCTATTAAGTAGTTGCATAGACTCTATACCGTGTTCAGAAATTAGTGGACTCGGTGGTCGTAGCGCTGTTCCTTACATGATTCTAAGAAGAAAATCTTAATACAAAAATGTTGATTTGCACCATTTCCAAATCATTATTTCGTCCCCCCCAAAGCAGAACTAGCTTATGTGCCACTTTTACCAAATGTGGTTTATACAGTGTTGTATTCGTTTATTTATAGTATGTATATTTAGTACAGAAGTATCGTAAGTCCTACACCAATGATTAGGTTTTAATACATACAATGGAATTAAAGTATCCTACATATCAAAATAACTCCTTTAGTGCAGAACTATCTTATGTTTTCACTCTCCTGTAAAATTAACACAACGCGACTTACAATAGTTCTGCTTTAAGGGGACAATTTATTAGTTTTAAATAGTTGAAGGTATGTTAAAACAACTTAAAATTATTACCAAAAATTGTACTTCTAAATTTTTGTCGGTTAAATGCACTTAAAACGTATTTTCATTCCTCATATCTTAAACTTTGATGACCTCGCATATAAACAGGAGGGCTCATATAAAGTTTTTGTATTAAGATTTTCGTTTTAGGGCTGGTTTATCAATCACAAGCACGGGGTGGTATCTTAAATGGAGTAATAAAAATCCTCATTTTAGTTTAGCGTCCGAGCACCGAAGCGCTATTAGCAACCCGCGAAAAATTAATTTGAATCGTTTTTGAATTTAAACTGATCGGCTGGTAAGACGCGATGGTCGAGGTAAGGATGTGGAGCGCGCAACGACCGGATGATTCATTCTTTGCATTCTTTGTTTGCAGTGTTGCCTGTGGTGGTTGCACATGTTCGTCAGTGTTCCTTGCATAGATAATTCCTTGTGATTTTACTAAATTTACTTATGAATATTATTAGTAAATCTTTAGTGGTGTAGATATTATTATTTAGTTATATTATTGTAGATTTAGTTTGTGTATAGTAGTGGATTTTTGTTTAAAGGTGTTATTAAGAGACAATTACCGTGAAAATTTGTAGAAAGAGCTGAGGTGAGTGCTAAAATTTTTATTTAATGTAGAAGTATGAATACTATAGTAATTATAATTTCAGTAATCTAAGCTCCTCATTATGGGTTACAAGAAATGTTGCATAACAGGGTGTACAGATAAAATATCACCTCGATATCAATTTCCACATCCTGTCTCCGGGAAGGCACGTTTCCAAGTGTGGTTAGATATTATAAAAAATCCACAGTTGGAAGGCATGTCGTTCACAGAAATTTATGATTACAAAAGAGTGTGTAAACAGCATTTTATGGAGGAAAATTTTAGTGCCAATAAACGGAACCTGAATTATGGTGCAGTTCCAACGGTTAACGTCTGCGGTAAGGGACTCCATACTACTAAATTATATTGTTAAATTTTGCTCTTTCTATCGAACACTGAATTAATGCGAAGCTTATCCTTATTGCCGAAATGTCGAAAGCTCCATATTAATTCATTGTCCGGTAAAAAGAGAAACATTTTCTAAACAATATTTTCACTGGACAAGAACACATTTCAATCATATTGTTAAATTGTATCACAAATTCGTTTAAACCGACACTAATTATTGCACGAAACGTTATAAGGTTATATAAAGTGACCAAAGCGGACCAATACGTTGTTATTAATTTATGACTATATCTAGGAATGGAGGAGGCAAGAGCTTGGAGTTACTAGACATCTCAAGATTATCAGCCATCTAAGATGTCAATTGCTGCTGCGGCCCGTGACACACAGCAACCCAGCACATCAACGGTTACACCTTCACCACCTCTGACAGGTAAGCTTAGGAAGTTGCATTGCATAAGAATCATAAAAACAAAATACAAGTATGAAGTAATGAAGTAAAAATAATAATGAATCGATGTTTATTTGCAGAATGTGTTCCCTTGACTGTTCAGGCCGTTGGTATGAGTGATGCTAATTGACACTTTAATGTCAGTCCCATCAACTATATTGCTGCTTATTACCTGCTTATACTCTACGATGGCAAGAAGAAAGTAAAATAATATCGGACATTAAAGTAGCTACTTTAATGTCCATTACTTTCACATCGCATTGGCGAATAACCCTAGGACATATCGGTTTGGTTTGCAGTGGAGTTCTCGGGCTATGGTTCTGCTGACGAAGGCCCAACTAGGCCTGAAACAGTTGTACAGAGCCTGCTCGGGGAATCCGCTGCAATCAAAACCGATTTGCACAAAAAAAATTTTAAAATAATATCATTAAAACAATTAATTACTTGTGAATTTTTAGTATTAAGTCAAAATGTTAAAAATTATCAATGATTTTCGGCATCAGTTTTCAAAAATATAACCATCAAATTAAAATGGTACATATTCACCAACAAAAATGTCACCCTAACATGGTCTACTCTGAGTCTAAAAAGATCGTGAATGGATTATATGTATACTTATATGTAATATTGTCCGATCTAATATTTTTAGTTAAGAGGAGACTGTGAAAAATAAAATCAGAGCTTAATTAATACGACTAACCTATTGATCATATGTCAATACTGAAACGTCAAGATACATTTAACGACAGAAGAAAAAATCTCCTTAAATCTTTTAATTGAATACATAAGGATTTGTTAAAACTCTTTAATATGATAATGAACAATTTCAAATGCCGCGGGAGTGTTCGAGAGCGTTTAAACAACTGAAATAGATTTCATGGAAGTCAGAAAGCAAAAGTCAGACTAAAAGTTTTGAATCAAGCTAAGACTCTGGTTTCATTTTTCATAGGCTCATAAAGAAGTACATATGTATAATAATTATTGTTTGGAAATTCTTTTTCTTTTAGTTTTATACTGATTTATATAGAGAGCTTTCGACGTGTCACTGTGAGGATTTACAGCTTCGTCAGGATATGACCTATATAAAAACGACTAAAAAATAAAATGAATTTCCAAATAGTTTCACCAGCCAAGATCATATTTCAATAATACATAATTATTGTATACTTTCTTGCCTATTATTATTATTTGTCTTTGGTGATGGATGGTCACTTTTAAAAATGTCACAAATGTTCGCTAAAATGTCCAAAACTGCTTGGAGCATTTAAAAAAATGCTGTTTTAAGATGTCCACTATTTGGCGCCGTAACTCTAAAGTGTTGACTTTTTAACCTTCAGTGAGTGTTTTGTTATTATAAACTGTTTAGATTTGAACTTTTCTTTAAGAAAATGGTTAAAACTGACTCTGTAATTTAGTGTTATTTTAACAAAATTTTGTGCACATGATAAAAGATATTAAAAAGTGTGACTCTTGCCTACAAAAGATAAACAGCTTTTTACTGTGAAAAATAGTAGAACAAATTGCAAAAGTTTTCTATTTATTTTCACATGTAATTATTTAATACATTATTTCTTTTCGTGTTGTGTTTATGATTTCTCTTCCTCGAATTTACATCTTGTTGTATTTCATAAGCATTTTCTAAAACGTATGATATAATTTTCATCGGACGTACAAGCAACAAATAACGCAAAATAAAAACAATAGAATTTAATTTGAAGGCTTCCGCGACCATAGTTCATGGTATTAAGGGCTGCCGATTTGCTCCGCGTCACGAACAAGGCAGAACAAGCCTTTGTGACGCGGTGCAAACCTGAAGCGCTTGCTATCTAACACACGTCAAAATAGAATCACAGAGAAAAGATTTCATAATCCGCACCTTTTGTTTTAGTTTTGCGTCCGAGCACCAATATTATAGCGCCTTTTATTATGCCTTCGCTGTTTAACGTTGACTGACTCATCTTTTATAGTTATGATCTGTGATCACAAGTTAACTCTAACTTTCAGATTGTTCCCATAGTAACCACTACGAAGACAATTGTTGTTATGGTTAACTTTAACTTAAAGTTTTGTGTTTGATAAACCAGACCTTAGAATTAGAATCATGCAAGGAACGGCGCTACGACCACCGGTTCCTCTAATTTCTGAACACGGTGTATAAAAAAAGCATATGCAAATTTCCTCCCCTTGATGTTTTTATTGTTCCTAATAAAAAAAAAACTTTTTAAAGAATTCTGTTGATACAGGTATAAGCCATTAAAGCACACATGCTGAGAAAACCCCCATAACACGTCAGCCTATTTCAGCCTCTCCATCGAGTAGATTCCGATTATATATAGCCTGTCTGTAACTGTACCTATTTATGGGTGGTGACTTTCGTTCAGGTATCGGTGGTGGCACTATAGATTCTACATTGGCTTCTGAAATTGATAAACCACCAGCTTCATCCTCCATTTCGCCTATGCTGTTTTCTATAACACTTATGCCTGATTCGGGATGATATTGCGCCATGTGAGTTTTCAATACGTAAACGTACGTTCTATATCTTTTCACCTAAAATTTTATTTGTACACGTTAAATAAAATCAAAATTAGCTAGGAAATATTCAGAAACCTCATAAGTAAGATAAACTTCTTTCTCTTTATAATTTTGTATAATTAGAGATTTCGATCCTTTTTCCGGCGGTGTCTTTCGATGTTCATCTAATTCATCTGCCAGTCTCATAACTCTCTCCTCATGATCTCTCAATTGCTCTCGCTAAAATTTAAAGCAGTGTGACATTTTCTATAAGTGAATTTATCGCAACATTTACCAAATTTAATTTTGTGTGACTACAAGGCAAGAGCGGTCTCTGAAATTTTTTTTGTGATCCGACAGCTGCTTCTAAAGGTGGCGCTGAGAAACTAGCACAAACAAGATTGATGGTGTCTATCCAAGACTGTAGTTCCTTAGAATCACTGAAATCAAAGAGCATTACAGAATTACCTTTAATAATATGCGGACACGAGTAAAAACCTCGTTTGAAATAAGTATTCAGCTTGGTCGGCAGTCTGCAGGCGAAAAACATACTGCTTCTTGGTGTAATCAGTGGCGGTCGTGGCGAAAGCATGATGTATTCGAATGGCATTGTGAAGATTGTCGCTCATCTGATTCTTACGGAATCCATTCTCGTCCTTGTGTAAGTACAGGATGAGGTCCCGCAAGGTACAGTAGAACATTTTCCAGCTACGTTTGTGAAAGGGAGCTAGAAAAATGCAGCAAAGGCCTTCGAAACAGCTATTTTGTATTGCAACATGCTATGCAGAATGTAACTATAGCTATGTATCTAGTAGCACTAAAAAGTTAAACTATTCAAAACAATTAAGGAGTCAAGTTTTAAAGCAACTTTATATATCGGAAATTAGACTTTATCTTAATAAAAGTCAGTAATTTCAAAACGCAGAATCTTTATGAATACTTAAAGTTTGTAATAAACACATTAACTAAAGCAGGTTCTTGTCCGACGAAGCTGTCAAACGATAGCAAAACGGTAAGTGGTAGTGCGCATTTTCAGTGTTCCTTTTAAAGAATTTGTGAAACACATTAACGTCATGTAACAAAAATTGAAAATCAACTAAGAACTTGAATTTTTATTTTTAGTAACGAGTTGGACCTCCTCTGGCTTCAATTAAAGTTGCACAGCGTCTTGGTATACTTCGTATTAGTCTTCGGTTGGTGTCTTGTGGAATTTACTCCTACTCTTTCAAAAGGGCATTTTCTAGCTCCCGTAGTGTAAGAGTTGCGGTTTGCCGATTTCTGACTCGTCTATCCAACTCGTCCCGATGTTCTACTCTTGCAGATACTCAGTAAAAATCCTCGCAACATGTGAGCGGACATTGGATGGTACGCATAAAACGAAGTAGATGCCAATACTTCTCAAATAACTATATTCTTCGAAGTACCGTCTTTTAATTAAGTGCCTACTATAGCTTTGAAGCATATAACAGGTGATCAATATCTTTTCTAATCAAGTGACCTATGGAAATAAAATCATGTGTCTTTAATTAGTTTATTACTTCAAATGCTACTTGTATTACAGTACATATTGCATTCCTATACAAAACGATAGGAATGCAATAAAAATAATTTAATGGCATTTGAAATAATGAACCAAACAAAGATATAATTTTTTTTCATAGGTCACTTGATTAGAAAAGATATTGATCACGTGTTACTATGAAAGCAAAGTTTATACTGCCACACATAGTAAATACTACGCTGTTGTAGTACTTACTATTGAAATGAAATATCTACTACAGACTTGGCTAAGAAAAGTAAGTGACTTGTTCGTTCATTCGTTATACACGAATACGGTTTGTTGAATATGTGTCTTATCTTTTTCTGTGTATTTTTTCAATAATCTATTGGTACATCAGTTGAACATTTTATAATTACAAATCATGTCATTTTTACCTGAATAACTTGCATAACCGTCATCAGTATATATTCTCCTTCCTGTATACATTTTCCGGATACGGATATTCATAAAAGCAGCCATAATATTTTATTATAATTCTTACCGCGTGTCGGAGAAATTTACTAAATAGCGGCTTCACTTAAACTGAGTAGATACTACACGGCAGCCGAATTTTGAGGCTTTTGATTAGATACTACAAAATTTATAGTAGATGCTTCTATGGCGAAGTAGAAACTTCTATGTACTCTTGCACGTAATAGTGTTACACGAGGCACACTTCTCGTACAGCGGACATTTCAGCAAGTAACATGACACTCCATGTCAGCGATAAGGAAAACATAAAAAGCACGAAGGCGTCTAATTTAGTTTTAGTTATTCATCCCGCTCTGAGTAATTCACGTTAGAAATTAATTGTAATACGTAAATTGTTTTTTTGGAAATAAAACTCTTTTTAAAAAACGGTTTGTGTACCAAAAACTTGTAATTGGCGCAATCAGTAGGATTAATTTGTACGGAATTTTCGCGAATTAAAAAACCTCATGTAAGTGCCGGTGGATTTTAATCCTTCAACAAGTGAATTGTGATCCAACGAGTGTAGCGTTATCCGGAGGAAAGTTGCTGGAATTGCCACACCCAGGATACAATACACAAAGCAGTTTCCATGAGGATTATTATAATAATACTGTAAGTACCTAGTTATAATTTCGGCTTTCCTTTTCCTTTTTGTCTACCTAAAGTGCAAGTGTCATTAATTACGCCACAATTGAGAACTTCAACGAACTACTGGAAGCTATAGAAGAAATAGCAGGAATGAACTAAGTCTTACTCGAAATGGAGATCAAACAAGTCGATCAGAATCTCATCCCCGTATTTAACGGAGAACGAACAAATCCTCGAAGTTACGTGAACGCATGCGAATATTTAATCGAGAAATTCCTAAATCCTAAAGCGGGAAACACATTGAGGCGGTTGCGGTAGCGATTGCGGTGGCGGTGGCGATGGAAACCATTCACATGTATGCGACAAGGTAGACCTGCCAATGAATTTATGCAACTTTACCGTGATCGCTTGCATGTGAACGTTTGTGACCGCCACCGCCACCGCAGTCGCTACCGCAACCGCCTCAATGTGTCTCCCGCTTAATTCAAATAATGCAAGAATGGCACGCAGATTGCTCATGATTTTCATGGGAAAACTCGACGGCAAGGCACGCGAAGCAGTGGACGCCAATCGCACCCCGACAACGTGGCCCGAACTAAAAACCATACTTGTGCATAGCTTTGGAGACAAAAGGTCAGAAGATGTATTGGCCTATGTTGAAGAAATAAATATAATATACTCACTTGAGCTGATAAGTTAGAGTTGGCTGTTGTTTATATGTAACTAATGTTTAATAGTTTGTCATTACATGTACCTAAAATTTTGCTCACATTAAAAGTTATGTTCTCTACTTAACTGGGCTTTCAATCACACCCGCTGCAATCGCTAACAGGTTATGGGCCCAGATAACGTTCAAGAAATGATTGGAAGTGATTTTTCGTATTAAGTGCGAAGGAGCAAAAGTGAGCGACATAGACATTATAATGGCAGGTACAATTAGAATCGAAGCATTAACGAAACACAATTACGACACCTGGAAGATCCAGATGCAGGCACTGTTAGTGAAGAATGATGCCTGGGCATTCGTTAACGGGATGAAGATCAAGCCAGAAGTTATGGATGGCAACGCGGAAACAATTGCAGCCGAGGCGGTATGGATTGAGGGAGACGATAAAGCAAAGTCAGATATAATATTATCAATTCACCCGTCTGAACTAAAACAAATTAAGGGATGCTCCACGTCGCGTGATGTTTAGCTAAGGTTGGAGACAATTTTTCAATCTAAAGGGCCAGCACGAAAGGCTACGTTGCTAAAGCAACTTACACTTCAAAAAATGAGGGATGGCGAAGATGTGCAAATACATTTGCGTAAATTCTTCGATGCCGTCGACAAGCTCGAGGAGATGGGAATGGAAATAAATCATGAACTCCTATCGATCATGCTTCTCTACAGCCTTCCGGCAAGTTTTGAAAACTTCAGATGCGCGATTGAGTCGCGCGATGATCTGCCACGACCAGAGGTGCTACGTGTGAAGATCGTTGAGGAATACGAAGCAAGAAATAATGACAGTCGTCAAGATTCGGTGCCAAATGCGATGGCCGCAGAAAGACATAATAAGAAACTTTTTCGGAAACCGGAGAAACGTGAATCTGAAAGTGTCAAATTGACTAAAGTGAAGTGTTTTCGATGTCACAAATTCGGACACAAAGCCTCACAATGCAGACAGAATGCGAATAGAATCGATAAAGAGATGTTGTACGCGACACCGGAAGCAAATTCTTGTCGAGAAAATTTAAATCGTGACCAAAAGTGGTGCCTCGATAGTGGATGCACATCACATTTGTGCAAAGATGCAGACCGCTTCGTAGAGATTTACAGAGGCGATCAAGGAAAACTGAAGTTAGCTAGCTCGACAACGGCAGTCAACGCAAAAGGTACAGTTGAAATGACTACCAGCGTTAAAGGTCGCAAACAGACATTCAGTTTAAAAGACACTCTTTGTGTACCCGACTTGAGGGCAAATTTATTGTCCGTTGGAAAGATAGTCGATAAAGGATATAAAGTATTATTCGAAAAGGAAGTTGCGAAAATCATTGACGTCGACGGAAACGTGAAGATAATTGCGAAACGAATCAACGGTCTATTCTACGTCCAAGATTCAAGCAACAACAGACACGAAACTGTGGTTCAATTTGGTGAAGACGAGAAAAAGTCAATTAACAATGAAAGACGTTCGGACGAAGTAATCGATGTTAATCGGCGTAGAGATGTAATAAGAAAAAACGGTGGTCTCAACGGTGAAGGACCAATCAAAACGCGAAAAGGCACACTGATGGAGTGGCACAAGAAACTTGGTCATCTCAACGCGAAAGATTTACATGAGGCATTCAAGAATAAAACTATACTTGGATTGGATATCACTGACCCTGGATCTAAAATCGAATGCGAAATTTGCTTGCAGGGAAAAATGTCACGCCTGTCATTTCCAAAGAAATCAGGAAGGGTGACAGAACTTGGTGAAATCGTTCATTCTGACGTATGCGGTCCGATGAAAATTTTATCAAATGGAGGGGCACGCTATTTCGTGACTTTTATCGAAGATGCTACTGGTTGGTGTGAAGTCCGATTTATTCGTCACAAGAACGAAGTGTTTCGAGAATTTGAAAATTACAAGAAGAATGTAGAAACTCAGCATGGGAAAAAGGTCAGAATTTTACAATCAGATAATGGAACTGAATACGTAAATTCTGAATTTGACGCATTTTTGAAGCGACAAGGCATGCAGAGGCGATTGACAGCACCGGGTAATCCGGAACAGAACGGAGTTGCCGAGCGAAGAAATCGAACTCTCGTTGAAACGGCAAGGTGTCTTCTTCTCCAGTCGAATCTTCCCCCATCTTTCTGGGCAGAAGCAGTTTCGACAGCGAATTACATAAGAAATCGCTGTCCTACCAGTAAACTTGGAGGCAGAACTTCTTACGAGGCATGGATTGGCCGCTCTCCGAATGTTAGTTATTTCAGAGAATTTGGTCGAGAGGTATACTGCCTGAATCGTTCATCAGGACGCAACAAATTTGATGCTCGTTCGAAGAAAGGAATTTTCCTTGGTTATGCTGAAGAATCAAAGGCATTCAGGATATGGATTCCAGAAAATCGCAAAATGGAAATTACTCGAGATGTAAAATTTCTTGAGAAGACATGCAGTAACGAAGATTATCCTTTTGAACATTTTTATTCAGATTCAGCATCGTCCTCCGAAGATGGACAACCAGAGTCACATCGCGAAGTGGAAATTGAAATGATGCCTAATAGATCTTCTCGTGAAGATGTTATTACCGACATTAAAGACGACTTCGAAGAACCAATTAGAGAAAACGTAAATTTAAAACGTGGACGAGGGAGACCGCGGAAGTCAAGGACAGGGCGACCTGGTAGACCCAAAAGGAATACCGTATGATAGAAAATGAAACTGAACCACTGGCTGCTAATGACGAACTAGTCGAGCTTGCCTTCCTGGCCGAAATACCTATCAAGCAGGCGATGAATGGTTCTGAGTCACAAGAGTGGATGAACGCTATGGCAAGCGAATATGAGTCCATTCTTAAAAATGACACGTGGGACATCGTCGAGCGACCGAAGGATAGGGCTACTATTGGTAGTAGAATTGTACTTAGAAACAAGTACGGTGCTGATGGAAATATTTCCAGAAGAAAAGCACGAGTGGTCGCGCGGGGCTTCTCGCAACGTCCAGGATTGGATTTTCATGAAACGTTTGCCCCCGTGGCAAGGCTTAGTTCAATCAGACTGGCAATGGCACTCGCCGCTTGTAAAAATATGTACGTGAGACAATTTGATGTAACTACAGCGTACCTCAACGGATTTGTCGATGAAGAGATTTTTATGGAGGCTCCTGATTATACGATAGATGTACTTAAGTTCATTGTACGAAAGAAGTACGGATCCCCAGGAATAGTGACGAAGGCGAAGGAGATGCTTCGTGATTTGTCTACTGGAAACAAAGTTTGTCTCATCAAGAAGGCGCTGTATGGGTTAAAACAAGCCGGACGCTGTTGGAATAAGCGTTTGGATCGAGAACTTAGAAATGTCGGCAGAGTTCCAACGAAGAGCGATCCAAGTGTGTTACATTAGAGGCAAGGGAAAGAATATTTTTATAATTATTGTTTATGTAGATGATATATTAGTCTTGTCTAGAAATTCGGAGGAAATAGACAGATTCGGAGTGTTGATGAAGAAAGTATTCGACATTCATGATTTAGGTGAAGTAAATTACTGCCTAGGTATTAGTTTTTCCCGAAACAAATATGAAATTAGAATGAGCCAAGAAACATACGTCAAGGACATCCTAGAACGCTTTGGAATGTCGACCTGCAATCCATTATCTACACCAATTGATGCCGGTTTGAAATTATCAAAGTCGGACGTTTGGTCAGAAAAGGATGGGCCAAAACCACCTTATAGGGAAATGGTTGGAGCCCTGATGTACTTATCAGTCGCAACTCGGCCAGATATTTCACATGCGGTTAGTTTGTTATGCCAATTCAATGATAATTTTGGAAAAAGTCACTGGGCAGCCGCGAAACATGTGCTAAGATACTTAAAAGGCACTGCTGATGTAGGTATCACCTTCAACGTTGACGGAGACAGACTGCAGGGATTCGTGGGTGCAAATTGGGGTGCATGTCCAGATGATAGGAGATCCTTTACTGGATATGCGTTCACGATGAATGGTGGAGTAATCTCATGGGAATCGAAGAAACAGAGAACAGTAGCTCTTTCTTCGACAGAAGCTGAGTACATGGCGCTGAGCGAGGCCTCAAAAGAAGCTATTTACTTGAGGAAACTTCTTGCAGAATTGGACGCAGATATTCCAAAGACAGTGGAATTATATAACAACAATATCGGTGCTCAGAAGCTTGCAGGCAACCCCATATTTCATGCTCGCACGAAACATATACATATAAGGCATCACTTTGTGCGTGAGGCGCTCGAGGCTGGAGAAATTGAGATAAAACATTTGTCAACGGAAGATATGCCCGCAGATGTATTGACCAAAGGTTTACCAAAATAAAGACATTGGAAATGTTTGAATACATTGGGTATTAAAAATCGTGTTTGAAAAACACAGCTCAGTTCGAGGGGGAGTGTTGAAGAAATAAATATAATATACTCACTTGAGCTGATAAGTTAGAGTTGGCTGTTGTTTATATGTAACTAATGTTTAATAGTTTGTCATTACATGTACCTAAAATTTTGCTCACATTAAAAGTTATGTTCTCTACTTAACTGGGCTTTCAATCACACCCGCTGCAATCGCTAACAGCCTACGATCTTAATAATATTCGCCCTTCGAAGAATCTATCAGCGCAAGATTATGCTAATAAGATTAAAGCTACCCTCTATACTTTGCTTTCGAAAATAAATCTGGAAGAAGCCGACTTGAATGTTCGTCAAATGAAAATAACGCAGTACAACGCAATAGCTTTGAGAACGTTCTTATTCGGACTAGACGTGATAAACGACAGACTTGGTTTACAAGTAAAGTTAAGACAGCCGGAAGATATTGAGACCGAGGAAGGATATGCAACCGAGATCGAAAACTTTAACACGCAAAAGAAGTACTACACGGAAGCATACAAAATTCCACCCCCAAGAATTCTACCAATGATAACGCAGCCCCAAACCAGCGCACCAATGAGACCGATAACTCAGCCCCCAAATTATGGGTACCAACAAAGACAGTTTGCATCCCCTAAACGACTACCAATGAAGCCACCGCTACACAGATTCGCCCCAGCAGCACCGGGACAGGTAATTCCGCAACGACCATGTCGACTAACTCCTATGGAAGTCGACGGTTCCGGTATGAAACGTCCAGCATCAACGCTGCAGCGGCCTGACAAAAGACCCTGGCCTAATAACATGATGTTGGAAGAACAAACCTCAACGTATCAAAGGGAGCAAAATCAATATCCGGAGCAATCGTGTGCTCTAGAAGAAAACGATCCCCAAAATTACGCGAATTTCGAGGAAATGTATGGTCAAAACCAATACGAGGACGAAAGTGAAGAAGCTAGAGTCGTGTCAGATGAAGAGACAGTAAATTTTATTTAAAGTTGGTTCTTGTCCGATGAAAATTGTATCACAAAATCTTTTAACCGGACACTAAGATTTTGTGATAGTAAATTTTATGATGGTACATTCCACCAACAACCTAACATAACCGGAGTAATAACCTATAATACCACTATCGCAGATCCAAAACTTCCTTACATTAAATTTGGTCATTATAAAATTTTAATAGATACAGGAGCGTCAAAAAGTTTGATCAATGAAGAAATTTACGAATCACTGAAAAATGACTATGCTATTATAAATGAATTTTGTATTCAAACACCACACAGTATAGAAGAAGGGTCTAGAGCGTTGCGGGTACCGTTACCCGATATTTTCGAAGATAAGCGCGAATATATTTTCTTTTGTTTTAATTTTTCAAACGTTTACGATATGCTGATCGGTATGGACGTAATAAAAGCACTAAAAGGAAACATCGATACTGAAAAGGAAGTTTTAAAAATCTCTAAAGTAGATATCCTCTATTATACACGGTTGGACGAAATTAAACTGTTTCCAAATCAATCACAAATAGTGGAATACCAGGTCAATAATATGATTAGTGGTTACGCGTACTTTCCCCAAACAAAAATTAAATTAGGAGCGGAAGAAATAATTTTATCGCCGCCAGCATTAGTGAAAGTAAAAAATGGGAAAACTTTGATCCGCTTGAATAACATAACCAATCACAAAATATCACTGCTACCGGTATGCGAATTTGAGGAAAATTACAATGTGGGATACAATGAGAAAACGGGAAGGAAATCGTCAGCGTTGCAAAACGAAGATATAGACAAAATTTTGCAAGGAAATACATTAAACACCGAAGAAAATGCTGCTTTAAAGGCACTGCTAAGTAAGTTCAGAAATCTCTTTTATAAAGAAGGACAAAAACTAACATTTACACATAAAATTAAACACACACTGAACATGAAAGAAGACAAGCCGATCTTTGTGAAGATGTATCGCCAACCGATAGAAATGAAAAGGGAAATAAAGAAGCAAGTGGCCGAGCTACTTACGCAAGACATCATACAGGAAAGCGTGTCGCCTTGGTCGGCCCCGGTACGCATAGTCACGACAGACAAAAATGGGAAAATTAAGAAACGCATGGTAATTGACTACTACTATTCAATGAGTAAATGATAGAAGATAAGTATCCTATCCCCAATATCGCGGATATTCTCGACAAAATTGGGACACAGTCAATACTTTACGTCTTTGGACTTGGCAAGTGGTTATCATCAAGTTGAAATGGCAGAAGAGGACACTGAAAAAACCGCATTTTCCACGGAGCAAGGACATTTCGAATTCAAAAGAATGTCCTTCGGCCTAAAAAAATGCCCTCGCTACCTTTCAGCGCTTGATGGACAACGTCTTGCGAGGATTGCAAGAAGATACCTGCCTGGTCTACCTAGACGACATCGTCGTGTACTCGACATCCCTGGAGGAACACCTGACTAAGCTTACGAAAGTCTTCATGCGATTACAAGAAGCGAACTTTAAAATTCGTCTAGAAAAATGTGACTTTCTTCGTAAGGTATTAAAATACCTAGGACACGTCATCACCAATGAGGGAGTTAAACCAAACCAATTCGGCCACGTCATACGTACATATACGAGAGGACGAACTGTACCGTCTTTGTTGTAAAGTGTACACCGAAAAACTATCCGATAATGGCCCGAGAATAATCAAATGCACAAAAAGAGCCAAAGTAATAACCGATCAAGAAAAACAACTAGAAATAATACTGCTATATCATGAAGGAGCAAACAATCACAGAGGAATAGAAGAAACGCTCAAACATCTCCAGCGACAGTATTGGTGGGCGAAAATGAAGAAAACTATTGAAAAAGTAATAAAAAACTGTGATGTGTGTAATACAATCGTCACCCAGAAGTAACTTTGTTACCTATTACGCAGACGCCGGATGCCTCTTTCGAAAAATTGTACATCGACATATTCTCGGTAGGACACGAAAAATATCTAACGATAATTGAATCGTTTTCTAGATTAGGTCAAGCTATTAGAATCACAAGTAAAAGCTCGACGGAAATTATTAATGCACTCCTTACTTATTTCTCTTATTACGGAGTTCCTAACGAAATCTGCAGTGATCAAGGAACAGAATTTAATAATAAACTGCTAAAAAAATTAACCGCACTACACAAAATAATATTACACTTCGGAACCGCTAAAAATCCGGAATCACAAGCAAATATAGAAAGATTCCACTTAACCCTAATCGAACATTTAAGGTGCGAGAAGGGGAATGACGAAAATCAAAAGGAGCAGCGGATGAAATCAGCGCTTATTGCATATAACAATAGCATCTCTACGGCGACCGGAATGACACACCAATGGAAATATTATTTGGGCACACCAAAACTAGAAACCCAATGGATTTGTTCTACGACAAGGTAGCTTATCAAGATCAAATCAATAAACACAAGGAAAGGATGAAAATACTTTACGAAAAGGTGAAGAGAAAAGACGAGACACGGAAGGAAAAGACACAGAAGAAACTGCAAAGTAAAATAAATCAAACCGAATGGGTCGTAGGAGAAATGGTTTATGTCGAAAATGTAACCAAAAGTAATAAGCTGGCGAAACCATTCCTTGGCCCCTACATCATTACCAAAATAAACGATAATGACACCGTGGAAGTCAATACTAAAAGAGGCAGCCAAACTTATAATCAAAGACATTTAAGGCATGGTATTGTTTCAGATGCGTTGCCCTCGGAACAACCGCAGAGGTCAAACTAATGGAAATAAAGGATCCTCTCTTTCCATTGTATCTCGGAACAGCAGAAAACCAAGCTTCGACATGGACAGTAATTTCACAATACGATCTTGACCCGATGCTTCAGGAAATAAACTACCTGAATAAACGCTGTGAAGAACTCAATAAGATTGTGAACGACGGCAAGGAAGCCAAAAGTCACTATCAAGAATTAGACAGTGTTTTATCCCCTCTGAGGATAAATCAAAAACTAATGAACGCTAATAAAAATCAATTGTTACCCAAAATTCGATCAACACGAGGAGCAGCTAATTTTCTAGGAAGCATAATCAAGGCAATATCAGGTAATTTAGACCATGAAGACGCCATAAGGTACGACGACGCCATAGAAGCCCTGACGAAAGGCCAGAACAAAATAATGAAAAACCAAAGGGAACAAATTTCACTATCGATCAAAGCTATCAAGGACTTTGAAGAAGACATGAAACAACTTCAAACAAATCAACCAATTTTGAAGTCTCGTATTATGCAATTAGGAGTCGCATTAGAAAATGTCAATCTATTTGCGCTGGAAGCGAAACGGAAAACCGATCTATACGCTATGATTTTTGCGTTGACAAATTGCATCATTGCAATAAATTCCGTAGCCGAAAGAATAATCACAGGCAAAACATTCGCAAAACTGGGAACGTACCACCCGACAATGCTGGACACCGAAATACTTCTACGAGAATTGGTTGAAATACAAAGCGCAAGCGAAGGAGAAAAATTAGCGCTACCTGTTACAGAAGAAAATGTCTACGCGCTAGAAAGGACCCTAACTGTCAAGGCTTATAGTAAAGGCACTAAAATGCACTTCCTGATAGAAATTCCTCTCTGCGAAACTAAAACATATCAATACTACCAACTTTTCCCTATCCCGCAATTAATCGATAACACTGTTAAAATTATAAATATCCAAAATCTGTACCTAGCCGAAAATAATGAAAGGTATATCAGTAGCCAAGAGAAATGTGATGAAATAAAAAACAACAAGTTCCTCTGCAACAAGAGCAGTAGAGACGTCTACTTAGATACCCCCTGTGAATACAGACTCCTTAAACACAAATATTACGAGGGAAACTGTACTCATCGAATAAACAAGGCAACTCCACCTTCGATCCAGAAAATAAGTACCAATGAATGGCTCCTGCTAATACAAACCGAAGAACAAACTACGATCACGTGTGAAGAAAGAAAAGAGAACAGAAAAATCAAAGGACCACATCTTATTCAAATCTCAAGAGAATGCCAGGTACGATGGAAACACGAAATCCTGAAAACCCACTCGAAGGAGCTTCAGAACAGAAATTTCCAATTAAGCGAAATCAATCTAAACAATACCGAAGAAGAGTTACCCCATTGGAAAATGCACGACCTGGGGCAACACCAAATTAGATGGCAACATTTCAACGACTCCAAGGCAGCCCTAGAAGCTTTAAGAGAAAACCTCGACGACGTGGACTCCACCCATCGATACACTACAATTGGGACATCTTCGTTAATAATTGCTATCATAATTATTTGTCTAATAATTTTCTCTGCTCGTAAGTTTTACAGAAAAATGGTATTACCGGAAGGTCAAGTCAATGAACCCAGTGAACCGGCCAGGAAGAAGGAAGATTCTCACCCATGGTTGCAATCTTCCACTTAAGGCGGGAGGTTTTACACAAGGTACACTTCTCGTACAGCGGACATCTCAGCAAGTAACATGACACTCCATGTCAGCGATAAGGAAAACATAAAAAGCACGAACGCGTCTAGTTTAGTTTTAGTTATTCATCCCGCTCTGAGTAATTCACGTTACACGTTAGAAATTAATTGTAATACGTAAATTGTTTTTTGGAAATAAAACTCTTTTTAAAAAACGGTTTGTGTACCAAAAACTTGTAATTATAATATTTACTAGATGCGGATAGACGCTAATATAGTAAGTACTTCACTTTCGAAGTAGATGGTTTGAAGTATTAGCATGTACGTTTTATGCATACCACCCAGTCAGGTGTATTCCATAATGCAGTGGTTATTTGTCACTTTATTAACACTGTGCTTAATAATAACTTCTTAACCACTGCTTTAAATGATTGATTGAAGACGTATTTCATAAGCACACGGTGGTTATTTTACAGTTTTAAAGTTAACTTCATTTGTAAAATATAACGGGATTCTTTCTTGTGTTGAATTGGGAAGAAACCGTTCACCTGGTCGTCGTCATACTCGAACTCGTCCACATTTGAACATAATGCAAACCTAGACTCGTTAGTGAACAAAGCTTTTCTCCAATGGCGTATCTGCGAATTTATCGTGTTCTTGGGAGAATTGCATTCGCTCTTGTCGCTGATTTCTAGTTAAACGCATGACTTTGGCTGGACGTTTAGACCTCAGGTTCGTTTTTTGTCGACCTGTAGCCCGAAAATGTTTTGTAAAGTACGCGCTGTGCTGGTACATTTCTGAAGAGCTTGCAAACGTAAAAATCGATCGTTAAGAGTGTGGTTGCTCTGTGACGACCTTGTCCAAGACGACGAGTAACATTTCCAGCATTCTGGTATCGCTTCCACAGCCTCCATATTACAGATTGCCGTACATTGAGTTGTTCGACAACATATCACTGTATCCTCCTTCTTGCAGGAGACTGATTTTTACTCATTTCGTCTAAGCTTGGCGAGTACAAGAAAACATGACCCCTTAATTGTTTTGAGTAGTTTATTAATATTATTATTATAAAACAATCTGATTGACCATTTAAGTTCATAGCATAAATTTTTTGCTTAACAAAATTCGTGATAATAAAGAATGCGATTTTTGAAAACAGGCCAGAGTTGGCTTTGCAATCTCAAAACGTTTGCCTAATAGCGTTTTCGATTGACTGCTCTAGAGCACTCTCAGAATATATCCATCCCTTAGGGCCATTTTCATAATCGAATCTAAAGTAGACTTTAAATTTAAAGTCACTTTCAGATGTAAAAACAACTGTGAAAATACATTTGTTTATACATCTGAATGTGACTTTATTTTAAAGTCTCCTTTAAATTTGATTATGAAACTGGCCCTTACTATTACTTGAGGTTAAAGTAAGGAAACTTTGAGAGTGCCTTAGGGCATCCAATTGAAAACGCTATTAAATAAATTTACTTTTGACAATTAATATCCAGATTTGTCAACGAACAAATATTAAAATATGTATTCTTAAAATTGTGACTAGATTGCTTTCTGATGAACAAAAATAATTTTAATTAGAAAGTTTAAATTTAAAAGAAGGATGCCATTATGTTTTGCAAGTGAAAGACAACATTTCGAACATTTATTGTGACGTTTTTACATTAAAATAGGTTGAAATATTTTGACGTTCGTTTTAAAAATAATCTAATCTAAGACGTAAGTTCCACATTTCATGGCCCACTCTTGCTTGTTTTCAATAAATCGCACGGTATTTATAAACTTTATGACACAAACGGATGAAAAAACCAAATATTCATTAAAGCAATTAAGACTGAACGACACAATCAGATTGTAACAATTTCAAACAAAATATAATCAGTGTATTATGTTTTTAGTAAAGACTGATCGATTAATTGCTAATGTAGATACATCATGGTTACATTGAAATAATTATTTTAATAAGTACTAATTACTTATTAGTAGTAGAGCCAATAAATTTCTTAATCGAACTAAAAAACTAAAATGTGCCACTTGAGTAATTCAAATTATTAAATAAATTAATTTGATTCTATTCAGATGGCAATTAACAAAGCAGAGAAACTCAAAGGTATAAATAGAAATGGTAATATGTGTGTATTATTTACTGAATATACAAGCTGGTCCAAAAGTAATGAATGGATTCCTGATATCAAAATCAATTGCAATTTAGCTAAACTCTAAAGTTGATAATAAAGAAGATACAGAGCGTTAAAATCAAAATTTTTATTTCAGTTTTCTTCAATAATTCTTAAAGTTTTTGACTTATTGCCTTAAAAGTAATATTAATACGCCCATAATTTTGATGATAGAGGGCGCCACGAACGGTATCCGTCTCTCCACTACGGATGAGGCATATAGAGTTGCGAAAAAAAATGAGGGGGGGTGTGCTTTTAAAATGTTCTAACTTTTTTTGTGAGTAGGCTTTTAACAAAAAATGGTCATTCCCCCATCTTTTCTAAATCAATTAGGTATACCTGTTCAATAGCGTTAAAGTTAACCGTTTTCAAGATATTTGCTGTTTTAGCTTGAATGGAACATGGTTTTTACGATAATTCTTGTTCGATTTTTGTTCTGTTCGAGAAGTAATAGATGTGTATTGGTCATAAAAAGTGTGTTCAGGTATTCGTAAATAACATAACGTCATTATAAATCACTACGAAGAATGTAGATTTATTTTAATTTTTTTTAAGAAAAACGCTTACTTATACTATCGTAAAAACTACGTTCCATTCAAAGTTAAAATAGCAAATATCTCGTAAACGGTTAACTTTAGAGCTATTGAATAGGTATACTTAGTTGGTTTAGAAAAGATGGGAGAATAATAATTTATTCTTAAAAGTTCCGTAAGTTTACTCACAAGAAAGTTAAAGCATTTTAAAAGCTAGAATGCTACCGTTCATAGCAAAAAGAAACTTCCATATGTAAATTTAAGGCAATTGGAGTTTGCAGCTAAGCGTTCGCCACCTGGTGTCAACTAAGCAAAGCCTTGTATGCTACACAACAAATCGTGTTTTGGCGTCGATCCTGAGCGTATGATGTATCAGGATTGTGTTATATGTGACATTCACATTAAATCAACATGTGTATTTGTATTAGTACGCACTTAAACACGTGCATTACAAAAATTCCATGTAGCTTACAGAGGTTCAGATTTATCCACGGTAGCGCTGCGATCTTAAAACCAAACTTTAAGAATTATTGAAGAAAATTGAAAATAAAAGAAATAAAAATAAATAATAAATAATAAATAATAATAAAAATAAATAAAGAAAAATAAAAGAAATAAAAATTTTGATTTTAATGCCCTGTACGTAGCTCTCTTATTATCAACTTTTGGACTAGGTAGCTCGGAGTTTAGGTAAATAACAATATTTTGATGTCAGGAATTCATTGTTGCTTTGTTTCCCATTACTTTGGACCAGCTTGTTCATACCACCAAAGAAGAGATAGAAAAATATTGCCTTTTTCACTATTATATAAATATATCGTGATTTAAAAATCATGGGAGACAAAAGAGTTGAAAGAGTGAATTATAATCAGAGACTCTCAGAAATAATTCAGTAGGTATGTCGATTTCAAATATTTTGATCTCCTCAGTATATGACAAGAGGTATTCAAATTTTGGTAAGTGCATTTTAAGTTTGGGAAGATGCAGGGTCTTTCATAAAGAATATATTTTTCCGAGAAATCAATAATAAAAAAGGAAAATCCATATGTGCCCAATTTTCTGCCGGTCACTGTATAAGGTTATTCTAAAGTAAGTTACCAGTTTAAAATAGCTGCTGCATCTTCTGCAAATATTAATAGTTGGTTCCATACAGATATCATTTTGCCCTATAGGGACTGGGGATTTTCAATATTATTTATTTTTCGTTGATTGTTAACTGTGTAATTAGTAAGCATTTTCTAAACAGTTCAGGTCATCAGACATAAATCCAGCTGAGTACTGATTATGGGGTCACGTCAAAGAAAGAGTATTTTCTTAGTAGACCGTGAGGAACTGAAACAAACGATATCAGATGTCATTGAAAACTTTCCTAGGAATGCACTTACTAATGCCGTTTGTAACATAGAAGAACAACTAGTTGTTGAACAACACGGTGGTGATCTGGTGATCATATTTAACTTTTTATTTCTTCTTATTATGATAAAATTCCATTTGTTTACAAACAAATTGATGCTTTTATTTTTGTAGAACATAAAAAAGTTATGATCATTTTATACTGGGAACTTACTTTAGAATAACCTTATACAACCAACTTTGAAGTTAGAGCACGAACTAGTAGGGTAAACTTGCCTAATTCGTACCCCTTAAGAACATATGCCTATAACTTTACGAAATTTGAAGAAAAATAAACCGCAATAGCAATAATAAATTCTTTTTAACAAAAGTCAATAATTTTATTCTTAATTCTTAAGAAACAAAAGTTTTTCAAAAATACGAAAGAAGTACGATTTAAGATTAATGTTCCAAAATCGTCCCGAACCAGTTTTCGGCATTTGTGCTTATTTTTTTCTTCGTTTTCTCTGTCTTTATTGGCTGACTTTTTTTAACGCTGTTTTTCTTTTTGAGAGTCTCATTTGCTGTTAAGTTCTGAGGTGTGCTTTTCTTCTTTACTTTAGTGAACCATGTAAATTGTTTTGTATTAATTTTTTGTTAGAATTTGTGTATGCAGAGTTCTCTGGGATAGTTTATTTGAACATGTAAGCATGTAAAACCTCGGGAGATATGTTTGCTACTTCACTGCGAATTGATAAAGAACTATTGTGAGCTATTAGTACGAAATAGGCGAAACGCCACCATGAGTTTAAATTTGCCAAGGAAAATTTTAATAACTGGCCGGCAGTTAACAGAACCAAAAATAACATTGTAGATAGGTGTACTTTTGCACAAAAACTTGTTTCATTCTTTATCTTCACTAGAATTGATGCAAAATCATTATGAGTAACGTAAAAGTCTTAGTGAAAACTAGTTCAAAAACTTATTTTTTCAATAATTTTCGAGAGAGTGGCTACCACAATAACATGGGTAGGTTAAACAATGTAGATCACTGTTATTCTATGCTATAAGCGCTTATCATCATTACACCTTACGAGAAATTGTGGAGGTACGATTTAGGCACTGGTACGAATTAGGCAAGTTTACCCTACATTAAATGAAATACGTATTAAAAATCGGCCGTCGTCCACGTCTCAACGACTAACGAGCAGCAGCAGCAACACTATCAGTAATAGCAGCCCTATTCTTCTGCAATGGAGAACAAAACGTCGGCAGTAGAAGAAGTCAATGTGACGCGGCTCCAACCCGAAGCCAATTCAAACACAGATTTATGTTTAATAAAAATATATTATTCCGGCTTTAATATTTTATTAAAAAATCAGAATTCACATGTCAGACTTTTTTTTTAACATTATTTCATGACCACTTATTATTTCATGACACACTGAACTTAGAGCAAGCAGTTGCAATACCCCAACACCCCTTCTCAAGTACATGCGACAAAGAATGTCTGTCACTAAAAATCCAGGAATGCAAGTTCAACACAAATTTTTGAACTGTCGTTTGGCTTAAGGCTTGTTCTGGTTCTCATCAAGACAGTCCTAGAACCGTTTTAGAACAACCAGGAGCATGCGCACAACAAAAGAACATGCGGTTTTTTTAATGACCTGTCCTCACGGGAACCCGAACAAGCTTTTAGTGAATACGTCGGCCACCATCTTCTCCGTTGGAAGATATTTTATTTCTATTACTTCACGTTCTCTTAGATCTCGAAGATAATGATAATGATGAAGATAATGATGACCTTAATATGCTTTGTACGAGCTATTGTACGATTTCATTCAACCATTCGCATATAGCCCTAGTTATCTTGATGTACTATGACCAGAGACTCGCAGATTGAATTCAGTTTTCATTGGCATGACGCGATTAGCTGCGGGTCGAGAGCTGATATATCCTTCGGTTGCGAATTATTGCTTAGTTGTTATAATTCTATAACTACATAATAATTACATAACTTCTTCTATTATTCATTAAGGAAAACCTTGAAAAAGGAAATAAAACTTGTAGAAAGCTTCGTTGAATTTTAAAGGAGTTTCAATTGCCCCTTTTGACTGCAGCCCAGTTATAGAATTATCAAATCACAAATACATATCAGATGTATACATAAAAAGTTAATTTAACACGAAGCTAAACCATCGGCTGCATATCGGGAGCTACTAATACGGCAGCAAAAAGCTTCTGAATTCGAGTTCATACGAATTTCTGCTCTCTAATTATTATTTATGTAAAAAATTACGTATTTAACAAGTTTAGAAAAATTGTCGAAGAAATGAAGAATTTGTCGCATCGCGTCAGGATCTGCACGGCACTGAATCACCAAGGGGTGCATTCGACATAACGCTCAGAGCACTCGGAGTATTCCTTTTTCTCACTTTTATATGCACTGAAACGTATTCGTTCTCTCTCACAGTTCTGCTCAGAGCGTGCCCCGAGCCTTATGCCGAACCCAGCCCATGAGTGGGGGCCGAAAACGAGCTGTTGAATCTTTTCTGCAAGTCTCTGATTATGACTGGTGATACTACAGGATTACCGATATCACAAATCAGTTGATGCAGCCACTGTAACTGCTTGCAGGTTTGCGACAGAGAAATACAGCATACATCATTGGTATGGATTTCTTCAATTGCTCCTTAACTACTGATTATAAACGAAACTATCTTATATAAAAGTTATCGACTATAATGAGTTCTATACATATTAGTAAATTATTTTCACATACACAGCATGTTCCATAACTGCGTTATCTACTAAATTTATACTTCTTTAAACGGAATGTATAAATTTTAATTTCACATTTCGATAGACCTCTCAAAAGTAAACATTTTTTATTAAGCAACTATGGCTCTAAATCAGAGCATTCACAATTTATAGCTATTCAATTGAATGAAAGAGCTGAAATGTAGTAGTATTTTATTCGTAGTTAGCGGCCAAAAGAATTATTTTTGCTGTGCATAACTAATTATAAATATGTAGTAGAATAATCTCTAAGAGTAATAGTAACCTCTTCAAAGTGCGTTTACAAAGAAACAATTGAAACTTAAAATTAAAACTTAATTTTCTTAAAAAATTTAAATGGGACGCCCTGTACATTTTGATACATTTGAATAGCTCATCAAATTCTATTTCTAACGTATGTAAAATGTATTGGTCTAAAGCTTATGGTTTTCGAGATATCTGAGATAACTTATAATAAGAACCATATTTCAAGAAAATAGACAAAAAGGAAAGGGCAAAATCATAATAGCAAAATCTATCGAAATGTGAACTGAAAATTTGTACATTCCATTTAAAAATGTATAAGTTTCTTGGATAACTCACTTATGGAACATGCTTTGTATGTGAAAATAATTTACTGATGTAGAACTCATTAAAGTCGATAACTTTTATACTAGATTATAGGTTCTCAAACTAATTTCGTCTACCGCCCACTTTGAGAATCAATTATTTTCTAACGCCCCCTAAAATTTTAAAATTTAATAACTTTAGTTAAATTATAGCCTGCCATATATGAGTCTTATCTTGTTCCCCCTAATTTTCTCTGTGCCCTTTACCGCCCCCCTGTAGGCTTCTAGCGCCCACAAGGGGGCGTTATCGACCACTTTGAGAAAGACTGTACTAGATACTTTCCTTTATAATCAATAGTTAAGGAGCTATTAAAGAAATCCATACCAATGATGCACGCTGTATATTCCGCTTCCGTGGAAGAAAGTGTCATAGTAGACTGTTTCTTACTTGACCAGGAAATCGTAGCACTCCCAAGTTTGAAAACATACCCACTAGTCGACTTCCTGTCCTTGTGATCTCCTGCCCAATCAGCGTCAAAGAAGTCACGAAGGGTTAGATCTCGTTGAGCAGGCAAGACCAATTTCTTGTCTACAGTAGTAAGTAGATACGTGACTATTCGCTTAGCGGCTTTCTAGTCAGAATCAGTTGGCTGTTGCACCCGGCGAGATAAGATTCTCACAGCAAGAGAAATGACTGGTCTCGAAACTGTTGTCGGGTACAAAAGCGAACCAATTGCCTTCCGGTAGATTGTATTTGTGGGCAACAGTTTACTGTCCACTCCCTCTCAGGTTAGAAGGCTTGTTTCCAATGGCGTATCAGTCGGTTTCGCATCTGATAAACCAAACTCTTCAATCATTTGTTGAATTTTGGTAGACTGATGAAGACAAAACGATCCATCCTTTTCTCTATCCACCTGGATTCCTAAGTAAAACTTGATGTCGCCCAGGTCTTTGATTTCAATGTATTCATTGAGTTATCTATTAACTTCCCTGGTAATTCTTTCAGTTTTACCCACCACCAGCATGTCATCCACATATAAAAGAATGTGCACAGGAGAACGGTCGTTTTTCGTTTTTGTGAACAAACATGGATCTGAAGTACACTGTACAAATCTAGCCTTGCTGAGGATTTGGACTGCTGTCTTATTCCAAATTCGAGTAGCCTGTTTCCATCCGTAGATGCTCTTACAAAACTGTTACACGCTGTTTGGCTCGTCCGAATATTGATATCCTTCCGGCTGTTCTTCCTGTAGTTCTTGATTAAGATAGGCACTCTTAACGTCCAAATGCCTCACATGTAAATTGGGAGTTGCTGCATATGCAAGAAGTATACGTCCTGACTCATACTTCACGAAAGGAGCAAAAATCTCGCTCCGACCCACGCTGCTACGTAAAACGCCGCGCCACCAGCCGAGCTTTGTGGGTGTCAATTTTTCCTGAACTGTCAAGTTTCGCCTTGAAAACCCACTTGCAAGAGATTGCTTTCTTCCCTGCTGGTAATGTTGTTGGCTCGAAGACTCCGTACTCCATTTCTTGATTAGCTGCTTTGACCCAGCACTTACGTTTCATAGATTTCTTGGGTATCTGACAGTGACTTTCATTATCAGATTTATTACTACTGTCATTGTCATCACTTGTCTTGGAAGATTTGACATCTGAGCCGATTTCACTATCTGTTTCCTTTTCAATGATACGTACCGATGATGCTATCCGCACCTTAGTTGTAGATGGGTCTAGCACTCTGTATCCTCTGGTATGCAAATAATTCCCAATCAAGATGCCTTTGGTAGCTTTGTCTTGCCACTTCTTCCGTTGCACATCTGTAACGTGGATGAACGCCTTGCTTCCTATGACGCGAATGTGACTCAAAGCTGGCTTCTTGCGACACCACAGTTCATACGGAGTTTTCTTCAGCGTTGCTGATGGCAGACAATTTTGAGATAACTGGATGTCAGCACCATCTCGCCTCAGTAACATGACGGAAGATTGGTTTCATTCAGCAGACACCTTGCCATTTCGCAGAGATATCGGTTCTTGCGTTCTGTATTTTCTATTCTGCTCCATTCTGTGCGGTTCAGGCAATACTGAATCGATTTTCCAAAAATATCGATTCAAATCGATTAATCGAATCATTCATTATAATTAAAATCGATTAGCACAGAATCGAATCGATTCCAATCGATTCCACAGAAACGAATCGATTAGCACGGAAATGAATCGATTCGCATGGAATCGAATCGATTCATACGTTAGACATTTTCTATTCAATTGACAGTTTCTCCACTAAACAACTGCTTATTAAGGAGTAGATTTACAATTATCGAACGTAGAAGCAATACTTAGCTCATCGCGCAGGTCATACGTAAGTAGCACTCGTAGTCAAACGAAAGTTAATTTTAAGAACACACCATTTACATCATATTTGCTTTTATTAACAAGGTTCATTTTCGAATGAGTTTACGGCTTTTAGTTTTTAGTTCCTATGTAATGAAGTCGAGAAATACTGAAGAACGGTTTATGGATTTTCATTCTTTGTGGTAGATATTTTGCATTTTATAACGTAAAATTAAATTTAATCAACACGAACAACTTACAATATGCAAAATTATGCAAGTTTTCCTGTGCATTATTGTTTTTATGAAACAATTGATTCGATTCGATTTTTTTTGGATTGGTCAATCGATTCAAGAAAGAAATCGATTCGATATTTTGATTTGATCAGCGAATCGATTAAGAAAAATCGATTTGAGTCGATTAATCGATTTTTTTGCCCACGCCTAGAGCGGAGATCTGATGCTCAATTCCCTTTTTAGCTAGAAACTGGTCGAGGATTTCATTACAGTATTCCCTGCCATTGTCAGACCGGATACATCACCACATATTGTATTATGACTCCAACTACCTCACTTTTCTTTTTAACAGTGACAGTGAACTTCGAGTAATCATCCACGCCAATAAGCAGATAACGATTTCCACTAGGAGTCGCTGTATCAGACGGGCCATCCACGTCAGTGTGTAGCAGTTCCTATGGATTACCTGTTCTGGATCCGCTTGGAGGATACTTCTTGGATAATTTGCTCCGTGTGCAAACTTCACACTTGCTAGTGTCGAGTTCATCACCCGGCAAAACATCTATGCCGGTAGTTAGACCCTGACGTATAATTTACTGTATGGCCTTCGAATCGCGATGTCGTAAGCGTCTGTGCCAAAGTTCAGCTGTAGCACAATAGCTGCTCTCTGCCGTCTTGACTGCATTAGAAAAACTCTGTTTCCTCTGCTGACACAGTCTACCACAAAGAAATTTTTAACTGGAAATGAAGCACAGTGTCTCCATTTTCATCCCGAATCACACAATCCCTTTTATTCAGATTTCTGGTTCTCTTTCTTGAGCTTGCAGCAGTCTCTCTTTAAGTGTCCTTGTTTTCGCAGTGGCAACAACTACGATTCTCTTTTTGTTTAACACTGTCGCTTGTTTGCTTGTATTGCTTTGGCTTGCCAGAGAAGTGTGCCATGTCGTTGTCTTCGCTCTTTTCCATTCGAAGATTGTACTCCTCAATTAATTTATTGATAACTGACATTTATTATCGATTTATTTCGAATCTCTGCCTTCGAGTGCAGTAAAAAGACCATTGTACGACTCCGGAAGACTTGCCAAGAGTGCTCCAATTTCAAGCTTGGTGCTCATTTCGACTTCAGATGTTCGAAGTTGACTCGCCAACTCTCGCATCATCGTGATGTGTTCACGCATAAAACCGCCTGTGTATCGCTAACTCTAGACTTTCTGATCAGATAGATCTGACTTGACTCGCTGTTTTGCTCATAGAGCCGTTTGTAGATGTTCCAAACTTCCGACGCCATTTTGATATTGTGAATGTGGGTAAGTTGACTTTCCTCAACAGACGTCACAATTTGTCCATCGCAATGTTGTTGAGATTATTCCACTAATCCAAGTCCTCCGTATTCCTCGAATTATGTTTCGTTGTCCGCGAAACAAACTTCCACGTGCCACTTGTAACCAGCTTCCATTTATTGGCAATCTTCCAATTAACATAGGCTTGCCATTCAACCGCACTTTAGTTTTCTTGTCTGACTCTGGCTCTTTCATGTTCATCGTCGGAATTATTTCAATTAGTTTGCTAGACCAATAAGCAGATAGATTTATGTTCAATAGTCATTTTATTTTTTTAACATTATTTCATTAACTACATACTAGATACTTAGAATGTGCTTAGAGTGAAAAACGCTCGGACATAATAAACATTTTAGAGTATTACATGAGAAATTTTTTGAAATAAACGCAATTTGGAAACTCAAAAGAAAATGATATCTACCTAATAAATATTGGAAAATTTCTCACTTTTCGTGATAAGGAGTATTGACGTGATAAACTGCATTCAGTATTTCTAATCTATTTGGTTTCTTATAGATTTTTTTCTTTTTAAATTGTTAAATTGCATTTATTTCAAAAAATATGACCCTATACAATTTTTATGTAGATATACTTAAAAAAATATGCAGTTTTAGAATTCGTAATAAAAAATGAGGGTTCCCATTTAAAACAAATGAAATTATTTCTGTACCCCAACGGTACGCAACTGTACAAATAAACGAACCCACTCCAAAATATGACAAATTTATAGGAATAATCGAGCGATTTTGCAAAAAGAAAATATTTTAGGAAATATTTAAGTTGTTCCAGACTTTTTATCCACAATGTCTTTATTCTCAACAATTAATTGTTGCTGTCACTATAGTGCTGATATAATTATCTATCTGAGCGTGCTATTTTGAGATTCCAAAATTCCAACAGTGTTATAGCAACAGTAATATGTTTTCCATAAAGGTACTTTTAATAAAGGTACCACTAACGACAGAATATTTATTCTGAAACACTTGCTTCTTATGTGTTTTGCATGTATTTTCATTCTATAACAAGTGTCAGAATTAATATTCTATAATTATGCTCAACGAAATACATAGATCGCCATGGATTTCAAAACTGTCAGTGTCAGTGTCACTCGATGCTACTCACGCTCAATAATGGCTGTATCAACAAAATTAGAAATATTTAACCTAATAAATGGTAAATTTTTATGTATTAAACCAAAAATATCTTATAACTGAAAAACTGTTAAAGTTAGGTATACGGAATGCTAATACAGTTCGACGCAGCATTTATTGTATTAAAGTATTGGTCGTTCCATTCGAAAAAAAGTATTTTTCTGTGTTTGAATATCTTCGAGTGGAGCCGTGCGTTTTAGACACCCTGTAGCTTAATAGATTATGCTTATAGAATTTTTAAGAAGCTTAAAGCTCCAACTACAATATTAGCGATTACAAATAAAATTGCTTCAATCATAGTTGTGTTATAATTTTTTGAAAATCAGATTGCGGAATCCAAATTTTTAAGAAAATTCAAAATATTTCAAAAATGATGCATTTTAGAGATAGGGAAATGTATTGCAATTTAACATATTTTTACATGTAGAATTCAAAAACGTGATAAAAAATATAGCATTCCATTTAAAATAAGCGATTGCAATGGGTTATCCATGATGTTAGTGACTAGTAAAATAAAATAAATGGTTTGAAAGTATGTGCCTTAAGTCACTAAAACGCTGTCGAAATCGGTGTGGGAAATGCAATTTATTTATTCACAATAGTGTCTACGATGACATGTTTCGGTCTGGGACCATTCTCAAATCTTACAAAAGTCGGACGATTAAAAACGTTGCAAATAAGAGGCCATTTTGTAGGTGGCTATGACATTAATCCCACACCGATTTCGACAGCGTTTTAGTGACTTAAGGCACATACTTTCAAACCATTTATTTTAAAATAAGCGAGTTGATAACGACTTCCGGCACAACCGGAAGTGATACAAAGACAATTTTATTTTATTTAAAGAGATCTCTACGGAAAACCCTTGCTCCTTAAATTTCAAATATCTACGTGAACTGCAACTTTGAAAACTTTTAACGAACGTTTTATGTGGATAACCCTGTATTCGCATGTTAATTTTTAGGCAGGCTTAATGCAGCAAGATACCGAAATGAAATTGTAAGTGAATTTTTGGAGAACGTTCACGATGATGAATTAGAAGGGGGTTACTTTCAACAAGATGGTGCAACACCCCACTCTACAGCAGAAACATTGACATTCACCAGTTTTATGATGACCAAATTATAAGTCGCGGCACTCCAACGCCGTTTCCTCCGAGGTTGTGCGATTTAACACCATGTGAATATTTTTTATGGCCTTACCTTCAAAATTCAATATTTGCAACCCCTATAAATAATCTAGAAGAACTGCAGCACCGAATAAGGCAAAAATTTGAAGAAATTAATCAAAACCCGAACTTGTTAGAAAATGTAGTCGTGAGTTCCCTTAAACGTAGAGTTTTAAAATGTTATGAAGAAGGTGGTAGGCATTTTAAGCACCTTTTGTAAAAAAAAATAAACGTTTTCATTAATTGCATTCTCTTATTCAATTTATAAAAAAATCATAATGGGTATAAAAAGTTGGGTTATGTTTATTATAATCATATGGCTTAAGTTACAACGTGATTTCGTAAAATTTGCATTTAACATAAGCCTACTTGATAACGTTTTTTTTTTAACGCACTTTACTATTCTAACTCAGTTTGAAGTCATTTCCATAGCAGTGTGATCAGAGTAAATAATTTCGGTAGGTACCAAAGCAACAGTTTTCTGAAACACCCGTTTACATTAGGACGTTGTGTCCTCTTTTTTTATGTCGCCCGTGATACTTATCTCAACAGTAACTATTACTGCAAAGTAACTAAACTCCTGTTCAAAATTAACGCACCACTACAATAATCACTGATAACTTTGTATTTTTCCAACTATTATTCAACAATAGTTTATCTTAACATAAAAACAGATAATTAGACAACATTTTAACAATACATTTATTCATTTATGGTAACAATCTTTAATAAAACACAAATTAAACTTTCAAAGATAAAAATTTAAAATAGTAACAAATTTATTGAACACCGTAAACAAACAAAAACTAAATTTTATAAAAATCTAATAACGTGTAGCACCACCTCTAGCTCTGATGACTGCCTGAATTCGTCTTGGTAAACTTCTTATCAAATTCTGGATAGTTTCTTGTGAAACGTTATCCCATTTTGAAAGAACGAGATGTTCCAGTTCATGAAGATTTCTGGGAGGGGGTAGATGACACCTCACTGCTTTTTTTAAAGTATCCCATAAGTGCTCAATGGGATTCAAGTCTGGGCTACGAGGTGGCCAGTCCAATACTTGAATATTGACCTCATTTAAGTAATTGAACACATCTCTTGCAACGTGCGGTCGAGCATTATCCTGCATGAAAATAAAGTTATTGCCTATAAATGGCGCAAAGGGCATAACATAACTCAGAATAATGTTCTCCAGGTAAAACTGAGCATTCATTGACCTTTGCTGAATAGGAACTAGGTCTGTACGGGCGTCGAAAGAGATTCCTCCCCAGAACATTTTTGACCCTCCACCAAATGGTTCCCGTGTAGAAATATTGCAGGCAGCAAATCTTTCTCCAGGCCTGCGCCATACTCGTTCACGACCATCTGGTGATTTTAAGCTTATTCTTGTTTCATCGGTAAACAAGACTCGCTTCCAGTCGTCTACGGACCAATGTTCATGCTCTCTCGCAAATCTTAATCTGGCCACTCTGTGTGCTGTGGTGAGCAGCGGTGCAGTTGCAGGCCTTCTATTGGATAACCCGGATTCTTTTAACCTTCTCCTCACAGTTACAGCTGATATTCTGATAACATTTCTAACTGTTGCGAATTCATTACTGAGCTCCGAACTTGTGCACCTCCTGTTTCTTAAAACCTGTTGTCTAAGAAAACGCTCGTCCCTTAAACTTGTAATCCTCTTTCTACCCTGTCCACGTCTTCTTACATATGAGCCAGTTTCTCTGAATCTTTTAATCATCCGACTAACTGTAGAATGGTCAACACCTAGCAAATTGGCTACATAACGCATACTTCGTCCTTCATCTAACAAAGTTGATGCTCTTACGCACTCCTTAGTAGATAAATATCGTGGTCGATTCATGTTTTTGGAATTAAATAATATAAACTGATATTCTGTTTGATATTCACTAGTTTTCAAAACTTATTACTTGAGGAAACCAATGTTAAACTTAAATTTGAACTTAAGCTAATTGTATACCTTAATAAAACAACTTCATCAATGAACAGTTTGATGCATTAACAAGACGTAATATTGTCAAATTTTATTTATTATGAAGCAAGCCACCTATGATCTAGTATAAAACATCAATCACTTCTCCAATTATAAAAATGCAATAAAAAATATAAGTGGTGCGTTAATTTTGAACAGGAGTTTATAAACTCCGATTTTAACATATCACCATGAAAACGAAATTTAAAATGTAGCGCAAAATTTGAAATGTGATGACATTTATGAAAGTTTCATTAGAATTTATGAAATAAATTGATGAAACTTTCGAAAATTTCAAAAGTTACCGAAATTTATGATTAAATGAAATTTGTATAAAACTTTTTGGTACACGCAGTATATATATATGATATATTTAAGCTAGATTAACCGATGTTGTCAATTCTCAACTTTACTTAAGAAATTTTCATTTTTATCTAGAATGTATGTTGATTCTGTAGGTCGATTTGTTATTAACTGTCAGATGAAAAATGTAAAAGATATGAAGCGCGAAACTAAGTTCTTTACAGAAAACATATGCAAAATTTCAAGTAGAAAGAAGATCACCACCTGAGGTTTTAGTGTCCTTTTCAAGGATAAAACGGCGGAAATAATTAACCCGCATGGAAAAGTAACATTCGTGGCTTATCGCATCGATAACATGTATTATATCCGCACCGGAATAGGAGGCGAGCACGGAAACATCGCAGAAGAAACCATCGCAAAGAAAAATATCCCGATATCGTGGACAGACCAGAGAATCGAGAGGTCTTTGGCAGTCGGATCGTACTACGCAACAAGTACGCCCCTGACGGAAACTTGGAGAGATGAAAGGCTAGGGTGGTTGCGCGTGATTTCTCACAGAGGCCAGGGACGGACTTTGAAATAGTCAGTGAATAGTGAATAATTAGTAATAATAGTGAATAATTGAAATAGATCAGTTCAGGATCACTTCAAGTTCAGATCAGTTGCGGATCACTTATGAAACGAAAACGCCTATTGTCTACATTTTTATTTATCATGCCATGCTTGTCACATAACTGTTACCGTAATTATGATGTACTATCGGGGCCTTAAAATTTCGCACGATTTTTTACCAAGTAGCCAGAATTTCTCTAAATTATAGTTTTGTAGAACAAGCTTTTTCCTCAATTTTGACACTAAAGACGTTTAACCTAAAGTCAGATTGTTTGGTTATATTCAATTTTAAGAACCGCAAGTTAGTAAAGTATTAGAGCTGAAATCTTCTAATTTTGTGATTGCAAAACCCTTCTCTCCTTCAGAAGGCATGTGGTGATTAGGTATTGTGATGCTACAACTTTAGCATTATATTTGAAATCAACGACTATTCAATTCACCTGTAATTTTTTAAATATTAACCACTAAAATAGCAGATATTTACTTTCGTAGCCTAGCAACAACAAATTCCAGTGAGTATTTTAAACAAAAATTTATTTACCGGTTGCTATGAAAATGAAATCATGTGTAACGCAGATTTGCGAACTAGCTTTTGAAATATTTTATTTTAATCATTTATTTGGTTCATTGAATAGTCCCTTGAATACCAATCGTAGTCAAAGTTAAGTAGAATATTTTTGTGGTGGTCTTACTCGTTTCTCACGCTTCCGAATACGAATGCAAATGATTATTTTGCAAGTGATTATTTTTGCCATTAAAGCCATTAAAAAAAGTCATATTTACAGCGGAAAATTGAATCGTGCGAAATTTTAAGGCCGCGATAGTACAAACTGGATATCCGGACAAGTATACACGGAATTTTTGCAATAGAGGACTTTGTTATTTTACGTTTTAGGAAAAACAGATATTCTTTAGAAATGTTTTTGCTTGCATTAAAACTTAAAAAAATTCTCAAAACTCCTCGTTCATGGCTTTAAATTTAAAAACATGCTTACTTATTGTCAGTCTCTCACCTCACCGTCCAGCAACTGTTTGATTAATTCATTTTTTCAAATGTCATTCTCATTTCAATTATTTATAACTATCAGTAAATTTAATTCATTACAGGAATCTGTGTAAGAGTAAGAGTTTATTTTTACATTGCGAACAGTTAAATAACAATTCAATAATTGCAGAATTCGCTTGTGTTTAGAAGAGAACGGCGGAAATTTTACGTAGCTTCTATGAACCAGTTTTTCATTGCTCTTGGCGCGTGCTTTCATTTTGTGGGAAATGTGAACTTGCGATTTGATTATCAAAATTTATAAAGGAAAAAAAAACATGTAATACATAAGGAGTTAGATTTTGTATAGGAATGCAATATATGTATACAATCAAATGGCATTGGAAGACAACGGACCTCTAAGTATAATTTAAATTAGGTTTTCTGTTGTTTAGAAATTAAGGAATAAGTTGCTAAATAAATGATTAAAATAAACTACTTTGATATTTTGATATTGCTCCACAAAACTTTTCCGAAAATTTTTGTTTCAGACGTTAGTGTTAAACAGGATACATACTTCGGCCGATTATCTTTCTCGTTAATTATTATGAACAAAAATGCACTCACATAAAGGACATTTTCGCTCGTCCTGACGTTTTCAAAGACGTTCTAAATTAAACGAGTATAGTTAGGTATTTATTTTTAAAACAGGTTTTCTTGTTTAAATCCATGTATGTATCGAAGTTAATTAATTATATTTATATTGGGCACGTGACGCAAGCGAGTTTTGTGTCGTAAATAATAATTCAGCATTCCCATTCACTATTGCGCTGCCATAAAAGCCAATTTAAAGATGAAATACTACCTATATTGGTGATGGCCTTTAGTTTATGACGTAATATACTTTTTGGATAAATTCTTAATTATGTTATAAGGAAATTTTTAAACATTTTTCGAAAGTGCGAAAGTTTGCAATCAGCTGTAATTTTGTAGTTAGCGTGAATAACGAATTAGGTTTAGTTTTAAAATTTCAAATTTTTAATTAATTATAAACTGTTCCATAAAATTTAAAAAAATACTTTTTGCCGAAATCTGTAACATTGAATCTCATCCTCGTTTTTCTTTTGGCGGAACAATTGTCAGTCACCTTATATAGTATACGGTATGATTTCCTTTAATTTTTTGTCTAGTCAGCTGCGAATGGTGCTGTGTATAAAGCGCCTGATCCACGAGCGAGTAAAACTGATGAGTACAACTGACGAGTAAAACCGCGGTTTTAAAATGGACGTGTTTACTCGCCAGACCAGTTGCTAATCGACCAGCGAGCAATATTGGCAAGCCTTAAGTCCAGTTTTGCGCTTGACAGATATATTATGTTGTGTTTCAATGTGGAAGTTTTATGTATGTTGATAGTATTAGTCTAATTAAAAACTGCTAGCTCGCGCTTGCGGTGGTGATCCACTAACAGTGTTGTGGTACGACAAGTAAAATGTCAAACCAAACTGACATACCAGGCTCGTCGATTTTTAAAACAGAGGTTTTGAGCTGACCGACGCGACGCATAATAATAACAATGAGCCTGGCTCGCGGACTAAAACCGCGGTTTTACTTGCACATGGATCAGGCGCTTTGGTAAATTTTTCAGTATTTGGCTGTTTAAAAATCGAGATATTCAAAAAAGAAACCTGCTACTAAAATGAACGTGAAAAATACATTTTTCCACGCCTATTGAATAATATTGTCATTACTCAACACTTTTTAATTTAGTAATGACGTTCATTACTTAATGGCCCGTTGAGTAATAGTATCATAGCAACCATCAATGAAAACAATCAATAGGTTCCCTTCTACTGCATTGTCTATAACATCAGATTCGACCGCGTGCTCTCAAAAAATATTTAAAATTTTCATTAATAGTCGTGGAAAAAGTATAGTATTCAACTCCCGAGTAATGGCTATTAATGACTCGAATGAATTGCAAACTTTCATTCTCATTATTAATAGTCATCATTACTCAGTCGTTCAATAATATACTATTTTCCAGAACTATTTAATAATATTGTCATCATTAAATTCTTTTTGATTTAGTAATGACGTTCATTACTCAATGGCTCGTTGAGTAATAACTTCAAATTTCACGGCTCATATCATAGCAACCACAAATGAAAACAATCAAATAGGTGCACTGGCTATAACGTCAGATTTATTTCCGTATTTTTATTTATTTTATTTCCTTATTTTCATTAATGGTCATGGAAAAAGTATAGTATTCAACTCCCGAGTAATGGCTATTAATGACTCGAATGAATTGCAAACTTTCATTCTCATTATTAATAGTCATCATTACTCAGTCGTTCAATAATATACTATTTTCCAGAACTATTTAATAATATTGTCATCATTAAATTCTTTTTGATTTAGTAATGACGTTCATTACTCAATGGCTCGTTGAGTAATAACTTCAAATTTCACGGCTCATATCATAGCAACCACAAATGAAAACAATTAAATAGGTGCACTGGCTATAACGTCAGATTTATTTCCGTATTTTTATTTATTTTATTTCCTTATTTTCATTAATGGTCATGGAAAAAGTATAGTATTCTACTTCCGAGTAATGGGTATTAATCACTCGAAGAATGCAAACTTTCATTCTCATAATTAATAGCCATTATTACTCGGTCGTCGAATAATATGCTATTATTTTATAGCTTCCAATCACAAGTGTGTTTAGAAAAGTAATTTGCTTCATAAATTTTAGCTCGGATAGGCAAATCTAGAGTGCTGAGGCCATACGTGAAGAGGATTAAAAAAATAAGCTGTTTGCACCTTGGCTAACTTGGCTACTATTAAGATGATGATTCAGTTGTGCAATAATGCGCTTTCTAAATTTAAAAGTACAAATATGGTTGAGGATTGGGCAGTTTATAAGCAACTACGAAATTATGTGACAGGAGTTGTTAGGTGTGAAAAAAGGCTTTTATTGAATTTTCTTTCCGTAAACGTGATATAAAAGGAAAGCGGAATTATTTGTATTCATTCAATATTTGTAAAAGAAAATGTGGTTCTTTAAATAACATAATATATACATAGTGTTGTAACATATCTAGTTACAAGTATTTAGATACAGAATCTAGTTACTTTGTAGTACTTGGTATCTGTAACTGTATTTAGTTACATTTATGTATGTATCTGAGCATTTAGATACACAGATACATTTTTTAAATAAAAATAAATATATTTATTTTATGCCATCTCACCCTATGTTACAAGAAATTAAAAGTACAGATTTCCAATACACAGGCTAAACGTCAATGGAAAGATTTCTATATTGTGCAATGTCTTTTTATAATAAACTTCCACAACGGACAAATCAGTAAAACTGCATCCTCAGCTAAGTGGATAGCATTTTACGGTTCTCGTGCAGCTTTTATGATTGGCTATAATTTTGAATGAAAACGCTATCTGCTTAACTGAGTACGTAGCCTAACCAACAGTAAAGTTTTCGCACGGAAATACATACACTACTATTACATCGATTACTATTAACTTTGGAGCCATATTTAGTAGAAGAATATACAGGGTGACTGTTAATTATACCGACAGAATGAAACCACGATAAGAAGCGATGTCCGAGAGTATGGGAAAAATGTTTAAAAAATTCTTTCTACTTTAGTTTCTGGTTAAAAAGGCGAGGAGCAGATGAAAAAAATAAATGTTGTCATAAGTTGTTTTTTTTAAATAGTTTTATGATACGGCAGCATGGCTTCGTGATCTTGACTTATAAGTGGAATTTCGCAACTCCCGTTTTTAGCCCGACGTGAATACAAACTCGAAAATATTTACTTGACAAATAATGCATGTAGCAAATTACCTGAAATAGATGATTCCACGCAAAGAGTAACAACACTTTGAAGACCTGGTAAACAAATACCTTCGTAAACTTATTCGTAATTTGTTTCGAATATTAATTATTATAATTTCGTTTTGTGTGAGGAATTATTAACATAAATATATTAAAGCTTTAATAAATCCTTAATTAATTATGAACTATTCCTTAGAATTTTTTAAATGTGATCCCGTAATCTATTATGAACATTCATAAAGTTTTTATAGTTGGCGATAACTTCAGGTCTAATAAATCTTTTCACATTTTCGGAGAAAACCGATTCGTTTAAGCAATACAATAAAGTAATAAAATAAATTGAAATGTTTGTCAAGGTCGCATTGTATGCAAGCGAGAGTAAAAAAATTATAGTCCTATTATACAGCTGCATTTATAGTACTTGGCCGCTGTATTTCGTACGCAGTGCCAGAGCTTGATTTTGGGGTAATTTTTTAATTAATTTTAAACTGTTTACAAGAATTTTTCAAACATTCTTCCCGTAATCTATGACATCGTATCTCTAATGCGTTTTTTTTTTGTCGGTACAATTATCATTCACCCTGTATGCAATGTAATATATTTTGAACTTGTGAATTTGTTCATTTGATGTTTTGTACTACTTTTCAGTGTAATTTTATTAATGTCACAAAACGATAATTGTTCTTTCTGTATACATTTTTCAATTTCAAACTTTGATGCTTTGCCAGTTTTTTTTATTGAAATAAAGAACATTATTATTTTTATTATTATGTAACACATTTATGTATGTATCTAAAAGGTATCTAGATACAATAAAAGAAGTAAATAACGGCTTAGCTGGCAAGGAAAAGTAACTGTCGGTCTTATTAGACCTCATCAGGATAGTTACTTTTCCTTGCCAGCTAAGCCGTTATTTAGTTCTTTTATTGTTATTTTTTCCTGGCATTAACCCTTCCGTTAGTATCTAGATACATTTATACTATATCTGTATCTGGATCTAGTTACTTTTAAAAAAGAAGTATATGTAACTGTATCGAGTTACAAATTTGGATAAGTATCTGTATCTGAATCTAGATACTTTGAAAAATGTATCTGTTACAACACTGTATATACACCAGATCAATTAAATGATTACTTTGTTTAGTCGATTCCTGTTCGTGCACCAAATTTACAAAACACATTTTTAAATTACTATTTAAATAATTCTTGCTCTAAATTATTAAAACATTTAATTTAAGGTTCGTATCGGAGGAAGACGTGGAGAGAATAATTCATGATTTAAACTCTAATGCAGTAGGAATCGATATGATTTGGTTGCGCATGATTGAATTAGTTTTACCAACTTTGACTCCCTTTCTTACATATTTGTTTAATTTTTCTTTGGCGACCGCATAATTTCCAACTGCCTGGGAAACAGCTGTTGTGCGTCCTTTAGCTAAGGTCAAGGAGCCTAAACAGATATCTCATTATTCATTATAGACCTATTAGCATCCTGCCGGTGCTTTCAAGAATTTTAGAGAAAATTATGAGTTATCAAATAAACAATTTTGTTGCAAACTGTAATATTCTTCCTGTTACTCAGTTTGGGTTTAGGTCCGGCCACAGCACTGCTTCAGCCTTGCTGGCAGTTACGGATGATTTCATGCATGCCATTGATGATAACAAATTATCAGTGCTTGTCTGTTAAATTACAGCAAAGCCTTTGACACTCTGCAGCACGATATTTTGTTAAATAAACTTCAGTTCTTTGGTTTTGATTTTCTTGCAGTTCAACTTATTGGTAGCTTTTTAACAGAAAGATATCAGATGGTGATCGCTAATGAAAGCATGCCTTGCTGTAAGCAATTACTGAGTGGGGTATCACAAGGTTCCATATTAGGACCTCTTTTATTTTCAACATATACTAGTGACCTTCAAGAACATCTTACTATTTGTGACTTGCAGCAATATGCTGATGATACTCAACTTTACTGTTCCTTTTCATTTTCTGAATTAAATAAATTCAGTAGGTCTGTTCCAAGCACGCTTTGTGACCGTTTCGAAACCGTCACAAGCATGCACTCATCAAAGTTTTACACTCGACAAAGTTGTCAACATCGATCATTATTTCGGTGGGCAACTGATTATGACGGTTTCTTGAACGGTCAGAAAGCGTGGTTGGAACAGAGCTAGTGATTCCATAAACAATGATTTGCTCAAATTGATTGAATTATCAAATTTTCATGGTCTTCACTTAAACTCGTTAAAATCATCATTAATAATTTTTGGCAGAGAAAAGCAAAAATGTCTTACTAAAACTTAAGTCAATATTACAATTAATAATCTTGGGTTAATTATTGATTCTGAACTAAGATTTAAGATATGTTAGTTCACTCATACAATTTTCTTATAATGCTTTAAAGCATCTTTACATGAATAAAGACATACTAAATCAAAAAATAAAACTTATGCTTTTTTGGATTCTTTAATTTTTTCTAGAATATCTTATTGTGATGTAGTTTATGGACCGGCTTTAAGAGGCCTTTTACAAAGCGCTAATTTTTAAATAAGTTTTTCTAAATAACCATTGTAAATTATAAGCTCAAATTTTCAGTACGATTTCATGAGATAATGCTGCAAAATGGCGACCAATCAAGGTAGCCTGCTAAATCCGCTTACTAAAAAGTGTAAAAAGTGCCACATCGCAAATAGAGGCGATCTTGAATTCTCGACCCATTTCCTCGATGTCTTGTGATCCAAATGACCTCGTTTCCCTCACTCCGGGCCATTTTCTAATTGGTCGACCTGTGACATCACTGCCTGATCAAGACCTTCAAGAGATCAAAGAAAACAGATTAGCCCGACACCAACGCTGTCAGCAAGTCCTTCAACATTTTTGGAATCGATCGAGAAAGGAATATCTTTCAGCAATCCAGCTTCGCTATAAATGGCAATCAACCACGTACGTGCCGAAAATCAACGACCTTGTTGTGCTCAAAGAAGACAATGTGCCTAGTATGAAGTGGGTTTTGGGACATGTGTGGGAAGTGTACCCCGGTAAGGACAACGAAATAAGAGTGGTGTCAGTCAAAACCTCTTCCGGTGTCCTGAGACGTACCCTTAACAAAGTATGTCCGCTTCCTATTCCAGAGGATTGATGCAGCCAAAGACATGTTTATTGAAAGAACTGTATTGTTTTAGTTAATTTCATTTAATTGAAAGTAATCAAGCTTTCAAGGCGGGGGGCATGTACAATATTGTATATAATATCTAGGAGTCCTCTCCGTTACTATGTAAAAAATAACAAATAAAAGTTCAAATATCAAACAGCCGTCGTTCTTAGGTTTTTAGTTACACTGGTTGACAAAAGTATGCTTCCGAAAAGCAATAAGTCTATGCGAACTTGAACCTTAATGAAATACCCAGTTTCGCACAGTCTTATTGTTGTCACATAATCGCGTCACCGCACGACTATTTTATGTCCTGTAAATTGTGCCGTGAGTTATCACACACGTGATGGCGACCAGTGCAGACAATAGCGTGTCATCGTAAACATCTTAACGGGAACGTTAAAAAAGTTGAATCATTTCATAATCGTACAAGTGTCCACAATGCATCGGTAAAAACGGTAACGCTAATAAAGCTCCGCAACGGGAACGTATCAACTTTTATGTTTCCGTTGCGGAGCTTTTTATTAGCATTACCGTATTTACCGATGCATTGTGGACTTTTGTACGATTATGAAATGATTTATCTTTTTTAACGTTCCCTTTCTCGTTCCCGGGCAATTGTGGACTAGGCTTTATTGTTTTTCGGAAGAAGACATTTGTCAACAAGTTTACAACAGAAGATGCCTATGGATTTCGCGATGGTTTTACAGGGTGTAAATGAAATGTGTAGCAAAAAGTGTAAGGCATGATTCGGGTGAATCTTTGGGTTGCATACAATTTTAAATACAATTTTAAACACTGTTATCTTAATTTGTAATTTACATCTCACATGAGACGAAAATTGAGTATCGAGCTGTTACCAAACTCTTTATTCGAGAAGCATTAAAGACTGGATGGATGGGGACGCGGAAAATTCCCCGTCTCTTTTTGTGGTAAAAGATTGATTAAAACAGCACAAGCGCAAGAAGATCCTTTGCCATCATCTCCTGAAACACCAATTCGAAGATCATTACGTAACCGTAGATCCCCGAAACGATTCACTGTGGATTGGAAGTCAAAGACTGACACTCCGAAAGATTCATCTTCGTAGGGGAGGTGTTGGGGTCTGTATTGATCACGCTATCTATGTATTAATTTAGTTAAAAATAAGATAGCTCTGAAGTCATTGAGAAAATAAAGTTGTTTTATATGTGAATATTTCTGATGTTTTTAAAAGTATCTTGAACAGCCACTAAACTCAACACACACTCTCGGACTCAACAACTCTAGATTTCGCTAAATTAGAAAATAATTCTCCAGACTCTTCTCAAACTTGTTGCCATTTGGCAATAGCCACTCGAGTCGTACGGGCCTCTCATGTCCATTTTTCACAAGAGAATTTGTCAAAATATTTTCAATTTATACTCTACCTCTTGTGATATTATAAATACATGTGAGAATATTATTGAATAACAAGAATCTGACGCGTAAGCAGAATTGCCAGCTCCAATTAAACAGGGTGTCTGTTTCAGAAGTAGTAGAGGGCATGTAATTAAGCAACTTTTACTAATAAAGTTGTGGACGGATATTCCGCGCCAACGAAATAAAGAAAATGAAGACTAGAAATATTCTCGATGTAAGAAGTAACATTTCTATTTATTTTTAGTAACTACACAATTTTAATTTTGAGTGCATAAATTTATCATGGCCTTCTCATACCAAATAACTTATTTGACTGGCAGTTGTATAATAATAAATAAATAAATAACGACATATGAATGAACGACGAATTCTTCGAAATATCTGAGGACGAATGCGAATGGTATCAAATGCAAAAATGAATTGTAATCATATTTCCCGATCGTGTAGACCAAGAGACCATTTCTCCCAATCTAGCGATTGTCCTTTTCCTTGGCCTGCAATCTATGACTCCAATTAATTTTTGTGTTTGAGGTCATATTAAATCGAACACCTGCCAACACAGAGGAGGAATTAGTGGCTTGAATTTTGTTTTTATTCTCCTCTTCGCTTAACAAAACATTACGAGCATTTTCCGTATTTCTGTATGGACTTCAGGTTTTCTGCACTTAATACCCTGTTAACAGTGCCTTCATTTTGAAACTTTTCTGTAACACTTCGAATTGTCTCTATGGCAGGAATTGTTCGGTCTGAGTAAAATGCAGCAAAAGTTGCTGGATTGTTTTTTTTTTTTTTAAAGAAGAACCCGCCATAGTACAACTTGAAACTTTTCATTTTTAGTGTATGAGTTCATGACAAAAGGAAACCAAAACATAAATTTTCAATACTGAAATTATGTGTCAGATTAATTATTGCAAAAGTCAAATATTCCATAGAAATAGCTACTTTTTAGTATTTTTTTAAATTCTTTTTTGCCATTTATTTCAGGACCAGATGATATATAATAATATATAATAAATAAAAGAATCAAATTCTAATTTTAATTTTGTATAACTTTTATCTATTTTGCCGTAAAATTATTAGGAGAGGAAATAATTGAGAATCCTTATTTATTTTTACATGTAAAATCCTATGTCTGGGAAAGCAATTCTACACCCGGTATATTATAAATAAGCAGCGGATTCTCATCAGGAATAGAGCGGGAGTAGGAAAGTCAAGCCATACACGACTCGTATAGCAGACCCCACTACCTAACTTGAATCACTTGAATCGAAGATCATGTATTCGTTTATAACCGGTGAGCAAATAAAAATCAAATTAGAGCAGGCGGTGCAAAGAAAATGTATGTCTGTGATTAAATAAAAAGTCAATAAATTTGACAGTCCATGAATGTATTACATTAATTAATTCAGTTAATCACAGACATACATTTCTTTTGCACCGCCTAATCTGATTTTTATTTGGTCACTTTCTATAATTATACGCCGGGCTTCGATATGTTTGACTTATCTTCAAATTTTAAATATTCTAAAAAATATTGTATTCAAAAACTCCCTATTAACGTATGCATACTGTCGCGTTAAAAAAAGAAAAATAATTAAATTTATAAATACGAGAAGTGTTTTTTATCTAATTTTATTTAAATCTAAATTATTTTTAAATTATAAATTATTCTAAGCCTTTTTAATCTTTCTAGGCCCTTTAACTTTAAAACTAAATTAACGAACTTATTTAACATAGGTACTTGGGGGAAAGGGCTGGCCGCCGGGCTCGTAGAGACCACTCGCTTTGCTTCGCGCACTTGGTTTCACAACACTGAATGACTACTACTCAATAATTAATAATAATAATAATAATAATACTGATACTGATTGATTGATTCTGATTCCTGTCTACCTGCGGGTCGATCTTTTATACATTTCTTAAATCTACGTCACAATTGGTTCCTTCGCTCTGGTGGCTGGGGGTTCGGTCCAAAGTACAATGTTCTAAAAGGTGTCAGCATCAATTGACCCTTGCCAAATTTGTTTTCTTAAAACGTTCTAATTGTCTCGATCTTAATGGGCACATGTAAACAACACACTTACGTTCCGAAGAGCTTGCATTTATGCGTAAGTGAAATGCGAGTATGTGTAACTCCTACTAAACTTCAATGGGTGCTGATCCCGCATAATTTTTGAAATGCATATAATTGCAATAATTACGAAACGAATTTAAATTTACTTATTTTCCCAGATAATGACATCGTGACAATACTGTTAATATGAAAACTTAATTGCAAAGATTCCCTAATATTTGAAAATACTGATCCTCAGAGCAATAAAAATTAACTTAATTCGTCATCTTTCGGAATAAAAGGCATAAGTAGGATAAAACATTTTCGGCTGCAAATTTTCTGTGTGCTAGGGTCATGGTCTAAAAATCATAGGGGCATTTATAAATTTATGAGATTTTTAAGAAAAATAAAAATAATTTTTATCCAGGAAAAAATAATTTTTATCCTATGGTTATGTAATAAATTTTGCTTCTGTTTTCTTCTTCTTGGTGGTTTCAATAAATAACAGTACTCCCGTAACACACTGTATACTATATTTTTGCCTTCCTTGCTGGAGATTAAAAGTTCGGTCGGTATTTGTCTGGTTGTCAACGAATGCGAGTTGGTCGACGAGTTGTGATATCTCGTCTAGATTTGTACTGCGGGGAAAAAGCTGCTTCGGTAAGACATTAACGTTCAAGAGAAGTGTTCATTTGTTCACTATAGTTTTCGTGGAAAGAATTCAGTGAGTTTTGTTTTCAAACTTCTTTCTCTGATCTGGTCAACGTGTCTTTTAAGAAGTTTTCCATTGCATTCGATTTCATAGTGGATATCTCTTTTAACAATCATACCTGGAATCCATTTGTTCGTTCGTGAATTGCCTGAAGGAAAGTACACTAATTGTTTAGATTTAAATTCTCGAAATGTTTAAGTTTGCTTGGTGTCTCTTTGAAACTTTTGTATTGACCTAATAAGATCAACACAAGTACACAGTACCAATATTACGTTCTAAAAATAATTTTGCTGGTGTTTCTCCAGTGGTTGTATGTGGAGCCTTCTTATACTGTCACAAAAATCCGTTTAAATTCTTTGTAATGTTGTTTTTGTTGTTGACCTAACTTTAAAACCATCCTTCACATGTTGAATGTAACGTTCAGCTTGCCCATAAGTTTCCGAATGGTAAGATGCTGATAATATGTAATATTTTACAGCATTTGTATGTTGTATGTAGTTGGATCACCTCTTCTGGCCTCGGTATAAGGAATAGCAGGTAAGTTGTTCGTTTTACTTTGCTTATATCTTTTTCTTTTCCTTTCCAGGTGGATATCACAGCAATAATAAATACTTTGCTTATTTATTTATCAACAAGTTCTACCAAGAAAGTATTGAAAAAATTATAGAAGACTTCCAGTTAAAAATCCGGAAATTAAGAAAGCAATTTACACTTCAATTAACAGTGTAGAACGAAGAATTGTTGCTTCAATAAAACGAAGGGAGGTGTTACTCAATATTAATTAAAATACAATGTAAAATTAGATCAAAACGTTGTTTCATAATGATTCTAATAATTAAAATCACTTCAGTGGTTATTTATTTTGAATAGGTATACATAGTGTAACTTACGTTTTTTTTTAACATCGCTATCTTACTTTTCTTTAAAAAGAAAGAAACCACAAATCTTCCAAAACAATGCAACTGTTAACAGAATATGTAATTTGAATGAGGCAGTTTGCAAATGTTTTGTTTCTAAAGCGCACATTGCTCATTTGATAATTTAGCAAAATTTGTATCTTTTATAATAACAAAGTCAGCAGTAGTGCCGACTTAAGTTTGAACAGATTTTATATTTGTACCGTAGTTTCAAAGCAATATTTTTCTTAGGTAAGTGCTTTTAAAGCGTGAAATGGTTTTTAAGGATAAAATGAATTGAAAAAAAAATTGCATTATGCAACAAAATACGAAAGCAAGGAATTCAGGCGACTGAATTCAATTATTATTTAGTGTATATTATACACACACTACAGCCTACAAAGATAAGGTGACGTATTCAACTGATGTGATAAATTTTGTGTATTAACGAGATGCTTTTTATTATAGTATCGTAAGTTGAAATGAAGCAAAAAATCCAAACGAAAATTAGCAAATAAACCAACAACAAAATAGCACTTTGGAAATGCGTTTGTTAACTTACAACTTAGTGAGACATAAGTATTTACACAGAAGAGAATGGTAAGGTGAACAGTGGTATATGGAAAAATTGCACAGAAACAAAAATCTTACCATATACTTCTGTCGCCAGTTAGAAGTTCAAAACAGAAACAGTAAGGAAATGTACTAACACTACAGGACAACATCTATAAATACTCACTTCTTTTGGCGTTAGATTCATAACAGCATTTTCTCATCACATAGCCTTTCTTGTATTCAACCGCATTCGCTGCACTTGGAATGTCCAAAAACGGATTTCCGCCAATGCTTAGTTCGGTAGATTTCATCTGCATTTGTGATATTCCATCTTCAGTATCATCGTCACTAAAATTCCATTAGAATTGAGAAAAATATTAAGAAATTAGGTAATATTTCATCTGCATGCATGGAACTGAAAAACTTACAGTGCCCATTCTAAAGGATGATTTTTGATGGCATGATACAGTTGTTTTAAAACTTCTCTGGGAAAGTTTTCCTTCTCATTGAGTCCCGCTAAATTTTCGATGAATTCATTACAAGTCATTTTTCGACTGATATTTTGTCCGTGCAGATCCGTGTTGAGCAACATTATAGCACAAGTTAATGTATGCACAGCGTCTGTGCAAATAATGGCCAAGAGTCATTATTTAAATTTAAAACTGTTGCTTTTTTACCTTGTGAATTAAATGATCCAGGATTACAGTCCAAAAATCTTTTGGAAAAGGGAACCAAAACGCGTTCTCTTTCTTGTGTTTCTCCCGTCAACGGAAATTGTTTAAGGAACTTTCTTAGTGCTATGTCTAAAGTGTCCTGATCAAAGTCGAAATATTTTAAATATTCGTCTCCTACTGCTCGACTAAAATCATTACTGTAAACAAATATAAATTACCGATTGTTATTATAACAACGTGATATGATATGAATATCTTACTTTTTACTAAGGTGTCTAGATACATCGGATTTTTTAAAACCATCCAGACTGTACAAACGCTTGGCAAGTCGAATGGCAGAGGGCATATCAACGGCTTTGGGTGACAGGTGAAAACTGAGGAGGCTTTCTATATCGCTATCATCTTCTGATGAATATGTAGGCGACGCTTCTTTTCCCGTATCTTTGGAAGTGCTATCTCGATCATCTTCATAATCTTGGTCTAAAGTATCACTCGATGAAGAAACCTGTTTTATAAATCACATTAAAATTACCTATTTGATAAAAATTACGTTTGAATGTACAGGTTTTTTTTTTTTTCATATTTTAAACCTTACCTAAGTTTTATTTTAAGAGCTAGAGTAAAGTAAAACTTTAAATGCAAAAGTTGAAGGATTTTACATGTATTATCTTTTAGAGCTATCATAAAAAAACAAACGCGCATCGCAAAGTGGAGAAAAAGATACAGTATCTGTTTTTTTAATGAAACACCCTGTCACCCTGTCTATTGTTTATTATAATGAAAGATCATTGTTCCCTGATTTCGAAAACATATAATATGTTGATATTTGGAGCAGCCGTTTGTGACATATTTGAGTTTATAATATCAATATATGTACTCACATTTTAAAAATTAAGGTAGCTTTGAAAAAATACTTAAAAACTCCTTTAATTAGCAAATAACAATGTCAATTCGAATGTCTGAAACGTTACAAAATAAATTGATAATAAATTTTTTTTTCCATTTTATTAAATATTAATTTATTAATACTTTAAACTCAAATATCTCACAAACCATTCATCCAAATATCAACATATCATATACAGGGTGTCTGAGTCCACCCGTACACCCCTTTTATTTCGGAAATAGAGCATTGTAAAGAAAAATGTTTCAGACAAAAGTTGTATGGTTTCGAGGGGGTCATAAGATGGTACCATTTGTTTCACCTTGAATAGTCGTTTGAAGGTCATATGAAGGTCACCTTGAATTTTTTAAACTGGACACCTTACATATTGCTGTGATATTAACCAAATTAATAAAAGTTTCATACATACCATACCATCAAAGGAAGGAAATCCAATTAAAATCTCTTTAATTCATAATCAAACCTTTCAAGACGAAACATCCAAACATAATTCTCTATAATTTTACATAGTTCATATTTAATATTACTTTCTAATCATTCATTAATAATTAATCGTTCATTTTAAGTTATCTTTTCCGTTAAAAATAGTTTTCTAGTTCATTTTTTTATAATTTTGACGTTAATAATATTTTTTCAAATTTGACAATTTACATACAATTATATAAATAAATTCTTTCATTAAATTGGATTAGAATAATTATTTTAAATAAGGAACGAGCTTGAAGAAACTGGAAATGCAACAGTAAGTAATAAGAAAGTCAAAATTTATAATATTACTGTCAAAAATTTGTAGAGAACTGTCAACACATAATAATTAAATTCAAGTCAATTAAGGAATACTATCGCTTACGATTCGTGACAATCGTAAGCGAGGTATTTAAACATAATTGATAAAAATTTAAAACTATATTAAAAATTATTCAAAGGATGTATCAAATTACGATTCGTGACAATCGTAGTTTGGTCATCTAAACAGAATAAAATTTAATATTTACAAATTCTTGAAATTTCTAATTAACCGTAAATTGGATACGATTAGTGACAATCGTAATGTATTTATAAAACAAATTAGAAATTACAAACATACATTTTTTCAAAATTTCAAATTATAAAAGGACTTTCTTAACTGTAAGAGCCCACGAATTAAATAAAGCCTCACTAATAAAAAGAAGAATCCTCTTAAAATATAAAAAAGGATTCATCACTTCATAATAAATTGGCTTCACCAAGACAAAGCCAATAACACTACAATATTTTTACATATTCTTATAGCTTACCTCGAGATCTTTCCAAAACTCCATAATAAAATATTTTTTATAATAAGTATTTTTCGAGTTATAAGACTTCAAAATTGCAGTATTTTGATAAAAATACTTACTAAATGTCTCGCTGGGTCACGTTTGGTTCTTGCCTTGACTGATCGGCCTTGAATGTAAGATAAGATTATTGGAAAGAAAATCTTTTGCGAGATATTTTGTAAGTATTTTTATCAAAATACTGCAACTTTGAAGTCTTATAACTCGAAAAATACTTAATAAATAAATATTTTATTTTGGTGTTTTGGAAAGATCTCGAGGTAAGCTGTAAAAATACGAATGTAGGGTGTCCAATTAAAAAAATTCAAGGTTACCTTCATATGACCTTCAAACGACTATTCAAGGTCAAACTAATGGTATCAACTTATGCCCTCCTCGAAACCATACAACTTTTGTCTGAAACATTTTTCTTGAAAATGCACTTTCTCCGAAATAAAAGGGGTGTACGGGTGGTCTCAGACACCCCGTATTTTTGAAATCAGGAAAAATAGATCTTTCATTTTGGCGAACAATATACAGTGTTCCATTGAAAAAAAAAAAAGAAAAAATTGTATTCTTTTCTCCACAGTGTGAGAAGTTTTTGTTTTTTGTGATAACTATAAAAGATAATACGTAGAAAACCCAGTAACTTTTATATTTAAAGTTTTTCTCTAGCTCCTAAAATAAAGCCTCTAGATCGGGTGCAAAATTTTAAAAAAATCCTGTACAAACAGCGAATATCACGTTTTTTTTATTATTACACTTTATGACGGCCACATATTTTGACTATCTATTTAAAATGTACAGTGTGTGGCATTTAACAGGGTTTTTTTCAATAACGCTGTTCTTGTTGAATATATGAAAAAATGTTTTACCAATAGTTTGATCTTTTCAAACTCCCCATAATTTAAAATTATTTTGAAATATTTGTACGATGTGTAACTTCCTTATTTTAAGTGGAATATCCTATATTTTATAACGATTTTGAATTTATCAAGTCAAGGTAAGTTTGATGAGAGTGCACTATACCTAAGTCCAATAGTTTATTAAGTTATTAGGCTTTATTTATGGTTTTCGGAAAATGCAGAAAAGGCATATGTCCAAGATGGATACTTTTGAGAAAAATTATAAAAACCGATTATTAATTTTGTCCTTAGGGTTATGATGAAATGCTTTTTTTTTCTTCTTTACTTTATGCTAAGACGTGTTTTATGAAGTATTTATTTACATATTCTTTTGTACATTTTTGAAGAACGTAAGCTTGAAGACTGGATATTTGTCCTTTCTGCATTGAATAAAAATAATGCCAAGATATAGATGAAAAAAGGACAAATATATTAGCAACTTTTATATGTTTTAATTATAACTACAGAATTGAGGTGGTCAGAAGCAAAGGGGTGGGTGTAAAGTTCAACTTTTGTGATTTAAAAAAAAAAGAGGTTCAAAGTTAAGGTTTTATTTAAAAAATCACGGTGAAATGAAAATTAATGAGATAAACATACTTTACTTTCTAATATCTTTTCATGATTGTTCCTAAAAATTCGATAAATTTGTGTTTATGCACATAACTCGTTTTGTGTGAAAAAATCACTTAAGCCTTGGTCTATCTACAGCGCAATCCGCAAGTGTAAATGCGCAAGGCGCAGACGCGCACTATACAAGAAACGGTCTATCTATACTGCGTATTGCGCTGATGCCCATATTGTTAACTGCTGTCATTTCAAATAATTTGCAGAGAAATATTAATATATAGGCTGTTACAAATTCGAGGGTCACCATTGAGATCTCGGAAACAGTAAGAGATACGAAATCGGTTAAATTAGGGCAAAGTTGCGTATTTTGGTCCTGAATAAAAATTTTCTAGGGTTTGTACTTTTTGAAATATTTCCAAAAAAAAACAAGAAACGTAATTTTCTTTTTTATTTTTTTCTGAAGTTATTGCAGGAATTATAGCAAAATTAATGCATTCTACAGGCACTTTTTTGAGCTCTTTACGATGTTATCATTAAATTTTACTTAAAACGTTTCATCATAAACTTCATTTTTTCTTATGGGCGCTACATTGTGTTTTAACACCATTAAATAGATCTATTTTTTCTGATGCTTTTCCATATATCACACATCCAGATTTAATAAAGTAAAATAACTGAACTGCAAGAAATCGTTGAAAATAACAGTGCAACGAAAAATGTGGTATGTACCTTTGGAGTTTTATTTCGTTTATCAGGAATAAAAAAAAATAGATATAAAAATGAATGATGTGAATCCAAGAAAGGCGTAAATTTTTAAAATGTATTGTGCTAACAACAACGATTTAGCAATAGAAATTAATTAATTTAGTAAGAGAAATTAACTTCCAACCATATCCAGAAAAATGACGATGAAGCAGTAGTTAATTAGATTCGTAATTAAATTATACATTTTTATAATTAAAGCAAGAAAATATCAAAAGAAATTGTCTTTAACATATTACTAACAACTATTTAGTAATAGCAAGAGAAACTTACTTCCAACAATATCTAGAAGAAGCCACCCACATACAACAATGTTTATTAAGTTACATAGAAACATTGTACTTTATGGATCTTTTCATAAAACTCGAAGGACATATCGAGATCGCCTTAATGATGATTACAATGAAGAATTATTAGAAGACGTAATTAATAATTATTTATAAAATGTATAAAATTATGATACTACAAGAAAGAATGTTTCCTCGTGCAGTAATAACTTTTAAGATACGAGTTATCTAAAGACAATACTTAATTTAATTTGATATTTTCTTGCTTTAATAATAAAAATATATAATTTAATTACAAATCTAATTAACTATTGCTTTGTCGTTGTCTTTCTGGATATTGTTGGAACTAAATTTCGCTCGTTATTACAGAATTGTTGTTGTTAACAGAATAAATTTTTAAATTTAAGTCATTCTTGGATTCATAACATTCATTTCTAGATTCTAAAAATTTCACTAAAATTAGCTTTTGTGAAAAAAGAAATAAAACTCAGAAGGTAGGTACATGAAACATTTTTTGTCTTCACTGCATACCATATTTTTCTTTGTTTTGTTATTTTCAACAATTTCTTGCATATATCTATAGCTGTTTCAATTTATTAAATAGGAATATGTGATATATGGAAAAGCATCAGAAAAAATAGATCTATTCAATGCTAGTAAAATCCAATGTAGCGCCTATAAGAAAAAATGAAGTTGATGATAGTCAGAACGAGACGAAACGTTTTAAGTAAAATCTAATGATATCATCGTAAAGTAGCTTTACACTTTTGTAAAGACTACAAAAGTGTCTGTAGAAGGTATTGTTACGTTTCAAAATCCCGCTACGGCGAAGCGACAACAGAGCATCGTTTGCCCAGTCTCGAGTCGCTTGACAACCTCGCTTTTGTTACGTTTCAATTTTCCCGCCAAGAAAACGCGGAATCGAGACGACATTTGAGCCGCCTTTCGATACAGTTGACAAGCTTGTATCCCTCCTTCGCTTACTTGCAGCTTATTCGTTATGGGGCACCACGTGACTATTTTATGGTCCATCATAGGTTAACGCTTGCGATGTTCACGCGTGATGTAGTGACTACCATCTTCAATTGTTCTTTTTACGTTCGGGCTTCGACTAGGTGCAACGTGTTTTGTGTGTTCTCGGAATGCTTGCTCTCTATGTGAGAAGAATTCACCCAAACGACTGTGTCGGAATTCCTGGTTGCACCACCGAACGAGTTGGGGCACTTTTAAGCTCCATACTAAGTCTGGGAATTTAGAAAACCCCAGGTAACGTAAAAACGTGCAAAGGCGTGTACCAAGATGGACGCTAACATTTTCATTTCTCTTTAGGCTTTTAGCACCGGCTTTTTGCACAAGCTTTCAGTGCGCAAGTATCCGTTCACGGATTTTTGGGGAATAATTTCGAATCATCGTATTGAATTGTCTCGTCTTTCCCTGGGAAGAATTTAGTTCCGGCGTTCCTGCGACGCATTCCCCGAAACCGCTTTGAATCGGATCATCGTTGTTAGCAGCAATCCATAGGTGGCGCTGTGAGCGCCAACTTCACTCCGAAGTTTGAACAGACAGCTGAACGCAGCCGTGTCCTACCGACAAGGACGTGAGTTTGACATTTAACTTTATTAGTCAATTCTTTTTTTTTGCGAACGTGAATTTAATTGCATGATTATTGGAGAGCGAATTTTCGGCTCATTGCGGTCGCCATAAATTAGATTAATAGATTTAGGACGCTAAGTAAATAAAGTTAGCATCCGAGAGGTGTCGGTTTGCAGTTACATTTGCAAGTTAATTTGTAATAAAACTTTTAGTTGTGTTTAATTAAACTCGAGTTAACCTTCACTGTTGTGTTTATGTCCACCACCTTGACGTACCAGTGAGTAAAGTCTCGCCTCTGTTTGCTTTTGATATTTCTGCCAACGCTTAACGATTCAGAGATGTCGTCAAGGTTGTTTAGGGTTCAGTTGTTTAAAATAATTGTTTGACTTGGCGCCCTTTAATTTAATTACCATCTTAATTAATCCACCCCATTCTTCACTGTTGCTAGTCCGGGGAGCAGCTGATAATTAGTCAGCAGAAATTGCCATCTGTCAAGGTAAGTGAGAGGCAAGTCATTTAAATCATAAATCTGATGACACTTTTCCACGCGTACCACGCAAGGCAGAAATTATCGATCGATGTACAACATCGCGTGAGGTGATATTCATTTGTTGAGAGGCACCATGTGATCGTGACCTTTTCAGTCATTGGCTAATGCTTATGTGATGCGCGCGTCTTCAGACTCCGTTTCGCGCTAACGTTCATTTGCCGTTCAACTTTGGTGATGTCCTGTCTGTGCGCTTGGTGTATTAACGGAACTCTTGCTTAAATAGTCTTCCTGAAGAAATGAAAAAAATTACGTCTCCACCACAATTTCGGTCTAAAGTGAAATCTATGCTTCTTTCAAAGAGTATTTATTCTTTAAGTGAATACTTTCAACTTTAACACCAATTGTATGACTAATGTATACTTGTTATTGATGTTTTTGTTTTGTTTTGTTCCTTATACGATTTCATTTTGTTAGTTTTGTTAGTTTAGTTTAGGTTACATTACTTATATTACTTATTATAACTGACGATTTCCCTATACTATTTTCTGTAGTCATGTTGGAAATAATAAAATTATTATTATTATTATTATTAAAAGAAAGAAGAGCTCATCGACGGCTTGGTCGGATAGAATTCTAGGACCACCGAACGAGTGTTGGGGTATTTTTAACTCCATCCCAAGCTTGGGATAATTTCAAAACCCAGGTAAAAATAGCGAATTGTCTGACGTCATTTTCGACGCTAACGGACCGTCTTTCTCTCTTTAGGCTTTCAGTTCCAGTTTCAGTTCTAGTTTTAGTTTCCGTTTCGAGTTTTGACTCAGTTCGAGTCGATCCTCACTCATATGCGAGTGTTTTGCGCTACTCCGAGCCTTTGAGGGCACAGTATAAGTAATTACCCAGTAGCGTCACTTAAACGTCAGTGTCAAAAAAGCCGCCATAGTGTTTGATACCCTTATGGAAATGAAGTGATATAAAAATGAAAATATTTTAATCTGAAAGATCGCTTTCCCTTAGTGCAGTGTAATGATTTTCAGAATTTTTGTATATTCCCTTCTCCGAAAACTTTTAATAGGCCACTCTATTTGGGAGACCCTGTATAATGCTCGCAACACTCGTAACGTTCTTGTTATCACGCGTACCCTGTACGAGGCTAGAATTCGTGATCGCAACGCTCTTGTTACGAAGGTGGGTCTTTGTGAGCGTTTGAAAACATAACCTTATTTTTGTTGATGTTTGTGTTATAGATGCTTTCATTCAGAAGACATTTCGCTGTCTGAAATGTCTTCTCTTTGTCGCCGAATCAACATCACTGCAAGAGATCTTTCTCTTGTAACGTTTATTTTTAATGAATAAGTTTTATGAGGTTATGTCAAACGTCAATGCTTAATTTACTGTCCGCAGGGGTGCGTTCAGCTACAGTGAGAGTACTTTGTGCGTTTGCTCCCAAAGCGTTTACTGTTTACCCTTAGGCTGGGTTCGTAAAGTCTCCTCGGGTAACGCTAGGAGTGAATAAAATGAAAAGCAAAATATACAAAATCGTTTATATGAGAGAGAAAGAATTTTATTCAGGAATGTCCAAGAGAGTTTACGAACACACTCTTAACGTCAAGATTTACACTACCTCTTCAAGTATTTATGAACGGTAAAAATTTAACTGAAGTTAGTTGTGTCATTGGTGACAATGGAACAATAACCTATATCTATCAAAACTGAAAAATGAGCCGTGACCAAAGATTTGCAGCTGTAATTGCAATTGCAAATTGTATTGTTGATAGTGTATAACGTTGTTGGAAAATGATGAATCAGATATAGATACGGAAGACGTAATAATAATAAGTGGTTTAAAGAAAAGTAAACAAACTTTGTTTGCATTCATTTTAAACTTGAATTCTGTCGGGATGATTACCTAAACATAACCTCAATTACGATTTTGTCCACTTGTACCAAGTTTAGACCGCGTACAGAAGAACGCGCTCCAAACATTTACTCTATCTACTTCTGAGCTCATAAAGATGATTATCTAAAGTGCGATTAAACTTTTTCTGAACGCTGTAAGAGTATATAGAGCGCGCTCTCTTTAGTCGGAGCGTTATTCCTGAACGCACCCCAGGCGTACGCTCACATCGAATTTTAAATGGAACGATGTTACGAGTCATCGCGAGTGTGATCAGCGTGAGCATTATCTGGAACTTACCCTTAGTGTCATCATTTATTTTTGTTAGATGCATATGCGCCAATCCATTCCGCGGATTTCGCAACTTTTTAAAAGGACGAGCTAATTAAACATAGCGCAATTCTGCTACGCTTCCGTTTTTAATATTCCGCTTCATCGGGACCCGCTCAGATGCTCCTCGCACTTCCATCCGTCACCTGTCATAACAAGTTGATCTTTCTGTCGGGACTTGCAGAACTATTCCAAGAAAGGACTTGTAAATGTTCCCTTATCATTTGACTGCCTTGCATGAATTGCTTCCAGTAGATTTTGAACCAAGGCGAAGATACTGTCATTGGTTTTTAAACAATATTGACAATGACGATTTGTTGGACAAAACTTTCTTTTCCGATGAGGCCTGGTTCCATTTAACAGGATACATTAATTCCCAAAATATGAGGATCTGGAGCAAAGAAAACCCTCATATTCTCATTAAAGCCCCACTCCATCCACAAAAAAATGGTGTTTGTATAGGTTTTAAGTCGGAGAAGATTGATAGGTCCAATACTTTGTAATGGCACGCTAACAGCACTTAGATATCGGGAAAAGATTTTGCATCCATTTATTAATCAACTGCATTATGAGTTGCAATTTGAATATTTCCAGAAGGATGGTGCAACGGCCCAAGCTGCTGGAGATACTTTAAATTTCCTTCAAGAGTTTTTTGGAGATCGGATAATTAGCAGAAATATGGCAAACTTATGGCCTCCGCGATCTTGCGATCTAACTCCTTTGGATTTCTTTATTTGGCCCTACTTGAAAAATTCCATTTTTAAAACGCCCTTTAATGATTTACAGGAACTTACCCAAAGAATCATCGAAAAGTGTGATGAAATAAATAATTCTCCTCACATTTTGCAAAATTTTATTAATGGATGTCACAGAAGAGTTAGAAAATGCCTCGAAGAAGACGAAGGCCATTTTCAACATCTGTTGTGAATTCACGTTCAACGTTATTTTTAATGTTCAATCGTAATTATTGGTTATGATTTTCTGTTGACGTTATGTCAAGGTTAAATGTCAATTTGGGGTTTACTGATCAAGTAAGGAACAATACGTGAACATGCGGAAAAATGAGAGCAATACACTAGATGGGAAAACTTTTAGTACACTTGTTATAAAATAAAAATTTTTGTATTTCATAACTTTATCATATTAAAATTATATTTAATACAAAAAATGGAAAGTAACAGTTTTTGTTTATTTAAATAATATTTCTATTTAATTTTAAAGAACACAAGTAATTTAATTTTTTTTATTATCAATTTGTTCTTAATGTTTCAGTATTTTTATATATATCAATGTTACATTTTGATTTGGAAATATTCAACCTAGAAAAGTAAAACGTGTCGTGAGACTTAGCCAAGAACAAGAAGAAATATTCGATATGTACTATCGTGGCCTTATAATTTCGCACGATTTAATTTTCCGCTGTAAATATGGCTTTCTTTGACGACTTGTCAAAAATAATCATTTTAAGGGCCAGTTTACAGAAAATTTAATTGCAATCAAATTTTAATGACGTTGTTAATATGACAGTTCGCAATGTAATTCTTATGGCAACTTAATCGTGATTAGTTTAATTCGAAATTAAATATTTGATTTGCTTTCTGTAAACCCACCCTAAATGTCAGATTTCAAATGTAATGTTGAAGTTGTATCATCCTACAATGCCAAGTCACGTGCTTTATGAAGAAGAGAAGGGTTTGCAATGGCAAAATTAGAAGATGGTTGGTTGCTACTTTTATTCTGTTATTCCAGTTCTAATAATTTACTACCTTGCTGTTCTTAAAATATAACCAAACAATCTGACTTTTGGTTAAAGGTCTTTAGTGACAAAATTGCGGAAAGAGCCTGTTCTACAAAACTATATTTTAGAGAAATTCTGGCTACTTAATAAAAAATCGTGCGAAATTTTAAAGCCCCGATAGTACCCTGCACAGATAAAAATGCGGTGTTAGATTTAACACCGTTTTAACTCTTTTTGGGTGTTCCCTCGCGTCCATTTCCACAAGTAAACATCGAAAAGGAAATAAAGGTGTTGAAATTATTCTTTCAAGGAATTGCAGTTACACTTTAATGGTGTTAAAATTACGCTCTGCGGGTGTTAACACTTCTATTTTTTCTTTAACTACCAATAAGTGCTATATTTTCATTTTTACGTGAGGATGTAACACATAAAAGTATAACAGAATGCTTTTGGAACTTTTTAACACCGCTTTGTTGTTGAAATAATATTTTTTCTCCTAAAATGAGTTACATGTTGACCGGTTCGGAAACATTTCAACACACAAATATGTTAAATTTATCTTCAACACTGTAAAAGGTAATATTTCTCCGTTTTGTATATTCAAAATTTTGAACTACTATACAAGTAGTTAAAATAAACATCAAAAAGAGATACTTTGACAAAATAAAAGAATGGTTTTCACTACATCAGGTGAAATTTTCACTCTTTTGGTATAACGTTTAACTATTTACTCCTTAAACTCCGCAAAATTTTTATATGTGTGTACACATAACTGCATAGCTAACAAGAGAAGATTCCAAACCCGAAAATTTAAAAAAAACCTTGTGAGTTAGTAGTTCACCCTAGTAGGAGCATACAACATTTTTTTCTTACCTGCCCAAAAACGCTTTAAGGTTTTCAGTTTTCTGTGAATATTATCCATTCATGCTCTTTTTGTACTATAGTAGGCTAACCGATGTGAAGTTAGAAATAGATTTCCAGCAATAAAAATCGTGAACTTTATCACCGGACGACATATACGTAAATCGCACGTGGGCATTATTTCATAAATTCCAGCATTTATTCTTTAATACTAACACAGAAGTAGAGCCTCTTTTTCCCAGAATTACTTAAAATAAATAGAGAATTTATTTAGTTCGCCAATAAACTTAGTATAAAGCAACAGCGCTCTGACAATAAAACGGTTATTGCTGGGTAGTTGACATGAAAATTCTTGGAAAATTTCTTCAAGACATTAATTCTCAAAGGTTTTTACACAACATATAAAAAATTGCGATGTAACCCGTGCTAGTTTATTTTTTTAAAAATTTCAAACTTCCGCGTGCGTATATTTCACAGCGTTCTGTCAATAAAAGTTTATTTCGTGGTAGTTGACATGAAAATTTTTGGAAATTTTCTTCAGGACGTTAATTTCCAAAGGTTTCTACACAACATATAAAAAAATTGCGATGTAACCCCTCCTAGTTTAATTCTTTTTAAATCTGAAACTTTCGCATGCGCATATTTCACAGCGTTCTGTCAAAGGTTTAATGCTGGATAGTTGACATGAAAATTTTTGGAAAAACTTAACGTCCTCAAGGAATTTTTTTATATGTTGCGTAAAAACCTCTGGGGATTAATGTCCTGAAGAAATTTTCCAAAAATTTTCATGTCAACTATCCAGCAATAAACTTTTATTGACAAAATGCTGTGAAATATACGCACGCAAAAGTTTGAGATTTAAAAAAAAATAAAGTAGGAGGGGTTACATCGCAATTTTTTATATGTTGTGTAGAAACCTTTGGAAATTAACGTCCTGAAGAAATTTTCCAAAAATTTTCATATCAACTACCCCGAAATAAACTTTTATTGACAGAACGCTGTGAAATATACGCACGCGGAAGTTTGAAATTTTTTAAAAAATAAACTAGCACGGGTTACATCGCAATTTTTTTATATGTTGTGTAAAAACCTTTGAGAATTAATGTCTTGACGAATTAATTGACGTCTTAATGAACTGACGGCTTGTCAAAAATAATCATTTTAAATATCAGATTTCAAATGTAATGCTAAAGTTGTAGCAAAACAATGCCAAATCGCGTACTTTCTGAAGGAGAGAAAGGTTTTGCAATCGCAAAATTAGGAGATGGTTGGTTATTATCATTACTTTTATTCTGTTATTTCAGTTCTAATACTTTATTATCTTGCTGTTCTTCAAATATAACCAAACAATCTGACTTTTGGTTAAATGTCTTTAGTGTCAAAATTGAGGAAAGAGCCTGTTCTACAAAACTATAATTTAGAGAAATTCTGGCTACTTGATAAAAAATCGTGCGAAATTTTAAGGCAGCGATAGTACATATACCGGGTATCCTTCCGACAATGAAACAGCGGATAGAATACGTTCTAAAGAAAGAATTAAGTCTGAAAAAAACGTCAAAAGTAAAAAAAAAATGATGCGCTGAGTTTGATCTCGCTACCCTATGGTTACGAAATTTGAACTTAAACATCTTGACCATGAGAATTATTAATTGTAGTTGCTAAAATGTAATATTAAGTTTAAAATCAAGAATTTTAATTAATTTTTCTTTAATTTAAAAATAATTAATGCTTAAAATATCATAAGTTTAATACCAAAATGCTTTAAAAATCAAAATCTTTCCGATTACGACCTTCAAATTCATATGAATTTACTCAGGCAGATAAAATAAAATAATTTTTGTTTTGCCATGTTAATGGTGCTATTCAGAAATATTTGAATTTAACGATTTAAAACTTTAAGAATTTAAGTTAAAGAGCATTTTAAAAGAGGAAGTTAAACCGTTACTTTTAGAGGTATTCTGAAACAAAGTATTTAAGAAAGCGCTTAAATCGTTGTCACGTGATACATATTTATGGGTGTCTAACTTCAGATAATTGTCACATTTATAGTTTATTTCCAGTTACCTAGTTATGTTCTATAATAAATGCCTTTATTACTCTGAAACTTTCAGATCTTCCCTTAGGTATAATTGTGATGTAGACACAAATGCAAAATTTTATTTTTATATCAACTTTCTGATACCTTTCAAGACGGTTTTGTTGCATTGCATTGCTATTAGCGAATTAATGGTAAGCAGTGTCGAATTATTTCAATTTCTTCTTATTCTACATTTTCAGGAAACTTTCTGGTATTAAAATATTTGTTATTAGCCTCAATAGCTCACTTACTGATGGCTGATTCATGTTACTGTTATTGCCTAGAGAATTTTCACGCGAACTACTGAAAAGAAAATAAAACGTATACAGAACCTATACCCATACATTAAAATAATCATTTAATTTGCAACTAACAGAACACGGCACATTTTTTTAGTAATCATTTGAAACCATAGAAACAGTCTAGTTAACCTGGAATTTAAGATTAATTAAAGCTGGTTCTTGTCCGATGAAAATTGTATCACAAACTCTTTTAAACGGACACTAAATGGCGCATAAACACTTAACGTTTCGCAGTCGTTCGACAGCTGACGAAGCCCAAAGTATCGTCCAGAATCGCATTTTCACTTTAATTCTTTAAATATTAAAGCTTAAAGTATTAAAGAGTTAAAGTTGCTTAAATTTATGTTCTGAATAGCACCATAAATCTATGTCTCATTGTCAAATGGACAACCGGTATTTTGATAGAAGTCAAAATCTGACTAAAAAAATTATGACAATGTTGCATCAACTGTATTGACTGTGTTGCCAATATGTACATCACAATAATTAGTCATGACATAGGTAACCTTTACAGAAAAACTCATCGTGGACATTTTATTTGAGGTTTCTAAAATAATTTACGACATCCCGGATTCACTTTTAAGTAGTAAGGTTTGTATGCATTCGATGCTCAAAGTTTTTAAGGAAATGAGTATGTTTTGTAAGCTTTTGTACAAGGTGGCCCAAACTTGACACTTTTTACAGGAAACACATGTTTTTAGAAGAGTTAGACTAAAACTAATCTCGGTGTCTGGAGCTCGATTTTTAAGACAAAATTAATGGTGAAAGCCGCATTTCGATATCTTATACCCCTTAGAAGCTACAGGGTGTTTTTCAAAATTCTACGATTTCTAAAAACCTCTATAACTTTTTTGTTTATGAAAATTTTTGATTTCTGTAAGGCACTTTTTCATGCAGAATTCATTGCTCTATTTTATTTTTTTCTAGAGTGCTCATTTGTTAAGATATAAGGTAGAACTTTGAATTTTTATATGGAACACCCTATATATTTTTACATTTTTGAAGAGAGCATAAAATTCTCTTTACAAAAATATTAACCACTTGATATTTTTTTCAAACAGTTTTTGTGATATCAAGATTTTAATTTTAGGTTTAAAGATTATTGCAGCATGCAAGTAGGCCATGGATGACGATAACTAAATATTTTTAAAGATTCACTAAACTATGAAAAAATATTGCTCTATTATTAATAAATATAACGCAATTATAACGAATAAAGGCTAATTTAATCGAAATTGCACAAAAATTACATAGTTTTCAAATTGTTGGCAATTTTGTTCTAAAAACATAAACGGCACCGTTTTGTGTCACCAATTCAAGGGCAGGTAGTGGTGACTGGTGAATTTGTCTTATTCGATAAGGTCGGAATCTTTGTTTCTTTAAATTCGTATTGTAGAAGTTCTTGCTAAGCCAGTTGTTCGCTCCAACTTGCGTGAAATATTTTCGATTTCTCCAAATTCCCAAAATTATGACGACCTCTACTTCTTTATTTCAGTTTTGAGATTCATAATTTTTGGGTTTTTATAGTTTAAATGACTTAAAATTTATTAAATTGTTAATTGTTTTGGAAGGATTGTCCTCTTTTTAGGATATCACTCATGGTAAAAATTTATTGCTGCTTCTGCGTTTTCACCAACTTCTATAAAGCACTTTAACATCTAATTTTAGTAAGAAGACAGTGGTTTAGAAATAATAAATTAAAAAAGTTTATATCCGTAAATGTTCAAATTAGTTTACATCCATAGATACGTATATCGGCAGTTACGCTGCCATCTTCAGTACACCTATACATACACTCACAAGTTAAAAGTACTTCATGAAATGTTTGGTTGGTATAAATATTGTAACATATCACATTTCTCGTAGTTTTCATACATTTTTAATTATCTCCCTAAGTGTATCCCATAGAGACACTAAAATTCAAGAGAAATGTAAACGCTGTGCAAATTTTGACAGCAGTTTGCCAAGATGTTACAAACACATAATTTGTTTAGTTATCGTCATCAATAGTCTACTTGAATGCTGTAATGGCCATTAAAATTTTAATTAAAACTTGAAAGCTCTATATCTCAAAAACCTTTTGAATAAAATATCAAGCATTTTATATTTTTGTATACATATAAAATTTTATGCTCGTCAAAAATGAAAAAATATACAGCGTGTCTCTAAACCTATGTCTTTAATTAAAACTGTAATACTCATTATAAAAAAGATTGATTCCCCAAATATGAACGGTATTGCTCAAAAATGAAAAACAGACCTACCACAAGCGTGTGCAGTTCCTTTATTTTGAAACCTCTGCTTAGTTTATGACTTGTTAAGGCAAGTCCACTTTCAAGCAATAAACTGCAATAAATTTTTTATTTACGTTTGCAAGAACTAGGTCAAGGTCTCATACGCCGCGCTCGCCATTGGAATTTTTTTTATATCCATCTGTGTTTCACCGACAATTACTGGAATAGCGAATGCGTTTTTCGATGCGTTACATGATATTTATTTCTCGCTTGTTCAGTAATTCTTTTAATAGCTTATTAAAGAGACGAGATAATCAACACACTAAGGGCCGGTCTTTTAACTTCCCTGTAAACTACCTTTTTACTAAAATGAACATTAAATTAATTGCTATCGCAACGCGTATCCATGTGTTTGAGATAGATGCACTCGTCTAGTTAATTCGAAAGAGGTGCATAGGCAGCTAAATGATAGATTTTTCAGTTACAAAACAGATAAATTTACAAGTAACTTAAAAGGAAGTTAAAAGACCGGACCTAAGTTATAATTTGTATTTTAAACCCAAACTTTTAACTTATTTAATTGAAAAGTTTGTTGTTTACTTTGTCTGTTTGTTTGTGCAGCTTATGCACTTGTTTCTTGGATTTAATTAACATTTTTAGTAGACATTTATTTTCGTCTTATTAATGAAAATAAACATAACATTTTGCAGGTTACAGTGTTAAGGTCGATATACTGTCATGAAACAAATAAAACTGAGATACATAAAACGATTTTAAGTGCATCACCGGCAATTATTTACCGGTTAAAATTTTTTTTAACTAAATGCTTTCCAAATGCACAGATACTACTCGGAGTTATTCCAGAGCAGCTCCAAGTAGCTTCGAGTAACTCATCCGTGCAATTAAAAGCACCTCATGTAGCTTTAGTGTGTGTTTATAGTGGAGCGGCGAGCCGAGAGTAGAGCCAAGCGGCGAACAGTGCGGCGCGTTTAATAAAGAAACGAGTGATTATAGTGGAGCGGTGAGCAGAGAATAGAGCCAAGCGGCAAGCAGAGCAGTGTGTTTCAAGAAAAGCGATTATTTCTAATAGAGGTTCATAGTCGACATTAAGATGCCGAAGGAAAGGATGCAACGGTTTCTGTTAGAAAATTCCTCTCTTAGGATACTGTATTTAAGTGATTGTTTTCCTAACAGTCGTGGAAAAACAAATGAAATTTATCAGAAATGCAGAGAGGTGGGTGAATTTCATCATTTATACAACGATTTGCGGCAACAGACTGAAAAAATTTTCAATGTCCATTTTAATGTTTTATTTTCGATGCAAATCTTCGGACAATAGCGGCGAGCCGAGCGTAGAAATCAAACTGATTTGATTTCTTCGCTTGGCTCTCCGCTAGGGTCTAACAGCCTTGCTATTCGTCGCGCTAGTATAAACGCTCTCATTTTTGTACGGAGTTTGTTTTCGTCAGTCTGCTCGCCGCTTGGCTCTACTCTCGGCTCGCCGCTCCACTGTAATCACACACTATGTTAAAAATATTTTTGACCGGTATTACCGGTTATGCGCTTAAAATCGCTTATAATTGTGCTACGAATTCAGTTTGCTTTTAAATTTTACTTTGAATAAATAAACATAAATAAAATAGTAATAAGGAATTGCAATAATTGTCGTAAGGAACGTCGCGTCACCTTGCCGGCACCGCACGTGAAGACGTTTTTATTTAGAATCCTGGCGAAATTAATGGATTTAAATCCATTTAAATCGCCAACCAGCGATACTAAAACAATTTCTTTGAAAACGAAAACTGATTTTTACCGAAGTTATTATTTACTTTTTCCCTATTGTTGTATAACAAATTTTGCTTCTTTTTTTGACTACTACCTATGGTTTCAATTAAAGACATAGGTTTAGAGACACGCTGTATAGGTTGTTCTACAAGGTTTTTATAAATGATTCTAACATCGCATTACCTCTGATAAACAAATGACCATGTGCCACTAACCACCGATACTGAACACAGTTATTGGTAACGTCATCGGTTTTAATTCTTAAATAATCAAACATCTTTTTCAGTAGCTTATTTGGTGCAACATCATCAATTTAAGGAATAAGTTGTAAACTCAAATTGAAACATTTGATACTGGTGTTGTGTTTTAGCAATAATGGTTTACTCCTTGGAGCAAAACACTTTCATTGTGATGTCTGTTCAAAATTATGTATTGCTGACCTAGAAAGCAGGTATTGTAAATTTGTTAACATTAAATAATTTAAGCAAATTTTTAGTTTTTTAATTTCATGTAAACGAAGTTTTACTAATTCACTTCATAAGCTAAGGGCCAGTTTACAGAAAATTTAATTGCAATCAAATTTTAATGACGTTGTTAATTTGACAGTTCGCAATGTAATTCTTATGGCAACTTAATCGTGATTACTTTAATTCGAAATTTATGTCTGATTGCACCGCATTTTTAATCATTGATTAAATTTAAGACGTGTTTATAATGTGACAATCGTGAATACATGACAGCATAATGTCAATTGCCGTCTAATTGACACTTAAACTTCAACATAAGTGTCAGTTAGAATGCGTCTGACATTATGCTGGATCTACGTAAATATCACATTCTAAACACGACTTAAATTTAATCAATGATTAAAAATGCGGTGCAATTGGGCATAAATATTTGATTTGCTTTCTGTAAACCCACCCTAAAAGTTTCAAGTTTATGATAGTGTTGACACTGACATGTCTCAGATAGTAGAATACACATTCAAAAGGAGGTGGAATATTCAACGCAATATTCAATGCCTACTTTGATGTTAGAATCATTTATAGAAAAGCTGTATACATATAAAAAACCAAAGTTCCAGTTTATATCTGTACCATTGAGCACTCTAGAAAAAAATAAATTAGGGTAATGAATTCTGCATGAAAAAATGCCTTAAGGAAGTTTTTACAGAAATCTAAAATTTTCATAAACAAAAAAGTTATAGGAGGCTTTTTGAAATCGTAGAATTTTGAAAAACAACCTGTATCGAAATGCGGTTTTCACCATTAATTATGTCTTAAAAATCGAGCTCCAGACACCGAGATTAGTTTTAGTCTAACTCTTCTAAAAACATGTGTTTCCTGTAAAAAGTGTCAAATTTAGCCCACCCTGTACGCTTATGATTAATTATTAGGTCTGTTCCAACCACGCTTTGTGACCGTTTCGAAACCGTCACAAGCATGCACTCATCAAAGTTTTACACTCGACAAACTTGTCAACAACGATCATTATTTCGGTGGGCAACTGATTATGACGGTTTCTTAAACGGTCAAAAAACGTGGTTGGAACAGAGCTATTGCGGTTGCATATAGATGATTTACATTATAAGACAACAACACGACATGTAGCGTAACAGACAAGACACGGAAACATTATTCAATGTAATTCAATGATATCGTGTACACTATCCTGCAACGACACGTATCGGCTAAGACAAGACAAGACGACAATCTGACCAGGAATGTTTTTCGTATCTGTGCGTGTCGTTGAAGGACAGTGTATTTTACGAATCCGACCAACAACACCATGGATGCTGAAAAATTGATCGAAATCGTGCGAAAGTATCCGGAATTATATGATTTATCGAGTGCGAAATATAGTGACAACACTCAGAAGACAATTTACGGAGAAAAATTGGTGATGATTTGGGTCAGTCAGGTAAGATACAACGAACTTAAAATATTTTCTTCGTACACGCTCCGCAAAATGGTCGCTTAGGGGACTATTTTCAGAACGAAAAACGTATCTTTAGCAACCTCAATCGTCATAGCAACACTTAGAATCGGCTAAAATTTTTTAGCGACCTAGTACTTAAAACTGCCATGGCAACACTTTAGCGGTCTTTTTTTGAGCAAGTTTCAATGAAATAAATCAAGTAGCTAAGTATAAAATTCAACTCGTTGCTATGATTACCGATCATTGCCATGTCTGATGACAGGGACAATTTAGACTTGCTAATTCGAGCAATTTAACATTAATGTAACATTAATGTAATGTGATTTGACGAGCGTGTACCAAAAAATATTGTATGTACCATGTACGCAAAATGGTTTTAGGGGACTCCTCTCATTAAGGACGCGGCTACTTCATACATAATAGTATACGAGCATTAAGGCGGCTCCGCACTTGCGGGATTCGCCGAATGCCGAACAAATGTTCGCCGAATCCCGAGTAGTGTGGATGTGTGCTCGTCTACTCGCCGAGCAACGATAGTCAGTGTTCGCCTCGCTCGGCTAGTTGTCGGTAGTTTGTCCGCTTCAAAGCGCACGAATATTCGTCAAATAGGCAAACTCGCGCTGCTCCACACATTCGGGAGTCTGCTCAGCAGACAGACAGTATTTATACTTTTATTTTCTAATTGCTACTTACTACTTCAATTTGTCGATTCCTAACTAGTCATACAATTAGTTATACAATTGAATAAACATATTATTTCAAATTAAATAATGTAGCATTTTTAAAACTTTTCTATTTTCTGTTGTTTAGGAATGGATTGGCCCAACGAAACGGTCTTGGAATTCCTCGAACTATACGAAAGTATTTGGAAGGCTTCTCTACCGAATCATAAAAATCGGAATGAGGTTTTCGATGCGTGGAAACGAATAGAAAACAAGATGGGTCAACAGTACTCTATCACTGTTTAAAAAAAAAGATTCATTAATGGCATCATTTAGAACCTGCTTAAAGAAAATCAAAGACAGCCTCAATAGCGGGGCAGGTGCCGACGACGTTTTTTAATCAGTTTGTAACCACTACACAAAACAGTAAATGCAGCAGCAGTAATGATAACTTCATCACTGTTGTCCATGATGATTTTCAATTAAAGACTCGCACGGCACTTGGAAAATACGTATTCGCTGTTCCCGCAAAAGCTGGATGTTCGGAGAAATCCCGCATGTATGTATGCATATGCACACTATTTGGTGAATACCAAGCCGAGCATCACGGCATTCGGCGAATATTTGGGATTCGGCGAATCCCGCATGTGCGGAGCCGCCTTAATGTGATGCGGTTACGTAGATCTAACTACAAATGTGCGTAAAGTAGGTGCCTTGTGCGTTTTTCATACTTTACGCACGACGTTTGTAAACACCGGCTTAATTAGTTTATGTGTTGTACGAAATTCGTCATTTACAGTAGTGGTCGTAGATAAACTACTATTAGCGACCTAGTACTTAAAACTGTCATGGCAACGCTTTAGCGGATTATTTTGCAGGCAATCCGCTTTCTTTGTGTGCGTACACGGAGAAACCGATTTTGTTAAATGAAACAAAATTGTGTCAACTCAACTAAAGTATTTGTTTAAATAGCAGCAAACAAATCTTCTTTCATGTCAAATAAATATTTAAGTTACAAGAATTTAGTCAAGTCAACAAAACTTTACTTCAAGCAAAAGAACGATTGTGTGATATTAACAAAGAAATGAGCATTTTTGTTATTGTAAATATATAATTTCATTGAAAAATCATTCAAAAAAGTAAATTTGTTGCTTTAAAAAAAATATTCTAACCAAATTTTTTGCTTCGTTGAAAACATGATTTTTCGATGAATTTTTTGAATGAACTAAATTGTTGTTTGAATGAAATAAATTACGTTAAAGATATTAATTTATTTACGGTAAACAACATGGGTTTCTCCGTGTACCTTAACAACATCGTGGAGGATTTGCAGTTATTTGAAGGCATCTCCGAAGTCAGACTTCTCAGACCAGGAGCAAGTCGAATATAACCGATTTTATAGCATGTACGGTTATATTTGTTTCATAACTGCAATCAGAATTACATGGGGATTCATTTGAAACTAAGTACAAATGCGAGAGTTGAAGAATTACGAAGTTGTTTTTTATAAAGAAATTTAACTCGCATTCTCACAAAAAAATGTTGTTTCCATTTCACCACCGGTATGACGTATGAGTTTTTTTTTTTAACGAGACTATAAGTAGGACTGAGTTTAAATTTGGGGACAGTTACTTGAAATACCCGGTTTGAATGTACGAGGTAACACCAAATCTTATATGAAGCCTTCGCGATTTATTTAAACGCAAAGTCAACAGTAGTTGATGTATATATAAAACCGTAAGATTGAACAGATTATTAATCAAATCGTTTATAAATATTTAAATTTGTTTTTAATAATATCAATAAATAATTTAATCATTTTGAACTGATTACGTATTTAAACAAATGACCATTACAGAACTTAGTTTATACAGGGTGACCCGTGACGTAATGTCACCACTTCACCTACGTGATAATCAATTCAAACTAAGTAAAAAACTCTAATAAAGTTTTGTTCTAAAGTAAACCGTTTCAAAAATACTGGATGTTTAATGTTTCATTTTTTATTTTCTAAAGTTTTAAAGTTCATCTAATCATTTATCCATTCACCTAATAATCAATTCAAACTAAAAAAAAAACTAATGAAGCAAACCATTATTTTTCAAGAATACATGTTTTGTAATTTTCAGAATTTTTAAACTCTCAAAAGGTGTTCAAAATAGTCCCCGTTGTTTGCTAAACACATTCTGGCATGCTTCAAAAGAGATGTAGTTGCCTTTGAAGACCTTTAGAGATAAAGTTTAAAAATTCTGAAAATTACAAAACACGTCGTACTGTTGAAAAATAATGGTTTGCTTTATTAGAGTTTTTTTTTTTTTGGTTTGAATTGATTATCAGGTGAACGGATAAATGATTAGGTGAACTTTAAAATAAAAAAAAAAATAAAACATTAAACACCCAGTATTTTTTAAACGGTTTACTTTAGAACAAAACTTTATTAGAGTTTTTTCTTACTTTGAATTGACTTTGAATTGAATCACGTAGGTGAAGTGGTGACATTACGTGACATTACGCATTGTTGCATAAGAAGAAATTGTTAATAAAGAATTTTAAGTTGACTAGAGTTATTTTAATTCATCTACGAGCGTGAAAAGAACTCAAAAGCGTTTATAGATTTTAACAAAAGAAAAAGGTTTACCCCCTGAACCTTAAGAGTTTCATGATTACAGACAAATATGTACGTTATGAAATAAAAACAAAATTGAATTTAATTCAATTCAATTCTAAGTGTTATAGAAAAGTTTGAAAATGAAGGCACTGTTAACGGAGTACCTATTAAGTGCAGAAAACCTGAAGTGAATAGGAACAGAAATACGAAATATGCTCTTAATGTTTTGTTAAGCAAAAAGGAGAATAAAAACATATCTTTGCGACAAATCGTGCGAAATCTCAGAACGCATTTTACAGAAGCGCCGGAAATTTTAAAGAACCAACGGTCACAATATCATTCTTTCAAATATTCAAGACATCAAGAGGTTTTTGAAAAAAATAAAGAAAAAAGAATGGTGTCTTGCGAGTTAATTATGGAAAAAGTAAATAATGATCGGAACTTAATATTGCGAATGTTATTCAGTGATGAATGTACGTTTTCATTAAATCTCAAACCAAATTTTCCAAAACCAAAATAAAAATTTTCAATAATGAAATGTTGTGTCACTTTAATTGTAAAAGTCAAATATTCCATAGCCAATGCTACTTTAGCTGCGTTCGTTTCAGTTCGTTTATTCAACTCAGTTCACTCTACTCTTTTCGCACTCGCAAGAGTGAGAGCGAATAAGTTTTAATACAAGAGTGAGACAAAGTGCGAAAAGAGTAAATAGAGTGAACGGAGGTAAATAAACGAACGCAGCTTTTATAGTATTTATTAAATTCCTTTTTACCATTTATTTCAGTACTGGAAGATGTTAGAAAAAACAAATAAAAGAATTAACTTCTAATTTTAATTCTGTATAACTTTTATCTTAACTACTTTGCTGTAAAATTATTAGGAGAGGAAATAATTGAGAATCCTTATTTTTACATGTAAAATCCTTATTTTTACATGTAAAATTCTTATTTTTACATGTAAAATCCTTATTTTAAATCCTATGCCTGGGAAAGCAATTCTACACTTCTACAATTCTGTTTCATAAAAATTAATTGTGTCTGTTTTGAATATTCAAAGTGAGCCATTTTTTTTAACTTTTCTAATTTGATCGTAAAAATAGTAAAATGTCCACATATGCCCGCTATTTTATTACTACAGTATGAAATTATAATACTTATACATTACTTTCATGATACTTTCAGATAAAATTCTGCAACTTTTTGCAACCTTGGGAGAAAATCTACATTAACCATAATATGTCAACACAACGCGACTTTAGTTGGCCGATCGTAAAATCGCCTTAATTTTTTTTCTGTATGAGAAATGTTATTAGTATTTGTCTAATTGATAGTTCTATTGTTCTAAAATCTATTTCGATCAAAGTATTATTACTTTTTGAATTAGTTGCAAGAGTCGGGATTGTTTATTATTCGAAAGAGTTCTGACCGCGAATAAATGTTCGATAAATAATATTTTTAATTAATTAACTTATATCATATTATAATTTAACTGATTCGACCGATACGTGGTAGAAATACCGTGAAGATAGTAGTAGAAAAATGTCCATAATTTCCAATACCGAGGATATTCTGCATTCATTGTTACTAGCTTCTGAACCACTCATTTCGACACCCGTTTCGACATCATCGTGCGGGTTCATATCAGATATCCAAAATTTTAAATAGGTATGTTTCAAGATGGAAAAGCTTTATATAAAACACCATAGTTTTAAAATTCTCATAATTCAAACAATGTATGTCTTCTCTGCAACTTACCACTGAATTTAATATTATTAGGCCCGATTTTACAACCGTCGGATAAGCATTATTCTTAGAATAACGTGACGTAGATATGGAGGAACATTAAAGGATATTCGGCGAACAGTTATTCCGTCCTTATTTCACGATTGTAAAACTGGGCCTTAATGAACTTTGTTTTCCAACATCACCTTTTATGTCTTTACATAAATATCTAGTGTTGTATTTCCTGTTGTTGGCATAAATAATTAAATTCTATTATTGTTACATATATTATTACAACGAGTGATCAATATCTTCTCTAATCAAGTGACCTAGGGAAATAAAATCGTGTGTCTTTGATTAGTTCGTTATATGCCATTTGAATTACTTATATTGCATTCCTATACAAAATCTAACTGCTGTTTTATGTATTATATTTTTTTTTATAAATTTGGACATCAAATCCCAAGTTCACAATTCCCAGAAAAAGAAGCACGCGCCAAGATCAACGAAAAACTGGTTCATGGAAGATGCGTAAAATGTTCGCTGTTCTTTTGTAAACACAAGTGGATTCTGCGTTTTAAATCGTTAATAACGTTCGCTAGGGTTACTGGATTGTTATTTAACTATTCACAATGTATCAATAAGCTTTTATGAACAAAAATTTCTGTTAAATGCATTAAACTTACTGACAGTTACAAGTAATTGAAATGGGAATGACATTTGAAAAAAAATGAATTAATCAAAGACGTACGATTTTCATTCCATAGGTCACTTGTTTAGAAAAGATATTGATCACGTGTTATAATATGATAAAAGTTTATTGTGTAAACTCGTTATTATTTACGATTTATTTAAAAAAAATATTTGTCTCTCAAAATTGCATTTTTATACTTTTGTAGTAATTATTACAATACATTAAACAAATATCACTGAACAAATATAATTATAATTTACAAATATTTGTGATACTACTCGATATCCGGGTCACTCCGTAAGACCGTTCCACTGTGGGCCGCCAGTTTGAGACCACTGGTCTGTTAAGTAATCTGTAACACCTAGAATACTTCAAGAAGATAGGTTGATACTTTGTCAAATAATAAAGTGATGGTACTTCTATTTAAGTTAACCATTCCTATCTGTTACAACCATGATTTTTATATCGGCTTTTTACTTACATACAATTTTGTAATAAGCTGTTACATAAAAATGAAAAATAAAATGATTTGTAAACACGTTAATTTGAAAACATATTAGAAATATTTTCATACATATTACCAAACTACATCGGAAAGGGAACGTAAATTTTATTGAAACTTTTTGTGCAAATCGGTTCAACAAGCGATCGAAAGATGTCGCTACTTAAATGTCCAGTAAATTTTATTAGTGTAGAAAACGCTTATTTTAAATTATTGATGCAGCATTAACAGTTTAACTGCGATAAAGTGTAATAATTTCAATACATGATTTTTTAATTAGAAAAAATTAAAATAATTTATACAAATTTACCTTAAGCTTTCCTCTGATACCGTTATCTCTGTCAGGTCCTTTAACTTGTATCACAATTCTATGATCGCCTTCAGATCCGTGCCTATGTTGAGGATCCGAAACTAATAACGTACTGTCACTATCACTATGGTCACTAATTTCCATAACACAATCACGAATACCCATACTATCATCATCATGATAGTCGGGGCTAGAAATGTTACTAATAGCTTCAGATACACTAAAGTCTCCGTTAGTTTGATTATATTGACCAGAATCAGTATGAGGCCCGTTGGTGAGAACATAAGGAAACCTTCTCGAACCGGATTGGCTTGACATAACTGAGGAAGACACAGATGTTGGGGAAGCAGGAGAGCCTGACCTAAGAGGGCTGGAGGATGAAGGCGACGTGTGAGATGAACTGCTTCCATTTGAAAAAGTGTGGCACAGTTTGTGTTGTTCCGTGATGGTCGTAACAGGCGCATTATAGGTCCACACTATTCGATCACTGTTACTCGATGAACACACATTATTAGACGAACCTCCGTCAGGCCGCGTATCCAACAACGTATTTAAAGAACTAGTAACATCGTCATCTATCTCTATATCAACCGCACTCATACTTTTCGCGTCTTGTAATTGGTCCTCGGATCGACTTGTTCGGACAAAATTATTAAAAGAAGTCGAAGATTTGGCCGTTTCTCCTATCGGCGATGGGTTTGAGTCTCTTTTGTTGGCACTCAGTGGAGATGTGTTGGCAGAATTTGAGCCAGACTTGCAGTAGTTTTTCCGATGGCCCATTTCCATCTCGTTGGGACTATTTGGTACAGAATTATGCTGATGTCTTAGGTGATGTGTGTGACTGTTATGGTACCTCAAATTATCGACCTGTAACAATCATAAAAATTAATAATTTTGTAATTGGTCAATAAAAATTTTAAAATTTATCATAAAATATTAAAAGTGTATACAGCCTGTGGCATTTAACCAGGTTTCTTCATTAACGCTGTCCCTGTTGAATATATCGGAAAATGTTTTGTGCAAAAGTATCATCCTTTCAAGCCCCGCATAATTTAAAATTATTTTCAAATATACAAGATGTCTCAATTTGGCTCTACGAGGTGTAAATTGACATTTTACTTAAAATAAGTAAAATGTTTGAGTAAATACTCACTCCTGATTTTTAATTAATATGTTAAAATATAGAAATTATGAAATAATATTAAGTATCTCTTCAACCGTCAATAATTGATATACGGAAGTTGATAGCCAATTGAAAGATAATTTTATGGAGCATCTAACGACGACATAAAAACGACACCATTCCATTTAAAAAACAAAAGTTATTGCCCTTCAATTGTTGTCGAAATTGAAATAGTTTTACTGGATCCCCTTTTAACGAAAAATAAATTTTGTTACTGCAGTAGATACCTTCCAACAGTACCATAATATCTGCTATCTAACTTTCTTCGTTAATCTGTATTTTCCGAAAACCATTAATAAAACCTAATATCTAAAAAATCATAGGACTTAGGTACATCAAACTTACCCTAAAATACCCTGACAAACTCAAATTCGTTATAAAACATAGGGTGTTCCATTTAAAATCACGAAGTTACACCTCGTACAGCCAAATTGAGACATATATTTGTAAATAATATATATTGTATATTTGTAAATAATTTTAAATTATGCGGGGTTTGAAAGTATGATACTTTTGTATAAAATATTTTTCCATATATTCAACAGGAACAGAATTAATGAAGAAACCCGGTTAAATGCCACAGCCTGTATAATCCATTCCTTATCTATTTACCATTGTAGTATACCGTGAAAGTCTAGTGAGAATGTGGTACTTATAAGATAATTGCTTAAGAAAATGACAAAAATACTTTTTGTCAAAACAACTGTTTATTATTATTTTTTATATCTTACAGCATTTGTTTTTAAAACATGTAATTGATGCTACATTTCTCCCCAACGCACAGTGGTCTCACATAGTAAATTAGGAGAACTTTATTATTGAATCAACAACGAAAGATCACTCTTTTTAAAAATTGACCAAAAAAGACATAATTACGTATATCTATAATTTATTATTATAAAATGAAGAATATATTAAGAAATTATAGCTAAAAAAATATGCTAGCTGCAAAAAAATTAATAATTTAAGTAGTTAGATAATTTTGATGTTGTAATATCTTAGTAAAAATAAAATAAAAAAATTGTAAATAGAAGTTACAGTTAATTTTTTATACTTATTTATTGATAAGCTTTCTCTAATCGTGAACAATTACTATCAAGAAACCGTGATGAGATTCGATTACATTTTTTCCATTTTTCTTCTATAGTTTTAATAAAATACTCATTTTTTCTATTTAAATGTTGTAAATCCGTCATCTTGTCTTTACTAAACACAAAAACTTTTAATTGTTCACATTTTTACATGAGTTAAATGTTTATGAGTTAACCTCTCTTCGAATAAATTCTTGTATTTCGTTTTACCTGTAACAAACAATAATTCAAAAAAGTCAGAAAAGGGGCAAGTTCGGGCACGTATTTTGATTAGAAAACAAAAGATTGCATTTTTAAGAATAGCAAAATACATAATTAGTGATATGCAAACTCTTGCAAAAAAAGATGTGGCTTTTAGAATATGAGACAATTCAAGACAAATCAAATGTGCTTCATAATATTCATTTTTTTCGTTGATGCAGCAAAATTAATACACTGTAAACATCTATAAACCTTCGATGATGTTCGACATTGCAAAAACAAAAATATTTATTGATAAACAATACTGAATAACATTGTGAAATGACGTAGAATCAAATGAGACAATGACAGTCACTGAGAATGTCAACACTATTCTTTCAGTTTCTTCAACACAAAAAAACATCTAGATACATTTTCATTCAAATAGGGGTTCGTTCCAACTTAATAAGAGTCTGCTTAAACTAAATGTGTTATTTTTTGATATCAATAAAATACATGATTTTTTGAATAAAGTTCCCTTAAATATCTGTTTGAGCCCACTGTGCAACGCGTTAAATGTATTCATCGTAATGTCTGCGAGTTGGCTTCCGAATTCTAGTAGACCGACGCGACGTAATTCACTCTTTTTCCTCGTCTCAGTAGGCCGTGTTCTCGTTTCGTTAAGTTTCTGGCCTGAATTTTGATAGATGCCAGAATCTGACATGAAAAATATTAATGACAATTCCACACCACTAATCTGACTATGTTGCCAAATATTATACGAAGGCGCACCGACTATGAAACTCTATGGAATTACCATTGCTGATTATTTATTAAGACCCTCAGTCCGCCAGTAATGTTAAAATATGAAGCACAGCACCGAGAGAGAGGTGCAAGACAATCTGAACGTGAATTGATAAAGTTGCTGAAGTAGAAAACTGTCGAAAATCTTTAATTTTTTGAAATGTAAAAGCTAGCTGAAGTGTAAGAAGGCGCCGTTGTATGCATATGAACCCATGCTTCAATTTCCTGGGATTAGGAATAGGATTAGGCATTAGGATAATTTCTTGGATCAGTTTCAAAAGTGAAAGTTCATAGAAAAAATATGTATCTTCAAACATATCACATACCTAATTAAATAAATAATGTTTATATGGCACATACATAAGTATATTTCTGTAATATTGCTTTTATCTAAAAACTTTAAAATATGAAATATGCACTACAGTCGAGCTGTCAGTGGACTCAAATTATAACCAAGAAATTAAAAATAAACATAACCGTCTCATCTGACGTCAATGTTTCATTGTGATACCAACAAAAATGTCACCCTAACTCGCCTACTGGGACGAGGAAAAAGAGTGAATGGATAATAGTAACTTGGGTATTTTTGATGAAGTTGGATGATTTAGATCTAGTAGGTCTTTCTCTGAATGAATGCATTTGATTCACTTCCAGTACTTACTTTTGGAGATTGTGATAGTGCTATAGGTTCCATCACTGGAATTTTAGATGTAAATTGCGTCATGTAATCAGAAGTGACGTCGTCAGTTTATCATTTACGGCTCCTTCTCTAGGTCTTAACTGATCAGCGTGTTTGCGATTAGTATCACCAGCAACCAATACATGATAAGACAAATCTATTCTAAATTCAATCGTTCCTGGTTTCCTTTTTCTCGTTCATTTCTTACCCAAACGTTATCACCAACCACCAAACTCAAATTAGATTGGATATTTCGAGGAGCGGGCACTTTTCGGAGCTGAACATTTTTGAAAAAATGGGCACTTTTGATCACAAACATCAAATTCTCGATTCTTCGTATTGCAATCGTGGTATGATTTTTGTTTCCAAATTTCCTGAATCATTTTCTTTAGAGGGTCTGGCCACAGTCTGGCTTTAAATGATCTAGTAAAGTTTATTGTCTGTTTCAAAATCAAAAAAATCATCTACCTCGTAGCAACAACCGGCAACGATGTCGCATGCATCTGCTAGTGACAAATTTAGGTGGAAGAAAATTTTAACTGCGCAATTTAAAACAGTTCTGCCTTTTCGCGGCATCATAAGACTTTATGCAAATGTAGTGTTAATGTGACATATTAAATTTTGACGCTAAATACTTACGCGCATAAATTACAGTGACAACTTGAAGTGCCAACCAAAATATTGGAGCGATTCTGCTCATATCTGTAACAACAGTAAGATCTGTAAGCCTGTAAGTCAATTATTAAAAGGTGGAATTTTGAAGTTCTCAGTATGATACGATTTCTTGTATGTTTATAAGAAAATACCACAGAGACTTACGAGTAATCCCAGGGATCTAGGAGAAATCATACCTTCCACAGAACTTCAAAATTTCATATTTTAATAACTTTGCTACAGATACGAGCAGAATTGACACATATTGTATATTTGGGAATTTTGCTTTTTGGCAACATAATTCAACAGGTGGTGGCTTTCTAATTTTGAAATAGACAGTAAACCTTCCATTATTTAACAGTTCAGCTAGTGTTCTATCTGTTGTTTTGTCCAAGTCACCCTCGTCGTATTTACTAGATGAAAATCTGCTCTTAAAAGTGCGAATGAATCTTTCCGCTAATCCATTTGATTTAGGATGGTAAGGTGTAATTCGAATATGTTTACAACCGTTTCGTTTATAAAATTCTTCAATTTTTTTTTATTTATCAGAAACAATCTGATCTGGAACACCATACCTTCGAAACCATTGTCGAAGACGTTTAATAACAGCATCTGATGAAATCTACATCATTTCGACCTCAACCCATTTGGAATATGCATCTAGCAACTATTTAGCCACATACGACCTTCAAACGGTCTTGCAAACTCAATATGAATCCTTTGTCAAGGACCTTCTGGTATGTTCTAAGAAAACAATGGAACTTCCCAAAATTCTGTTTTCCTGACGACGTTGGCATTGTTTAATATACATATAATTATATATCTTTATCAATTCCAGGCCACCATAGATTATACCGAGCAATTGATCTTATTGCTGCAATGTCTGGATGTCCCTGATGTAAAACCCGAAGAACTTCTTGTTGTAAAGATTTGGGAAAGACAATTCTACCCATCCACAATACAACACCTTCTTAATTCGACAATTCGTTACGTTTTTCATGGTGCGCCCCTAATCTTCATTTGGTTTCTCTGGCCATGAAGTTTGTATAAATCTCATGATTTGACAAAGAGTTGTGTCATGTTTTGTCTTCCGTTTTAAGTTCTTTTCAATAAGTTCCAACTCCCTTTTCTCGGTTCTAATTTCTGCGATTGTTGCTATTTCGTTGTCTGGTTTAAAAGTACTGTTCATTGGTAAGTTCGATAATGCGTCAGCACATTGATTTTCCTGGCCTCTACGGTAACCAATAACATAGTCGTTGTTTGCTAGCGTTGTAGCCCATCGAATTAATCGATTATTTGCCACTTTAGGCAAATCTCTTTTCTCACCAAAACTATGTTCTAGAGGCTTGTGATCAGTCTCTCGGCCAAAAATGTATGGATGAAATTTTGTACATCCAAAAACTTAGGGTAATGTTTCCCTGTCGATAGGCGCATAATTCTGTTCAATTGGTGTTAATTTTCTGGATGCATAAGCTATAAGTCTTTCTATGCCATTGGGAAACTGATTCATAAGGACAGCACCCAATCCAACTTCAGATGCATCATAAGTGCTGATCAGTCGTAATTTTTATTGTACAGCACTAAAGTACTATGTTGTGATAATATTGTTTTTACTTCTTCGAAAATTGTGGCTTCTTTACTTGTCCACTTCCAAACAACACGAGTTCCAGTTAGCTGCTCCAGTTAGTGCTGCTCATTTACCATGTAAATTCGGAACAAAACTCTCGTAGAAATTTATTGCTCCCAGGAAAGCACGCAATTGTTTTACATTTTATGGTTCTAGTATACCTTTGATTGCTGCTACTTTTGCATCAATCGGATGAATACCTTTTTCGTAAGTACGGTGACCCGTACAGAGCTTTACAGAGCGCTGCATAAATTTGCGTCAATTTCTAGACGATGCAATTCATTTTCAACAGGTTGCCTGAAAGGAAATGATACACGTCTGGCATGACATTCAAAAGCTCTTGGTACTCATTTATTATTAATGATTTTACCCTGTCTGGAATCACAGCTTTAGATAGTTTCTTATTTGTTGGTTTGTCTAGCCCATTTGTAATTAGGTACTGTTTTGACTGCACGTAGAGTTACGGAATCTGGCCCGTCAAGGCCAAAAGCTATGACCCAAGGTAATCCAAAAAACGGTGTATCATCTGCATTTACTACAGTGGCTGGTAATTTCAGTGTCCTATTGTTTAGTGTTACATTTAAAGAAGTTTCACCTAAAGTATCCAGTGGTGTTTTACCATAAGCAGTTAATTTACTGGCAATCTTTAAATTTGGTTGGCCTATTTCTTTCCACAAACGTTCGCTAATTATAGGAGTACATGCACCAGGATCATAGTCCATGCGACAAGTCTTCTTGTTAATTTTAACATCGAGTGTTGCGCGTTTTGCGATGCTATTTATTAGGTCTATTCGTTTGTATTGCTCGGAGTTACTCTAAAAGCTGTCAAATGGAGTTTTCAGTCAAATTCGATGTTTTTTTGCCGCGAGAGGAACGATTTGACTGAAAACTACATTTGCCAACTTTTAGAGTAACTCCGTGCAATACAAACGAACAAACCCATTGTTTTCACCTCACCAATTGTGTTCAATTCTTTTTCAAAGTCCGTTAATTCCTCAGATTCTATATTTCCCATATTTCTTACTCCACGCCAATGGCAATTGTTTCCAAAAAAAATTACACTTTCTATCAACCTTTTTTGATGCTGTCGTACTAATCTTAGCATAATTATGTTTCGATTTCACTTTTTGGATAGCTGTCATTGTAGCATTTTTGACTTCGTTTTCAGCATGCTCCATAGTTATTAATAAATCAAAAGCTTGGGCAAAAGTTACGACGACATTGTTACTGTTTTTTTCGCTTGGCCAGCGTTGACGCACCTCGACCTCAAATTTTGGAAAATTTACTCCAATCATAAATCGGTCACGTAGACGTTCATCCAAAGTGCTTCCATAACCACAGGCTCCACTGAGTTCTCGTAATCTGTTGGCTAATGTGGTAAAAGATTCACCTTCTTGATATGTAGTAATGTAGTAAAAGATTCACCTTCTTGATGATTTGCTCGTTCGAAAGAAAAACGAGCAGCGAATACAGTGAGAACTATTTGTTGTATTTTTGACTTGTACATGTATGTATGATAATCCGGCTCGTCGAGGAAAAAAGAGTTTCTTACAATTTGTAACGGTTCTGATCCAATGTAGGCTAACAGAAGATCGCGTCAGGCACCTGTTGCTAATGGGCCTGGGCCACCTAGCTCTTTTACTGTGCACATCCGTTCAAAATGGAATATGTACGCATCTCATATTAATTTATTTTTATCAAAACTGTCAAATGAGAATCGTTCCGTTCGGCGCATAATTTCCTCTGGATTGTTCTCAATTTGAACATTATTGTTGGGTATTTTACATATTTTTTCTATCTTACGTGGGTTTTCTTCACTTCTAACTATCCTTGTCGCCAAAAATATAAGATAATTGTTTGAATTGGCTTCCGGTTGGAACCGCGTCACGTTGACTTCTACTGCCGACGTTTCGTTCTTCATTGCAGAAGAACTTCTTCAGGGCTGCTGCTGCTAATGGTGTTGCTGCTGCTTCTGGTTAGTCGTTGAGACTGAGTGGGTATGTCTGTTGTAGTGATCGGTGGGGGTAGTGGGTCGGAACGGTGACCGGGGATTGGTCTGTTGGGGCGTGACGGATCGTTGATGAGATGTTTCCAGGCATTGTGGAGGTAAAAGCCAGTATCACGGTTCAGATTATTGGGATGTTTGAGGATTTCTATGGATTCACGGATTTTACGATTGAAAAAATGAGATGAGCGGGCTAGAAGTTTTGTGTCGGAGAATAGGATTTGGTGACCGGTTTCTAGTTTGTGTTCAGCTAGGGCCGAGCCAGTTGTTTGTAGTAGTCTAGTACAGCGTTCATGTTCAGAAACACGAGTACTAACAGACCGTTTTGTTTCACCAATGTATACACGTCCACAGGAACAAGGAATTCGGTACACACCTTCGGATTGTAAGGGGATGTGATCTTTTGTGGAGGGTAGGCAATCTGAAAGTTTCGTCATGGGTAAGTAAATTGATTTGATGTTGTAATGTAATTGATGCTACAGGGCTGCGTTCACAATCATAGCTCCCAGAGCATCTTGGGCGTGTAATCGCGTCTTTTTCACTCACGATATTTAACATATTTTGCGTCTCACTCATCCGTTTCAAAACGACCTGTGTTTACATTATTTCCTTGACAACGGGCGCACTCAAGCATCCTACTTAAAAGTGGGATGTGAAAAGTGCGTCCGTTGTCATGGAAATAACGTAAACAAAGGACGTTTTGAAACGGATGAGCGAGACGCAAAATATGTTAAAAATCATGAGTGAGAAAGACGCGATTACACATCCAAGACGCTCTCGGAGCAATGATTGTGAACGCGGCCCAGTATTCACGTATGTAACTAAATGTCGATTTCGATTTTAAGGTTACCCCGCATTAGGAAATGTTGTGATATTTTCTTTTCATCACGAGGTGTATTCACGTCCAAATTCACACAAAACGTTTCCCTTCATTTTCAATTTTGGCTGGGTTACTTTTCAAATCTGTTTCATTGATCTATTTGATTTGAATTGCCACAATTTGGCCTATGTTAAAATGACATCAAATTAAATCTGTCTAATCTTACCATATATAGCCAACCTACTAACTTAAAACTACGGGCTACTACGATGGTAAATAGATAACAAATGGATTATACCATGAGTTTTTTTTAACTCTGAACACACAATGTAAATATTCCCATGTTCAGTTAAAAAAAAAACAGTCAATGCATTGCAAGGGTATACCAGCTACCTATGATGAAAGAAAACGAGTTTCAGTAAAGTAATTTTAAGATTTATTCTGTTAACAAAAACACTGTAATAAGTGCTCGAAATGTTCTCGTTAAACGATATGCTAAGCAAATATCTTATACTTACAAAAGACTTTCTTAAGATTTAGGGATTTAAATAATGACGTTTCATAATTGACACTGACAGCACATTTATTTTATTGAAGGTTGCTAGGAGATTGCTTCCAAATTCTGCAATGCATTGACATGTCTTTTTTAAACTGAACATAGGAATATTTATGTACTCGTATGTTCAGAGATAAAAAAAAAACTGACGGTATGTATAACTACATAAAATTACATTTACTTTTTTTTGTTGCTTGGGTAATAAAGTCTGCTGCGTGCAAGAGATATTAATAATATATTCTCCCGTCATGGTAAAGGCTTCAAACTTAGGGTGCCCTTTGGGTTTTGTATTCTCGATGGCGGAGAGTGGCTCCCATTGAAGTCGTTCTTCGTTATCCAGGCGGTCTGATAGAAGAGGTTCTTGTTCTGCACAGCTGCCATTAGTATCAGCATGCAGAGTCTGATGAACAGCAGGCTCTGGTCTCTGATGAGAGTATACTGAGTTTGTTAGAGCCACCTTGTGGACAGCTGCCATTTCTGCATCTTCACAGGAGGATAAAAGATGCTTTCTTAAGGTGGCCTTTATTTTCGGGTCTACGCAAAAGAAAATTTTAAGATATCACAAAATATTGTTAGTTAATGTGTTAATTAGGATAGTTACTGATACAAATACTTATTAATAATACATCTCAGAACCACTAACACATGCACATAACAAACTACATGCTTACTTATGTAGAAAGGCTGATTAGATAATGAAGTTATGACAATTATTTTTTTAATTAATAGATAAAGTCAAGATTAAAACTACAAGGCTTAGTATTAAACAGTTTATAAACACTCCTTCCATATCAATTCTAATGTCAATGTTAAATAATTTTTTTAAACATACTGAGCATATGAAATTAATGTTTGCACATGTACACAATGATCGACAAAAAATTGGCCACTTATGGAAATATTTTCTACAGTAAATTTTATAATGAAACTTCCTCGGACAAAATATTTCTTGTCAGTTTCTGCGTCTTCTTGAACTCAAAATGAACTTTTAAATATGTACAGGGTAGATCAATTTCGATGTCTCTTATGGGCCTCTCTGTAGTTATAAGAGATAGGCAGAAAAAACTAGTGGCCAAGCCTCGATCTCTTTTTTAGAGATAAAGACAATAGCGTAAACAAATATTGGCTATATTCTTTTGTTTTCCACTTATAAGCAAAAAATTGACATTTTCAACTTTTCGTCAATCGCGCATATCTCGTTTATTTTGACAGATATTAAAAAGACTGTTTTGACATTATTAGGACACTTTTTGAATACAATTCAGTGATGTAGATGGTTTCTTGATATTTAGTGAAATTTTCGAGTTATAACATAAAGTTATATTTTTTTAATGGAAATCATAGTGGACAATGGCATCATTAAATAGAGCTTTTTTTCTGTTTTCAAAAATATATACTTTGTTGGGTTTATTTCTTACAATTGTATTCTATTAATTAATAGAATAAAATTCCTTTTTTATTATTCTACGTAGGCTGGTTTCAATACAGGCCAAATAAATATTAACTCTTACATCTCAATACCGTATGATTTTTAAAATTTTAGGTCAAGGGAGGCCGTGAAAGCAAAATGTATGGCGTAAATTAGCAAATACAACAGTTTATTCAAAATGATATTTACAAAACTTCAAAATGCATTCATAATTGAACGATATTTTCCCAGTGGTGTTAACCAAAACGTACGTATGAGTTAATTTAAGCTGTATGTTTTCCTCTTCACGGCCTCCCTTGATCTAAAATTTTAAAAATCATACGGTATTTTGACAGTTGTAACTGCGTAAAGAGAAAGAAGGCGTAAATACACGATTCAATTTAGTTGAACAATTTGGTTAATTCAACCAAATTGAAGCAATTATATTGGTCGAGATTTTCATCGTTTTGTTTTCAACCAATATAATTACTTTAAATTAGTTGAATCAACCAAATTGAATCGTGTATTTCCGTTCAAACTCACTTGCTCGTGCTGAAAGGTACGACATTTATGTGATCTGAGACGAGTATATCTGAGATTTGTGGCAAAAGGAAAGCATCTATTATCTACACTGTGTCCCCGGATTGAGTTCCCATTATGTTTAATCAGATTATACAGTGAGAATCTTGTAAAGCTGCACATAGACGAAAATTACGTCATCAGATAATACATTTCTGAGTCATATAAAATTGCACATAGGGGTTTTAACATTACGTTGCTATCGTTACTACTCAATTTTCAATGCTGAATCATTTAAAAACTGCACATAGAAAGTAAGGTGCCTTTTTTTAAATTTCTCCTCGTGGTTGGCTATGAATTCTCAGTTGTGAACCAGCCTTGCTTGAAACTGGCGTATATCATAACCTCACGTTTATCGAAGGAAATGTCATAATTTAAAAAAAAATCTTTACTAACAAATTTTATTCACAATTCAAAGTAAAATCATAATAGTTAATCAAAATATTCACTAATTTCATCGCAAAGGGCTTGGATTCTACATAAAATTCAGTTGCTGACGTTGAAGAGCATACGAGGATTATTGTTAATTCCCATTATTTGACTTAGCGATTCATGCACATGTTCCTTTACGTACCCCTTCTTGTGGGGTACCACTGCTCTATTAGGGTAAAATAGAACCTGTCTATCGAAAAAGTTTAACCACCATAATTCAAAGACGTGCGAAATTTATCATAAGGAAACGAAAGATTCGGATATTTTTAAGAAAGCTCATGCAGTCCTGAATAGAACAGTGCCACTTGCCTTTAATTTGACGGTCATTTCAAAAATAAGATTCGATCATAAAAGATTAATGCTCTGGCAAGAGAACCATATCAGAACGTTTTCTTAACTTCATAAAATTGATGTCATGCGGTGGTGTCATGTTATTTCATTTTTAAACGTCAAGTTGATTGAAGCTGGTTCACAATTAATTCATGGCCAACTACGAGGAGATATTATAAAAAAGGCACGTTATTAAGGAAGGTTTATTTCATTCCATTCATTCATGCATTTCATTCAATTCATTCATTCTCTCAACGAAGCTCCATTTGAGAATAATGTGTAATAACGCACGGTAACCATGGCGAATGAAATAAATTTGGAAATAATAATGTAATAAAGCTTCAATTGATAATTACTATGTGCAGTCTTATAAGGTTCTCAGTGTAGAAATTTGCTTCGTATACAGTAATGACACTGGCTGTCAGTACCCTTCATGTTGGCGTATCATTTTGGTTGACCTTCGCCATCATTTCGCCATAATGCGGATAGTATAATCGACGGGATTTAAACAATTTAAAACAATTAGAGAGATTTAAGATTGTAGAGGCAAAACACACGAGAATTGTCACCCTAAACATCTTTATTTCTAAGTTTAGAAAAGTTTAATGCAAACATTGAATGAATAAAATATCCAACATCTAAAGCTGTCGTGCAAGCATCAGCTGACGGAAAGTTGCCATTGTATGGATAGTACAGTACCCAGAAATTACCTCCACTAAAAAACATGTCTTTGTCACTACTGTATACGAAGTAAATTTCTATACTGTGGTTTAATGGAGTAAAAATTTTTGAGTTCAGATTTCACGCTTTGCAGTTCAGGTCTGCTTGGCGCGAAATAAATTTGTGTCAAAATGGTCTTCAAGGTGGAGGAATTCATGCAAGAAGAAATAAATCTATGTAGGCAAAGTGTTCTACTTTTTGAATTTAGGAGAAAATTTTAGTAAGATAAAATGTTTCCCATTTAAAATCTGTTCCAACACCTTTGGAAGAAAAATAGATTTACAGCAAATTACTAATTATAAATACATTGCTCAAAAAAGATAGCGGAACGAGATTTTGAATGTTTCTCAGCGTCTTATTAAATAACAGACTGAAATTTTTATGGTTGGTTATTCAATCAATGAAAAGTTAAAACGTAATTCAATAGTAGCAGGAAAAGATCGAGAACAGTACCAAAAACAAAGTGCTCTAATCACTTCCAGCGTTAAAGGCCGCTTTACAATTCGCAATTATTTATTGCCGGCAATGAAAATTGCAGCGATTTATATTGCACGCATGCGTAGTGTTGTATTTTTATACAAAATGCAAATACCGCGCATGCGTGCAATACAAATCGCTGCAATTTTCATTGCCAGCAATAAATAATTGCGAACTGTAAAGCGGCCTTAAGAAAATTCAGTCTGCACCATGGTATAAATATACATAAAGATATGCTTGGTACGAGGACCAAAATATGTCCTTTCCGTGCAGCTCCGAGACGCGTCATTATGAACGGCAATTATGAATAAAAATGCGTCATTAATAGAGCCCATATGAAATGTTATGTTTATTTACCTATGTTCTCACTCATATACTCTTAGAAACTCTCCGCGTCACAGGCATGCGCATAAGTATACCTTATACACTGATCGCCAGATAAGTCGGGCCATATAGGAATTTTTTTTATTATTGATTTCTCAGAAAAATTTATTCTTTATGAAAGCCCTTGCAATACCTCTTATCATGTACCGAGGAGATCAAAATATTTGAAATTGGCAAAAGAGTAAAGTGCCTTTATTTTTCAAAATACGCGAAAATATTATTTGGAAAAGTTCGAGAAAAATTGGAAAATATGGAAAATTTCTTTTTTCACCGTAAGTTGCTAATGATTTCATATTTGAGATCTCTAACATTTCTGAATAACTTTTTTCCAAATAATATTTTCGCGTATTTTGAAAAATAAAGGTAATTTTACTCTTTTGCCGATTTCAAATATTTTGATCTCCTCGGTACATGATAAGTATTCAAAAATTTGGTAAGTGCATTTTAAGTTTGGGAAGATGCAGGGGCTTTCATAAAGTATACATTTTTCTGAGAAATCAATAATAAAAAAAATTCCCATATGGTCCGTCCCGACTTATCTGGCATACATATGGTCTGCATACCATGGTCTGCACTAGGAATATTGCACCGTAATAACATACTATCGCGGCCTTAAAATTTCGCACGATTCAATTTCCCGCTGTAAATATGGCTTTCTGTAACGGCTTGTCAAAAATAATCACTTTAAACGTCAGATTTCAAATGTTATGCTAAATCTGTAGCATCACAATGCCAAATCACGTGCTTTCTGAAGGAGAGAAGGGTTTTGCAATCGCAAAATTAGAAGATGGTTGGTTGCTACTTTTATTCTGTTATTTCAGTTCTAATACTTTATTATCTTGCTGTTCTTAAAATATAACCAAACAATGTGACTTTTAGTTAAATGTCTTTAGTGTCAAAATTGAGGAAAGAGCCTGTTCTACAAAACTATAATTTAGAGAAATTCTGACTAGTTGATAAAAATCGTGCGAAATTTTAAGACCTCGATAGTACGTGACCCCCACGAGCATCAACTACATCGTCGAAGCATACTTCGAACAAGATGTCTTAGCGTATCTTGTGGAAGTTTTTGCCATCCTTCATTAAGAGCTTCAGCTAACTATTGTAGGGTGAGAGGCGTAAAAGAACGCTTTCTAATAGGTATATCTGTCAAGCATATATCTTTAGATGTGTTCAATTGGATTGAGATCCCGGGCCACTCCATCATCTGAATCTCGTGTTCCCAAAGGAAGTTTAGTGTATGATTTGCTGTGTGGATTCTACAATAAATTTTCAAATCAATGCGGCCATCTATACATATGCCACCCCTAATCATTACTGAGCCGCGTCCGAATCTATCGACTTCCCGTGAAGTGAGCTCACTGTAACGCTCTCCAGGACGTCTGTATACAGGGTTGTTCACGCAACCCGTTCATTAAAAGGAAGGAGTTTAGGTACAAATTTGAAATTTATGGGGCAGAAATATTTCAAAGGGAACTTTTCAAATAAAACAAAATTGACTTCCAGTCACTTCCGGTTATACCGGAAGTTGCTATCAACTCGCTTATTTTAAATGGGATGCTATATCTTTGATTATGTTTTTGAATTCTACATTTAAAAATATGTAAAATTGCAATACATTTCCTTATCTCTAAATTGCATAATTTTTGAGATATTTTGAATTTTCTAAAAAACTTGGATTTTGCTACCTGTTTTTCAAAAAATTATATCACAGTTATTATTGAAGCAATTTTATTTGTAATACATAACTGATATTGTAGTTGAGTCTTTAAGGTTCTTAAAAATTCCATAAGCATAATCTGTTAAGCTACAGGCTGTCTAAAATATACCACTCCACTGCAAGAAATTCAAACACAAAAAAGGCTTTTTTTTCAAATGGAAGGACCAATATTTTTATACATCATTTAAATTTTAAACGAAAGCTAAAAAAGTTGAGAATCAAAATCAAAATTATTCAAACGTTGATATTTTAAGTCTATTTTAAATTCATGAAGAAAGATCTAAAATTGTTGATAGAAGAGAATGTGTATTCAATGAAATGTTTCCCCTCTTGTCTCCTGTGATTAAAACAAAGTTTGGAAGGTTTGAACCTAATTTTTTGGACCTTCAAAAGATGTAAGAAAACGAAACGAAGATCAGTAGCAAATAAGGAAGATAATCGGCCTTTTTAAAACACTTTCACGCTAACCCGGAGAGTTAGAATCTAGCGACTATCTTCTTCAATTCAAAGTAATGAAATTCATCCTTTAACCTTTTATAAGATTACAAGCATTCCAGAAAAAAATGATCAAAGAAAAAACCAAATTTCTGAATTTACATTTGCGATACTCAATTTTCTTTGCTTTACTACAAAATTTGTAGTAACAGTAAATACCAAAATGCAAGTTTTTATCATTTCCATGTTATACAGAGTTCGCCAGATAAGTCGGGCCATATGGGAAATTTTTTTATTATTGATTTCTCAGAAAAATTTATTCTTTATAAAAGATCCTGCATCTTCCCAAACTCAACATACACTTATCAAAATTTGAATACCTGTTGTCATACCGAGGAGATCAAAATATTTGAAATCGACATAAGAGTAAAGTACCGTTATTTTTAAAAATACGCGAAAATATTATTTGGAAAAGCTATTCAGAAATGTTATGACATCTCAAATATGAAATCATGGCAGCCTACGGTGAAAAAAGAAATTTTCCATATTTTTCAATTTTTCTCGTATCAACGTGTGTATCGTAGGACTTTGAAAGTGTAAAGATGGACGTTTCTTCAGGTGTGATATTAATATACTCTGGAATTCGTTTTTCGCTCTTCTACCATAAATCTTTCTTTTTTGTTCAAAATTTTTTTTTTTCATCGTAGACAGCCGAGATTTCATATTTAAGATCTCAGAATAATTCTTAATAACTTTTTCAAATAATATTTTTGGGCATTTTGAAAAATAAAGGTAGTTTACTCTTATGTCAATTTCAAATATTTTGATCTCCTCGGTATATGACAACAAGTATTCAAATTTTGATAAGTGTATGTTGAGTTTGGGAAGATGCAGGGACTTTTATAAACAATATTTTTTTCTGAGAAATCAATAATAAAAGAACTTCCCATATGGCCCGACTTATCTGGCGATCACTGTATATTATATACAGACTGATTGATTATAAAGGCTCCAAGCTGTAACTCATTTATTTTTATTCAAACACCCAATAAAGTATATACAGATTGAGTCAGTCAACTAGGTTGGCGGGCGCGCACATTGTATGTATTCGGGAAAGCCGCGGCCTTATGCTAGCATTTTGAAGCGAGGAGCGCATATTTAATAATTCTTTTTAAAATGTAGTACAAGTTTTAATGATTAAAAAGTATTTTTAGTGTCAATAAAATTATTGTCATTCAACAAAACTTTTCAATGTAAATATAAACTGCTCGAAAATGTAAATCATTACCTATTCATGATTTCAATGAAATTAGTTAAAAATATTGTCTGCTAACAGTGAAGCAGATAAGAGATTGTTCTAAATGCGTTCGCAAAACGAAAATATTATTTTTATTTAAACAGATGAATCTCGATTATTTACGTGATAAAGAAAGTAAACGACATTCAGATCTACATGGTTCGATTTGAACTGAAGGCGTAAGTGATAGTGATCTACGCTAGGAACCCCCTCCCTCTACTGCGGACGATTTCGTCCGAAATGACTTATATCCACCTAGTTCTGTGATTCAATCTGTATATTCTTAAATGGGATGTTGTTCTCTAGAGAATGAAGTATAAAAATATTTTTTTTCACTGTAGACAAAAGTCATGATGTGATGACGTCATCGACAATTTTTTTAAATGGATAATATTATTTTGCGAAATATGTTAGAAAATTCTTTTCTCTTTTCAACCATATCAAACTTTTGTATCCTTACATAAGAAAATTTTCGAGAAAAGTTAAAAACATAACTTCCTTGGCTTCACTTTTAAAGCATGTTAATATTTAAAGCAGGCCATAAATAGAACAGAACATCGAAATAATTTTACTGAAATCTGTCATATTTTATTTAGTTTGTAAAAAAAATGTATCTAAAATACGGGTAATATCCATCTGTCCTCGTAAGAAATGAATCATATTTCGCAAAAAAATATTATCTTGCCATTTAAAAAAATTGTCGATGACGTCATTACTCGTATACAGTGTAGACAAAAAAATATTTTTATACTTCATTCTCTAGAGAACAACGTCCTATTTAAGAATATATATACTTTATTGGGTGTTTGAATAAAAATAAATGAGTTACAGCTTGGCGCCTTTATAATGTAATGATTTGCCGACAGCAGCCGGCGTCAGTCTGTCTCTTGCGTCATCGCCGACGCGCCTTAGACCAGAAACTTCGGTCGCTCCGATATCACGTCAGCGATGGAATCAACCCTAAACATTCCGTCGCGCACTCGAATGTTCGAGATAAACAACCCCGGCTTATAAAACACGCGGCCGGTGAATGGAAGGGAATTCAACGTTAGACAGTTCGGAATTAAAGTCGCGTCATAAACTTTCGCTCGGCTGTTAAAATAAATTAGGATTAAGTTTGTAAATTATCTAGTGTTAAATGTTAGTGTTAATTAGTTTGCTTTTAAATAAATTAGTTTATTAACTATTTCGTGTTTTGTTTTAAAATAAAAATTAATAGGACCCGTAAAATCGTTACAATAATCAATCAGTCTGTACATAAAATCTAGAAAATAATCAACTACCATAAAAATTATAATTTATCAATTGTGACAAAAATAATAACCATTTAAAATCTCGTTCCGCTAATTTTTTGAGCAGTGTATTTCAGTATAAAACTTTAACGCCTCCATTTATTGATCAAAAAGAAAACATCTGAGTTATGTTCTCATATGGGTGGAACATTATTTGATTAGTCATATTTTATTTGTTTTTTTTTAATCAATAAATACATAACGCTAACATCTGATAACTAAAGTTTTCAACAATTAAGTCCGATCGAACTACGAAGCTGCAAGGATTAGTTCTTTGATATACCAATAATATTTTGATCAACTTTATCATATTTTATTTTGTTATTTACTGCAATTTTGACGATACGATATAATAAAAAAACATTTGTTTAGATAAAACACGTTATACCTATGTATCACACTAGATATTTGGCCAGTCGACCGATTGAGGATTTACAGCGCATCAGGGCGAGCAGTGAGTAATATACAACTGGGCGAGTAAACGGATCTTTTATTTGGAGGCTTTACTAATAACTCTGCTGAAATATTTGTCAGTGATTTTCTATAATTCTATTCTTCTTTCAAGGATGTTGAAATTTGGTATATATCTCTTAATTCTAAATGGAATTCATTTACAAAAATTTTCTCCTAAATTTAAAAGGAAGACCACTTTGCCCGCACAGATTTATTTCTTCTTGCATTAATTCTGCCACCTTGAAGACCTTCGACGTCAAATTTGGCACAAATTCATTTCGCGCCAATCAGACTCAATTGCAAAGCGTGAAATCTGAACTCAAAAATATTTGCTCGATTTATACCTAACGCGAACTCAATCCGGCGACAGTGTATATTTTACATCTGTCATATTCTAAGGAATTTGCTCTCCACCTAACTTAACAAAATTTTAATACCTAAAATTAGGCAAGTAGAGAGTGAGGAGTGCAATTAATAGCGATTAGTATTACGTTAAGGAATAGAAGTGTTATTTGTTAGAAAAGTATTGCAAGTAAAAAAAAAGTGTTATGTTTTTGTAGTGTTAAGCAACTGTGGACAATTAAAGTGTTTTTTTAATTTAAAGAACGACTATTTCAGCGAACCATAAATTCGTATCAATATTAGGGGAGTATAGATTTGACCTGGACTTTCTTATACTGCCAAAACAATAATAACACAAAGTTAATAAAACAAATTTTATTTTTCAAAATAATGTCCTTTCTTTAATATAAACTTATCCCAACGATCAGGCAACTTCCAAATACTGACCGAGAAACATTATTTTGGTTGTTTACAAAGACACTTTTGCACAGCTTCTATTACCTACTCATTTGACATAAATTTCTTGCGTCCCAAGGACCTGCTAAGAGCCCTGAACAGTTAATAGTCGCAAGACCACAAGTGAGGGCTCCGGCTCTAAGGTTAGGTGAGATAACACTTCCCATCCTAATTTTTCCAGCGTTTCTTAAGTTATGCGAACGATATGTGGACAGGCATTATCCTGAAGAATAATGATGCCTTTACTCAACAATTGCGTCGTCGTTTAGTTCTCACAGATTCTCAGAACTCATAAAAGAAATTAACTGTAAGTAATACTCTGAATATTTCGAATGTGTGTAATGTGCTCATTAGTTATTTAAATTTATTAGTTGTAAAATGCGCATTAATAATTTTAAGACTATACTATCAAAAACTAAATAATATTTTCTTTCAACTGATTTATTAATCTGTACCACACGGAATTTTTTAAATTTCGAAATAGTTTGTAACTACCCTAATGCTTAGGAATAATTCATCCCATTTAACCATATTTAATTCGTATCTGTTATAATAAGCGAGATCCCCATGCTGGAAAAGTTATCTGGGAAGTATTGTACAAAAAGCCCTCTCCTGTAAAATTGAAATGCGCCTTACGATACTTTGGCGAAAAAACATCGATAACTTCAAAACCTAGAATTTAGTTTTTCCGGAACATTGACATTATCAACAAATAACATTCAATTACATAAACATTGGCATACATCATTAACATGTGATTTGCGGCGTTATTTAGACACTCCAAGACATTTAATTAACTTAAGCAGCTTTGGAATATTGAATCATCAGTGTGTTACTATTTTAAGAAAGAACGTAATCGGCAGCCTTGTTTTAATCGTGACATCTATAATTTTAAAATTAAAAAATAAATAAATAAACGCTTTTTCTCAGTGTACATTCCCACAAATAAATTTAGTAAAAGTATCAAAAAAGCGCCTTACCCCTTTTAATTTTTAGTGTTACGGGATCTGAAGACAGACGTAGACATTTTAAAACTGCAAGCAAAATATGTGGTGTTAATGATGTAATTTGTTAGATACATTTTCATGATGTATGAAGTATTCACAAGAACGGGAAAATATAGTAGCTAATTAAGAAAGGAGTGTCAAGTGAAAAAAGTAATAATAATATATTAAAATACAACTACTAGTTAGAATAAACTAAGGACTGGCAACAAAGGGACTGAAAAACTTACCTTCTTTTGTACTGAATCTGTTGACATCAGTTTCGTTTACTTTTAAAATTACATCACCAACTTCAACCTGAAAAGATTAAACATATTAGAGACGTCTGCATTATTATTAAGCCGGCTCCATATATTCGGGTATTTGTCACAAATATTTGTGTATTTGGCAAATAGACGAATATGTGGATGGGGTGTTTAAAGACAAATATTTGCACAAAAGGGTATATTCGGCAAATATAAATATTTCCCGTTCGAAGTCGGTCAATGAACACAAATCAAAGCCGCAAATATTTGCAAAACAACCACATTCCTGGCAGATCCACATATTCCTGCGTGATTATTTAGTCGCATCTAGTGCGTTTTACGTTTTTCTAACAGTAAATAAGCTAAACTCATTAGTAAAAATGCTAAAGCATCAACATATAATTAATGATGCAAATTAGAGATAGGAAAACGTATTGCAGTTTTACATATTTTTACATGTAAAATTCAAAAATATGATAAAAAAATGTAGCATCCCATTTAAAATAAGCGAGTTGGTAGCAACTTCCGGAAGTAACTGGAAGTCAATTTTATTTTATTTGAAAAGATTATTTCGAAGTATCTCTCATGCGTAAATTTGAAATTTCTATCTAAACTCTGTATAGCAATGCGTAACAATTTTAAATGTTTATATATTATTACATAACGAGCGTCTAAATAAAAACCTGGTCAAGTAGGCTACATTTAGTAATTCTGTTACGTAAATGCAATGAAATTCTTGATCACAACCTACTTGACCAGGTTTTTATTCATCGTATATGGAATTAAATGTTGCGCCGACTGTATTAGCATTCCATATTAGTGATACGGTATTCGAATACCAAAAATCGAAAAGTATTCGATTCTTAAAAGTACTCTCTGTATTCGAATACCCGAGTTTGTATTCGAATACTCCAGTTTGTACTCGAATATGTACTCAAGTACTCATATCGATGATTCGATGGAGGGAGAACGTGCAATGTAGTCACTTGTATTCAATTCTGATCCGATACTGAATTTTGTCTCCCGATACCGCCCTCGCTTCTAGGTACTGGTTTCACTCTTCATTGCACGTGTGGTCGTTATGTCGTTTCGTCGTTTGTATGTCCAATCATAAGCGTAGGGTAGGTACTGAACTATTTACGTGAAAAATTAATTTTAATGTACTAATTTTAATGGCTATGTGTTTAAAAAAATATTTTATAATTTTGTTCCTTCTTTGACATTCATTTGAAAGAAGGTGGAACAAAATTATAAAATATTTTTTAAACACCCTGATAAAGTCGATACTTGTATTTGTACTCGAGTATTTGTACTCGGATCAGTATTCGATTCTTGAAAGTACTCGAATACCGAGTATTCGATTCTTAAAAGAACTCGATGACCAACACTATTCCATATACCTAGCTTTATCAGTTTTTAAGTTATGAAACATTTTTATTTAATTCATAAAAATTGACAATTTTAGTAGGTCAAATATTTTTAATCTTGTTAAGATAGCATGGAAATGATAAAAACTTGCATTTTGATATTTACTATTATTATAAATTTTGTAGTAAAGCAAAGAAAATAGAGTATCGCAAATATAAATTCAGGAATTTTAATTGTTTTTTATCATCCTTTTCTTGGAATGCTTGTAATCTTATAAAAGAAATTATGATTGCAGGAAAATTAAGGAATTTGTTTAAGGATAAAAGGGAAAAAATTAATTTCAGTTTGTAAAAGATTAAAGGATGAATGAATTTCATTACTTTGAATTGAAGAAAGTAGCCGCTAGTTTGCAACTCTCTGGGTTAGCGTGAAAGTGATTTAAAACCATTGCCCGATTATCTTCGTTATTTGTTACTGATCTAGAAAGTTAGGTTCAAACCTTCCAAACTTTGTGTTATTCATAGGACATAAAAGGGGATATATTTCATTTAACACACATTCTCTATTCTCAACAATTTTATAAATTTAATGGTATATTACATAACGAGAGTTGCAAATAGCACGGTGGAAAAGTTGCGCATAAGCCGCGCAGCGGCGAATGCAAGTGATTCCACAAGTACGTAATTGCTTTACAACTCGAGTTTTGTACTACACTTTATCTACGACCACAAAAATTACCTTATTATTCAAGTTCAAAATAATCAACAATGACACTTGCAATTTCGACGACTGTCAATCTAATGTGATACGGCTACGTAGATCTAACTACAAACGTGCGTAAAGTAGGTGCGTTGTGCGTTTTTCTTACTTTACGTACGACGTTTGTAAACATCCGCTTACTTAATTTATGTGTTGTACGTAATTTGTCATTTACAGTAGTGGTCGTAGATAAAATAGACTTAAAATATCAACGTTTGAATAATTTTGATTCTGATTCTCAATTTTTTTTTGCTTTCATTTTAAATTTGCCGTAACGGGAAATACAAAATGCAACTATTTACTGTTTTCATAACTATATCAACAAAATTAAAAATATTTAATGTAATATGTAAATTCAGCAGTGAAAAATATTTTTCATATTTTTCACTTCTGACGAAGCTGTCGAACGACGGTGAAACGTTAAGTGTATAGTGCGAGATTTAGTGTCCGGTTTAAAGATTTTGTGATATAAATTTCATCGGACAAGAACCAACTTTAAAAATTAATATGTAAAATTGTAAATTTTTATGAATTAAATCAAAAATATCTCATAACTCAAAAACTATTAAAGATAGATATAGGGAATGCTAATACAGATCGACGCAGCATTTAATTTCACATACGATGTTGTATTAAAATTTTGGTCGTTCCATTAGAACTGTACTTGAATTTCTTCGAGTAGAATGGTATATAGACAGCCTGTAGCTTAATAGTTTATGCTTAAGGAATTTTTAAGAACCTTAAAGCCTCAACTACAATATCAGTTTTTACAAATAAAATTGCTTCAATAATGGCTGTGATATAATTTTTTTTTAAATCAAATAGCAGAATCCAGATTTCTAAGGAAATCTAAATAAACGTCTTCCTTGAAAACTTTTAATGAACGGGTTGCATGAATAACCCTGTAGTTAGGCCAATATTACACTATAAAAGATCTTTGACAAAGATCTTTTATAAAAGATATTTTATACGACAGAGTAATAAATAGGTAATCCTTTTATAAAATATTTTATAAAAATAGAAATATTTTATAAAAGATTGCCTATTACACTGTCATATTTTTTTATAAAATATATTTTATGAAAGATCTTTGACAAAGATCTTTTATAGTGTAATAATGGCCTTAGATCAAAATGAGTACCATTTGCTAAAAGTATTATGAAACTTTTCCGATTAGAAAATGAGGTTCTGGTAAAGAATATGTCCATAAGCGCTGAACATTTTCTATGACATAAATAGTTAATTTAGCTTACACTGAACGTATGTCTACAATAAAATTTGCGGATTATCCGTAAATTTCGGAATTATTGCCTTTTAAAAGTAACGATTTTTAGGTTATGGTCGAACGTTTTTATAGATATTTTCGAATGGGTTCTTCTTAAGACGTGCTGATAAGAGAAAGAAAGCCTTTTTTGAGTAAGTGTATTTCAAGGGAGAGAAACCTTTCTACATAAATATTTTTTAATAGTATCTATCTACTTAACGAGCAATACCTACACAAATAATTCTTGTGCGATAGGCTTTCAGGGGTAGTGTAGGTACTAGCTTGTCGTTTCAGGTGGACAGCGAACGTATTAAGGGAAAGGAAACCTTTTTGTGTAAATTTCAAGGTAAGGGAAACCTTTGAGTGTAAATTTACAGACAAAGATTTCCCTTCCTTAAAAATTTAATATTTAGGTGTAAATTTATAACAAGGGTTTCCTTTTCCTTAAAAGTTTCTCATCCCTTTTAGAACACACAAAAAAATTTCCCTTCCCTTAAAACTTACACCCAAAAGTTTCCCTTCCCTCAAAATTTACCCACAAGTTTCCCTTCCCTCAAAATTTACCCACAAGTTTCCCTTCCCTTAAAATACATTTACACATAAAGGTTTCCTTTTCCTTTTTAATTTGATATGTTCGCTGCTCATATAAATACACCTATCATACTACCCCTGAAAGCCAATCCCATAAAAATTATTTGTGTAATGCCCAAATAACTGTAGGTACATTTTCATGACCAACGCCCGATGGGTCAGCTCACTTTAACTAACATATACAGATCCATCCATTGAAGAAGAAATAGTGCCTGAAATTTTATAATTAGTGCTGGCATCAAATTTTGGAATTTTTACGAAGGTTCAAACTTAATTTCTCTACTTAGCAACATTCATAATCTTTCAATTTCGGAAAAAAGCTAAATAGAAAATTGCAAAATAAAATCTATAAATCTAGAATAAATTCATTATGCGTGACCTGCTATTGCGACAGGGTCTCATAATTTGCCGGGTATGATGGGCAACATATTGTAATGATTCGTCGACACCAGCCGGCGACAGATTGTCTCTTGCGTCACAGCCGTCTAGTCGACGTGCTTTAGGCGAGAGCCTAGAGAATTCTGACGGCGGAATAAACTAGACCAGACAGTCCGTCGCCTCCCAGAATGTTCGCGAAAAACAACCCCGGCTTATAAAGCACGCGACCGGGAATGAGAAGGAAATTCAGCGTTGGACAGTTCGGCGTTAAAGTTCGTGTTACATTTTCGCTCGGCTGTTAAAATAAATTACGTATAAGTTTGTAAATAAATTATTGTTTAAGTTAGTGTTAATTCGTTTGCTTTTAAATAAATTAGTTATTAACTATTTCGTGTTTTGTTTAAAAATAAAAATTAATAGAACCCGTAAAATCGTTACAATATTATAATAAAATGTTTTTATACAAGTTTCTCTTCCCTTCAAATGTATATACACGAAAAAGGCTTTCCTTCTCTTTAACAGCACTTTTTAAGAATAACATTCGAAAATATTGATATGGAACATCAAACATAACCTAGAAATCGTAACTTTTAAAAGGTGATAATTTCAAAATTTACGGATAATCCGTAAATTTTATTGCAGAAATACGTTCAATGTAAGGTAAATTAACTATTTATATCACAAAAAATGTTGAACGTTTATGGACATATTCTTTACCAGACCCGAAAATGATGTTGAATTAGGTATTTCGCGATCTTATAAAAATGATTACTTACATCATTTTCAGATTTTATATGGAAACACTACTAACTTATTCCAACACATTATTTTAGCGCTTCACATAATTTATATCATCACTTTATAGGCCACCAACGACTTCATTTAATCGATTTCGTGAACTTGAATACCGGGTTCTAACAAAAATTGTTCGTACATTTTGCAGATATTGTCAATTTTGTCACAAATGCCAGGCTACTCTAGCCATGTATGATCCGGTTGACGAGGAATGCGACCGCTACAAGCGGCGGGGACAACAGAACTGGGTCACACCCAACGATAGCGCTTTTACACCACCGGCTGACTATACGCTTCTTTCTCGTTGTTCCTACCCTAAGCGCTTAATTCATAAAGCAGATGTATGTCTCAACTATCAGTCTTCTTTTTATCAATGCGTGTTTATTGAAAAATATGAATCACATTGCCTACAGACAGTCTGTAATGTAGTAGTTCTCGCTATAGTTTCTGACGTGTCTTAAAGAGACCCTAGATATAGACGCCAGAATGCTAGATGTCAGTGGTCGGGCTCTTCTCTACCATCCTAATTACAATGCAGAGAGGACCGCTGGAGTCCAGCACTCTGGCGTCCATATGTAGGGTTCCCTATACTTCAGAACAAAATTATTATTCTTTAAGTGTATGAAATAAATTTATGTATGAAAAATCCCCTTAAGGCTGCGTTCACACTGATGAAGCAAAAACGTTTCCGGACAAAATGTTTTACTGTATAGTAAAATAAAATGTTTTAGCTAGCCATACACTGTTGAATCGAAAACGTTTTCGGACAAAATGTTTTACTGCATTGTAAAACAGTAAGACATATCTTAAAGAGACAAAAAAAGTTCTATTGATATTAACTTCTCGGCGTCTACCTGCAATACCGCGAATCTTTTTTATCTATATTGGGGTTTTTAAAACCCTGTTTTTAACAGCAAAAATAAATAAAAAATGCCTTCGAATACTGTCAGATAAAGCAATGGACTTTGGGGTCCGCATTAACATTGTTTGGGGGTCTACCCCATTAACCCAAATTTGTTGTAGCGACTCATTCGCTATTCGGGCGGAAAACAGTTTCTTTACCCTTTTTTAAATAGAAAAAATTATAGGCAATTGACATTAAAGACTTTTTAATTTTATTTGGTGCTCTTGGATATGCAAGCTGTTTCAAATTCGACCCTCACCATTGGGATCTCGCTTATTTGAAGAGGTAGACAGTAGGTTTAAATGTGAAATAATTGCGCCGCAGCACAACTATTTTCCGACTTATAATTCGTGTCGTGAAAGCAAATAGCAACAATACCGCTGCCTCATAAGCTAACACGCACGAGATGGCAGTCGAAGCGGACAAAACGTGTCATCGCAAACATGTAAATGTTGGTTGCGAGTCGTCAGGATCGCAATGGGGCCCCCGAGCGTATTCTGTATAGCTATTTCGACCCTAATTGGGGCCTCATCAGCAGAACAGTAGCTCGAGAACTCCACTCAACCCCACGACCAACAAGATATACGCACGGATAGTACGTGAATGCAAACATGTGAAATAATTGCGCCGCAGCACAACTACTTTCCGACTTATCCGACTTATGAGTTGGAAAATAGTTGTGCTGCGGCGCAATTATTTCACATGTTTGCATTCACGCGCTATCCGTGCGTATATTTTGTTGGTCGTCGAGATTGCAATGGAGTTCTCGAGCTACTCTTCTGCTGATGAGGCCCCAATTAGGGCCGAAATAGCTATACAGAATATGCTCGGGGGCCCCATTGCGATCCTGACGACTCGCAACCAACATTTAGTAGGTTTAAATTTGGCAAAGTTGCTAAATTTTATGAGCAGTAATAATCCGCAGAGAAATAGAAATAGAAATGTTAACATTTATACGAAATAATTGTAAAAAATTAAAAGTTGTCATTTTCTTATTTTTCCTCTATCTTCTTTATTAGGATAGATATCAAAAAAATAGAAATTATTTCTCTGCGGATTATTAATGCTCATAAAATTTAGCAACTTTGCCAAATTTAAACCTACCGTTTATCTCTTCAAATAAGCGAGATCCCAATGGTGAGGGTCGCATTTGAAATAGTTATAATTACTGTACGGAATTTTATATTTTATTTTAGCCTCCCCACCAAATATGCTTCGTGAGCCCGAGAAATGCGAGCGGCAGGTTGCAATAATTGTATTAGTATCCAGTATTGAGCCAAATGAATAAAATGAAGCTTCTGTTAGAATTCCTTTTAAAGCTTAAATACGTGGAAAAATTTCAATTGCAAATCATTAGGTCTGTTCCTGCAGCAGTCCCTGACTGGTTCGAAACCGTCAGAAGCATGCGCCGATCAAAGTTTCACATCTAAGGCAGGTCTTGAAAGCGGTGATTAATTCGATGGGCGAATATATTTGACAGTTTCAAACTAGTCCAGAACGTTGCAGGAACAGACCTATTATAACATGTGATCAATATCTTTTCTAATCAAGTGACCTATGGAAATAAAATCATGTGTCTTTAATTAGTTCATTATTTCAAATGCCACTTGAATTACATATTTATATTGCATTCCTATACAAAAAGATAGGAATGCAATAAAAATATGTAATTCAAATGGCATTTGAAATAATGAACCAAACAAAGATATAATTTTTTTCCATAGGTCACTTGATTAGAAAAGATATTGATCACGCGTTACAATTCCTTTTATTAAAATTTTTAATATATTACAGGTAGATTTATTTAGAATTTCATTTTTCTTCAAATATTTGTAGTTTTCATTGAAAAATTTGAAGTAAAAGCATATGCTTCGTTTTATTCATCTAGCTCATTATTTCGATAATCGGCGAATTTTTCTTTATTTTCTTTATTATTTTCGAAAAGTTTTAATCCCGACCTTCTGCGATCGCTTTTTGACCTAACATTGCATTAGGATTGTCAAATTGAAGCCAGTTTGTTTCATATTAAGAGGATTCTTTCAAGCAGAAATCAATGCAATGTTATTTCTTTATTATGGCTTTCGTTATGAATAAAACTTTCTGAAAAAAATATATGTGATTTAAGTAGTGATTGTCCGCCGCCCGTTGCAGGTGCAGAAACCGACAGAGACCGCATGCAAGGGATAGCGTTATGCCGACTCCGTTTTGCAGCACAATTTTGTCAACGAATTACGGACGTTGTAATTAATCAATACAATTTAAATTTAACCAACATATCAAGGACATGTAAAACAAAGGCTGTGGACAACTATTTTCTTAAAACGTGCAGAGTTCACTTCACTACAGCGTTGTAGAGTAGAGTCAATTTATTGAAGGTTTGGATTTTTTTTTTGGAAAACCCTACTTGCATTTAATACTCCTATGCGTCAAGGTACCTCGATCATCACTACTTAAATCACATATATTTTTTTCAGAAAGTTTTATTCATAACGAAAGCCACAATTCGCCGACAAAAAATGCATTACATTGCTGCTTGAAAGAATCCCCTTAAGTCATCTCATACAAGGCGGCCATGCGTGCTGTCAAAGCATAATGAAAGATTTAAAAAATTTGTTGCAAAATTTTTATTATTATCATTATTATTATTTATTTTCTTTAGAAATTATTGCGATACAATTGCATATTATTCCAAATCGTCTACACAATATGATGCCGCTGAATCGTATCGTTTTAAAACTATAAAAAGTGAAGAATGAGCCCGCTTTATGAAAGCGTAACCTCAATTGGTCGACTTAATGGGTGGTATGCATTAGAGGTCTCTATTTCATGTATATGTCAGTACACGTGTATACGTGTAATACACGAATCATGATCTTAGTCTATGTAATTTTGTACACGTATACACGTGTATTTAATACAAAAACACATCCGTTAGGTAACCTGGATTTGAGCGTACCGAACGGATTCGTGTATTTAAATACACGTGTAATTATATCCGTGTACACGGAGAATAAAAGATAATTACATGCGAATTAATAACACGTGTATTTTAATTCGCGAATGTCGTTACACGTTCAATACACGTTCAAAATCATAGATCCTAGTATGCATAAAACGTAGTACATACTAATACTTCAAGCATCTACTTCGAAAGTGAAGTACTTACTATATTAGCGCAGTACTTAACTATCCGCATCTAGTAGATACTATTATGTACAAGAATACATAGAAATTTCTACTTCGTCATAGAAGACCTACTAGATATTTTGTAGTATTTACTTAAAAAATCTCAAATTTCGGCTGCCGCGTAGTATCTACTTCAGTTTAAAGCCAGTATTTTGCTATAAAAGATCTTTGACAAAGATATATTTTTTTTAAATATGACAGTGTAATAAGCAATCTTTTATAAAATATTTCTGCTTTTATAAAATATTTTATAAATATTGCCTATTACTCTGTCATACTTTTTATAAAATAGGTATCTTTTATAAAAAATCTTTGTCTAAGACCTTTTATTGTGTAATATTGGCCTTAGGCCTATAACAGATATTTGATAAAAAATAAAAAAGTTGACATCATTTCCGGCGAAACAGGAAGTCCTACTGTGCTCGATAGTATGTCGAAAAATTCATTTTTTTGTTTAATTTATACATCCTTTTCAAATTTCATGTAAATCTATTAAAAAATACAAATTCTAGAAGGGTGAGGACATAGCGTGGGACACCCGGTATACCCGTTACAAAAATAAATCATAGGACGCATATTGGAATGTACTTTTGGTAATAACCCTTTAACAAGGTTCAAAACAGGAAAAACTAGAATACCAGGAGTATTATAAAACCTTGCGTAACTACGTTACTTATGCTATCAGAAAAGAGCAAAAAACATGTCAAAATTTACTTTAGAAATAGAACAAAATAATTCAATACATTTTTTAGATTTCACAATTTTCAAAATATATAATCAACTAAAGCCCTCCACACACCTGCGAACAAATTGCGCAAACTGACGTTGCACAAGTTGTTGTGCAAACAAGGTCACCCATACACTATCACCCATACACTATACGCAATATTATGCAAACTCCAGTTGCTTTTGTCGTGTACCTACGGAAACATGCCGTCTATTCCTGTATGTATCGCTCTTTACCTTCCGGCAACTGACGGTATAAATCAATAAACTCACTCAAAAATTCTCTATTATTTATAAAATTGGCCATTTTAAAAATACTACCTTATACTTACAAGCGTAAAAAGAAATTGCAGTTATTGCACAATGTATCGCACAAAGCCCATACATGGCGCAATAGTTGCACAACGCCACTCGTTGTGCAATTAATTTCAAACAATTTTGAACTTCTGCAACTAGTTGCACAGCACGTCAAACAACACCATACACTATACAAATGTTTGCACGACAACCTCTGTTGCGCAATTTTTTCGCAGGTGTATGGGGGGCTTTAGATACAAAATTTATAGAAAACCCACATACACACATAACTGTATTAATTATTATTCTTTTCATCCTTTTGAACATAAGTTTGCAATTTTCTATCCCTATGAGCCAATCTGATTTTAAACATGTAATTATTCAAATAACTTGCTGTAATAATTTTCCAATTAAACCAATCTTCCATATTTTTAAACGTATTAAAGATAAAATAACAAACAATATAATTTTCCCAACATTGGAAAATTCTAAAACTCCATTGTGTTATTTATTATTTTTCTATTCCATATGTCGGTCCTTTATTGAACAAAATGAAATCATTCTTAAAATCTTTAGAATTAAATGTTTCTTATTCTAGTATGTTAACATTCAAAGATTTATATTCAAACAACAAAGATCATTTAGATAATTTTTTTAAAAATGGTGTCTATTCTTTAGAATGTAATTCATGTGATGCTACATATACAGTGTGTGACATTTAACCGGGTTTATTTATGCCTTTTCTAAAGAAAATATGGAAAAATGTTTTATACAAAAGTATCATATTTTCAAGCTCCGCATAATTTAAAATTATTTTCGAATATACAGAATGTCCCAGTTTGGCTGTACGATATGTTACTTCGTTATTTTAAATGGAACACCTTATATTTTATAACGAATTTGAGCTTGTCAGGTTATTTTAGGGTAAGTTTGATAAGGGTTCCCTATACCTAAGTTCTATAGTTTTTAAGATATTAGGCTTTGTTTACGGTTTTTGGAAAATACGGATATAACTGATAACTAATATCTCAATAACGAAGAATGTTAGAAAGCAGATATTGTGGTGCTGTTGCGAGCTAAGTGGAAGGTATCTACCGCAGTAACAAAATTTACTTTTCATTAAACAGGGATTCAGTAAAACTATTTCCATTTCGACAACAGTTGAAAGGCAATAACTTTTGTTTTTTAAACGGAACGGTGTCATTTTTATATCGTTTCTAGATGCTCCATAAAAGTATCTTTCAGTTAACTATACACGTTCCTATACCAATTACTGACGGTTCAGGAGATATTTAACATTATTTCATAATTTATACATTTTAACATTTTAATTAAAAGCAGGAGTGAGTATTTATTCAAACATAATACTTGGTTTGAATTAAATGTCAATTTGCTAAGTTTCTAAGTCCTGGTCGTATAAAATATTGTTAAATACATGATTTAATTCCATTGTTAAGGCTTGTGATAGGTTAAACAGTAACGAGAGAAATAATTTTGATTCGTATTTTTAAGTATTGTTAAGTTTCCTCAAGCGATATTGCTTAATCACACGATTAACTTGATTGTGTGGTTAACTACGTTTAATACAATTGGCCCTAAGACTTCTTGTACTTCAGTTTAACTTTTTGTTTATGTCAAATAATAAAGTGCGCTCTGATTATTATTAACGAAATATTTATTAATCATATTTGAATAATACAACAAGAACTAACAAAATTAAACACTGGTCTCCCAAAATAAATACGAAACTTTTGAAAACTATAGAAACAACAAAATAATTCTAAGATGTCTTGTAACTTTACAATAAGTGTTTAAAATCTATGCATTTAATATAACAGAGATTAATAAACTTAGAAAATTGACAATTTATTCAAAGTTTGGGTAAATACTCACTCCTGATTTTAATTATGTTAAAATGCACAAATTATGAAATAACGTTAAATATCTCCTGAACCGTCAGTAATTGGTATAGGAAAGTGTATAGCTAATTGAAAGATACTTTTATGGAGCATCTAACGACGATATAACAATAACACCGTTCCATTTAAAAAACAAAAGTTATTGCCTTTCAACTGTTGTCGAAATGGAAATAGTTTTACTGAATCCCTGTTTAATGAAAAGTAAATTTTGTTACTGCGGTAGATACCTTCCATTTAGCTCGCAACAGCACCACAATATCTGCTTTCTAACATATTTCGTTATTGAGATATTAATTATCAAAGTTATATCCGTATTTTCCAAAATCCGTAAACAAAGCCTGATATCTTAAAAACTATAGGACTTAGGTATAGGGAATCCTTATCAAACATAAAATAAGCCTAAAATAACCTGACAAGCTCAAATTCGTTATAAAATATAGTGTGTTCCATTTAAAATAACGAAGTAACACATCGTACAGCCAAACTGAGACATCCTGTATATTCGAAAATAATTTTAAATTATGCGGAGTTTGAAAGGATGATACTTTTGTATAAAACTTTTTTTCATATTTTCAATAGGAACGGCGTAAATGAAGAAACCCGGTTAAATGCCACACACTGTATGTAGAGAACAAACTTAAACATATTTCATTTAAACTTTGACGCTTTCAAGAAAACTTTACGGAAACAGCCGGAATCGGATCCAATAGAACAGTAACCGAATGTATACCGAATGCAACCCGACACCACTGAGGAGCCGCTACGTAACTTCTTAAAATCGACAGCACCCAGTATCAACTTCACGTGTCAAGCGTTGAAAACCTCTCAGCCTCATTCAAAATTGAATTTCCAATTGAAAAATATAAAGAAGTCTACAATCCCAAAATTTGGCCAGCGGGAGCAGCAATCAAACGATTCTACTTCCAAAAGCCAAAAAATTTTCAGGAAACAGCCTCTACGCGGGTGAAGTACCCAGATCAAGAGAGTCGAATTTCAAATTGATTCAATTGAATGCACAATCACTCCCCAACAAAATGGCTCGCCTGGAAGTCCTCGCAAAAGATCACAATAGGTGGCCATACACCAGCATTCATTCATGTCATTCTTTCCTTCGACACTCTGTATTCATGTCATTCTTTCCTTCGACACTCTTTCCCTTCAAGAAATTGAAACGAAACAAATCCTGTATTATTGTATTAGTGGGTTAGAACAGGATTTGTTTCCTTTCAATTTCTTGAAGGGAAAGAATGTCGAAGGAAAGAATGATATGAATACAGAGTGTCGAAGGAAAGAATGACGAGAATGAATGCTGGTGTATGGCCACCTAATCCCGATGCATCTGCGTGCAAGAACATTGGTGCAGTGACGACGAGATCAGTTTATTATATCTTCCCGGCTACGATCAGAAATCAAAGTTTTGTCGCACAGCTCATAAAGGTGGTAGAGTTTTGATTTTTGTTAAAGATAGTATTGCAGCTAACACAACCGAACTTCAGTGTAAAAGTACCGAGTCACACTTTGAAGTTTGCGCCACTAGAGTTTCTACAGGTAATTTCAGATACTGTGTCATTGTAATTGATGAAGTTATTCCTGCTGTTTGTAGCCATAATTTAATATTGGTAAATGAAATGCTATGTCTTGTGGCACAATGTTTTTTATTATTATAACGACCGGTTTCGCCTTTTAAAAAGGCATTTTCAAGTTATATATAAAATTACACCTAAAAATAAATAATTAATAGTAATTGTCTTAAATATGTAGATATTAAAATTACTTACTTAAAAACTATATAATAATTTATAATATTAGATTATATATGTAATGTAAAAATATTTTAAAGAATTTGACGTAAATTTTTTTTTTTGTAAAATTTTCATGTATATGAGGGGTTGTTAATAAAAACAAATTTTTATTTTATTATATCATAGACGTAATGATTAGTCACACAAATTCCATTGAATTGATTTTAGAAAATTACCTGTGCTAGAGATGTTTTGCTCATTAATTATATTAATAGAAAAAATATTTTTATGTAAGAAAATTTCTAAATTCTCGGCTATATTTAATTTATTTCCTTTAGGTAAATTATGTAACAATTGTACATTATTACAACGATCAAAATCGTGATCTGTTTCTGCCAAATGTTTAGCAAACGTGGAATCTAATTTGTTTAAACGTAATGATCTTAAATGTTCATTAACTCTAATAAGCAAACTTCTTCCAGTTTGTCCTACATATGTAGCATCGCATGAATTACATTTTAAAGAATAGACACCATTTTTAGAAAAATTATCTAAAGATCTTCGTTGTTTGAATATAAATTTTTGAATGTTAACATTGTAGAATAAGAAACATTTAATTCTAAAGATTTTAAGAATGATTTAATTTTATTCGATAAAGGACCGACCGAGTTTTAGAATTTTCCAATGTTGGGAAAATTATATTGTTTGTTATTTTATTTTTAATACGCTTGAAAATATTGAAAATAGGTTTAATTGGAAAATTATTATAGTAAGCTATTTGAATAATTACATTAATTTCATGTTTAAAATCAGATGGTTCATGGGGATAGAAAAAACACGGTGAAAAAGTGATTGAAAAATTGCAAATTTATGTTCAAATGAATGAAATGAATGAAATCAATCGGATCTCGTGGTCGAGGTAATTTGTTCATTTTTCACAACCGTAAGGTCACGAGTTCAAATCCGAATGAGGATACTATTTTTCTTTTTTTTTTTTAATATTTTGTCAGATTTGAAATTACTTTAACACTGAAACTAATTTATTATTTTATTTATAAGTCTCATTTTAATATTAATTATGTTCCATTTATGTTTATTTTTTCATTTGCAAAATTTGATTATGTTAAAGTTATAACTTTATTTATTATGTTACATAACAATAACTATAAGCCACCTTAATGTAATCGTATTTCCATATTATTTTGCGTTTTTTCTCTTTAAAAACCTGAAACTTAAATGATCGGCGAAAAAATCATATGTTCAATTCTGCAACAAAGCTGATTTAATGCTTTGGCTGGGTTCAAAGCCTCAAACTCCCAGCCGCGGCATTAAATCAGCTACTTTGTTGCCTTATTAAACAAATAGCTATTGTTGAAATAGTAGATAAAAGTGTGGTTGTGTAAGGTTATGTCATGGGGAATGGCTCGCGCCTACGAATTATTTCTTGTAATTTGATGAAATATGTATTAATACTCCAATTCACTTATTGTTAGTGAGATTTGTTTTGTAAGTATACGAGCCCCGTCTCAGTGAAGTTGGCCCAGCTATGTATTCAAAATATGGAATATATGAATATAATGTTACAATAAGAAAAGACTGGTTCAAGATATACAGGGTGTCCCGTGACATAATGTCACCACTTCACCTAGGTGATAATCAATTCAAACTAAGTAAAAAACTCTAATAAAGTTTTGTTCTAAAGTAAACCGTTTCAAAAATACTGGATGTTTAATGTTTCATTTTTTATTTTCTAAAATTTTAAAGTTCATCTATTCATTTATCCATTCACCTAATAATCAATTCAAACTAATAAAAAAACTCTAATGAAGCAAACCATTATTTTTCAAGAATACGTGTTTTGTAATTTTCAGAATTTTTAAACTCTCAAAAGGTGTTCAAAATAGCCCCCGTTTTTTGCTAAATACATTCTGGCATGCTTCAAAAAAGAGATGTAGTTGCCTTTGAAGACATTTTGAGATAAAGTTTAAAAATTCTGAAAATTACAAAACACGTCGTACTGTTGAAAAATAATGGTTTGCTTTATTAGAGTTTTTTGTTTTTTAGTTTGAATTGATTATCAGGTGAACGGATAAATGATTAGGTGAACTTTAAAATTAAAACAAATAAAACATTAAACATTAAACACCCAGTATTTTTTAAACGGTTTACTTTAGAACAAAACTTCATTAGAGTTTTTACTTAGTTTGAATTGACTATCTCGTAGGTGAAGTGGTGACATTACGTCACGGGACAACCTGTATATTGTTTTTAATCGATCCACATGTGTTTAAAGGTATTTCTTAAAAATATTCTCAAATATTTTCAGAAAGTTGCGCTCGTAGTCAGCAAGAACCGTTCCAGAGTTACGTGCTCGGTTTCAACAAATTTGGGATAATTTCCCACCTAATGAATGTCAGACTTTGGTTAACACAATGTCCAAATGTATCGAAACGATATTAAGTCGAAAAGGCAACGTAACGCAATGATAGCTTTATACAAGAAACATTTTCTGAAAAAAAAAAAATTTATTAGTTGGACCAACTGCACTGAGACGAGGCTCGTAGTTCAGATTTTCACTATATGCCGATCGATCGATCGGTAAGTCAAAGAACTTGTGTGTAGTTATCTCCTAACTTTCGTGAAAAAGTCTTGCGACTTTTGTCAAGTCACTTCATTTCGTCGTATATTTTCTTAACTCAGATTTATACCATCGGCATATAGTAAAAAATTATCTGCAATTTATATTTTTAAAGTGCCTTGTAATTGTTATGTGTCAAATTGTAAGTCAAATCACAGTAGCACTTTGAAATCAAATAATAAATCCATATGTTTGGGTGTTTCTATTTCCGAAAAATGAGAATCTGCGAAATAGATTGATAACTTCTATTCCTCGCAAAGATTGGATACTATCAAAATATTCAGGTGTATCAATATATCAATATCAATACTTTATTTCTTTGGGAAGTAGGGCTTTGGCCCTTTGTACTACAGACAAACTACCCATTGGGAAAAAGTAAAGCGCCGTGATTACACCTCTGGGGTGGTGTGAAAATTAACCGTATTATAGTCGTCCAAGTTTTCTATCGGTTTTATGATCTTGCTATAAAAAAACAACTTCAAAGAGATCGGCCTGCGGTCGCCTTTCTGTCACTTTTTTTTGGCAGGGCAATAAAACCACTACCAAACTGGGACGACTATTATATTTAAATTTATCAAAGATGAAACAGCAACTCCATGAAGGGTCTTTCCATCTCTTAATAAACTGGCTGACGGATAATACCATGGACACAATTCATAAAAATCAATGAACCATTCAAAAAAATCAAGTTATTCGCCAAATAACTTTAACGGGTAGATGGAAAAACCGCCTTTAAATCGGCATATTACTACCTATTACATGTATAATATGTAATAGAACTTTTTTTTTTCTAATTTTTCAATATTATTAGATAATCGCTCATTAAATTCAGCAGTAATCGTGAATATTCGATGCACACAGCGGTAGAGCAATGAATTATAATAATATTATATTCATTGTAGTAGACCTCTCGCAGTCAGCTGATGCGTTGTTGCTACAATTCTCAGCGAGGCAAGTATCTAGAGAAGACTGCGACAAGGGTATACATTTCCTTGGCTGCGCAACATTTAAGTTAGGGAAAAAATGTTCGATTTTCGAAAATCGCAATTTTTAGTTTTTCTCCAACTTCAAATTTCTTAACAGATTAATTATTAATCAGCATGAAATTTGACAACAAAGGTTGGATTTGACATGCTATTGTCTGCATTGGCCATCTGGTGCGAGATAGCTTATGAGCCAGCCGCATCGCTGCGATTTTCTGCATAGTTATAGGTCAAAATCCAGTCGTAAGATATCACGACCTGTGGTATGTTTGCAATTACGCGCTATCTTTGCGTAAGTCGTGTTGGTCGTAAGGATTGGGATGGAGTTCTCGAGCTACTCTTCTGCCGATTAGACCTCAATTAGGGCCGAAATAGCTATACAGAGGATGCTCGGGAACTCCATTGCAATCCAGCCGACTTGTAGCCAAAATTTTGCAAATATTAGATAGTTAGGTTGATGTACCCTAGGGTGAAAGGTATTGCGACGAATATAAGAGAGAGAACGCTGGCGTCGATCAGCTGGGTTAGGTTAAAACATTCGTTGGCTGTACATTTTAGTGCGGCAGCGCTTAAATTGTGATTTTGTTGTAGTATTATTTTCTCGGTTTTAAGTTACGTGTTGAGATTTATCAAAAGTTGTGTTTGTTAAATACACACTTACATTTCAAAATTCTTTAATTTTGTACTTTCATTTCTACAATAAATTCTTAAATCAAAACCGACAGAAAATCTTCAGCTGCGTCCTAGCTTACATTAACTTTGCAATTAAATGCGAAGGATTTCATTATGCTACAACGCAAAAATGTTTCTATTAATTGTAACACTTGATTACAATAACAATGAACGTCAGATAAGTACACAACAATTAAACCACGCTGGCGATATGATCTTATAGAATCTAAACAGAATTTTGTACAATGGGAGAGCTTTCTACATGACACGAGGAAAGATAACAATACAATCCTCGGTAAGACTACATAGCGTGCCATCCAATTTGAGGAGTTTGCCTTCTAAAGCAGAAGGAAAGTGTTCACGCGAAAACAGAGCAAGTAATTGTGTCGAATTACGCAAATTTCCATGTTTCAAGTTTCTTTTCTTTCAAATTAGAGTATAACAAATTTGGAATATCGTATTCATAATTCTTCAGGGTGAATTTTAAAACACTAACACTAACAATATTGAATAATTCACTACCCGACATGATTTTTCTAACTGACTCAGATATGATAATATTTTATTTTTCCCATTATTAAAAATATACAGACTGATTGATTATAAAGGTCCCAAGCTATATTTTTATTCAAACACCCAATAAAGTATATATATTCTTAAATGGGACATTGTTCTCTAGAGAATGAAGTATAAAAATATTTTTTTGTCTACACTGTATACGAATGATGACGTCATCGATAATTTTTTTAAATGGCAAGATAATATTTTTTTTGCGAAATGTCATAGAAAATTCTTTTCTCTTTTCAACCATATCAAACTTTTGTATCCTTACATAAGAAAATTTTCGAGAAAAGTTAAACATGACTTCCTTGGCTTAACTTTTAAAGCATGTTAATATTTAAAGCAGGCCATAAATAGAACAGAACATCAAAATAATTTTACTGAAATTTGTCATATTTTATTTAGTTTGTAAAAAGTTGTATCTAAAATACCGGTAATGTCAATCTGTAAGAAATGAATAAAATTAATGAAGAAGCCGATATGACAGAGGTTTACTACGAACGTAGAAAAAATAGTGCAGCACTTTTACGGTTGCTTGTTATTGATTCATAATTTTCTGCAATTGTTACAATAGTCTTTCGTTGCTTGATTTATACATCTTTTTATGAATACGTTAATAACAAATAACCGTAAAGCTACTGCACTACTTTTTCTACAATAATTGTAGTAAACCTCTATCATATCGGCTTCTTCAATAAATTTATTCATTTCTTACGAGGACAGATTGACATTACCGGTATTTTAGATACAAGTTTTTACAAACTATATAAAATATGACAAATTTCAGTAAAATTATTTTGATGTTCTCTTCTATTCATGGCCTGCTTTAAATATTAACATGCTTTAAAAGTTAAGCCAAGGAAGTTATGTTTTTAACTTTTCTCAAAAATTCTTTTATGTAAGGATACAAAAGTTTGATATGGTTGAAAAGAGAAAAGAATTTTCTATGACATTTCGCAAAAAAAAATATTATCTTGCCATTTAAAAAAATTGTCGATCACGTCATCACTCGTATACAGTGTAGACAAAAAAATATTTTTATACTTCATTCTCTAGAGAACAACGTCCCATTTAAGAATATACAGGGTGTCCACCGAGTGCCGCGCTCTTCTCTACCGTCTATAGTATATAAGATAAATAATAGTATATAAGATAAGTAAATTCAAACGAGCTAAGATGTAACTCAGTCAGCTCTACTTCATAAAATTATTTTTAGCTATACAGAGTGTTCACTAACTGAGAGCCATACCAAAGTTATATTTTTTTAAATGGAACACCCAGTATATTTTTTCGTATTTCGAAAACACGCATAACGAATAGGTAACAACCAAAAATTTAGGAAGTTTTACTTAAGAGTTTGTAAGATATTGAAGTTTAAGTGTAAAAAATTGCCATAATATGAGTGCTTATATCTTTGATATTTATTTACATTTCGTCTTGAATTTTTGTAGATATTCAATACAATATCTTTTCTACAGAAATTGCAAAACTACTTCCACCTATCAGTTATTATGTGTACAGGGTGTTGAGTTTTGCGAAAGATAATTTTTCTCAAAATTTTCAAATGGAACACCCAGTATAACTAGACTCTCGTGAAACACTGTTTTAATAAGCTTTCATAAAACGCCAAATGTATTTGCCTAAACTGAAGAAGTCGTGAGACAAAAATTAATAATTTTTCTTTCTTTCAATATTGACGTTATTTAGTCTTTCCAACCGGTTCTTCTGCTGATAAATCAATGAATATATTTTATTTTTTGTTCAAAGTACATTATTGAATATGTTCCTGTTAAACTAATTCCTATTTTTCTTTATTTTGAAAATATTTACATAACGTTATTTTAATAACATTTTTACTGTATTTAATGTTTCCTGGCGTTTAGAATCTTTCTTTCAATCTTTGAAAAACTCTATAATCCAGGTGTCTTCTCATAGGATAATGCTGCGAATATAATCTTGATGTCAAAAGACAGTTTTGGTTGCCTTTTCCTAGCAGGTATGACATGTCACGTAACTCTTCATTATTAAAATGCATTTTGTTAACATAAAAAAATACAAAACTGTAAAAGTAGTGTTACCTACTAATTGAATAATTGTTCTGTCAATTAAAAATTTATAGCAACTGTTTTCCTATTTTCTAGCAAACGGCAACGTGATTCTAAATTTTATTTTTTTAAATTATTATTATAACGTTATTTAGATATTTTCAAAGTAAAGAAAAATAGGAATTATTTTAACAGGAACATATTCAATTACTTTGAACAAAAAATAAAACATATTCATTGATTTATCAGCAAATCAAAACAGAAGAACCGGACAGAAAGGCTAAATAATGTCAATATTGAAAGAAAGAAAACTCAACACCCTATACACATAATAACTGAAAGACTGAAGCTGTTTCGAAATTTCTGTAGAAAAGATATTGTATTGAGTACCTACAAAAATTCAAGACGAAATGTAAATAAATATCAAAGATATAAGCACTCATATTATGGCAATTTTTTACACTTAAACTTCAATATCTTACAAACTCTTAAGTAAAACTTCCTAAATTTTTGGTTGTTACCTATTCGTTATGCGTACTTTCGAAATATGTAGAAATATACTGGGTGTTCCATTTAAAAAAATAAAACTTTGGTATGGCTCTCAGTTACTGAACACTCTGTATAACCAAAAATAATTTTACGAAGTAGAGCTGACTGAGTTACATCTTAGGTCGAATCTTATATACTACAGACGGTAGAGAAGACCGCGGCACTCGGTGGACACGCTGTATATACTTTATTGGGTGTTTGAATAAAAATAAATGAGTTACAGCTTGGGGCCTTTATAATCAATCAGTCTATATATAAACTAATATTTACACGTTCTATCACGTCACGTTTTCTGTATAGGTATTTTTGATATACAGTGACCAGCAGAAAATTGGACACATGGGCAACTCTTTTATTATTGATTTCTCAGAAAAATTTATTCTTTATGAAAGTTTCTGCATCTTCGCAAAGTCAAAATGCAAACATCAAAATTTGAATACCTTTAGTCAAATTGTTAGAATTTTTCACATGCTTATGTTCTTTTTTATTGTTTTGAAACAAAGACGATAATCTCATCAATAGTTATACCTGTATGGTAGGTGGGTGTAAAGGTATACGCGGCGGGGAAAGCGTACGCAGTATACGTTGGATGCATTCCAGGTACTTCAGGGGATCGCCGCTAGGTTGCAGGAGCTCAGTTCAGTTGTGCTTCTCCAAGAGGAAAACAAGAGAGAAAAATGCGATAAGTTCATTTTTCACCTTTTTCATCTAATATTTTGTTCAATTTATGCATCCCCTGTTCATCTACTAGCAGGGAATAGGCTTTATACTGACCAATCCTATGAAAGTCGACGTCTTGAACATCATTTTGCATGCCAGTTTCTTTCGTTTTCTCGAATGTGAAATCAACAAGTCACGTTTTTCGGCCGCCATTAAAATGAGGAAAAGATTCGCACTTGTTGTTTTCATGTCTTAGGTCGGGTTTAAAGTTAACGGTCCGATTAAAGTAAACGTTGCTATGGCTACACATGTTAGAACTATAGGAATATTTATTTTAATCGGACCGTTAACTTTATGAAACATTCCAGAAACTTAGTCATGGTAGTGTTATCTAGGTACCTACCAAGTTGGCAACTTTCAGTTTTGATACAATTCAAATGAGGTATCTATTTATTAGTGTTGTTTAATTTTCCAGAGTATGATACTCTAGCAATAACCACTAGGATAGTGGTAAAGGGCTCAAAAGTAATAAGAAAAGGCTGTTTACAGGAACAATGTGATGTAATTTCACACTTGTAATAAGGCTAGTTTTTTAATAAATCTTAATCATTTTTTTACTTTCGCGTTTTTGTTTTTGTTTCGTTCAGAAATCACAGAAAAGGGAAAAAATCGCAGTGTGAATCTTTGCCCCATCTCGTGGGGCAAACGTTCGCAAATACAAATTTTCGGAAAACTGAAATTTTGAAGCTTCTGTCAACAATACAGTTTTCTACTTACGGCACATGATACGCAAATCATCAACCTATAATTTCACCATTTTTTCCCATATCTATCAAGTTCGTATAGGTCCAAAAAGCTGTTAGATGCGTACTAGAGTCTACGGTTTTGAACGTGTATTGAAGTTACACGTGTACACGGAAATCCGTGTAACGACATTTGCGAATTAAATACACGTGTTATCAATTCACGTGTAATTAACTCTTATTCTACGTGTACACGGATATAATTACACGTGCATTCTAATACACGGGCCCGTTCGGTACGTTCAAATCCAGGTTACCTAGGTTATCTAACGGAAGTGTTTTTGTATTAATACACGTGTATCCGTGTATTTAAAATTACACGTAAGATCATGATGCGTATATTACACGTATACACGTGTACTGACATATAAGTAAAATAGAGACCTCTAGTGCGTACCTTTACCCCCACCTACCCTATCTGAGTGTACCTAACTCCACAATCTAGACGTGATACAATAAATATGTTGATGGTTTTGAATTTGGCACTTCACAATAGGTGCCCATACATTGACAGTATTTCTGAACGTCTTTGACTGTGAAGGGATTTGCCTGTCGATAATACTGCTGGTTAATACGTAACGCGCACGCCAGGCTTTTCCATGCTGCTTATGGCCGACGAAGGAATTGGCATACTGGACCAGTGCTGTCAATCCAGTCCCGTCAGGCCAAGTCTGTCAGTAATCCCGCTAATGTATGGGTAGCTATTGATGTAGTTTTACCGCAGTTATAAAAAAGAAGTTTAAAAATGTCGGTTAGTGTTATTATCTACAGACGAAAAGAAAATGTAACAGTCGGACAGCGCGGCCTCCAAGTTCAGGAATATATCGAATATCTACATCCAATCAAAATAAAATGACTTTAAAAATAATTTTAGTGATAAAGAAATTGCATGTTTACATTCAAATTGTTAGTCTTACGTTGTTCAATAACATATTTTAAGTTGTTGCTATTTCCTATTAGTTTCGTTTCATCTATGTATTTACTGTTGGAATTTTACATTCAGGAAAATGCATACGATGGCAGATAATTGGAAAACTTAAAAAGCACTGCAATACGGCCAAAGAAACAGGGAAAATGCGCAGAGAGAAAGTACTAGATTCACCCTTGTTTACCTTTAGTATTGGCCAGACTTTTTAACTCTGCATGTGTAATTATTGAATATTCAGAGCGACAAAATTATCTGCCACCGATTCATAAGCATTTGCATTCTGTGATATACCGTGAATTTGTTTTAACATGAAACATTACTGTTACGTATAAATCTGAAAATCCATAGCAACATTTACAATTTGTAAATTAAACTGTCCTTTTTAAAATAGAACATGCGATGACAGCTGTCATGAATCTGTTCTGTTATTAGTGATTTCGATATACTTGTACTACAAAATAATAGCGACTCAATTACATTAGATAAGTTTATTCTTGTTTAAAGTAAGTAAACTTAAAACATAAGGAAAACAGCAATCCTTTAATTCAAAACAAATACCACAAGAAGTTTTCAAAAATTTCTTCATTTACCTCCATGCAATTTCCTAAACGATTATAAAAGTTGTTAAACCCTTCAATGTTGGGGATAAAATTCTACACTGCTTCCCCTTAAACGGCGAGGAGGTTTGGAAGTAACAAAGCCGTGGAACACTTTACACACACTCAAATACACTCCCGCTCCTGAGGTCCTGACAAGTCTATGACTTAGGATCCCGTTGGGCAACCACCACAGATAAAAAAATTGCATTGGTTACTTGTCAAGGGGTAATTCTTCCTGACATATTTTCACTAACTTTCTTCACCTGACCTGACAGATGTTCCAAATTAAAATGGACAAATTTGATTTGACATGAGTAACCCTAACGACGACGATCATGCAACGACATTTTTAAAAATTGGTATTAGTTTCCATAGTAATATGAACAGCAATGTTTCGTATTAAAATAAAATCACGGTATACATATTATTATTCTTACTGTTAAGATGACATGAGTATGATTAAAAACGAAAGTAAGGTTACTTGTTCGTAAAACCTGTTTTACACTCATACGTCAGATGAGTGACAGTGACATCCGAAATTTTCTGTTCGCCACTGTACAATTACGCTCACATAAATCTAGTAAAATTTGAAACTATCGAAAAATCGTAATAATATTTTATGAAACATAACAGTTTTGTAATTCCGGTTTCCAGGACCGGATAAAGGGGCGGGCGAGACAGGCGACTGCACGGGCGCCGAAATAATATTGTCAAAAATTATAAATTGATATTGATTATTTCTACATATAAAACAGTGAATTTATACATATTTAAGTTCATTTTTCAAAATATTACAATTTTGTGTCAAAGAAATACCGGGTGTCCCAATAAGGTTAGTCACCGACGTTAGTAGAAAACTAATGTCTAGAGAACTCAAATTTTCTTGTGTATGCAACAATTAAGAACCCAAGAGTAAATTTGATACTTTTTAATAATTGTTATGGATATAAGTAAATAAGCTAACTGCTCGTAAGAGTTAAATATCAAAGGCCCATTTACCATTTCACATCTTGAACAAAACTCAGAAAATGAAAAATCTACAAAAATTTCGTCTGATATATCCAACAATTCCAAATTATAAAATTTTTTAAATTCCACAATCATTCGGCGAATCCAGCAAACTTCTTGAATTCCAGAAACTGCAGGACTGCAGCACGATATTCTGCTTCCGCTGATGAAATAGATGTAACTGATTGTTTTTGTGCAATCCAAACAGTAGGACCTCCATGTTCAATTAAAATTCCACTCGTCGATATCATATCTGATTCTAATCCGCCATAATTGGAGTCTGTATATGCTTTTAGCTTGGTTTTTCCATCAAAAAATATACCTAAGTTTTCTGTTCCTTTTAGATACCGAAAAACTCGTTCAATCATTTTCCAATGGCTCACATTTGGTTTGCTGACCTGACGACTTAAGAAATTTACTGTGAAACTAATGTTCGGTCTTGATATTGTCGACAGATACAGCAGGCTTCCGATAATTTCACGATATGGCTTATTCTTTAATTGTTTGTCATTTATTTTCTTTTCGATTAACCAGGTTCCAGGTTCAATAGGTGTTGCAACTGGATATGCTTCTTCAATACCAAATCGAGACAGTATTTTTTTAATATATTTTCCTTGCGTAATAAGAATACCATTTCTTCTTAAATGAATTTCCATAGCGAGATAAAATTATTTACCTTGCTTTGGACTTCCAGACATAATTTCGAATTTTCTTGCTAATTTCGATAGGATTTCTTGAATCTCGTCTTCATTGTGACCGATTATAATACCGTCATCTACAAATACTCCTATAATTATTGATTTTGCATTGCTGTAGTAAATACATGGGTCGTCATCGATATTGTCAACTTTCCAACTTTTTAAATAACTCGTGTCTAAATAAAAACCTGGTCAAGTAGGCTACATTTAGTAATTCTGTTATACAGAGTGGAAAGTTTAACTGGAATAAATTCTGTAACTTAGAAAATTACCATTTGTAGCAAAATTCTTGGAACAGGTCAACTTTTTATTTTAATGGCGCATATTACAAAGGGACTTCTTTAACTTTATTTGGAGGGGTGAAACAACCCCTAACTTTTTTTTTTAATGGAAGAGTATGTTGAGTAATTTTTTTTCTTAAAGCTTGTTCAATTGGTAATACAGCTACGTTTTTATTTTTTAATTTTTCTTAAACAGTAAACGGGGAAAAAATTTTTAAAATTTTTTTGACTAGAACGATTTTAATGTATCAGATGTTCAAACTGCTCGCCACCTCTCACTTGGCAATACCCTAATTGATTATAAATTCCATCCCTAACATTTTGTAACATTTCAGGCGTTACTCTCCTAATTTCATGCCGAATTCTTTCCTGAAGTTCTGCTATGTCGTTTGGTTTAGTCACATAAACTTTACTTTTTAAATATCCCCCATAAAAAGTCTAAAGGGGTGAGATCTGGAGATTTTGCTGACCACTCAATCGGTCCTGTTCTTCCTATCCATTTACTGGGAAAAACGGTTTTAGTAAAAAAAATGTCTTTCGACACCAAGGACACCTAGGCGTCAGCCCATCTTCCATGAGAAATGGCCAGCGGGACGCCGGCCGGCACGGTACCCCCGCTGTCCGCCAGCTATGACACTGCCACTAGGAGGCCAACGCCTATGAGATGGACCGGTAGCCGGGACCGGTGGGCTCCCCCTCCCCCTAGCACTCATGTCAGCAAGGTTTCCCTAGCTACGTTTGATGAGTAATAAGCTACGGTTTCCTACAAAACGGTACCGCACAATAGCGGCCGTAATGTGACAGAAAGTGACGTCACAAAAAAACGTTTTCATGCTAGCAGAGTGGGGTGTGTTCCTAGACACCACCGCTTCGTACCGTATTGTTGCAAGCGGCCGCTCTGTACTGTGGGATACTGCTAGCACGTTTTTTACTGTGTGGTGCGGTGAACAGTAAAGTGTTTTACAATGATGTTACACTGCTAGCGGCCGTATTTAAATCCGCCGTTTCGTTTATTACTTTACTATAATTGTTCACCGTACAGCGGCCGTATTTTTACGGCCGTAAAATTGCGGCCGCTGTTGTGCGGTACGGTTTCGTAGGAAACCGTAGCTTAACCGTCGAGAAAGCTTACGCGAATCTCTACCACACATCTCATACTAATCCCAGCATCCATTACCCATACACGTATGGGATAGGGCAGCTAGGCAGGTTAGTTTTAAGGGTAACAGGCGTGTGGTCTGCATCGACTCTCGTCTCGGATCCTAAGCTTCAACACAACGGGGTCCGACACCTCAAATGATGGCTACCTACAACTCATCTCGGATACAAGTGCCCCGTGCTATCGGCCCGACACCTCAAGCGACTGAGCCGCCGAAATGGCTACGCTTGCGGATTCGACTTAAATAGTTTTGATAATGGAATTTGTTCCGAAACTTGTCAACTAGTCAACTTTAGTCAAGTTTGTCAATGTGATGATTGATCAATAAACAGATTTGGAAATTTAACCTAGAATTTATAGTGACTCGAGGCTTCTTTTCGACAATAATTTTTCAAAATACATTTAGTAATTCTGCTATGTACATGCAATGGATAAATTCTTGATCACAACCCACTTGACCAGGTTTTTATTAGACGCTCGTTATAACCGTTATTTCTAAACTCGTGAAACTATTTGTCGCTGTTTTGGTAATCGTTCTATAAATTAATAGTATTGTATTTTAATTGTAAAACATGTTTTCATAAGGAAATATTGAATTTAGCTAAATATTTCATCAACTAAGTGCTACCAGAAGTATTTTTAGAGGTTAGAAAAACAAACCGTACTTTCTAGAATAATCGAAACATGAAAAGCAGTTAAATTAAATTTAAACAGTAGTTTAATTTTTTAACATTTTGCAAATTTTGTAAATTTAATTTTTTAAGAATCCTTCTAAATGGCGACAAGAAAAATTGTAAATTGTAAATTGCTTGTAAATTAAGTGTAATTCTTTATTTTTTAAAAAATTACTCCATTTTAATTACGCCATCCCCCTTCCTGCCAAGCTCAATGTCCCGGATTGCACTGCAGAAAAAATGGTCACCCTACCTTTAAAACTTCAATTAAAATTTGAAAGCTATATGTCTTGAAAGCTATATGTCTTAAAAACTATTCGAAAAACATAGCAAGTTGTTAATATTTTTTATATAAAATTTTATGCTCTTTTCAAAAATGTAAAAATATATAGGGTGTTCCACATAAAAAATCAAAGTTCTAGCTTATATCTCAACAATTGAGCACTCTAGAAAAAAATTAAATAGAGCAATGAATCTGCATGAAAAAGTGCATTAAAGAAGTATTTACAAAAAAGTTATAAAGGTGTTTAGAAATCGTAGAATTTTGAAAAACACCCTGTAGTCCCTAAGCGGTACAAGATGTACAACATGTGTTTCCTATAAAAAGTGTCAAATTTGGCCCACCCTGTACTGTATACTGAGACCTCTATTTTCTTGTCTGTTGGCGTCCAGCATTCTCACGCCCCCTTGTGTTGGAACCCCTTAGCATTTGAAAATGGCATCTGGAATATTTCGAGTGCATTCGTTAACGCATTCGTTTTTTGTTAAACTTGGTGTGTTTGAAGTACGAATCTTTGACCCGTGTTTTAAGTACGGAGTTTAGGAGTTTTGATGTATTTTAAACATTATATCATTTTCGAAATATGCCATGAGAAACGAATAGCGAAGTAAAATAGGCACTTCCATTTTCAAAAATTTTAGTTGTGTTATATTAATTTTGACATTGTTCGTCATATATTTGTCAACTATAAAATCTCATCCAACTCATTCGATTCCAAAGAAATAAATATTCTTCTTAATTATTATTTCTTTCTTTATTTTGTCTTATAAAGGAGCCATTTTCTGCCACACTAACAATCGCGTACTAAATAGGTGTCATATTTGGTAAAACATAGTTTTAAACAAAACAAATAAAAAAATTAAAAAATTTCCATTTGGTCAAAACTGTTTGACAGGCACTGTATAGTATGTTCAAATGTCGACTTGCTTCTGAACTTTGAACTGTTTTTATTTTATCTTTTTACCGAATTTCTCCATCATTTTCTTTTTCTACTGCATTTACTTTCATTTAACTATGACACCGCAGCGCCAGCGTCGCCGGAGTTGCGTGTGCATTGCTCCAATTGACCTATAGTTACGTAGAACGCATGTGCGGCGCTGCTGCGGCACCGCTGCTGTCCCGTACGTGAATTTTATGACTTTTGCATACTTGGGTACATACGTATTTATTGGTTAATACACACGTGCGGCATTTTACCGCTCCGGGGCCGCTGCGGTGCCGCACGGTCAAAAACAGCACGTGTGCATCGAGCCTAATAGTTTGCGACCTTCGGGTAAATCAACTAACTTCCAAGTCTTCATATAAATTAGGGCCATACTTATAGTCGATACTCGGCCTCCTGCTCGAGATCTACTTGGCGGAGAACGACTCCAGCCGAGAATACTTGAGCCAACCTATAGTGTAATCTTCGTGAATGCTCGGTCAAGTCGTAGACGGCATCATAATGCAGGTGAATTTGATCGTTGTTAGGTTTTACCTTAGGGAATTTTAAATAGGTCGGTACGTTTTACGGTTGATCGAGCACTCTATTCTTGGGAAACCGATGGCAAAAGCGAAAATTTTCATCTTCTTAAAATTCAATTGGATTTTCATTATCACGAAGGTAGCATTTCGGCATTCGGACATGTTTCCTGTATTTTCCACTCTATCAAACAAATTTCACAGTGTTCTTCTCTCTCTCTAGTTTATATAACCAAAATAATGTGATAGGTCTTGGTTTATGAAAGTTCACAAAAAATATGATGTTGGGTCTCAGGTGCCACAAGAAAGAACATTCTTGTACAGAATAGTGATAAAGTTCCGCACCAAGCTCATCATTTGTTTGTTTGATTTTCTTTTGCAAAATCCCGGAACAGATTAATTTTTAATTTAAAAAAAAAACACATTTTAGTGCAAAAATCTTTTCTAGATCGGCATTTATTTTGCCATTGTGACTCATTAATTTTTTTAAATGGCAACCCAACTTTTTCATGCAAATTTTGATCGTCCTTGTCAGTTAAATGGAGATATAAGAAATAAGTGGGCAACCCCCGACCCGCGTCACCTAAATCTAATTTTTTTTAATATAAATATAAAATAAATGTGAAATAATGAAATGTTATACGTGCGCCTATTAGTAGTCATTAACACTGATCGTTAAGTAATAAAAAATGTAAATAAATAGTACTGAAAATGTGACTATTCACTCATGTGGCCCGCGGAAGAAACATAAAATTCATTCTGGCCCCTTATTTACAAGAGGTTTCCCACCCCTGATCCAGACCATCGCGATGGTCTGGATCAGGCAATGGCATCGTCTGAAAATTTCAGACGATGGATCGTCTGAATTTTTTTTTGAAGAATTTATGTTATGCTGCAATGAAAATTCGAACAATTGGTTCCTGGAGAAGAGCTTTAATACTTTTGTTAATTTGTACTTGTTTTTGTTTTCAATTTCAAGATTATCATTAAAATAAAATACATAATATATATATATAATATACATAAAATATATACATAATATAATATATATATAAAATATACATAAAATACGTAATTTTGATAATGCAAATTTTAAGTATTATTAATGTTATAAAACGTATTAGTTGTTTATTTAATATTTAAGTTTGTATATTAGGCCACTGTGTACGATGTACTGTACGTCTAATTATTATATATATATATAATAATGCAATATCTATTTTTTCGAAAAACTTATGTACGGTACTAATTTTTTTTATATCATTTGCTGACAAAAAGGACGATCAAAATGTACCATCAAAATGTGCAGGAAAATGTTAGTGACCATTTAAAAAAATTAATGATATCAGAGCGAAAAAACAAATGATCGGGAAATTTTTTTTATATGAAATATATCTTTTTTTTAAATTAAAAATTTAGCTGTTTCAGGATTTTACAAAAAACATTAATATAATATAATAATAATATAATATATAAACAAATTATGAACTTGGTGTGGGAATTTATCATTACTCTGTATAATAGAAACCCACAACAACAAAATAATAGCAATAAGGTTAAAGTTAGGTCAAGTGGAAGAACAGTTTTCATATGAAAGCTGAACTTTGTTTTTTGTCCATTTTTATTTAATAATTTAAAATTTTTCTAAATGGTTATGGACAATAAAGACAGTTTATTATTGTTAATATTAATAGTAATACAACAACAATCAACAATAGACAATAAAATTTAGGCACAAGACAATGAACTCAATGAACTCAAATGAAATGTGAAAATTCACAATAGAGCAAACCGAGATACCCCAAAGTGAACTGAAGTATTGCTCAAGGTTGGAAATTACCGTACTCGAGAAAAGTAGAATCGAAGCACGGGCGAAGCATTGCTTGATTGCGAAGTAATGATTATAAGTAACCTAAGGTATCTCCATGAATACTTGAGACTGAGATTGAGCGAAGTAATGACTATAGGTACGGCCCTTAGAGAATCGATTTCATCCTACATTGCCTTTCTCCACCTAGGATCTTTCAATGCATTTTTAACTGATATATCTTCAACTATCATAAGATATTCATTACATCTTGGGTGCGGCTTAATATTTTGACGATTTCGTAAATGATACTTCGGAAAATTTTCATTCGTTCCTTCATTTGACTCTAGCTGATGTGTGCTCTGTCACTACCATCATGAAACTCCTCCTGACGATTCGTGTCATTATTTATTTCTGACTCGCTACTAGTCTCTGATTTATTTTCTTCAGACATCTTGCATTCAATTTCAGTACAGCCTTTTTCTGTAGCAATTTTCTCATCAAATATAACATTGCATGAAACTTCAACATGGCGCTGATCTGGAAAATAAATACGATAACCGTGTTCTTCAATATCATATCCGACGAAAATTCCTTTCTTGCTTTTTCTGTCAAGTTTTTGACGTTGATGTTCTGGTATTATCATTCGCAGCCAAAACTCTTCATAGATTTCAGATTAATTTGACGACCAAACCACAGTTCAGCAGGGCACTTTCCGTTAATGCTGCTGGTGCCAGTTTGCTTTATTGTGAATACGGAGTAGTTCAAGGGTTCTGCTCATAGAAATTGTCCAAGATTTTTCGCATAAAGTTCAGCTCGTGCAGCTTCAACAATGGTACGCATTTCTCTCTCGATCCTTCCGTTTTGCTCTGGCGTGTACGCAACTGACCTCTCATGAAATATACCTAAATGCTCAAAAATATTCCGACTTCTGACATTTTTAATCTCCGTTCCATTATCAGACTTCAAAACTTTTACTTTACGATCAAATTGATTTTAAATTAAATTTAGATAGATATTTAGCTTATCACCAGCCTCTGACTTATGTTTTAGAAAATATACGGTACAAAAATGACTAAAGTCATCTTTAAATAATAAAAAATATTTAGCACCACCTAGAGATGGAATATTCATTTCTTCAAGATCAACATGAACTATATCAAGAGGGGCTTTTGCAACAACGTTATCTTTTGAATCAGAAATTCGATGTTGCTTACCAAACGCACAACCTTTGCAGACATAGTCTTCCCAATCATCGATGTAACGAATGTTATTCTTCTTCAGAATATCTTTTACATATCGAATGTTCTGATATTTATTTATTTATTTATTATTTATAATTTTGTTTAAATTAGTTTAAGTTACAATAGTTTCAAGAGTAGCACATTTTAATTAATTAATTTTATTTTTGAACACAATAGTACATAGTTACATTTATTTTAAATACCAGTTCCTCAAAATGTTGCGCTCATGTTTTCCACCTTTGTTTATTTTTGAAACACATAATTCCAAGGTAGTGTGTGTTAAGACAGTTTTGTTAATGCTTTGAACTAAATAAAGTTAATCGTAAATGATGAATACAACTTTCGCAATAACTTCTTTATTATTTGTTTTAAGAAGAAATAGTAAAGAGTAATTTGTATTTATAATTTGATGTTCTTTCATTTGCCAACAAAAAATACAGGGTGTTCCATTAAAAAAAAACTTTACACAAGCAATTATTTTGAGAATGCGATGCGCAATTGTTTTCTTCATATCACTATTGTAATCCTGAGTGAAAACAGTTCATTTTTGCTAATCTGAACCACTTCGTAGCTCCAATAATAACGAAGTTAGCAATAGTGCGGCAGTAATTTTGATCATCCTGTATATTGTTGGTGACATTGGTAATACATATTATACAAATTTTCATAAAAATCTGTTCACCTATGTAGCTATAGAAGCCTTGTCCAGTAGCTTCCATTACATCGTTCCACTGTGCGATGTGGCGGCAGCGCCGATGCCACGCGGCTTAAGGCGAATGCCATACATTCGCCTTAAGCGAGACACACACTGAGGTGTTTGCGGTAGCGTTTGCGATGAGGGTGGCGGTCACAAACGTTCACATGCGAGCGATCACAGTAAAGTTACGTAAATTCCTTGGCAGATCTATCTTGTCGCATGTATGTGAACGGTTTTCATCGCCACCGCTATCGCTCAGTGTGTGTTCCGCTTTAGGCTGCCATTACACTGATGAAGCAAAAACGTTTTCAGACAAAACAATTTTGATTAATTTTGTTAGAAAACGTTTTTTCAATGCTTTAAATAGGATCAGGCACATACTGATACATCAAAACAAAAAGCAGTTTAAAGCACGCTGAAACAGTTGTAGTCAAAACGTTTTTACTCAAAATGTTTTGATCTACATTCCAGACGGGCATGGGCGTCCTATGATTTATGAATTTTGAAACGGGTATACAGTGCTCGCCAAAAAGTCGGCATCAAATGGGAAAATTTTTTATTTCTGAGTTTTCGATTACGGCAATAATTTGTGCTTGTCTGAAAACCTATTTAGCCCCTATTAGATATACCGAGTGATTTTTACTTAGTTAGAAAATAGCGTTTTTCGAAATTGCCAAAATCCTAAAATTGTTATTGCTTGGAAATTAATCAAGATACCAACGAGATTTTTTTTACTGTGTATTAGTTTTAGCTTACTGAACAATCCCAAGGTCAGAAAATAACGTTTTTCTCTTTAACTCTTTAACTTTAGCAAAAATTGAATTTTTCAATTTTTGAACTTCACAAAATTTCCATATCAAAACTTAATTTTAAATTTCAAATAATTTTGGATGAAAACATCAAAGATTTGTAATTGGAAAAAAAATAGAGAAAGATATTGCTTTAGGTATTTTATTATATACCGAAACGTAATATTTGTACATAATCGTAACGTTTTTGATGCAATATGCTTTTGAGGAGAAATATTTTTTAATGATCATTACAGGTGTCTTCTGAAAACTCTAATCTACTCCTATTAATGAATTCCTGTCACAAAAATGCCCTAGAAGTTCTTTTACAATGACCTAAATGAGGAGAGTTTAATATGATAGTACTAATATGTATGATTGCTTTCCCATTATAGTTCTCTTTTATTATAAATTTGAATACAAAGCACGCGATAATATACCCATGAATTAATTTATCTTAAAATGTATTAACTGCGTAAACCGTTTAATATTTGCCCATGTGACGCTCATGTAATCTGATGTGAACTCGATTTCTTTTTTACGATATGAGTAAAACAATCGCACAGCAATATGTCACGTATATTTCATTTAATTAGAAGTCTCACTTCTACTGGTGTGCAGTAGCCCCATGATCTATCGCGAGATGGCGGCCAGAGCGGACAATAGCGTGTCATCGCAAACTTGCAAAATTGTTTGTTGCAAGTTAGCACGATTGCAAGTTTGCGATGACACGCTATTGTCTGCTCTGGCCGCCATCTCGTGCGTGATAGCTCATGGGGCAGCAGTATTCGTTGCTATTTGCTATTCACGATATAATTTACAGATCAGAAATTACTCGTACTGCGGCGCGTTTAATTGACATGTTTGCATTTAGGCGCTTACCGTCCATATATCTTGTTGGTCGTCGGGGTTGCAATGGAGTTCTCGAGCTACTGTTCTGCTGATGAGGCCCCAAGTAAGGCCGGAATAGCTACACAGAATATGTTCGGGAGCCCCATTGCAATCCTGCCGACTTACAACAAACAATTTTGCAATTATCATTTATTTCAATTGATTAAGAAAACTTGAAAAATTATAAGAAATGTTCAAAATTAAGGCTATCAATTTGAATACATAATTCCTCTTCTGTGTTGGCACAGACGTTCAATTTAACATGACCTGTCATGTATGCTATGAAATGAATATATTGTCAATCTTGTTATTATACCGAGTGAGCATTTTCAATGGGACATAGGAGGTAGCATGACTATCCTTAATAATGACATTTTTAATGACATTAACGCTGAAACACTAACGAATGTGATTAATGGATTTTATAGTAGTTTAGGGTATTGTTTGGCACAAAATGGAGGGTTATTTGAATTTCTATAATTTATAAGAAAACGTTCAATTTGTTTATAATCTTTAGTTTGTAATAAAATCATAATACTTAAATTCAATAATTTTTAATATGATTTTAATCAAATATGTCATTATTAAGTAAGAGTAGTCATGCTAACTTCCTACGTCCCGCATTGAAAATGCTCACTCGGTATAAACAATATTAATATGTAGATGTATTTCTAAAAATAAAGACGTAGGTATATTACATGGTGCCGAAACCCAGTGCTAATTAATTGAGAAGATAATTCACAACAAGGCGATGGAGAACGTACAACTCAGTGATGGTGCACGCGTACGTCCACCCAAGCCTTTAGTTATCAGCAATGAAATTAATATCAGTCGAATGGAAAATAGTGACCTTAATTTTGAACATTTCTTATAATTTCAGTTTTTTCAATAAACTGAAATTAATTAAACTTGTGTGTAGCTACTAGAAATAGATAGAAAAGTTACTTCTTACATCGAGATTATTTCTATTCTCATTTTCTTAATTTCCTTCTACCATAACTTGACACGGAAACATTTCCGCCCACAACTTTATTAATAAAAGTTTATTATATGACCTCTACTACTTTTGAAAGTTAGGAATATTTTTCTGAGACACCCTGTATAATATTATCCCATGGTATAGATTCTAAATTCTCTTCTAGTGCATTAACATAAATCAAAGAATGTTTAACTGGGCACAGTTTTATAAGTAGGAAAGTTACGCAGGACAATGAGATTTACACTACAATAATCTGAAACAGTGATCTGAAATATTCATTTTTACTTCATATACAGGGTGATTCGTTAGACTCTTTACAAACTTTAGCAAATGAAAGTAGATGTTATTTTATGAAAAAAAAAACATTTAGATCCGATTTGCTCTTGTTTAAAACTTACAGTGATTTTCGTTTTTTTCAATAACTGAATATGCAGTATGTTTAGTAACACAAATTATTTTTCTACTTTGCGTTAACAATGAATTCATTGTGACACCAAAAACAGTTTCACAATGAAGCTCATTGTGAAACTGTTTTTGGGGAAATTTTAATCAATTTTTAATTGAAAATATTTAATAGATTTTACAAAATGATTCATTATTTATTTATTATTTAACAGGGTACTGACAATGAAGCTGGATAAGAAAAATTAATAACTTGTCAATGTGATTTTTGTTTAAAACGAAGGGTTGTCAGTGTTGCCACGCATTACAACTAAAATTCTCCATATACTAAGGAGATCCAATTTTTGACAGTATTTTTCATATTTTTGTTCAATAAGTGACGCAAAGTAGAAAAAATAGTATATTTTACACGTTTCACAAGAGGCATTGTAACACTCGTTCCGTTGGAGCACTCCGAGCTTGCTTCGCTTCGCTCGTCGTACCCCAACCACAATAAGCCTTCTTGTGAAACTCGTAAAAGCTAAAATTATAACAAAAGTTATGTGCAGATTGATGTCTATTAGGAAATCTAACTCTGTTTTCCCTTGCCATTTGACGAGCATCTCCATTGCACGGTCCATAGATAAAAATTATGTCGGCACATTCTTCCTTAGAAAATAGAGGCACTACAAACAATGAACGAAAATACTAATTTAGTAAATAATAAAACACCATGACCTCCTAACAACTGTTATTTCCAATGTTTTGTTAAATAATGATTACTAAATTGTTTTTTTTAATACATTAAAATCGCTATAACTTCTAAACAAAAGCAAATCGGACCTATGTTGATAGGTCGTCTTTTTCATAAAATTACGTCTACTTTCATTTACCAAAGTTTGTAAAGAGGCTAATGAATCACCCTGTATTGAGAAAAACCTACGCAGTAGTTGTGTATTGCTATGTAAAATATGTATTTAGTAGTTAATGTTGTCAAGACACTTTTGATCTTTTTACCAAATTTCCAATTTCTGAAGCAATGTTATTTTTCAACCTGAATATCTGGAAAACTGTTAATCGGCGAAGATGGAACTTCGTTCATTTCTGGTACAATTTTATTCGAACTTTTCAGTTTTTGCTTCAGATTTTTTGAAGAAGTGACAATAGAAAAGTTATTTACTAAAATGACTACCCTGATTCTATGCCGCTGGTGAAGCATGTTCAATTTTGCCTAAGATGTATCCATCCCTGTATTACAGTTATCTTACATATCAAATTACAACCTTAGATCGTTCCAGAGATATTTAAGAAAATACATATACTCTATAAGTTGTCCCTTTATGGGGTTACATCTCAAAAACCAAAAACTTTTTGATACAAATAAATTAGATATATATTTGATATAAATAAATTAGGTTAAATTAAAGGTTTTGATGTCCTGTGTACGTGGTATAATTATTGCCACCTAATTAATAACATCCTGTATAACAAGACGGTGTAATTTTGATAAGAATGAATTTTATTTAAAAATACAAAGAGAAAGCGAATGGCACATAATTTGGAAATATTAAACAGGAGCAAATGCAGGAAATTAAAACCATAACAAAAAGTGGTTCAAGTTTAATGAGGCTAATTAGAAATGTATGTTTAAATTAAGTGTAATTAAAAAATTCTTTTACAAGAAACAACACTCATTAAGATTATACAATTAATTTATTCCTAGCAAATAGCGCGACGGCTAAAAACATATGCGTATATCTAAATTAAAATATGAACTCGTTGAATGTTGCCGACATTAATGTATGAATAAATAAAAATGCGAACCTTAAAGATATTTCATGAATGTTTCGATCCTTTGTGAAAGCAGAAATATGTACTATGTATATTAGAAAATGAATCTGTTTAAATTCGAGGGCCAGCATGGGAATCTCGCTTATTATAACAAACAGAGAATCGGTTAAATGGAGGCAAAGTTGTCAAATTCCATGATGATTAATAATCTGTTAAGAAATTTGAAATATCTCGAACGGTTTCTTCACAATCGAAGAATAACGAAAAATTGCGATTTTCGAAAATCGGACATAACTTCTTTATTTATGATTTTTTTTTCATCTGTGGAAACATTCCTGAAGCAACTTTTCACGCTTGATTGAATGCCGGAGGCCCTCTATTTCTAGAGCGATTCGTTTTTGTTTTTCCAGAGTCAACTTCATATTTTCTTGTGGGCGTGACTTTTGTTGTATGGACAGGTAGATAGCACATTTCTTTCTGAATTCATTGAAATGCACACTGCTATTTTGTTTAAATTTTCATTGAGAAATTTTGAAAAAAGTGAAATTAAATTATGTGCACACATCAAGTTAGCTTAGTTTCACACATCAAGTTAGCTTAGTTTCACACATCAAGTTAGCTTAGTTTCAGACATCAAGTTAGCTTAGTTTCACACATTAAGTTAGCTTAGATTTAACTGTATCTTGCGTAGCCAACCTTCGTTTAATTGATCTGTCATTAAAAACAGAATGGCGTATCCAAATGAAGAAAAATGTGATATGTTGGGTATGTTTTATTGTCATAACGAAATTTCATTACAAGTGCTCAGCGATATTTAGAAACTTATCCGGAAAGAATCCAACTAAGTATTAAATATTTTTCCAAGTTGAATAACAATTTGATTCAAAATGATACAACGTATACGGCTAAGTATTGTGGAAAATGGAAATGTCTTCGAACAAATGTTCTGATTTTTTTTCTGTATTATATTTCTGAATTCTCTTCGAGTGTCAAATGAACCATTTTGAATGAAATTGTTATCCTACTTGGAAAATAACGTAATATGTACAGGGTTACTTTTATTAATGTTAATGCCGCTTTATTTATTATTAACCGATTCAAAAACTTTAAAAATTGCTCTTATATGGATTTTTATGTAGATTTCACTTAAGCCTTGGTCTATCTACAGCGTAAACCGCACGCGTAATGCGCAAAGGGCAATCCGTCATCCATTGCTTTAGTGTTTTCTTATGTAGCTGGTCTAAATTAAGCGTAATGCGGTTGCGTAAATAAGTTTTCCGCTGCGCAGTGCGTATCAGTCGCCTCGTCGGCAATTTTTACGCAGCGCACAGTGTCGGTTGTAGCAATATCAAGCAACTGAAATGGTGACAAAGACGAAACACTTTTGTAGATTTACCAAAGAAGACGAATTATTATTAATATCGAGTGCGTATCAAAGCACCCGACCATCACCACCACCACCAAAGATGGGATTTATTTCATTTCTTTCCTCCATTCTTGAAATCATCGACCGACATTACTTCTTCATCGTTATTTTCTTTCTCTAACATAATAGCAACTAATTTCCTTATGAATATATTCATTTTTCTCTTCAAATTGTATAAAATGACAGCAGTTAATAACATCAATACGCAGTATACAGGCTGTTACAAATTGGAGGCTCACCACTGGGATCTCGGAAACGATAAGAGATACGAAGTCGGTTAAATTGGGGCAAAGTTACGTATTTTGGTGCTGAATAATAATCCGTTCTGAAAAATCTTCTACGATTTGTAGTTTTTGAAATATTTCCAAAAAACAAGAAAACGCAATTTTCTTTTTTATTTTTTTCTGAAGTTATTATTGCAGGAATCATAACAAAAGTAATACATTGTACAGGCACTTTTTAAGCTCTTTACGATAACATCATTAGATTTTACTTAAAACGTTTCGTCTCGTTCTGACCATCGTCAACTTCATTTTTGAGTTTTTAACAGAATTACCGAGAGAATTTCGCTTGATGGAGTAATGAATAGGAAGAACAGCCATTTTTGGGATATTGAAAATCCGTATGAAACGAGAGACAAATTTTCAGCACCGATTTTCAGTACACATTTAGTGCGGCATTATTGATAACACACTCCTTGGTCCGTTCGTTTTTGAAAACACACTAACTGCTGATAGATATCTAAATTTTGTTGGACAATAATCATCTGACGAATATGCTGTAAGATCTACCTATTGCAGTGAGACAGGCTGTCTAAATTATTCCAAGTATTATGTATTTATCTCTCAATGGTCGCGTTCACCAGCAAAAATCACTTGTGATGCGTTTCAAGAACGTTTTTCAAATGAATTTTCTGAAAGTATTTTTTATTAATAATATTATTTAATATTATTTGAAGGGACTAATTTTAACATTTTCAATTTTTTTTTTGCATATGCAATGATTACTGTAAATTTTTGTAAAATATTTTAGTTATATCATTGACTGTTGTTGTATTGTTTAATTGCATTCATTATATTAATAATTATAAAAACAATGATTAATTTTTTGTAGCTAGTTATAATTTCATTGGCTTTTTAGTTTATTTTTTATTAGTGTGTATATATACGAGGATAGTATGAAAAATTTCCGACCTGAACGTGAAGATGGCAGCAGTCGTGGATGAAAGCTAGGGAATGTGGTTGTGCATCTTTTGACAGGTACTCACCAAAATTTCAGCCATTTTGGACGCGCAGTTATTGTTTGACAATCGTTTGAGTGAGTCGATGCGAGTGTTTTTGTGAAAATGGAAAAAATCGAGTATCGAGCTGTCATAAAATATTTGTTTTTGAAAGGCAATACGCCTATGCAAATCAAAGATGAGTTGGACGCTACGTACGGGGACTCTGCACCATCATTTACCACCGTGAAATTTTGGGCAGCTGAATTTAAACGTGGCCTTACCAGCTTGGGAGACGAAGAAGTTCGGGACGTCCAAAAACTGCAACCACTGACGATAACATCGCTAAAGTTCAACAAATGATTCTGAACGACCGTCGAATTAAGGTGAGAGAGATAGCAGAGGCTATGAATATGTCCATAGAACGTGTTTGTCACATATTGAAGCAAGATTTAGGCATGACAAAGCTGTCCGCACGTTGGGTGCCGCGTTTGCTAACGTTAGAGCAAAAACGTGTTGGAATGAACATTTCCAACGCTCTGTTGGCCCAGTTTAGGCGCAATAAATCAGAGTTTTGGCGCCGATTAATTACTGTAGATGAAGCGTGGATTCATCATTATACGCCCGAAACAAAAATACAGTCAAAACAGTGGACTGCGAAGGGGGAATCGGTTTCAAAAGAAGCAAAAACTGTTGCTTCGGCTGGGAAAGTGATGGCGACTATATCATATCATGTATGATAGTCATGGAGTTATCTTAATCGATTATCTTCAAACAGGAAAAACCATTACAGGAGCATACTACGCATCATTACTAGCTGAAGGCAGAAATTGCGAAAAAACGGCCACATTTGCAGAAAAAGAAAATTTGTTTCACCAAGACAATGCGCCGCGCCGTCTCACACCTCAGCGATTGCCATGGCGAAAATTCACGAATTACGGTTTAAACTGCTTGACCACCCTCCTTACTCACCGGATTTAGCCCCAAGCAACTTCTTTTTGTTCCCAAATCTAAAAATTGCGCTCGGAGGACAGAGATTTTTGTCAAATGAGCAGGCCATCACCTTCGTAAACAATTATTTTGCAGAGAAAGATGCCGAGTACTATTTGAACGGGTTAAAGAGATGGGAGCATCGCTGGGAGAAGTGTGTAGACTTACAAGGAGACTATGTAGAAAAATAAAAATAAATTTAACGAAAAAATGTCTTGTATCTTTGTTAGGTCGGAAATTTTTCATACCACCCACAGTGGGCCAGTTTCTTCAATTTGCGGCCAAAATTCCAAATTATGAAATCATCAGATCTTATCGAAAATGTGCATAGGCAGAAAGTAAAATGTTCATACTTTAAGGGTGAATTATCACTTTAGGCCATTTGTTGTTCATTACCTGCTAGCCAGTCGCCGAAGTGAATACTTCCGACGCACCTTATTCTTGAGAATAATTCTGTGAAAATAAGTGATTGTTTTGGACGTTTTTTGAGGAGTTTTACATTCTAATAATTAATTTTTTAAATTATTTTTCCCTTAAAAGTAATACTATTTTAGGTTAATTCCGGAACTTTCAGAATTTAGCCGGAAAAATTGAATTCTGGCCCACTGTGCACCCTCATAACTTATTGTCGCATCAATAAATACATATCCACAATCCTTACATTCCTTTTTTAGCTTACAAACATCAATGACAGTTTACTCATTTATAATAGTTATTTACGATAAAGTGAGCATATTGCGAAACGAGCGGTTACTTTTCCTTGCCAGCTAAGTCGTAATTTACTTCTTTAAGGCCCGGTTTTTCAATGACAGGTTAAACTGTAGGGGAGACTGGGGTAACTGTGCGCACTTTTGCTTCAGACCCCCAGAATATAAAAAATAATAAAGATAAGGCCACCATTTTTATTTACACAATGCTCCAGATATTTGCAGAACAAATTTCAAAGCGTAGACATCTTAAAGGGAAAAAATACAGACAATAAAAAATAAAATTCATGAGAGTGCGCACAGATACCCCATACACACGGGGTAATTGTACGCGGGTATGGGGTAACTTAGCGCAGTAGAATATTTCTCTTTTTAAGTATTAATATTGAAAATATGTTGAAATAAAATATTTCTCAAGCATACCATATGCATATTTTGTTATAAAAAAGCATGGGTGATGCAACAAAAATAAGATTCTTTGAAAATACGATATTTCCATTTCGGATATCGATATTAACGATAGAGCGATAATAACGGTGTATCAATAAATATCGATTTTAAGTTACCGATAACCGATATTGAAAATATGATATCGCGCACCCCTAGTTCCAACCGTTGCATGTATGCAACCATCGAGAGCAGAGAATACACCTAAACCATACCTACATTATTTTATTGTTGTTATCACAAAATTGTAAAAAAGAATTTTTCAATAAATACCAAATGCGCAATGCATTCTTTAAATGTTACTCAATATCGTAACACAAAACTGAAATTAAAATATTTATAATTTATTTATTTACGGCTTAAGTTTTCGGAATCCAAACATACATTGAAATCTCATTGCTGCTATGACGACATACCGAACTTGATTGGTAAAGCAGATACTATTAGGGCTTTCAAAAATTAGAGTTGTGGGTGGATAACATAGATTTCATTAGCAGTAATTTCTTGTAAGTCTATTACTTTTTGAGATGAATGGGTGCGTACAGTTACCCCGTGCGCACACTTACCCCATTTTCCCCTAACTCTCAGTTTATTTCCATATTAACAATAGTGTTCTTATGGGAATTAACTGAAGGTTAAAGTTAACTTGCGAAACGAGCGGTTACTTTTCCTTGCCAGCTAAGTCGTAATTTACTTCTTTAAGGCCCGGTTTTTCAATGACAGGTTAAACTGTAACTCTCAGTTTATTTCCATATTAATAATAGTGTTCTTATGGGAATTAACTGAAGGTTAAAGTTAACTTGCGATTGAAAAACCGGTCCTAAGGCCCGGTTTTTCAATCGATTGGTAAAGTGACTGTTAGCGTTATCCGATTGTTAGCACAGAAAATGGGTTTATCAATCTACTGGTAGTCTTAACAATGACATAAATTCCTTTTAACAAGGAGGTAAACTAACAGTGAAATTTAGTTTTCACAAAGTGGAGTGATTCCGTAACTCACAGTGCTGATCAATTGTACCCTGACCTTTGGATTTGCCGTATAATTGCGTCAGAACCATATAGGCGTAGAAGAATAAAATTTCCTGGCAAAATTACGAAGAAAAAATTATAACTTATTCATTTAAAATAACGCATCGAGCTGCGAGCCTGCGATCACCAGGTGCGCCGCTGATGAGATGACGACAACTTATATTTCACCGATCCCTGATCATAACAATAACACACCGTGGTATTAAATGTTTACCGTAATAGTAAGGATTTTATAATTGCATTGGACCATTATTTACCGAAGTGCTACAATAAATTTTATTGCGCCCCGTCGTCGTATAGGCACATAAATTTTAAAGGAGATGTATCTTTCCTTATGGCTTATTTTTCCTATGTCATAATTTTTTGAGTTGAGTGTATATTAAAGCTTTTTTGTTTTGATCTTCACTGCATACCATATTTTTCTTTGTTTTGTTTTTTTCAACAATTGCATTTATAGCTGTTTCAATTTATTAAATAGGGATGTGTACTACATGGAAAAGCATCAGAAAAAATAGATCTATTTAATATTAAAATACAATGTGGCGCCCATAAGAAAAATGAAGTTGATCAATGCATCAATCATGCATGCATATAAATGCATGAGTGGAAACTAGGCTTAAGAAAAAAATCTAATGATATCATCGTAAAGAGCTCAAAAAAGTGCCTATAGAATGTATTAAATTTTGTTATGATCCCTGCAATAATATCAGGAAAAAATTTTAAAAAAGTTACGTTTTTTGGAAATATTTCAAAACTAGAAATCGTAGAAGATTTTTCAGAACAGATTATTGTTCAGCACCAAAATATTCAACTTTGCCCTAATTTAACCGACTTCGTATCTCTTAACGTTTCCGAGATCCTAAAGGCGCGTTTCCACGAGGCCAGTAAACAGGCCAGTAGCTGGAGTCCTGTGATTGGACTCCAGTGACTGGCTCCGTGTAAACACCACTGGATGCGAGTTGAAATAGGAATTCACTAGACTGGCAAGGCCAGCTACTGGAGTCCAGTCACAGGACTCCAGCTACTGGCCTGTCTACTGGCCTCGTGGAAACGCGCCTTAATGGTGAGCCTCGAATTTGTAACAGCCTGTATTTATAAAGAAGGATAGAGGAATTCTTATATTCTTAATTTAGAGCCGTAGGAATAAAATCTAATTTAAGAGAGTTAACATAAAATCTTAGTAGCATTTAGTAGGCATTAATTAAATTATTCACAAGTGGAAATTTTATGACTCTTAAGTTTCGATTAATAACAAGCTTATAAACTCTAAATTTTGCCACTAATTTTAGAACTGAATGAAAAGTCAATTGTAACATAATGTATATTCAATTATACTAGTTATGTACTAACGATTAAGAAGAAAGAAGAAATATCACGTCAATTAACGATAACTACGATAAGCATGACACATATTTTTATATATTAAGTTCAAGTAAATATGTTATTTAAATCGGGTAATATTAATATTTCGCAAAGTTTATTGTTCGTTTATTTTGTATTACAACAGGTAATAAGTGAAAATCGTAAAATAAAAAAAAATGCATACGACGAGAACCGCCCTCTTGTTTTGACCTGAAGCCGAACTTGGACGGACAGCTTTTAATTCAAGATTTATGCAAATAGACTCAAACACTAGGCTTATCTGAAATAGATTTTGAGAAGTAGGTAATTGATAATATTTAATTCACGTGCATCACTAAAGTTGAGTGGCCGCAATCCATGCAGTAAGACGCTAATCTTCGATCATGCATATGTGCAAAAAAGAGACTTACCTCTCCGCTTTCTGCAGCTGGAGAATCTTCGAAAATGTTGTTAATAATAGGCGGCAGGCCTGGTGTACCTAAAAGCGAGAAGCCAAAGCCGGAATTTTCATTCCGGTTTAAAACCACTGATAACTCTTCAGCCATATTCGTTAAGCACTACCATCGATTTTAAAAAACATACACAACACAATCTACCTTTCACAACATAACCTCACGGTTCAGAACTATCTATCATTTAACGCTAGATGGCACTAGCATACATACCTTGTTGCAGGTCTCCACATTGCAAATACTCATTAGCGGAGACATGTAAATTTCTTTAATATTACTGACTCTTAATTACAAAATTTAATGTACAACTATGTAAGCTGTACTTATGAAATGCACATTGAATTGAATACTATTTCAATTACATGTTTGTATCTATAATAAATTGGCAGTTTTAACATGTAATCTGCAATCTTTTTCGCAATATTTTTGATTAAAAATTTAAATCCATAATAGAATGCACGTTAGAGACGGATGCGTTTAGTTAGCTGTGAAATGCAATTTTAATTTCTAGGCTAAAGTGTCAGAATTAATAAGATATAAGCTTTGTTTTGGTTCCAACTTGGAACTGTTCTGAAAGTGTTCGCACATGCGTATTATGCTTTTAGTGTTTTGGTTCGTTCAGAATCAGTTCTGAACTAACAATTCACTGTTTTGGTTAATTTCTGGAATTGTTCCAGAACCATTCTAGAACAGTTACAGCAGTTCCTACCTTTTACTAGGAACTGATATGGAATTCCGAGTTCGTATGTATGTGCGCAAATCTTATGCAGTCAGTATTGCTGTATTATATTAATCAAAATAAGCTTCATATAATTAACTATTCATATAATTAAGAAAAAATAATAGAAATGTTTTTATAAAATACTTACCTAAAATATAATTTTGAATTGGGTACTGATTATACATGGATTACTCAATAATTAATCCAGTATATGTGAGTAGAGTTAAAATTAACATAGTATTTTTATTTAAAAGTAGTTCATTACAAGTAGGTAGAATGTACTCTAACTTCTGTTTTGGTTTATGCAGTATCAGAAGTATCACAGAACTGTTCTAGACAGAGATTTGTTATATTTAGATTCGGCAACCCGACCGTAACATCCGACAAACATGTGCCTTTCAAACATAGACACACTTCGGTTTTTTCATCTTTGTCATTCATACGGTGTTGTACTGCCAGAACAATATCTTTGTTTTTCTAATACACGCTTTGGTTGTGATTGGTTGATAAACGCGCGTTCTTTTTAAATTTTGACTTGTTCCTCCAGTGTATGTTGGATTACAATTTAAACATTTGATTTCATAAACAACACTAGTTTATTTTAATTTTGGTGTTTTAGTTTTTCATATTGTAAAAGCTCTTAAGTTATTTGTAGATTTTCCAGTTTAAATTACGTTGGTTTCAATCATGTAATTTTTATGTTAAAAAAATGTGAAATAAACGTGCTCATGTTTTGTAAATATAAGTCTGTAAAGTCGCGAATACAAGAAACACTCAAAAACAAGGAAAAAAAAACACAGATGCAGATAATCCCACAGTGAAGTGCAGAATATTCGCAAAACGAGGTCACGAGAAGAAACCAATGCAAATGCAACTTGATGCAAACCGGAAACTCTACAGGTTATGTATAATTATTTCTTACGCATGAAAACTAAGAGTATCATCCTTAGTCGTAGATTTACAGACAATACACACTCTAAAACTCATTGTCTGCACGATAATACAATTTTTAAAAACGCTTTTTTTATTAAATAATTTCGCAGACAGAACGACAATACACACTTTACGACCAGTATCGTAAGAAGTAGGAACACGTAGGAGATTGCTCACAGCGGCCGCGTGCTGTAGAGAGAGAAGTACCAGACAGGCGCATTGTAATGGCTAGATGTGAAAAGAGAAGGAAACAAAAATGGATGTGACACATGTTTTTCCGAACGTCCGTCCTGCAACATATTGAATCATCCTATCTAAATCTGCTATATCTATGGTTCTAGATCTAGAATTGAACGCTCAAGCGCAACCAGTTCTGCACAGTTCGGGAATCGTTCTGAAATAATAACCAAAACAAAGCTATGTTCAATTCAAGACTTACGTCCGAGACAATCATAGTTCATTTGTACACTCATGCTCATAGCAAATAGCAAGTCTTTTATAAACAATCACTCAAAATTAAAGCACTCAGTTACTATTAAATTATTGTTTGTAATTAACAGAGTAGAGAACTATGCGATTAGACCGTACTTCGTACTTTTCTAATTTTTTAACAGTCTGTGCTCTGTGCATGCTGCACGCCATTGACTTAAATTAGGTAATGCGTTCAATGAGTTTGCAGTGTCACAGATATTGTATTTAGCAGTAGAGTGGTTTTGTGAAATTAATTCTAAGCAGGTGTTAAGGTAGTATATAAATAACTTACCTCTAAGTCTTCTCAAGGGAAAATGCAACCGTTTGCTGGCTTAGTAAAAGTTACCATTCCAAATTATCTGTCCAATTTACCTATACCAGACACATTTACTGGATGGTTTAAATTAGGAGGTAAGGTCAAATAGTAACTATTTTTTGTGCTTAAAATATGCATACTAACAATATGCTTTTTTTAGTAAGGGACTGGATTTCATTTATACCACCGACTGCTGCCTTGGCAGGACTTACTTATGTTTCATATCTTGCATTTTGTCCTCGTGGTAGGCCACAACGCTGTGCTCAAATAAATCCAAATATATTAAAAACAAATCCGAAAGTTGTCGACACTGTTGATGTTGAAGACATAACAGAAAAAGCTGTGTTTTGTCGCTGCTGGAAAACGAAGAATGTTAGTATAAATTTCTTTTTTTCATAAACTCTATAGTTTGTTCTTAAACTATGAAGAATAATGTTATTGACCTGTTGTAGGTAGATTGACACTGTAATACTAAATCAGAAATTAATTTTAGCTTGCTTAGGAGGTTTACAAATTCTTCAAATAACCAGTTTTAACAACAGATTTGCTTACAAGTTTAAAACTATAACTTTGCGAGTTTTTGGAGGCCAAAATTCAAATTACTCCTCCTAGTTTAAAAATAAACTGTAGTGACACAAATGCAAAGTAATAACTTGCAAGACAATTTTTGTAACAATTGAAACTGGAAAAAGAACTTACAACTTACAGTCTTTCAAGATCAAGGTTATCCAGCAATTTTAAAATTTACATGTAATTTTGAATAATAGATGGCGCTAAATAAACCAAAATTGTAGAGTCCCTATAGGCGAGTAGCAAACGGCGTCACGAGCGCCACTAGCTGTAAGTTTATGTAGGAAAAGGTAGGGAAAACGGTCGTATCAGGGTTGGCAACACTGCTGTCAGCTGACTGTCAGTACTATCACTGGAGTTACGAGCACGTTACGAGGACGATCTTTACCTTTCATACTTTAAAACAAATCGAAAAAGTACTAGCAAACACATTCAAATCTTCTTCGAAATGATATAAATGGATATAACGGTTTCAAGTCGCCTCCTACAATTTATGTCGCAACCTCCACCAGGCGGCGCCACCAGGTAGCTTGCTATCTAGCTTGCTAGGGGCCTATATCACTAGAGTACCGCAAAGGTAGCTATTGTGGTGGCAAACGAAAGGCGGGAAATTTGAAATCATTTGAAAAAATTTTATGTGTAACGCAATTGTCATTCAAATAGTAATTTTTTCCTCAGTCTATTTGTGCGATTTCTTATTAAAATTTGTTTCTACGTGTGGTGTTTATTGTCATTTCTACTACATACGTTCACGTCACGTTCATTTTATAATGAAGCCCTTTTTACTTCACTCGGATTCAAATATGAAATATTAGGGCGGTAAGTTCTTTTTTAATAAAATCATTCAAATTGATTTTGTTCAAAGGTGCCTGGAATGAATGGAAAGACAAAATAGCATTTGTATTATAACATATTATCATAAAGTCCCGTCACCCCAGTAGGCTTTGGATGTGTAAGGGCACGTCTTTTCTTAGAAAATTGAATGACGTTTATAATTTGTATGTGTCACATTAGAATTAGAATTCGACAATATGAAGCAACGTCTAAATCTTTGCCGTCAGCAAAATGGGCACCATTTTCAACAACTTTTATGAATATGCTTTAACATTGGAATTTTTCGTTAATATATACGTTTCTTTAGCCTGTAGCGTTTTGATGTGTCTCGATTGATTAAATAGAAATGTCATTCTGATCAATCAATTTTTTTAAGGAAAGACATGCGTTCACACTTCCAAAGCCTACTGGGGTGACGGGACTTTATGACAACATGTTATTATGAGGGGCCAGATACAGTTTCTGATGTGAGCTCAGAATTTTGCTGCCTTAGTTAAAGCCGCAGAAACTGAGCGAAGCATAAATAAAAATTTGTATCACAAAATTTTTTAACCGGACACTAAATCGCGCACTATACACTTAACGTTGTTTCACCGTGACGGTAAAACGTTAAGTGTATAGTGTGCGATTTAGTGTCCGGTTAAAAGATTTTGTGATACAAATTTCATCGGACAAGAACCAACTTTAAACATAAATAAAAAGCATTCTATTCTAATAAGAAATAGCTATTTTTTTATTAAGGGCGTGAAAGAGGCTACAATAAATTCGTTTAAATCCACCTTAAGAGGCCTTTTACAAATAACTAATTAAAAAAAGAAAATCTGCGTAACTATTGTAAATTATAAGCTCAAATTTTCAGTACGCATTCATGAGACAATTATCTAGGTCTCACGTTGACATTAAAAAAAAAAAATTTTTGAAAAAATCAAATCAATAAACTATACAAACTTTTGAGAAAAACGAAAACGTGAGACCTAGATATGATGTTCTACAGCATATTAAAAAAAATCAATTCTGTGAATTTAATAATAGCTGAGAAAAACAGCTTCAAAATTTTCGGGAAATATCGTCGTTGTATTACAGCGCCTCTAACGGAGAGCTGTCTAAACTACAAATTTCGTAGCTAATGTACCCCGAATACGGAAATCTCGTTGTTGTAATACAGCGCCTCGAACGGAGAGCTGTCTAAACTACAAATTTCGTAGCTAATGTGCCCCGAATACAAAATTTGTGGTTTAGACAGCTCTCCGTTAGAGGCGCTGTACTACAACGACGAGATTTCCCGAAAATTTTGAAGCTGTTTTTCTCAGCTATTATTAAATTCACAGAACTGGTTTTTTTAAATATGCTGTAGAACATCATATCTAGGTCTCACATTTTCGTTTTTCTCAAAATTCCCTATAGTTTTGGAGTTATCGATTTGATCTTTCAAAAAAAAAAATTCTTTTTTTGAAAAAATGTCAACGTGAAACCTAGATAATTACCTCATGAATACGTACTGAAAATTTGAGGTTATAATTTACAATGGTTACTCAGAAAAACTTTTTTAAAAATTAGCGCTTTGTAGAAGGCCTCTTAAAGCTTTGAAAAAATAAATGGCACGATTCGTTCTCAAAGATCAAGTTATGTTGTTGGTTGCCAATGTGATGCAAATAAACAAAAAAAAACATTAGGCCTTAGGGAGCAAAAGGCAATATTTTACGCCCGCAAACTATTGTATAAATGACTTAATTTTGATACGATTTTACAAAATAGGTAATATGTTATTTTACAAGTTTCACAAGAAGGCTTATTGTAACACGAATGAGGTTAGGGTACGACGAGCGAAGCGAAGCAAGTGCGGAGTGCCCTAACAGAACGAGTGGTAAAATGCCTCTTGTGAAACGTGTAAAATATAGTATTTTTCGACTTTGCGTCACTTATTGAACAAAAATATGAAAAATATTATTAAAAATCGGATCTCCTTAGTATATGGGGAATTTGTTGTAATGCGTGGCAACACTGACAACCCTTCGTTTTAAACAAAAATCTCATTGACAAGTTATTAATTTTTCTTATCCAGCTTCATTGTGAGTACTCTGTTAAATAACAAATAAATAATGAATTATTTTGTAAAATCTATTAAATATTTTCAATTAAAAATTGACTAAAATTTCCCCAAAAACAGTTGCGCAATGAGCTTCATTGTGAAACTGTTTTTGGTGTCACAATGAGTTCATTGTGAACGCAAAATAGAAAAAATATTTTAGTGCGTAAATATTTACTTCACAAATATTTCTTCTGGAAGGCAGTTCGCCGCGATTTATAAAATCTAACCAGACTTTTCGCCTAGCTTTATTCTTTATACATACCAATATACCTGCTTGTATTCGAAAGGGGCGGAACCCCTGCTTTTACAATTCAGCACACAACAACCCAGCAATTTGCTCGAAAGAATTACCAAAATATAAATTAGATTCATCAATGCAAATATTGCATTTCTCAAACGTCAAATATTTCTCCGTCAGTTTGCGTCAGCTGTTACAACTACGTCATTTTGGCGGCGAAATAGTGGCGCAATCAATAATTACGGTACTCTAGTAATATAGGGACTCTACAAAATTGCTACTACTTTTTTTTATAGTGAAGAATTAATAATAGGGAACCCATGGTGTAAATATACTGGGCGTATCACAACCTTTCCGACAAACTTCGGAGTATAATATTAGAGACAGAGTAAGAAAAGCATGTAATAATTTTTTTTCGGTCTCAGTTACCGAGATAAGAATTTTTGAAAAGCGACTCTCACCGTTTGAAAACCGCTGTTTTCATTAATTCTCCGTATACTCGATGCAAGACGGTGCTGGACGTGCTCCGACACTTGCTTTTAACATGTAAATATGTATCACGTGCAGTCTCTGCAGTTCCCGACCGTTTGGGTCAGATTCGCTAGAAAAAAAAAGCTTCCAAGACAAAATTGGTAGGGGACTTTTTTTATTCCCTTTAACTCTACTATCATCTCCTGCAATTTGTCGGTAAGGTGGTGAAACAGCCTGTATAGGTATGCTCAGTTTGAGGACCAAAATATGTCCTTTCCGCGCAGTTCCGAGACGCGTTATTATGAACCAAAATGCGTTTTTAATAGGGCCCATATGAAATGTTATATTTGTTTATGTTCTCACTCATACAGCATTTACGTTCTCACTCATGCACTCATAAGGTCTGTTTCTGCAGCGTTCTGGACTATACCTTTTCAACTTCAATTTCGGAAAAGGTAACATTAATTTCAAAAAATATAATTTTAATTTCAGAAAAACTAAATTTAATTTCGGAAATAGTAAGTTGAATTTCGGAAAAGGTAATTTCAATTTCGGAAAAAGTAAATTTAATTTCGGAAAAAGTAAATTCAATTTCGGAAAAAGTAAATTCAATTTCGAAAATAACAGATTCTCCATTTTATGGGATTTATGTATGTGGATATTTCTGTTGAAATCTTTGTCCAGTGGCAGATAGTAAAAGAGTAAAAATTGAAATATGCTGAGAAGAAGATTCTGTTGTAAACTTTTTTATTAACTGTGTTTAGCATGCTTGCTTGCAACTGCTTCTTGGAAAGTAATAGGTTCACAGTCTTCTGCTATTAAAGCAATACTTTCAGCTAAACTTGCGTATCTATCGGACTGTTTTAACGCATCCCTATTTCTCAAATTGTATCTTGTTTCGGTTTCTTCATTTTCTTCAAAATTTTCAGGTTCTGTTAACTTTGTAACTTCTTCTACTCTCTCATATTTGTTTTCATTATGGTCAGCTTCTTCAATGTCACATTTTCTTTCGTCTTCTAAAATTATTTCTTTTGCAAAAACTACATCTCTACTTACATCAATGATATTCTCCGTTGGAAACCATACTCTGTATGCTTTTACATTTTCCTTATATCCCACAAATACTCCCTTTTTACTTTTAGCATCGAATTTCTTACGTTTTTCTTTAAGAATGTGGACAAATACTTCAGTTCCAAATACTTTCATGACTGATTTTTGGTTTCTCACCATACCATAGTTCATAAGGCGTTGAATGAAACCTTGAGCTCTCTCCTGTTCTATTTATTACGTAAACTGCCGTATTAACTGCTTCAGCCCATAGCTTCAGTGGAAGACCTTTAGAGTAAAGTAGTGTTCTTGCAGATTCAACAATGGTCCGCATATCTCTTTCTGCGACACCATTTTGTTGTGGTGAATATGGCACTGTCAACTGATGACGTATACCACGAAATTTTAGAATGCTATCAACGTTCTTGTTTACAAATTCACCCCCATTGTCCGACCTAATGACTTTCACTTCAGATCCTGTGACATTTTTGACAACTGTCAGATATTCAAGCCGTACACCAAAGTAGCATAAGTAGCGCATCTTAGAATTTTGCTTTCACATCAAGGTAGCTTAGCAAGACTGCGATTCGCGAATTGGCAGTGTCTTGCGAGTTATTGTAATCAAGATGTTATCCGAAGATGAAGCTATGGCGTTAATTGCAGCAGTGGTTGTTAGGAGGAGAAAAAGAAGAGAAGGTGTTATTGTTAAAGACCTCCATACTGTTTGTAGCACGCGTATGAAATGATGAAAAAGCATCAAGAACCACAACATTGTGGTTCCTGATGGTTTGGTGTCAGCATGTTGTCAAGAACCCTCGTTTAGCTTGACAATGTTTTAATTTAAGACGAAAGCGCGGTCTCTACTGAAGTAGCGTAGCAAAATATAGAGCTTGTCCTATGAGCTAAGCTGCACGTCGCAAGTGGCAGGTCGCATGAATGCTACGCTACACCGGGGTGAATATTATCAATTGTTTACATAGGTTCTAAAATTAATGGCATGCATCATACATCCAGGATACAAGTAGCACGTAGCATGCTACGTGCTACTTGTATCCTACGTGAAAGCCGACTTACAGAGGTAAAAAAGTGCTAATTTGCATTTTCATTCATTTTTGACTAGTAGTTTTTTTTTAATCAAAATATGTAATTTGTTTGCGAAGATGTTTTATCTCTAAATCAAAAATGTGTTAATTAACTTTACAAGTATACAAACACTGGTTTGTACGCTATTTAGTGTCCGTTTTTTTTTAGTGTAAAAGATTTTGTGATTCAATTTTCATCGGACAAGAACTAACTTTAAATTTACAAGTATAGTTTATGAATTATGTGCCAATTTTAAATAATAAATTTAAATATTTTCACAAAATCTTTTAAACGGACACTAAATCTCGCACTATACACTTAACGTTTCACCGTCGTTCGACAGCTTCGAACGACGGTGAAACGTTAAGTGTATAGTGCGAGATTTAGTGTCCGTTTAAAAGATTTTGTGATACAATTTTCATCGGACAAGAACCAACTTTAAATATTAAATATTTTCTTTGGGAATAAAATTCAAAGGCTCAGCAAAAAAAATAATAAGCTGTTCCGACCCTGATAATATAGGTCTATCGATGAAATCTCGTCTACTTTCTACCATTCCCGTCTGAGTACTTATTTTTGGAACACGTTGTATAATTTTATCAATTTGGCAAACTTTGTATTACCAAAAATAAATAAATTAGCAATGGTGCTACATATTATATTACTTTAAAACAAGCTGCGTATTGTCTATTTTATGTGTGAACGATATAGAAATTGTAAAAGCAGACATAAATTTGCAAGAAATTATAGGCTCTATGATCTAAGTCAAATGCCCTTTAGGATTTATTGTACATTAAATTTATTTGTGCAAGGCTTTAGTTAATCCTATTTTGGTCTGATAAGAGATATCAACTTCTGTCATGTCATGCAATATATTTTCTAAAATCTTTTTAAGTGGAAAATGTGACTCTCACTTTGACTACTTCAATAATAACTAAACAGTAGATTCTCGTCGAGAATAGAGCGGGAGTAGCAAGGTCAAACCATATACGATTCATACAGCAGACCCCACTACCAAACTTGCAATCACTTGAATCGAAGATCATGTATTAGTTTATACAGGCTCGCTGATATGTATGGAAACGATCGATTATTTCTTAAAGTAAAATAGCAAGCGAAAAATATTAAATACAAAAGTTTTGGGTTTTTTAAAAACTCCTACAGTAAAGTAATTAAGTATACAGTCAAGAGGTCATAGGAAAACAAAGTTACTTTTTTTAATAGAAACACCCTGTATATTTCGCGATGTTGCAGTTCTTCTCAAAATTCTTAAAAAAATTGTATAACACACCACATACCTAAACTTAAGCGTTTTCGAGATATCGAGTTACCTTAGAAATTTTCTAGCTCCATAACAACGCCCCGCCATTCTTTTATCTTCAGTGATAATCTTGACAATCTTGAACAATCATAATCCCAATTTACCAGAACAAGTATGGTTTCAATAAGATGGGGCTCCTCCACATTTGGGACGCGAGGTGCGGGAATATCTAAACGAAACTTTTCCTGGTAAATGGATTGGACGCAGGGGTGCAATTGAATGGGCAGCTAGGTCTTCCGATATGACACCACTTGACTTTTTCCAGGGTTTGAAAAAATCACGATTTTTACAAAAAAAAATTAAAATATGTCCTTAACAAAAGTTTTACACATTTCGAGAAAATCGCAGTTGAAAATCGGGCAAGAATTAATCGCACGTCTGTCTTTGAGGTAGGTCAAGAAAAGGAAATTTTATTCGACCGCAGAAAGCATCTATTGGAACAAAAAACAGAACTGCAATCGAGCAGTGACCCAGTGACCTTTGCCGAGTTCGGGAGGCTAATAAAAGCATTTTTTTTTCACGTCGCAGTAAGTCGTATCCTTGGGATTAACAGTTTAGTTTGTGAAAACTAGTTGAACGAGTTAAAGCTACTAAGATTACTATTTTTGTGCTTAGTATTACTTATAAAATGCCGCAATTCACGAACGGCGAAAGAATAGATGCTCTTCATCTACGGCGAAGTTCGGGAAATACTGAAGAAGCACGGCTCATTTATGGAAACACATTTCCAAATCCATGCAAGAACATTTACAGCATTTACGCGATTATAGAACGTGTTCGTGTCGCTAATGATGGATGCCACTTTGAAATGACAGAAATGACAAAAATCATGAAGTAAATGGAAAATCAGAATTATCTCACAAACCGTAGGTTTTAGGTATAAGACTTTGTTTGGGAAAAAGGTAGCAAATTTAATTCTACATCGGTCGATGATTTTACCTACGGGATTTTTTCCATAAGAAAAACTTGAAATATTTCACTTCTAAATTCAGTAGAAAGAACTGCCAGCCTCCAACAATCTGCGTAGTCTTCAGGTGTGTTTAATATAGTGTTACTTAGCTTAAAGCATGTGTATTACACGCTAATAACTCATAATGAAGTCTCTCCAATTAAGCAAATTAGAAGCAATTTAATAAGGGTCTGCATTTAAGATGTTACTAGATTTAGGTATAGAAATATGTTAATAAAATACTTTCCAAATTGATAGATCTATCAAAATTCGTAATAATACCAGGTGATTTTTTTAATTTTTTTATCAACTCTTGCCATGGGATTTAGACGGCATGTGTTAGCTCTGCTGTAAAACAGCATCAAGGAGTGCAATAGCATATTTTTCACTTAATCTAAGACAGGAGTTTTATTTACAAGAAATCATAATATTATATTTTGCAAAAAATATTTGCAAAGTATATTTGCAGGTGAGTCACTAAACGCCTCTTCTTTAATAGGTCGTGTAGAGGACGAGATAAAAAAATTCACCTTTCTGGCTATTGAGGACTATAACTTAAAATTATTTTAACACATTTCGAAAAAGGGGCATTTAATCATTCATCCTGTATTCTGGGTGTTTCAGATCATCCGTTCCAGTCCTTTTTCTCGAAAATATGAAATAGTAATAAATTGCAAAAAGAAATTCTTGCAAGAGGCTAAGTAATGAATTTGATGGCGATATAATTATTTTAAAGCCAACCGGTAGTAAACGAAACAGTTTTGATATTTTGAAATTTGAACTTTTTACTCGAAAACTATGAGATAATAGGTCTGTTCCATTTGACAGAATTTCAAGTTCTGAACCGTTCAAATCATGCGCAGTATGAAATTATTTCCAATTTTGTACACTGCTCATGCTCAGTACAATTTCAAACGGTTCAGAACTCGAAATCCTGACGAATGGAACGGACCTATTAAAAACTTGTTCAACTAAAATATGCTTCTTTTTTCAAAATTCTATTCAATGGATACCGAACTCGACATACCACATACATATTTCATTTTAAGTTGAAAACGTACGCGCATATTTTGCTCGCTCTTGTCTTCAATCATTTTATTTTTATGTGAACCTTGTGTTTAGAATATACCGGGTTATTCAGGTTGATATTCGCACTCCTGTACCTTTTTTATTTCAATTTTTAGGAAAATGACATTTGGTGTAAATAATATAGACTTAGTAATAGTTTATTTGACAACACGAAACAATATATACCACCTCCAGTTTAAGCGGAAGTGGTTATAAGATAAAAATTTTAAATAGGACACCTTGTATATTTTTGCAATTTTGGATTGTAGAGGTAATTCTAGAACGAAATTATGTAAAATATCCCATATACAAGATGATTGAAATATCGTGGGCCCATAAGAGAAAATGAAATTGGCTCTGGAACAACAAAAACGAGTCGCTCCAAAAGTACAGTACGTTCGACATTCAATCAAGCGGAAAGAGGTGCTTCAGGTATGTTTTCACAAATTCCGAAGAAAGTCGTAAAGAAGAAAGTTATGTTCTATTTTCGAAAGTCACAATTTTTAGTTTTTCTCCGATTGCGAAAAGAACAAATTTTTTAACAGATTACACAGGCCGGCATGAATCTGGGGTTTGAACTTTTATTGCTGTTTTAAGAGGAGGGTCTCATACCATTAAGAAATCTGTATGTAGTTTTTTTTTTCCATCGCGTATAGTTTTTGAAAAAAAAAATTTTCAAAATTTGAATAGATTCTGAAAGAAAATCTCAATTCACAATATTTTCTTTCATCTTTCATTTTCTTTCAGTGACTTTTTAAATATTTGATCACCTTTTGCCATGAAATTTGAACGACATGCCTTAGTTTTACTATAAAATAACCTCAAGGAGTGCAATGACTTATTTTTCAATTAAATTTAGACATGGCGTCCTAATTTCATGGCAAGAGTTATAATTTTTTTTTTAAATCACTCGATATTTAAATCAAATCAAGCAAATATTAACATCTGTTATTATTAATGCTACAGTTTTTGTTCAAAACTGTTAAAATGGTTTCAATTTCGTCTCGTGAATACTGTATCAATATTCCTGGCAGTTTTTGTTAAAAACATAATCTTTATGTAATTAAAAAGCGATGATGAACAATCACTGAATTTGTAGAAAAAGTACATACTTATCATTTATATTTTGGTTTCTCCATATTTATGTCCAAGATAAATATTGGGTTTCAAGTTTGCCCTACATGCTCCGAGCAATTGAATGGGCAAATGAAACCTCTGAATTTTGGAAAACCTGCAATATGATATGGTTTAAGCCTTTTTAACTTAAAACTACTTCCGCTTAAACCGGAAGTGGTACATATTGCTTCATGTTGTGAAATAAACTATTGGTAGGTCTATATTATTTACACCAAATGTAATTTTCCTAAAAATTAAAATAAAAAGTTACAGGGGTGCGAATATCAACCTGAATCACCCGATACAGCGAAGTAGTCATAGTACAGTAACCAAACGAACGTTTCGATTTATATCTTTCATTTTATAATATAGCTTGTCCTATCTCTGCCATTTTTAAAGTTTCATGCCCGGTTGCACCAACTTTTTAAGCACAGCTTAAATTTAAGTTATGTTTAGAATGTGACATTTACGTAGGATCGGTATAATGTCAAATAATTCTGAATGACATTTAAACTTCAACTTATGTATCAATTAGAATGTGACTAACATTTTGTTAAATCTGTTAGTTTTATAAATTTGTGTAAGTTAGTCGACGTAGGCGTGTGTGAACAATTACCGTTGTCATAATAGTTTTTGATTGTAATTATTTAAATGTATACTATCAATACATTTCTAGTAAAAGTTACGTGCCTTTAATTAACGAATTTAACAATGGTTATGGGCCCAGTGTGCGCAAGAAATACTGTGTCTGTACGTGTAAATTGATAAAAAGAAAAGCATGACGGATAATAGGAATACAATTGAGAAATTGAACGGCGCGAATTATGCATCATGGTCATATCAGATGAAGATGATTCTCATGGAAAGTGATTTGTGGACCGTCATTGAACCTGGAGAAGATGAACCAGAAGAAAATGCAAACGCTAACGAAAGAAAATCATATACGTCACGTCAAGGAAAAACGCACGCAAAAATCGCACTTGCGATATGTGATGAGCAGCAAATGCACATACGTCATCTAACGAAAGCAAAGGACGTCTGGGAAGAATTGCAGAAGTTATATGCCCCAAAAGACAGTAAATTCCGTACAGTTCAACTTAGAAGGAAGTTATATTCATATAAAATGAGTGATTATGAAACCGTAGAAAATTACTTAGGCCAAATCAATAAGACAGTGGCAGATTTATCGAGTATTGGCGACACAATAGAAGACGGAGACTTAGCCATGACGATTCTTTGTGGATTGCAAGATGATTGGGATACAGTGGTTTCAGCATTATGTAATCTCCCACATGCTGAATTTACAAGTGCTACTATCAAAAGACGCTTACTGGCAGAAGATGCAAGACGTCAAGAAAACGGTGACAGCAAACAATCAGCATTGTTCATGAAAACTAAAAGGATGTCATCAAACAAAAGAAATCAAAAATATGGAAAGCAATCAGAAACAACGCAAATTGGTAAAAGAAGTGAACAAGTAAAAACAAAAATGACGCAAAAAGGTGAGCTTATTTGTTACTACTGTGAAGAAAAAGGTCACATTGCAAGATTTTGTCCTAAGAAAAAGAACAAAAAGCCGAAGGAGGAAAAGACAAATGTGATGAACATGAGTGCATTCTGCGGTTTGGTGGCGATAAGCAGTGACAGTTGGATAATAGATTCTGGTGCAACTCATCATATGACGCCGCATGAAGATTATTTCATGAAGATTAGCAAGAACAACGCTATCGAAGATATAATAATGGCTGATGGGAGAACTACATCTACAATCGGAAAAGGCACAATAAAAGCTAGGATTGCAGGTTCTAGTTTATATTTTAAAGCAGAAAATACATTGTTAGTTCCAGAAATTGGTTATGGAATTCTGTCCGTTCGAGCATTGACGGAAAATAAAAAGAAAGTTATTTTCGACGGGAATGGATGTTTTATTTATGATGAAACAGGACAGCTGCTGATTAGAGCAAAGAAAAAAGGTCAACTGTATGTTATTGGAGCAAAACCATGCAAGGAAAACAGGTTAAATTCGCTTTATAAAAACACTGAAGCGAAACCAATCGATTTGTGGCATAGAAGAATGATGCATGTTAACAAAACCAAAATTCTAGAAATGGCCAACGCAGAATCTGTGTTAGGTTTGAGCATTGAGAAAAGTATTCCAACTCATTGCGACAGTTGTCTGGCAGGGAAGTCAATTCGACAACCATTTCCAAAGAATTCACTTAATGACAGTACGAAGACTGAGACAGCGATATTGGAACTTGTACATGCTGATCTGATGGGTCCAATTGACGTTCCGAGCTGGGGAAGAAAGAGATATGTACTTGTCATTGTGGATGACGCTAGCAGATATGTTTTCGTACGATTTCTACAGAAGAAAGGAGACGTTCTGAGTGAATTCAAAAAGTGGAAAACTGAGGTCGAGAACCAAATTAACAAAAAGGTAAAACGAATCAGGACTGACAACGGACTCGAATTTTGTTCGAAGAATTGGATAGAATTCTGCGAAACCGAAGGAATACGCCACGAAACAACGATGGTATATACTCCGCAACAAAATGGGGTGGCGGAACGAATTAATAGAACGCTGATGGATTTAGTGAGAGCAGAAATTCAAGAAAATAACTTGCCAAAGGGTTCTTGGGCTGAACTAACGTACACTGCTGCATACATCAGAAACCGGGTTACAAATAGCCACAACAAGAAGAAAACTCCATATGAATTGTGGTTAGGGAAAAAGCCCAGTGTGAGACATCTAAAAGCTATAGGTTGTGAAGTATTTGTTCATGTGCCAAAGCAGAAACGGTATTCGAAATTGTCAGCGAGAGCTGAAAAAGGAATATTGGTGGGATACGCATTGCATGGCCGCGGATATCGTGTCTGGATGTCGGAAACGAAGAAGGTTCAAGAGTCACGTGATTGCGTGTTTAACGAAATGTATTCTGGTAAGAGCTCAAACGCAAGTGAGCGACCCAAATATGTCATAGATATTCACCACGAAGGACCAGTCATAGGAGACGACGACGTAAGTGAGGATGAAGTCAATGATACTGAAGATAAATCTCAAAATACATTAAATTTTGAGATACCAGAAAGTGAATACATAGACTCATTATCGGATCATGTGGTTAAGAAGAATAAACCTGGAAGACCGAAAAGGGATCCTACAAAACCGCAACAAGTAAAAGAGCGACAACATGAGATGACACTTCGTTCAACTAAACCGAAGTACGCTGAATTGCCACAATCAAACATTATGAAAGGTACCCAAGAGGAAGATCCATCATATTATCATGAGGCAATCAATTCTATCGAATCTTCGAAATGGATAGAAGCAATGACTGAAGAATTGAATTCACTGATAAAACATGATACATGGGAATTGGTGGAGTTACCTCCTAGCGTTACACCAGTCAAATGCAGATGGGTATATAAGAAGAAAACAGTAGGTGATACGCAAGTTTTCAAAGCTCGTCTGGTGGCAAAAGGATACAGCCAGAGGAAAGGAATAGATTATGATGAAGTCTACGCTCCTGTCTCCAGTTTTGAGGTAACACGTTTGCTGGTCGCAGCTAGCGTGGAGAAGGGATGGTTAATTGATCAATATGATGTAAAGAGTGCTTATCTTCACAGTAATTTAAAAGAAACCGTATATATGGAACAACCGCAGGGTTTCATACAAAGTGGTCAAGAGAAACTCGTTTGCAAATTGAAGAAATCAATATATGGGCTTAAACATGGTGGCAGATGCTGGAATGATCACTTAAATAAATGTTTGACAAATATGGGATTTGTTCGAAATAAAGTAGACGCTTGTGTTTATGAACTCAACGTGAAGAATGGAAAGGCAATACTGACGGTATATGTAGACGATATACTTGCAATAACTGAGAACGAACAGATGCGACAGAAAGTAAAGAGATTATTAGAAAACAGCTTTGAAATCAAACATATAGGATTAATCTCACATATGTTAGGTGTTAAATTTGAGAAAGGACAAAATGGTAGTATTACTCTTTCTCAGGAGGAATACATCGATCAATTGCTCAAGAGATTCGGGCTTCTGGATGTAAAAGGAATCAAAACACCGATGGAAATTAAACCAAATTTTCTTGAGGAGAATAATGAAGAAAATTATGTAAATCTCCCCTATCGTGAACTTATAGGTGGACTACTTTATCTCTCCCAAAGGACACGTCCAGATATCGCTTTCGCAGTTGCTAAATTAGCCCAGTACTGTTCCAGTTTCAACAGAAGTCATTGGGAAGCCACAAAGAGAGTACTTAGGTATGTAAAAGAAACTAAAAATCATAGAATTACATATCGACTTACGAATCAGCCTCTCACAGCATTCGCCGATGCAGATTGGGCTACATGCGCAAGTGATCGCAAAAGTACCAGTGGCTACATAGTAATGGTAGCTGGTGCTGCAGTAGTTTGGAAAAGTGCAAAACAGACTTCAGTTGCTTTAAGCACAATGGAGGCTGAATATATAGCAATGGCCGACTGTGCAAGGGAAATTGTTTGGATCAGAGAATTACTTAAATCCCTTGACCTAGGCGAAATAATTGGAGAGTCAACTTTCATTTGGTGTGACAACCAAGCAGCTATCGCACATGCTACAAGTTACATCGACAAGTCGAGAACAAAACATATCGCAATAAAACATCATTTTATTCGAGAGATAGTGATGGATGGAATTATCAAATTGAGATATGTACCAACAAAGGAAAATCCAGCAGACATCTTGACAAAGCCGTTAAGTTGGAATCTTCATGAAATTCATTGCAATAAAATGCTTCAGTACGACTGATTGAACAGGAATTTTTCGTAATGATTATCAAGATGATTGAAATCCTTCCGAGGGGGGAATGTTAGTTTTATAAATTTGTGTAAGTTAGTCGACGTAGGCGTGTGTGAACAATTACCGTTGTCATAATAGTTTTTGATTGTAATTATTTAAATGTATACTATCAATACATTTCTAGTAAAAGTTACGTGCCTTTAATTAACGAATTTAACAAAATCTATAAATAATGTCATAGTCTAAACATCACTTAAATTTAAGCTCTGCTTAAAAAGTTGGTGCAACCGGGCATCAGTGTTAACAACCGGTATGTTCTCATTTGAAATTTTAAAATTGATCTCTGTTGCACCAACCGGTTGACCTAGAAAGACAGTTACTTTATATTTTCCAGACAAAAGACTCGGATGGTCTGAAACACCTAGTATGTAAAAATATGGAGTTTGACTCTTTATATTCTAACAAATTTTGTTTCAGTGGCCCTATTGCGATGGTTCTCATGGTCCTCATAACAAAGAAACAGGTGACAACGTAGGACCTCTCGTCGTTAAGAAGTAACCAATTTCGTTACACATGTAGACCATTGGGTGGAATTAGGGTGCTAAGAACGAAAATGTTAAAAAAAAATTGCTAAGCCGTTAATTCTCATTTGAATATTATCTCTATTTTTTGATAAATTTTCATTTTTTATTGTTTGCTTTATTAAGACCACTGTAAATACAAAAAAAAATCATTGGAAGGAAATGCAATTATCTTTTTTAATCCTTTCCCTCATTTCCATAAACTTTTCACAAAAATTATCAATTTTTAGTAATTACATACTATCATGCGTCCAACAATTATTGTAGTCCTGGGTGGCTCTGGTATCACACATAAATGCCGATTTTTACTTCATATCGTTGAATTGAAGTCTCAAATATTGACTGTTAGACAACAAATAAATGTTTCTTTGCGTATTTAATATTTTAATGCCATTTGAAGCAATAATTAGTTAAAAATGTTTGACTCTACAGCCCCCAGGACTATAATAATTGTTGAACACACGTTATAAAACATCCATGATAAAACATTTTCTTCACAAGAAAAATAAAGTTTTATTGATACTAGATTTTTTAATAGAAAATATCACATTACTTAAAACTATACTATTACCTACAAATATAGCACTAAACTTCGAAAGCGATGTAATTGAAAGTATTTATTTAAACATAAGTAAATATACAAGGTGTTCCAGAATTCCTCGGAACGTTGGAACATCCTGTATATGTATATACATAGAATATATATAGAATAGAAACATGAATTGTTGTAAGCAAGTGAAATAAGTATTTAAATTTATATCTGAAAAAGAAAAAGTTAGTAGCTTTTACGTATACGTTTTATCAGAAAATAAATACTTACACTAAAATGTTTCATATCACTAGGATCATAAAATTCTTCTTCGTTCACTAACATCTCACGATGTCTGTATCTTTGCCTGGAAAAATGTCATCATTACACATCAAAAATAGTAGAAAAAGCGAATGAAAAATAATAAGACGAATTGCTTTTGGTTTTGTAACTATATATCAATTTTTTTTTCTTCCCCGAGGAAACTAAGCAAATTTTTATTTTTGTTGAACTAGATTGCCAAAAATTAGAAATGCAGCGAATATCCGTCGACTGTCCAGTATCCGACATATCCGGCAGCATTTTTGCTATTCGGTCGGATAACTGGCTAATAATATCCGGCCACACGCGGGGTATAATAAAGGGAAAATTAAGTTTTATTTGAGTCTTTTATTATTAAACAAAATGTTATATTTGGTAACACTGTTGATTAGTAAATAAATAATATCTTCGGAAATTAGAGCTTTTAAATTTCAAATTAAACCCTTCAATAACCAAACAATAATAAAAATATGACTTTAGTGAAGTTCTTGTTCACGATAGGTATGAATGAAAAAAGCGAGCAACTCAGTTCGCGAAACGTCAAGATGTTTAATATACAGTAACCGGCCGGTCTAATACGAATATACCTACTTTATCTAAAGTATGTTATTTTTGCAAAAACCGCTCGGACACGTCAATTATTACCGTAAAATTGCCATCTTTTAAAGTGGTTCTTTTTTTGTACAGTGGCGTACCATTACAAGGTTTCATAAAAAAAGATTACACTCTGAACACAGCACGAAAACGTTAATGTAAAAATGAATTAAAGTGAAAAAATGTTGACTGCTGTGTTAAGAATTTAATTTTTTTCTTAGAGATTTTTAAAAATTAAAATACCATAATTTATATTCACTGTCTCAAAAATTGCGCATTTGCAGACTATTTCAAGGTCATAATCGTGATCTACAGATATTTAAAGGAAATCTACACAAAAATTTTGTGAAAAATCCATAAGTAATTAAAGTAAAAATTGACCAATAATACAAATTTTATTAACATAGTGCAAATAAACTTTCTGTAAGTAAAGATGAGTCGGAACTATTTAATAAAAGATGGGCTGTAATTTTATCAGCTTCTGATTCAGTTTTGAAATTTAACTCCACTACCTTTTCCATTAAAAAAAAAGATTTTACGCTAACATACGTCTTTTTAAATTTTGCAAAAGAAAGCATTCAGCAAATTATAAGCTTTGTGCAGGACTTTATCACCACTCTGCACATATGAGTACATGAGGAAAACATAAAGCCTGATTTTATTACACAGGCAAAACGGCTGAACCGACACGCTAAAGGCGAATTTACATTATTTACTTTTGTTGAACATCACGGATGATTCATCCGCAGTGAACGTGAACAATGAATCCTGAAGCTATTTAGATTTATCAAATTTTTGATTCACTTGAGTAATTTGCGCAACTGATTCGAATTCACACAACTTGCAACGGTTCATCGTTTTTTTAACTTAAAACACCATTATGACCTAAATTCAACAATTTTCTTCTTGATGGTAAGCTCTTTCAATATCCCTTGTACAAAATCTCTGTATGTACAATTTTTTCAGCCTGAAGATGGCCTTAATTTTTAAACATACCGGGTGTAGAATTGATTTTCGAGACAGGATTTTACCTGTAAAAATAAGGATTCTCAATTATTTCCTCTCCTAATAATTTTACAGCAAAGTAGTTAAGATGAAATTTATACAGAATTAAAATTAGAAGTTGATTCTTTTATTTGTTTTCTTCTAACAACCTCTGGTACTGAAATAAAAGGCAAAAAAGAATTTAAAGATATACTAAAAAATAGCACTGGCTATGGAATATTTGACTTTTAAAATTAATATGACATAATATTTCAGTATGAAAATTATTATTTTGGTTTCCTTTTAACATAAACTAAGAATGAAAGGATAAATTTCATTAAGTGTGTGTTACAACGGACCTTCTTTAAGAAACATTCAAACAAGTTTTGCTGCATTTTATCCAGACTGTAGAGATAATTCGAAGAAGAATTTTCGAACTTCATTTTCAAACTTCTATAATTCTGACACTGTTAACAGAGTATTAAGTGTAGAAAACCTGAAGTGAATAGGAACAGAAATACGGAAAATGCTCTTAACGCTTTTGTTAAGCGAAGATGAGAAGAAAAACACCCCTAGCAGGATAATGTGCGTCCACATGTAGCACGCATATCTTTAGACTTTCTGGAGACATCCGATGTTGCTGTTATGCCCTGGCCTCCGAGGAGTCTCGATCTCTCGCCTATTGAACATGTGTGGGACATGATAGGCAGAAGACTCAATAATTTGATTCGTCATCCACAGACGTTGGAAGCTGTCCGGCTCTAGCTGCAGATCACTTGGGATGAGATCCCTCAAGAGCGGTCTAGGACAACTGGCCGCCATTGTATGAAGATGTGTCAATACAGAACGCTTTAAGTGTTATTTTTTTAAGTTTTTTTTTTGTGTTTTTTTTTATATTTAGTTACGAATGTATGTACATCATATCTAAATGAAATTTTTATTGATTAATTTGGTAATTGTGAGCAATGTCTCATATGTACTCGATAACATTCAGGTTTTCGTAATCTCTTACGATTCTCAGGATACGTTCGTCGGCATCCCTGTATCTTTGAAGTTTTTGGGGTGGAGCATGTCCTGCAACAAGCTGTTCGTAATAAATATCACGATTGGCTTGAACTTTCCGTAAACCATCAATCAATTTCTATATTGTGGGATGATCTACACCAAGCTCCATTTGTAAACGCCGATGGGCTGCTTAAGCATGATTGTTGGTACGATCTTGTAAATCTAGCACTCTGTTATACATATTCCACATCTCATGTGGAAACATGGGTTGACGACGTCCATTTCCCCTGCGGTTTAAACGACCAATGTAATTGTCCTCGAACCAATCTAATACGGGTAGCAAATCGCCAGGTAAAATATCTGACAACTCATTTAATCCGTTTTGCATATCTTGCATTGGGACAAATGCCAAACCAAAGATCATTTTGGCATGTAATGCAAAGTCTGCGTCGTTGTTATAACGGGTAATTAAATGTGCTTCGTTCAAATGTTTTTTCATGTTTTTCGCTAGGTGTAAAAAACATCCTCGAATTTCAGTTTGCGGAAAGTTATTTTGCAGGCTTTTAAAAGCGGCCAGTTCAAAATTTGATGTAATTGATGTTGGATTTAATGTTGGTGCTAACGTTTTGATTGTTTTAAATAAATTATCATAAGTTGGTCTTGATTTGTTTGGCAAAAGCGCATAAAAAACAGGATATACCCCTCCATATTTCTTTGCTAGTATAACATATACCTGGTGAAACAAATTCGGGGCGATTTTGAAAGTCCCATCTACAAAAAAGTCGTCGCAATTTTGCAGAATCTCTAAATTCCTCTGTCTGCCAAAAATTAAAATTCTCCCTGGACCAGGGCCACTGTCGGAAAGTAAGAAGTTTTCTATGTTACCAGGTGTAGATTCTATAACGTTCCGGAATTTGTAACTCTTCCAGGGATGCTGGAATTGCTGGTGCTTGGTTTATTTGTTTTCGCTGTCTTCGCACCAGTTTTTTCAAAGCCCCTTGAGATGGAAGAGCTCCTTGGCAAGCCAGGTTGAGGTTTTGTGAACATTCGCTGATCACCTGACATGTCGGTTCTTGTGTCTCTAAAGCCCGCTTTTTAATTGTAGTAATTACTCGATCAGATGTGAAACTTGTAAAATAATATACTATAATTTTACAATAATAAATTTATGCCCAACTCTGACTCCACATTACATATTCGGCATTACATAAATAAATATTATTAATAATGTGACGATTCCGGTGCCAGCCCGTCTGTCACCGCCGACGCGTCTTAGACGAGAAGCTTCGGGCGCTTCGACACACGTCAGCGGTGGAATCAATCTGAGACTCTCTGTCGCGTACTCGAATGTTCGCGAAAAACAACCCCGGCTTATAAAGCACGCGACCGGTGATGAGAAGGAAATTCAGCGTTAGACAGTTCGAAATTAAAGTCGCGTAGATTTCTCGCTCGGCTGTTAAAATAAACTAGATTTAAGCTTGTAAATAAATGTTAGTATTAATTAGTTTGCTTTTAAATAAATTCGTTTATTAACTATTTCGTGTTTTGTTTTAAAATAAAAATTAATAGAACCCTAAAAATGGTTACAATAATATAGCGATGGCCTCAAGTCAATACCACGTAAGTGTAAAAAAATTACCATTTTGGAGGAGGCAAATAAAAGTGTTTCATTATTATCTGCAATGATACTGATAATAATAAAGCAAATAATAATAATAAAACGTCTTAAAAAAAAACTTCTATCGACGTATTTTTCAAAAAACTTCTTAATTTTTAATTGTATTCGACTTTAATTGTATACGTAGTACTGATTGCTTTTTTGACTTACGAGGTATTGATTTGAGACCATCGATATGTAGTTAACGGCGCGGCGCGGCGTTATCTCGGGGTATTCTCCCACCGCTTTGAGCAGGCCTATATATTCAGTGGGCGTTGTCTGTACGCATTTCAACGTTTTGCGGACGCACAACCAATATGGGTTTAAGTACAGGGTGGGCCAAATTTGATACTTTTAATAGGAAACAAAAACTGACCTCGGTGCCTGGAGCTCGATTTTTATTAGAAACTCAATGGTGAAGACCGAATTTTGATATCTTGCACCGTTTTGGAGCTACAAGGTGTTTTTCGAAATTCTGCAATTTCTAAAAACCATCGTAGCTCTTTTGTTTATGAAAATTTATGATTTCTGTAAAAACTTTCTTAAGGCACTTTTTGGTGTAGAATTCATTGGTCTTAATTACAATTTTCTGAAGCGCATAGTTTTCGAGATATAAGCAAAACTTCCTACTTTTTATATGGAACACTATATATTTTTACATTTTTAAAAGGAGCATAAAATTACACAATTGACGTTCTTTTGCATTGTCACAGTAGACTACTGTCAACGTTGAACGCACACTTTAAAGCGATTGTGACATTTTTTTAATTATTTTCCTAAAAATCAATGCAAAATGTGAGAAGTACGATTTGTTAAATGTTAAAATGCTTTATAGAAGTAGGTGAAAATGTAGATGCAGCTGGTAATTTCTACCAGGAACGATACCCTGAGAGAAGGAAACCCTTTACAGACATTTTTTTCTAATAAGCGAGATCCCCATGCTGGCCCTCGAATTTCAATCACTCTGTATGTATATAAAACGCTACCGCAAAACTGATGAAGTGAAATCTACATAAAAATCCATATAAGAGCAATTTTTAAATTTACTGGAAGTTTTTTTTTTCTAAAGTCGATAATAAAAAATGTATGGGCATGTTTCTTTACTTGTCCTCTCTCTGTATATTTAAAGGTTTTATCATATTTTTAAGTATTGTAATTGTAGTAATAGCAATAGAAAGGACCATTTTAAACCGTCCTTACGAGGACGCTTCAAAATAGAACGAATATATATATATATATATCAGCGCTACAGGCCAGATCGGCCCATGGCATCTGTTTGGTCCTATAATTTCCTCTATAGGGTACAGTCAATAGTTTTCACTATCTTCCTCCACCTTTCCCTATCTCCGACTCTCTCTTCCCATCTTTTGAATCCAGCATTTTCCAAGTCCATCTTCACTGCATTTAGCCATTTCTTTTTCGGAGGTCCTTTTTTCTTTTTACCTCCCTCTCCACTTTGTAGTACTTTCCTTGGAATTCTTTTTGGCTCCATTCGTAACACATGTCCTATCCACCTCACCCTTTGTGCCCTGATAACTTGTGTTATTATAGGTTTATTAAATAAGTAAGTAACTTCCTTGTTTGTTCGTCTCCTCCAATTCCCTGCTTAGAACGAATACGCTTCAAAAACAATACGCTGTGACGTCACTGTTGCAACGCAAAAATAGTTGTTTCAAAATATAACCTGTGAGCAACTAAAAATCAGATTAGAGACGGCGGTGCAAAGAAAAAGTATCTCTGTTACTAACGCGGCGTTAGGCTGATCTGACAGTTCATGAATGTATTAGATTAATTAATTCAGTTAATCAGATACATTTTCTTTGCACCGCCGACTCTAATCTGATTTTAAGTTGCTCATTTTTAGTTGCTCAGGTTACTAAAATGTTTTGAAATAATTTAGCGCCAAAAAATACCTTAAAAGTAACCTACGTTTGTAGTAGTTTGTTTTTAAGATAGCCTAACTAATCGACTACAACTATGTACTTATAATTTATAACCTATAGACCAACGGTATTTTGAAATGGTTTAGCAAAGTTATTTTAGCGGGATTATCATTAATGACATAAAAATAAAACCGCTTTGAATCAGCATCGATTTTTTTAAAACACTTTTGTACACCAAAAAACAGTTTTACTTACCGCATCATTCGTCTCCAAGCCGTTACAGTTAAGTATATAATCACGCCAATGATAATAAGGAATCCGGCAAATATACCAAAGTAGTCACTCTTTATAGTATAATGAACTGTGGACGAATTTATTGTTTCGTTAATAACTTCAACGGAAACATTCATTCTATCATCTTCGGTGTTTTCTCCATTTTCGATCCACTCCGTTTCCAATTTCGGAATTTCGACACCGTCTTGGTCTTCGTACAGATCCGAACCATAATCATTTTCATTATCATTTGTATTCTGTACCTCTTCATCTGGATGTTCGACATTTCTGTTTTCATTAATTTCGTTTACATTTTCGACTTTAATATTATTTACAACTGTATTCGGCAAAATATTGTTCTTATTATTTTCTTGCGATTCCGTATATTGTATATTTGAATAATTATTTTTACGTACTAAATCATCTACTTCGCTCTCATTCTTATTGAGTTTTAGCAGTTGCTGAATCAATGTTTCGTTGGTCGTGTATTTCGTTTCATCTGAAGGAAATATGGATAATGGTGTATAAAAATGTAAAAGTGGCGCGGCAGTTGTAATTTCAATTTCTAAAAAGAGGACGGAAATTTTCTAGTGCCTTTTTTAGTACTCTTAATTACCTGTATTTTTTTCTTCACCTAAATGATCTGCTGTTGAATTTTCAAGTGGTTCTGACAACTCTAATCCAACACTAGAATTTATTGTAGGATCCGTGCTTGATTCAATTGGTGCCAAACCTAACAGAAAATAGTGATTAGTATTTTTTTCTATAGTACCTACTATTAAGTACATAATTAGAAAACAGACAAGTTTAGATACAGTGTGTCAGGAACTGGGATCCAATAATTTCACACGCGGTAGCTTGGATCAAAACAATAAAAAAATGTTATAAATTTGGCGTGCTAAATATAACCGATTTCAAGAAAAAAAGAAAAACGTCAAAAATGAATATTCGGGCATAAGAAAAGGTCCTTTGGGGGGCTGTGTCGTCGTATTCTTTAGCCAAACATTTGATTGTCACAAACACAAAGAAAACGTCTTTATTAATAATAATAATAACACAAGGAAAACTGTTAATATGTCAGATCGCCTGGTCGTTATGTCCACGGTGATGAGTTCGTAGATGTCCTGGTGCAATGGTTGCAGGTGGTGGACGTGCGGGACCGGATTCCTCGGCGGAGTGATCGCTGATAAGCGGGCCGTGTGATGGGTGACGTCTTCTGACCTGACGTGCTTCTTTTCTGGCGTCGGGGGAAGTGGTGAAACGGCACGGGGTCTTCTTCTGGTGCGTTTCAGTGCCCGACGAAGCTGGGTGGTCGTAGGTGTTTGAGGGCGAAGGATATCCCGGCCTTTCGGCTGGCTTTTGGCGAGGAGATCCGACCTTGCGGTTGGCTTTTGGAGAGGAGGTCCAACTTTGCAGCTGGGTTTGGTTAGGAGGTTCCAACTTTGCAGCTGGCTGGGGCAGAATGATCTTCGGTCTGCTCTGCACGCGTTTATATAGCCCCGGCATCCATCTTGTAGAGGGGCTGAGTGTGGTGTGGAAGGGTGTTAGAGCTTGGTGCGTGGCAATGGTGTAGAGATGTGCTGCAGCTGGCGCTGTGGTCGCTACATACCCCCCTGCCAGTGATTGAGTCATCAATCACGATAACGATTTGGAAAATGTACTCGTTGGCCGCTCCGGGTGACCTTGTTTTCCTTTGGGTTGGGTGTTACTATGCCAGCTGGCTCAGAGAGTTCGATGGTGTCGTTCTCGATGAATTCTGGTTTGATTCGCTCTTGGAGATTGACTCTATGGAAATTGTTGATCGTTGTCCATTTCTTTCCACGATGAAGTTTTTGAGGTTTCTTTGAGTAGGTACCTTGTATGGTCCATCGTATGGTTGATGTAGAGGACTTCGTACTGCATCGTGTCGAATGTAGACGTGAGTTGTGGTTGCCAACTCTTTGAATATGAAAGTTTTGCGAGTGCCGTGTTGGGTTCCAGTGGTGGGTTGAAGTTCTTGGAAATGTCTTTTGAGCTGATTGACGAAACTTGCTGGTTCCAAGGTGTTTGTTTTTTCTGTTTTTGCCAGAAATTGTCCTGGAAGCCGTAGTGGTTCGCCTAGTGTTAGCTCGGCTGCTGATGCCTGGAGGTCGTTCTTCCATGCACTTCTGATTCCGAGGAGAACAGTGGGTAGTGTTTGCGTCCATTGGTCGTCAGCGTGGCAGCGGATCGCAGCTTTAAGTTGTCGGTGGAATCGCTCGACTAGTCCGTTTGCTTGTGGATGGTACGCTGTGGTTCGGATGCGGGCGAAACCAATGAGTTCTCCTAATTTTTTGAAGAGCTGAGATTCGAACTGACGTCCTTGATCTGTCGTGACTCTTAGTGGCGTGCCGAACCGTGCTATCCAATGCGTGTAGAAAGCTCTGGCAACTGTTTCTGCTTCGATGTTTTCGAGCGGTATTGCCTCTGGCCATCTGGTGAAACGGTCGATGCATGTTGGTAGGTAGCGTTGTCATTCAGAGATTGGTAAAGGTCCTACTAAATCCACGTGAACATGTTCGAAACGGGCTGAAAGTGAAGTGAAGTGGTTGAAAAGTGACATGTCTGGTGATTTTGGATTGTTGGCATTGTAAACACTGCTTGGTCCATTTTCTAGCGTCTTTCCGGATGCTGGGCGGCGGCTGCTGGGCCAAACGAATTTCTGTGTTAATAGCTTGACTGATGCACTTGCTCCGGGGTGTGACCGTTGATGTAGGCTGTCTTGCGGAACGATTGTGTGACGAAGGGCCTAGCTATGTTGGTGGATATGTCACAGTATAATGAGACTGGTGTGTCTGGGATCTGGATTTGCTTTAGGACAAGACTGGTGGAGTTATTGTTTAACAGGGATGCCAACTCTTCATCGGTGCGTTGACTTTCTGCTAACATTTCGTAGTTAATGCTCTTGGAGATTGACTCTACTCTTGAGAATGTGTCAGCGACAACGTTATCTGTTCCGGAAATGTGTTGGATGTCTGTTGAGAACTGACCGATGAAGTCGAGGTGTCTGAATTGCCTGCTTGTGCATTTCTCTAGTTTTTGTTTAAATGCAAAAACCAGTGGCTTATGATCTGTAAAAATTGTGAACTGGCGTCCTTCTAGCAGATGTTGGAAGTGTTTGATTGTTAAGTAGATCGCTAATAGTTCTCTATCGTAAGCGGAATACTTCATGCTTGTTGCAGATAATTTCTTTGAAAAGAACGCTAATGGTTGCCAACCTTGTTCTTGTTGGATAACGCCACCTACTGCGCTGTCGGAAGCGTCTGTCACTATTGCCAACCTGTTGGCTACGTTCGGATGTGCTAGAAGAGTCGTTTTTGACAGCTCATGTTTACAATTGTTAAATCCTGTCTTGGCTTCAGTTGTCTAAGTAATTGATTTGTTGCCTTTGAGTTGTGGTATGAAGCGTCGATAGTAATTTATCATCCCCAGGAAACGTCGGAGTTGCTTGGCAGACTGTTGTTGTGGAAATGATTGTATTGCTTCAACTTTCTCCGGTAGTGGTTTGGTGCCTTGTTGCGAAATGTGGTAGCCCAGGAATTTCAGCTCATTTACACCGAAAGTGCATTTTGTAGGGTTGATTGCTACACCGTATTGTTGTAGATATTTGAAGAGTTGTTTCAAATGTGATATGTGTTCTTCTTTGCTTGTAGATGCGACGAGTATATCGTCTATGTACACGTAACAGAAATCTAGTCCTCTAGTGATGAGCCATATTTCGCTACCGGTTATTTAATCGCCGCTATTACCAAATCGCTGATAACGCCAGCTGCACTGTTATTGAAATAACGGCGATTACAAAACCGCGATTTAAAGCGGATCGGAACACTGCTAGTAAATATCGCTTGATCGATTTCTTCACGTTCAACGAAACATCTTACCGCAGTGATTTTTAACTGGATTTTAAGCGTTATTCGTTTTTTTATTTACTGTTTTCTTGGTAGTTTTTTTAACAGGTCCTAGATCCAAACACAGTTAATTGATTCAAGTCAAAGCTGGTGGCTATTCCCGCCATCCAGCAACAAAGGAACCTATCGCACATGCTCGTATTTACTTGTTATTCGTATAGACGTTAAGCTTTCAACCCGCGATCGCAATAACGGTTTAAAATCGCCGCTATTTCAAAATAGCAATCACGATAGCGGCGTTATTAAGAAATCGCTACTTTGCTCATCACTAGTCTGCTCTGCATGCGTTTATATAGCCCCGGCATCCATCTTGTAGAGGGGCTGAGTGTGGTGTGGAAGGGTGTTAGAGCTTGGTGCGTGGCAATGGTGTAGAGATGTGCTGCAGCTGGCGCTGTGGTCGCTACAGTCCCTTTGGGAATAAACGATTTCCAGTGTTATTTATAAAATTTTTACGTCTGTTTCTCGAAAATAAATTTTTCTATTGAACTAAAATTTGAAATAGGCGAAGAAATGAACGTTTGATAACATCGCACCAAACTCCGCACTTGGCCGAAAATATGCAGCTCATCAGCTCGTCAGGACTAGGGTCAAAATCACTGTCATGAAAAACGTGTTGCGTGTTCGTAAAAATTTCATAACAATCAGTTTAGTCGAGAACTAACTGTAGTCTTCCCGACTTATAATTGTTTATTTCTTAACATGAATTTGCGAATTTAATCAAAACACATTCTTACTGTCAAACACTGTATTCATCATGTCATTCCCCTATTGTCTATTATACAATGTTACCAACCTAGACACTATACTAACGAAGTACTTAGAGTGCGTTCTACTTGGGCGCTTTCGTGCTGACAGCATTAGTGCTGGCAGTAAACTTTTTTTTTCGTTCGAGAAGGTCGCTACTCTGCAAATGCTATCAATAAGCCGAACGCTTTTTCTGTGGTGTTGATACTTGACAGTTGATATTTGAAATTTGAAAATGGCAAACGAGCAACAAAGTTTGATAATTTCAGCAGCACTGCACGAACATTATAACTGACATTATAACCAATATCATTTAATTGCTTGCTAATAGCTTGCCAAACTTTTTTCTGTGCTATTTTTCCAGAATGAAATTCATTCTCTTTTTTTTATATTGTTCTATTAAAAATAGTATTGCGTTGTGTGGCCATTTAAAAGCAGCACTGTCAGGCTCAGGTTGGGTTGGACTTGCCGCAGAAGATTCTATTGAGCCACTTATGTCAAATGCCACAGAATCACTTACGTTTAATATCTCAGAGATGTCTGCATCAAGTGTCATTGATTTATTTAATTCTTGTTTTTCAGATTCCGCTTCGACAGCAACTCTTTGTGCTTCTAATTCATTTTTTGCTTCTTCTAGTTTTTGAGTAGCAAAAACTATTTGTGCAAATGTACAGTAAAATTTCAGTTGAAGAAAATATTAGTATTAAGTATAATAAATGTAACGTAAAGTATAATAAATGTAACAAAACCAAACGTGTTTGGTGGTGTTTAGTTTACAAATATTTTTTATTATCAAAAGTTAGATTATTAGTTATTATTTGTAATTTACACTTTTATATATAATTATAGACTATTTACCTGTTTCAAAGCGTTTGGCGTCTCCAGGTGTCATCTCAATGCAGTATGTAATCCCAGTTTCCTCGTCTACAACATTATAACGTTCCATTTTCGTTCGGTTTGCAAACAGTACTTACGCTTTCTCTGCACTACCTGTTTGAAAATAGCGTTGTAAGCGTTCAACTGATGACGTTTTGAGGCAAAAGTATGACGTCATAATATTTGTCTCAGCGCTACCAAATGCCAAGACGAACGACAAATAAGTTGTTCGATGGTACTGTCAGCACGAAAGCGCCCAAGACGAACGCACTCTTAGTTAGACTTTGAAGATAGTCCACATCTGATATATAATTATTGTCTAAACAATTTAATTTTATCCAGTCAAATTCTAGGCGCATAGAACGAGTAGGTGGGGTCTAGTCATTCTAGTGCAGAAGAGCGTTCATAAACGACGTCTTGACGGATAGAGATGGGTCGTTCGCGACTGAACCGGTTCACTGATCCGGATCTTTTAAGAGATCCGCGTGAGCCGAATCCGAAAATTTTAGGATCCGGCTCACGGGTCATGGTTCCTCGCACTACTCGTCAATCATTTGAACGGGCGGCTAAACTGACTGACCTGCGAATGTTTGAATCACACGGAACATAGATCCTTTTCGGGACGCGAGTGGAGTCTGTGGCTTTGTGCTCTGACATTGTATCAGTATTAGAAATTGATATTAAGAGTATTTTTTATATTCAGTTGAGCATTTAATTTATTTATTCAGTTTGTTTCTTCTGATACGAATTCTTTGATTTGAGTTAATATTTTATTTTTTATGAAATAGTAGTTCGAGTTTGTCAACAAATTTAAAAAAATAATCCACAGAAGCTGCAATTAAAAAAATGTATAACAGTTAGTAGTACTATTGTACACATATTATTTCCTATATAAAATTTAAAAATTATATTTTAATGGTAAATGAATACGGCTACATGTTTACAAAAATGTTGTATTTTTAATTAAAATAAATACGGTGATTTAATTTTTGTAAAGATTTTTGAATCCGAGATCCGGCTCTATTGATCTGGATCAGTGATCCGGATCTTTATACTGATCCAGATTCGGTGAGTTGGATCTTGAAAATGATCCGGATTGTCCATCTCTATTGACGGATGAGAGTTACACCGGGGTGCTCTAAAGGTGCAGGTAGACATGCAAGAAAACTTGCGCGAGTCCGACACTAATGTCGCTAATGTAAATAGCTCAAATAAATAGCTCGCTGGAATGTCTGATAGATCTCGCGCTAGATTGTTTCTTGCCAGTCTAAAGGTGCAGATAGACATGCGAGAAAACTTGCGCGAGTTCTGTCTGTAACTCGCGCAAGTTTTCTCGCTTTTCTATCTGCACCTTAAAAGCGTTCATACATTCAATTGCAAACTCCACGCACCTCGTCCTCGAAGCGTTCAAAAAACAGAAAGGTATAGATAGCACTTGGTGTGCGCTCCATGCGCCCCGGTCAGGACCGCGAAAAATATCGCCCGACATGCGCAGTACGTTAAATCGCGGAACACGGATGCATGATAGACGTTTAGGTGATACGTACGGTATATTAAATGGATTTTTTACGCACGTCATTGATTTTTTCCGTATGAAACACATCAATACTCTCAAGTCAAGTAATAAATCGTAAGTTTTACTTTACAAACATTCGTATAAAGATGTTATTTTTTTCAATCCTAACGAGTAATGTACTTAGATACAATAGTTAAATATAAATATTGGTTTTAATAGTGCCGTTTGTCAATGACGTGCGTAAAAAGATCCATTTAACTTCGACGACTGATCAAGATCAAAAATCAAATATTATAAAAAATATATTTGTTAATTGAAATAATAATAGATTATTCACTACAAAAAAGAATTGTTAAATTAATTAATCAGTTAATTATATTGAATTAATTCATTAAGTACAGATACACGCAATAAAAATAGTACATTTCATCTACGCCTATGAGTTTTGTTACGTTACACGACATCCGCTGAAAATTATCGACTGCAATTTGAAAGTAACCAATCCCTAAACTAGTCTTAGTAAACAGGTCCCCTTTCACCCCTGTGCAGTGATGTTAGTCGCAATTTACGCTGTAAATTACACTATAAATTACCGTAATTTATCCGCAATTTACCATTTTAAATTACCATTAATTACCAAATCACATACGGCGCTTCTATAATTTTTTTTTTGTTTACAAAATCTAAGATTAAATAAACAAAATATATAATTTATAATAAAAGAACAAATATGTTGACAAATGATTGAGCTGCAAAGCTACTATTTGTTAATTGAAATCTAAGTGGGCCCAAAACTTTGTTGCAAAAAATGAATCTTGCACCCCTCAGGAATCAAATACCTTTACCTTAAACGAGTTAATAAGTGGACTTTAGTTTTCCATCTGAAGAAAAATAAGTGAGGGAAAGGTTTCACCCATACATTAATTTTATGTTATGCTTATTTTTAAATTAGAATTTGTGTACTCAATTTACGTAAAAAATATGCCCTTTTAGAATTCGTAATAAAAAATGAGGGTTTCCATTTAGAAAATTGAAATTATTTTTGTACCTACTGTACAAATAAATGAACCAATCCAAAATATGACAAATTTATAATAATAATCGACAAGTCTGAGCGATTTTGCAAACATTTCCAAACATTTTATCCACACTGTAAAATAAAAATCGAATATTACAAAAAATATATTTGTTAACTGAAATAATAATAGATTAAATATTACGAAATAGGATTGTTTAATTAATTAGTTAATTATATTGTTTTGAAATAATTAAATTAAATACAAATGCATGCAATAAAACTAGTATCTACGCCTATGAGTGTTGTCTGTGACCACAGATCAACATAAAAAAGATTGGAATCTCTGTACGACTCTCTTGAAGACTGTCAATCTAATGCAGCGATGGGCGCGACAGGGAAAATGATCCCCCACTACGCTAAGCAATAGATGACCCGAGTATCGTCGGCGGAGTCGGCTTCGTTCCACAAAATATGAAATTGTAGACGGCCTAATCGTTTGGATGCTGTTCATATCGAATTAAGCCGAAAATTATTATAAATATTGTTTAAGAAAAGGTTTGTTTTTCAATTTTAAATGATCTCGAACTTGTACGACACTGTTAAACGCTAATAAACCAACGTGAACTAACTCGCTCGGCGCTCTCTGTTTTTGATTTCGTTGATACGACTGAGTCAGTTACATGCCGGCGCTTGTTTGTCTGAAACATCGGGATCGTCGCAAATAATTGAGGGTGGGGGTCGAGCTTTCAGCGAGCTCGTGCCCATTGCTGATCTAATGTGATGCGGCCACGTAGATCTAACTACAAGCGTGTAAGTGTGTAAACACCCGCTTACTTAATGTATGTGTTGTTCGTAATTCGTCATTTAGAGTAGTGGTCATAAATAAATTACATTACATTTCCATAAGGGTATCAAAAAGTATGGCGGCTTTTTTAACACTGACGTTTAAGTGACGCTATTTATCTTTGAAATTGACATAACCTCTAAATTTGTTTACATTTCCCACAAGACCAATAGCGTACCGTCACAGCAGGGGAATGTTTCTCATTCTTTCAGTATAAAATACACAACTGTGAGCTATTGGCACTAAATAAAAAGCTCTTTCCAATAATTTTATTCTGTGAAATTCAATGAGTGATTCTAAACGTAAGTAAAACCACTGAAAATGGACATTCAATTTCGATGTGTAAATCACATCCGACGTTGCTAACTTATTTACATTTCAATAAACGTTTACGAAACTGATAAATGATGCTACAAATAGCATAAGAATTAGTCATGACACAAGTTATCACATTAATTTTCATTCAAAACTACTTATTAATAGGGACCATGCACATACGATGACAGCGCCATCAATGGCCATATTTTGCATAAGTGGTATGAAAACACGAGTGACAGTATGATGAGGATGACAGTTCAAATGTACATCTGTCATTTCAAATGCTCAGTGTACATTTGAACTTGAATTTTGTAATTAATTTCATACCAGAAGGTCAAATAGTTATTATTTACTACAACTGTAAATTGTCATAAGAGTTATAGGAACAGGAAGAATGTTAAATTTTACAATTATCCAGACAGTAGTAAGAAAATATATATGGATCGAAACATTTAAGTTTATATGCCGTTTTGAAGGTGATTCATAGATTTCAATATCGATTAGTCATTACGTACAACGTACTCTATTCGAAAAATGTGTAGGAGACTCATGAAATGAAAGTTTGAAGAATTTCATGAATAGAAGTCGGAAAGCAAGTCAACAAATGTAGGCCATTTTCAAATGCGGTTGATGATTAACGGATGGTTAGTCTTCGTAATGTGAATACATTTACGGTCAGGATACTGATGGTATGCGTTTCATGTGAAGAAGTCAATTTAAACAATAGCCCCAACCGATCATCAGACCGACTTCATGTCAAATGCATGTGGAACATGTTTTATACTATTTAACTAGAATACTTTGTATTAATTGTATTAAAAGACTGATTATATTAGTGATGTTTCTTAAATTGAGGTTTGTACTCAGATTTTTGTTTAATTTATAGTACTTTTACATTAATTCTATGAGTCACTCTCGTTACCCATTTTATTTATACAAATAAAAGAGCAAAAAAGAGCGAAGAACACGTTCCAGTTAGGCAAATTTCCATAAATTTATGTACAGAGATTTAAAATCCACCGTGTTTGAAACGAAAAATTTAGATATAACGGAAAACGCCTATGTCCAACAATAATCAACTGCCGATCTTCTGATGTGTTTTCTGAAATACTGTGCTCATAAACAATAGAATTCAATTTGTAATATATTTTCACATCTATTAGTGACACCATGCAGGATTTGTATAAATTTTGCATATTTAGAAATTGTACAGATTATCAAACAATAAAACTTGTAAGATTTGAGTAAATTTAGAAAAAGCCCTAAATATTTTTAATACAATTACAAGAAATAATAACAAATCTGCGCACAACCAAAAATTTTATTGACCATCAATGCCATGCAAAATTTCCGCAAATACCAAAATTTATGCATAGGGTGACTGCGCCTGATGGCCGGCCACTACCAGCTGGTCGTCCACTTACATAAACAAGATTTTAAAATATATTTCAACATCCATTGTAATTGAAAAATTAAAAATTACAGAGTGACGTTAATAACGTCACTTCAACGTGTCACAGGTGTATTAACCTAAAAACAATGTTTTCAGCGCCAGGCTGAACGCAGGCATGTGCATCGTCTCTATACGCAAAATTGTGCGCAAAATGAACAATAATTATTTGATTCCGGCAAGTCAGCTGTTAACGAATGCGTCCATGATATGCCCCTCGACCAATCAGACGCTGTGTCTGATCAAAACAAAGTCACAGGTTATGCGGATTTCAATAACTTGTATACCATACTCTTTCTATTTATCCGATTTCAATGTTATACATCCTGTCTGTGACCGTCACACGACATCTGTCAAAAATTGTCAACTGCAGTTTGAAAGTAACCAATCACTAAACTAGTCTGAGGGGGTCATTCTAATCGGATTTGCAAAATGTTCGGTAGTAACAGGATACAACGTTCTGCATTCTCGATAATGCTCGGAAGTAAGATCATATCAAGTTGTAACTTTCAATCCCAATTAGAGTGATCCCCTAAGTAAATTGAAATTTTTCCTGCTGAAAATAAAAGATCGGGAAGTAAAAACTTACAAGTTTTAACATGCGAAAATTTGTGACATTCTAGAAAATGCTCAATTTTCACTAAAATATTTAGGACAATTTGTTTTGATAAACGAAATCTTCTAAATGTAATATCGTCAATATTTCAAAATATTTAACTCTTTCATATAAGTACCTAGGAATTCCAAACAGAATAAGGTTGAACACAAACCATTTTCGTCAAGTTCTTCTACTTTCTCGGCATAGACAATTCACGTTATTAATTCCTCCGTTTTTGCAGTTTTTGACGACAAATATGCGTAGGCAAACTTTAATTAACAAACAACTTAAATTGTACCTGAGGCACGGCTTAACGAAAACTATTAATTAAACGTTTAATCCTTTATCTAACCTGTGCAAAGAAATTTAAACTTTAATTATGGTTAAATTTTATGGCTATTAACAATAGGTTTGTTCTAGCAAGAGTACATAACTGTTAGAAATTGTATTGAACATGCGCAGTAATACTTTAGCGTTCTAGCAGTGAAAATTTTAAGTTTCTTGTTACCAGTTTGATGTTCTAGCAGCTGTGGATTGTAGTTTGCTGACAGTCCAAGCAATTCAGGTATTCTTTGCGAATTTCTAATGGTGACATGCGCACATCGAATCATCACCGTGCACGGCCGCCCGGTAAAAATATTTATATTAATTAATTCGTGGAAAATTTGGACCTACTATTTGTGTTGAATCTGATGTAATGGATATATCTGATGCATCTAGTACATAGTATTTTATTTACTACCAATGAAAGTGATGAGTTATTTGAGGAGAGACAGCGACGAAAAATCAAATTATGTTGAAGTAAATATATTACTAAGACAGAGCACCAAAACAGCGGAAAATATTTATTACATACCTCTTTCTTAAGCAATTTATCAAACGAGGTTATTATTTGGCTTAATGAACAAGAACAACAATTTAGAGATACGGATTTAACTGACTCAGCGCGAAATGTCGTATTGAATCTACATACAATCAGGGAAACGTTCTGGCAAAGAAAAGTTCGAAACTAATTCGACAACAATTATGGATTACTCATGCGCATAAGAAAAGTACACAGACTATCAGAAATTGTTTGCTAGAACAAACCTTTTATAACTTAACAGTCCAAATGGCCTTTAGTTAATTAATAAAGCTCTTCGATGCATGGTAGGTATACAAGTTTTATTATTTTGCTTATCTTTTCTTAAACTTTGACTGAATCACAAGATTACAATTTATTTTAAATTATGTATGGCACGTGATGGAAAGTAATTATTAACCGAAAACTTTTCCTCTTTAAACGTAATAATACATTGATGAAAATTGATGATTTATCAAAAATAAATAATTATACAGTAAATTAAAACGTTCAATAACAAAGTTTTGTTATGATTAAATTATTTACTCCAAATCAAAGAAAAAATATATAGGCATATTAATCGATTTAAAATTTAAAGTGAATACTTACAGAATGCAATTAGTAATAATACTGTATTCAAATTAAGAAATATTTTTTTATGGAATTCCATTATTACTTGTTAAAACTGACGTGCACCTTTCAACAGCACATAGGATACACAACTATTAATCTGATAATTCATAGATAAGAGTAACTGATAAAACTGTTTTTTTAATTGTCACACGTTTCGGTTTCATCGAGGCAAACTTTTTAAAACTTTAATTCTGTGATCAGAATCACCTACCATTTATGCTGACTAATCGACTCTGAACTTTAACGCAATTTAATGTTAAGAATTTCCAGATTACGTTAGAAAATGACTATTATTTTACCTTGCTGGACGTCATTCTTAAATATAATCTGAAGGTTGAATTTAATTACTTTTAAAATGTAGTCTAGTTATACTAGGCTATAAAGATTCTTAAAAAAGGTTGGGTACTATAAGTTAGAATTAAGTTAAAATTTAGCATAAATAAGCCGGGTCAGTACATTTGTGCAATACAATGTCTACACTGCAAAAATTTTATGTAAATATACCATTTTTATATGTATATGTAATATTAATAAAATTATTTGTGTAAAATGTTATAATAAGGGTGTGGGGACAAAAAATTGGCACAAATGTTAAGAAGAAGTAAGTTTATTACCAAAGAACTATTATACGACTAATAATATGGAAGTAAAGGAACACACTTTTAGTTACAGAATCGGCACCATAACGACTGGCTTTGCGAATTTTTGTTTTTACACTGCTCGTTAAATTAGTAAATAGTGAATCTAACGTTTGCCGCAATTTTTGGCAAATTCTTTGTTTCAGCTCATCCAAATTTGAAGCCTCGGATCATTAATAACGGAGTTATAGTGTCGTGCGTTTTTCATAAGACAGACGGTATGCGAGTGCAAAAATGCACTTGTCAAGAATAGGGTGATTCTTAACATGTGCGAAAAACTTTAAGCTTATTCTTTGAGTAATTTGCGTTAAAAAAGTTCATATGAACATATTACTATGTTATTTTGATATTTTAAAATTTTCACCCTGTATATAATTAGTTTAGGTTTATTATTTTTAAATTTATAATTTAAGTAAAATGTTAAATAACTGTACTTTACCTTAGTGTGTTCCAGAACACTTGTGAAATTTTATTTTTACACAAGTAACTAAAACACTTTTCTGCCCGATTTAGAAAATGTCAATTAACATCCTTGACGTTACGCTTTCGCCAACAACGAAAAGCTGGTTCAACCAGAGATTCCTAGAAGTACTCCAGGATGATCAGGAACATTGGGATGACAACCTCACACAACATGGGTCGAGTTCCAAGACATCCGATGTCGAAACTCCAGGACGAGCCGATCATGTCATCGTGGAAGACGTTTCAAGATAATCTAGAACGTTTCAAGAGTATCCAGGCGTGGCAAGTTCATCCAGCACGCTAGAAGAGGAAATCCGAAGCAAACCTCGAGCCTACTTCTACAAGAGGAACGGAGGAAGACGTCGTATTCTTGTAAAACTCAAGAACCAAGACAGAATCCGTCTTTCAAAGTTGGATGCGGTTCGACTGGGCCTCTTCAAGATGTAACTTCATATTTGCAACTTACAAGACAAGATAGTTTTTATTTGTGTACAAGAATTTTTGATTTGTTTACAATCTAAGGATTTTTAATTTTTCTTATGTTTGGGGTTACAGAGCTTTTTGTACCTTTAAGAATATATAAAAGGGAGATTTCTGGGTAATCCAGGCAATTCAACTTAGGCCTTGAGCAGTAGAACATTCAATTCACTTTCTGCACTTAGCAGTGAACATTCATACTTTGTACTTAGCTTTGAACAGTCTTGTGTTAACATTTAACATTTGTAATCAATCTTAAGCTCCTTCAGAGAAACTTTTGTAATCGATGGTAGTGAACAAGACGTAAGAACACTCCATTTATTAATATGATTAATTAAACATGCTTGTTCAAGAATAATTAGTAAATAATTAGGTATAAGTTTAATTCAAACAAAGGACACTCTTGATAAAGGAGACCATAATAGCATTTTTAATTAAAAACTTTGATTAAAATTTCCATCTACCCACTACGCTGTTAGATGACAACTCAATTTAATAGCGTTTTCGATTCACCTGCACCGCTTGCACTCAGTGTATTTGCATCTTCCTTTAACCACATCTAATAACACGAGATGCAGATACTCTGAGTGCGCACTAGTGCGGTCAATCGAAAATGCTGTAAATCAAATATAAATTGATGTGCATTTACACTAATCTTCCAAATGTACTAACAATTACTATGAACATATGAAACAATTTTATTTGTGTAATTGTAATTTTGTAAATGTTAATAAAAACCAAATTTATTATTAATAAATAATTTCTATGTCAATCTATAAAATCGATTTTTACTTGCCTGAATACACTTCACGTAGCGTGACTAAAATAATCGACATTTTAAAAATCAACACCATTAGGACAAATACATTTCAGAACCCAGTTCAACAAATTTGTTTAGCAATACAATTTGGTACCTTGAGATATAATATCAATAATCAATTTACTAACGAAAAGAGTCTAATGTTAAATTTTTTATGCGTGACTTTGTCATTTGAGTTAAAAATTCTAATCCAAAAATTTAACAAACAAATTTCATTTAACTCGCAGAAACATCGCAATATGTACAGGGTGTAATATTTAACCGGGTCTATTCAATAACGCTGTTCCTATTGAATATATGGAAAAATGTTTTATACAAAACTATCATCTTTTCAAGGTTCGCATAATTTAAAATCATTTTGAAACTTACAGGGTGTCTCAATTTGGAGTTCATTAATAGGAGTAGATTAGAGTTTTTAGAAGAAATTCCAACACCTGTTAATTATCATTAAAAAATATTTCTCCTCAAAAGCATATTGCATCAAAAACGTTGCGATTATGTACAAATATTACTTTTCGGTAAATAAGAAAATATCTAAAGTAATAAATACCTTTCTCTGATTTTTTCCCCAATTACAAATCTTTGAAGATTTCATCGAAAGTTATTTGAAATTTAAAATTAAGTTTGGATACCGTGAAATTTTGTGAAAAGTTCAAAAATTGAAAAATTCAATTTTTGCCGAAGTTAAAGAAAAAAAACGTCATTTTCTGCCCTTGAGATTGTTCAGTAAGCTAAAACTAGCAGACAGTAAAAAAATCGTTGGAATCTTGATTAATTTCCAAGAAATAACAATTTTAGGATTTCGGCTATTTCGAAAAACGCTATTTTCTAACTAAGTAAAAATCATGCGGTATATCTAATAGGGGCTAAATAGGTTTTCAGACAAGCACAAATTATTGCCGTAAAAAGTTTTTTTCGAAAAACCAGAAATAAAAATTTTTCCGTTTGGTGCCGACTTTTTGGCGAGCACTGTATACATATGAGGGAGACAGTATATATATTTCTTGCACGAAAGCAGCGATACCTCGTGTTTTTATTCACGTACTATCATAGTTTTGAATGCAGGTTTCTTTCATTATTTCAAGTACTAATTTAAAATACTATAGATGCTTTCCAGGTTGGAACTTCAAGCTCCGGAACTACTCGAGAGTGTAATAAATTTATGTTTTACACGAGGAGAATTTCCAGCGGCCTGGAAACAAGCACTGATTCTTTCTGTTGGCAAAATCAAACATATTGATTCTCTAAATGATTTACATCCTATCTCTCTTTTATCTATTTTCTCAAAACTTATTGAGAAGATATGTTTACTGCAGTGTAAGATATCTGTCGACGAATATAATCTGCTACCTTCAGCTCAGTCTGGTTTCAGGCCTGGGTACAGTACTACACTACGACGGCGTTATTGAGAGTTACGAATGATATTTTGAAAGGAACTAATAGGGGCAAAGCGACAGTATTGGTACTGATTGATTACTCAAAAGCATTTGATACTATTGATCATAAATTAATGTGTGCAAAGCTGCATTATCTCGGTTTTGATGATTTGTCAGTACGTTTCTTTACTTCTTACCTAAATGAAAGACCCCAAGCAGTAATAGTGAACAATAATAAATCTTCTTTTCAGCCAATTATAGTTGGTGCTCCTCAGGGTTCTGTCTTAGGGCCTTTTTTGTATACCCTATACAAGGTGTCCACCGAGTGCCGCGGTCTTCTCTACCGTCTATAGTATATAGTATATATGTATATTTTTACATATTTCGAAAGTACGCATAACGAATAGGTAATAACCAAAAATTAAGAAGTTTTACTTAAGAGTTTGTAAGATATTGATGTTTAAGTGTAAAAAATTGCCATAATATGAGTGCTTATATCTTTGTTATTTATTTACATTTCGTCTTGAATTTTTGTAGGTACTCAATACAATATCTTTTCTACAGAAATTTGAAAATAGATTTGGTCTATCAGTTAATAGGAGTACAGGGTGTTGAGTTTTGCAAAAGATAAGTTTTCTCAAAATTTTCAAATAGAACACCCAGTATATCTATACTCTCGGGACACACTGTTTTAATAAGCTTTCATAAAACGCCAAATGTATTTATCTAAACTGAAGAAGTCGTGAGACAAAAATTAATAATTTTTATTTCTTTCAATATTGACGTTATTTAGTCTTTCCGACCGATTCTTCTGTTTTGATTTGCTGATAAATCAATGAATATGTTTTATTTTTTGTTCAAAGTAATTGAATATGTTCCTGTTAAAATAATTCCTATTTTTCTTTACTTTGAAAATATCTAAATAACGTTATAATAATAATTTTAAAAAATAAAATTTAGAATCACATTGCCGTTTGCTAGAAAATCAGTTGCTATAAATTTTTAATTGACAGAACAATTATTCAATTAGTAGATGACACTACTTTTACGGTTTTGTATTTTTTTATAATAACAAAATGCATTTTAATAAAGAAGAGTTACGTGACATGACATACCTACTAGGAAAAGGCAACCAAAACTGTCTTTTGGCATCAAGATTATATTCGCAGCATTGTCCTATGAGAAGACATCCGGATTATAGAGTTTTCAAAGATTGAAAGAAATATTCTAAACGCCAGGAAACATTAAATACAGTAAAAATGTTATTAAAATAACGTTATGTAAATATTTTCAAAATAAAGAAAAATAGGAATTAGTTTAACAGGAACATATTCAATTATGTACTTTGAACAAAAAATAAAACATATTCATTGATTTATCAGCAAATTAAAACAGAAGAACCGGTCGGAAAGACTAAATAACGTCAATATTGAAAGAAAGAAAAATTATTAATTTTTGTCTCACGACTTCTTCAGTTTAGACAAATATATTTCGCGTTTTATGAAAGTTTATTAAAACAGTGTTTCACGAGAGTCTAGATATACTGGGTGTTCTATTTGAAAATTTTGAGAAAAATTATCTTTTGCAAAACTCAACACCCTGTACATATAATAACTGATAGACCGAAGCTGTTTTGAAATTTCTGTCGAAAAGATATTGTATTGAATATCTATACAAATTCAAGACGAAATGTAAATAAATAACAAACATGTAAGCACTCATGTTATGTAATTTTTTTACACTTAAACATCAATGTCTTACAAACTCTTAAGTAAAACTTCCTAAATTTTTTGTTATTACCTATTCGTTATGCGTACTTTCGAAATATGGTGGACAACCTGTATATTTAATTTTACTGACGTTTCACTTTATCAAAGTGAATAACAGTAGCAATTATTTTACATACTAATTTTTAAATTGTTCTGTGTAAGTCATTAAAAAAATTATCAGTAATAACCAGACCGAGGGAACTTTGTGGGATTGTATTGTGAATTACCTAATTAGAGTGTAAAAACTGTACAAAATACGTAAACAACAGTCAGTGGCGGATGTCGCCTGGCGCTAGCTAACTGAAATAAAGTAAATATTCTCACGTAACTTTACGTATGATCAAGGCGTTTAGACTTTAGACTTCACGACTGTCCCACCGCTTGGTAATAACACACTCGGTAACCAATGAACAAGTACACAATTGCTGATGCGGGCAAGCCCGTCTTAACAGAACTCCAGTATTCTATGCAAAAGTTAGGGGAATTCTGGTAAAACCTAACTAGAATATGTAGTGTAATTGTTGCAATTATAATTAAATAACTACAAGAGTGTAACAATAACATTAATACAATAAAAATTAAGATTATGATAACTAATTATGTATCTTCTGGTTCCTTTAAGTTATTTTAAACTAGTATTTTAAACTCGGGTATAAGTCACCTAACTGCTCATTTACAACGTATTTCTTACAATTACACAGGCCAACATGATTTTCATTGTTTTGAATGTACTCGGTGATCTTTACTAATTAGGAGACGCTGATTACGAATCCGTTATTATTTTTATCGTATCACATCAGTATCATTATCAATATTAATCGCTTCTTGCCGCTAACTCTATTCATAAGAATAGAGTTAGCGGCAAATAGAGATTAATTTATTAGACTACGTTTATCTCGCACGTTGAATCCGATTGAGATTTCAAGCGGATTCGTGAATCTGTTTATTATATTTATTATGATCATCTACCTCAATCCGCTTGAAATATTATTTCGATCTTAAAAAGAGACGACCACATGGTAAAAAGAAATGCATTGAGTTGCTAACTTAACATTAGATAATGCATTACATGCTTATAACGGAAAATAAATTACAATTGTCAACCATCAACTGTAAGTTTTTGTTCATTATGTTAAATTGAAATGGAAAATTTAGAAATAAATTAACGGCAGTGCTAATAATTTGATATTATAACATGTTTATGTAACATGAAGTTAGCCAGTACTAATAATAATTTGAATCCGCGTTTATATCGCTATTTTTCAAGCGGCTTCGTCAATCCAATCCCCATTTTCAGGCGGATTGAGTTAAATTCTCGATCGGATTGAAGTGACAAATTAGATGTTTATGTCGGGATTCAAACATTATTATTTCAATCGATTGAAATCTCAATCGGATCAACGAGCGAGATAAACGTAGTCAATTGATATTAATTACAGAGTTCATCGAGAGTAGTGGAACTTTGTAAGTAATATCAAACACAAGCATCCAGACTATAAAAACATGATCGTAACGTTTTTTTAAAAAAAATCAAGAAACTGGATTGCAGTATGAGCATCAAACTCCGTTCACATCTGGATTTCTTCCCTGAAAATATTGGTGATTTCAGCGAAGAACAGGTAGAACGCTTTCATCAGGACATGAAAGAGATCTAAAAGCGATACCAAGGCCGATGGAATGTAAATATCATAGCCAACTACTGCTGGTCAGTAAAATGTGATATTTCAAACGCAACCCATAAAAAGAGCATTCCAAGGCGCAGGAAAACGAAAGATATCACCAGTGGCGGCTCATATTTTATTTTACAAGAGGGCACATATTTAAAATGTTTCTTGTATATATCATTATTATCAAACAAATGCAGTGAAATTACTAAATTGTGAAAACAAAGTGTGTAAGATATTCTCCTCTTGATGGAACTCTATAAAATATTTAGTGAGGGTCCATCTTTTGCAGAGAAAACGACAACAATAAAATTAAAACGAAGTCCAAACTGCTATAATTTATTAATATTCCACCAAAACATATGAAAATAATATGTACGGTGCGGTGGCTTGCAAAAAGAATCGCGTACACCTAATTTCTGTTGTATTTTAGTCGGTCTTAATTTATAATCTGTCAGTGTCAAACAATAAAAATGCCGAACCTTACATTTCCTTTATCCATAAAATCTGCACCTCTGTTATGTTTGTTTCCTGATACTTTAATAACAAATTCATGCTTAAATAAATCGTTGCTTAAAAGACAAATGAAGCAAAATAATTTTTTCTTCTCCACATATCCTCACATTCACGAAAACTTATTGTAGGCATTTTCCTTTTTAAAATATCGGTTAAACTCCCTAGTTTTACCTACCGTTGTTTTTTTAGTATTTAATTTTGGGGTGGGTCTGCCAAGTTTTTTTATGTCTTTACAATTGAGAGGCCTTTATAATAAAATGTACGTCACCGCATTCATTTTTGCAGCACTGCAACACAGTACCATTGACAGTACACAGTGAATATTCCAGTAGGTCTAGGTACACGAAGTAAATTGTGCTCCTCTGTGGGCGTTCCTAGGTTCCGTTGTCATGACAACCTGATAAACACGTAACGGCAATGACGCGTTCTCGGGTCACGTAAACTTCTAGAAGTAAATATTGGTCAGAAACTGCGAAATAAGTATTGAGACTTAATAAGCTAATTTCTTACAGTTTGGTCTTATTATTTATTATTAAAAGAAATAAAATAGTGATAAACGAATAAATATATGAAAGCTTGATTAACTTGGGGGCACGTGCTCCTGTGCTTCCTTGAATCAGCCGTCACTGGATATCACGTCCAAAGGGCTTAATTAAAATACAGCCTTGGCCAAAAGTATTAGGCATCTTACACTAATTCCTGTATCATGAAAATCTGTTGGAGTAGTGTAAAATAAAATTTCCTAGGTAGAAAATAATAACAATTTATTAAAATAATTAGCATTTTGTTGGGCCACCTTTAGCCTTAATCACTGCAGCTATTCCTCTTTGTTTTAATTAGCGTTCCCTCCAAGTTGTCAATTTCCTCCTTTAGCTTTGTAACTTCCTCCTCATCCCATTGGTTGAATTCTTCTTCCCCACTGTCTTCTTCCTTTTCGTCTGTTACCTCGTCTTCTTTATTTTCATCTTCTTTCACCTCCTCTTCTAAATCTTCGTCTGGTTGTGATAGAAACTTCATGCGATTTGCATGTATTATTTCTTTTTTCCGTCCACCAATTTTCTTTATTGAATAATTGACTGGTCCCTTTTGCTCCAGTACTATATAAGGTCCATCCCATGCCTTAGTCAGTTTTCTTGTACGACCTTTACCTACAACGGAATTTTGTGTTACCAACCTGAAAGCTGGGTTTTTCGGATTTCTTGTGTTGTTGTTTTTCTTGCTTTATCGCAGCCTGTTGTAACTTTACCCTTGTTTTGTTCCATGCTGAATGTAACCTATCCTGAAGTTCCGCCGCATAGTTTTCTTCCGTATCGTATCTTACTCTCCTAGCGCTTATTATACCATCGAAAGGAAGCTCCACTTCCCTTCCATATAATAAATAATGTGGAGACTCTCCGGTGGCACTGTGAATAGATGATCTATACGCCATTAACGCGTATGGAACCCATTCATCCCAGTTTCTTTGGTCATAATCTACGTATTGAGACAGGATGTCTGATAGTGTTCGGTGCCATCTTTCTATCATTCCATTGCACGAAGGATGATAAGGCGTTGTCTGCAATTTGATAATTTTTAGTAAAGTACATACTTCTTTAAACATTTTTGACAAGAAATTAGCTCCTTGGTCCGTAAGAAATTGTTGTGGAACTCCGTGCCGAGTGATAATTTTCGTGAAAAACGCCTTAGCTATTGTTTTAAATGTTTGGTCCGGAATTGGAATAGCTTCTGCGTACCTAGTTAATGTATCCATGAAGGTTAAAAGATATTTATTACCTGTGTCGCTTTTTAGAAAAGGACCTACTATATCCATCGAAGTTCTTTGAAACGGTTTTGAGACTTCTTGGAATCGCTGAATTAGTGCATGTTTTCTATGTGGTGATGTCTTTCGTTCTTGGCAAGGTAAGCAGCAATATTTCATTACGTCTGTCATCATATTCTTCCAAAAGAACCGTCTTCTTATCTTTTCTAGAGTTTTTTCAAAACCCAAATGACCTCCCTTTGGTGCGTCGTGAAACGATTGTAAGATTTTATTTACCATTGTTTTTGGTACTACCAAAGAAAAGTCTGGGTACCTGAGTATTGGGTCTTCTGTTAAGGCTTTTCGTAACACATCAAAAGATTTTTGACATTCTTCGTTCCATGTGAATTTTTTGTCTTTCTTGGTGAGATCTGTTAAAGGCTTCGCTATATGGGAAAAATTTTTAATGAATTTACGGTAAAACCCGACCAATCCCAGAAAACTTCTAACTTCTTTGGGAGTTTTTGGAATTGGATATCTCTCAATAATTTTCGTCTTTTCTTCGTCTGGTTTTACCCCTTCTGTTGATATTCTGTGGCCCAAGTACTTTGTTTCTTTACTCAAAAATTTACACTTGCTAGGCTTCAACGTAAGATTAGCTTGTCGTAATCTCTGGAATATTTCTTCCAATTTCTTCAAGTGATCGTCAACTCTGCCTGAGCTAAAAATTATGACATCGTCTAAATATACAAAACACGATATACCTGTTAAGCCACTCATGACAACGTTCATTAATCACTGCCAAGTCGATGGAGCATTTGCCAAACCAAAAGGCATGCGTAAGCACTCATAATATCCACCTGGCGTTGAAAATGCGGCTTTTTCAATATCGTTCTCATCTATTTCTACCTGCCAGTACCCACTTGCCAAGTCTAATGTTGAAAATAACGTTGCTCCTCCAAGTTGGTTCAATGTTTCTTGGATATTTGGTATGGGATAAAAATCTCGTTTGGTGACCATGTTGAGACCCCTGTAATCAATGCAAACTCGAACCTGCGACTCTTCTGGAGATGATGTCTTTTTGTGAACCGTTAAACAAGGAGCAGACCATGGGGATTTAGAAGCGCGAATTATTCCTTCATCTAACATGCCCTGAATTTGATCCTTAAGAATACTTCTTTGGGTCCATGGGATTCTGTAGGGAGGTTTAGCAATTGGTGGTACATTGTCAACAACAATTTTGTGTTTCACTAAGTTTGTAGCCTTCAATTTACTCTTTTTGCTAAAAAAAATATCTTTAAATTTATTTAATAAACTTAATAGCTTACTCTTATGATCTTCATTGACATGATCAAGCTGCAAACTATTTCCTTAATCTACCATTCCCACCTGCTCTAAATCCTCCTCTACGTTGTTGGATATGCCCACAATTTGTCCAGCGCACAATTCGATTTCCTTTTGTGCAATATTCATGAGACGTACAGGCACTTCCTTGTTCTTTGGACAACATAAAACTCTCGCCGTGATTACTCCAGGCAGCTGATCAACCGTTTGATCAATGATTGCCGATTCTGTAGACTCGTAAGACTGAACTCCCGCGACAATTATTTCACATCTTGGTGGAATCTTGATTTTTTCTTTCAGTCTCACATAATTCATCTCGTCTTTGCTGACAAAACTCTCCCTATTAGTTACATTTCCAAGACGAATTTTTACTTTCCCTAAAATCAAACAATTAATTCTTAAATTTATTCTTATTCTTCCAAAGAAAATCTATTCCTAATAACGCGTCTGCTGAAAGATACAAACTATTTTCGCATACAATGAAATCATGGTTTATTATTTTACCCTTTTAATATTTCTTTTAGGATCTATTTTCGAAATTTGATTTTCCTCACCTATTACACTCCATTTCACAATGGACACTGCAGCTCCGGAATCTACTAAGAAACATTTAATATTTCCATTTACACTTTCGTATATTGAACACATTGATGTGCCGATTCCATTAACTGCAGGAACTTCCTCTTCTTTGGATTGTATTAGTGCGCCCTGGGTCGGGGTGTTGCCAAGGTCGCATTCGTGTTTAAAGAATTATTCTGAGAATCGTTTATAATTCAACCGCAGCTTTGCAATCCCTTGATATGTGTCCTTTCTGCTGACACTTGAAACATGTAATTAAATTAATATTCCGACAAAACCTGGATATATGCCCTTCTTTCCCGCAAACGTAACATGTGGTTTTAGAGTTATTTGATTTTTGTTCCGTTCTTCTGAAATTCCTCTGTTGAGAAAAATTGGTCCTGTACTTTTGTTCTTGTGAGTATGTTTGCGGTTTTTCCTTATTGTCGTGCCTGATTTTTGCATTCTGGGAAAATGTCGATTTCTCCGTCGAACGACTACCTAGGTGCTGTGCTGGAAATTTATCGTAATTCTGTCTATTCTGCCTGAAATTATTATGATTTATTAGATGAATATCTTTACTTACAGATCCTCGCATTAATTTGTCATTTAATTCCTCTTTTGTAGCTACAGCTACCGCATCTTTAAATGTCTTTGCGTTTGAGGAAAGCACATAACGTTGATATTCCTTTCTTACCCCTATACAGAATTGCGTTAATAATTGTTCTTCTAAAATAGCAGTTCTTGTCGCATTAAATCCTTGGTCATCTCCTTTGGATAAGGTGGCTATTCCTGCAATTTTTAAACGCACCTCATATTCCTTTACAGTTTCTCCCTGCCTCTGATAACAAGAAGCAAACTTTTGAGCAGCCTGTTGTGCATTCGGCTCCGTCGAAAATTCCTTTAACACAACCTTCTTAAATTCATTCCAAGCTAGAGATAAATATTCCGGATTGGCGCGCAGAAATTGTTTAGCATGACCCTTAATTTTAAATTTTGCGACTGTTATCTTTTCCTTGTCCGACCATTGTGCAGTTTCGCCTACTTCATCTATGGATTCTATAAAATCTCTGACATTTTTACGTCCTTCAAAAACCATTACCGTATTTATAAGACTTGCTACGGCACCACTGTCTAGTTGACTGTCTAGTTAAATTAATTAATTTAACGCTAAGACCGAATTCGTATGCCTGAATTATCCTGATTGGCCGAGCTTTCCAAGTCAGGCAAACTGTCCTAAAAGAGCTGAAAAGGGTTCTAGGGAAATCGCAAGGAGCAGAGAAATGCCTAGTAAAATTAATAAAATATATTAAAGTTACTTACTCATAATTACACTTAAACTAAATTTAACTTAAAAATAAGGGCACTGATGCCTAACCGCGACTTCTCCTACAGATCACCAAAATTGCCCCCTTTTCCAGCTAAAAGAGTTTTTTAAAACATCGGGTCCCATCGCAAGTCGCATCACTTAATTGAACTACGATCAAACATGTTACCAAGTGACCGCGGTTGTCGTACTGCAAAGAATGATCGGAATTTACATGCTCAACTAAAATGTTTGTTACTCAATAAGTCGATAATTTTAAGTTTTCCAATTATGAAATTTGACTTGCAACAAGGACATCTTACACTCTTTGCCGATGATACTTCCATTTCTTGGTCAGCCCCTAATATTCAAAGCATAATATACCAAATCAACGATGATATAAATATTTTGCAAACTTGGTTTAACAGCAATCTGTTGAAGTTGAACATCAATAAAACTAAGTTAATTATATTCAGGAATAACGAGTTTTTAAAGGTGAGTCTAGGTGGTAACTTTATTAATTAAGTTTTTACTCATAAATTCTTAGGATTAACTCTTGACAAAGATTTAAAATGGAATCATCATATTCAAGATTTAGCAAATAAACTGGCCAAGGATTGTTTCTTAATTCGTACTATTTATTTAAATCTTGGTTATAAAGCAGCATTAGAAGTTTATCATTCTGTATTCGAATCTAAGCTTAGGTACGGCATTAGTTTTTGGGGCTTTAGTAGCTTAGAAAATATGAACAAAATATTCATAACTCAAAAAAGAGTTATTAGAATTATGTCTCGAGCGGATTGCACATTGTCGTCTGTTATTTATTAAACTAGAAATTTTAACTATTTTTTCACTTTTTATTTTAGAATTAGTGACACTGATATATAAGAATACCAGGGATTTAAAAAGGAACGCTGACGTTCATAACCATTTTACAAGAAATAAGAAATCATTATATTTGCCTCTCCCACAACCACATACATCTTGCGTAAGGCAATCTCCATTCTATATGGGCAAGCTCCTCTTTAATAAGCTTCCTAGTGCTATTCGAGATGCACCAAGCACTAACATTTTTCGGTGTAAATTAAACAGAATCCTTCTAGGTCAAGCTTTTTATTCTGTGGACGAATTTATTAATTTTAATTTCTAGTTTTAACTTTATGTAGTGCCTGTTATAATCTTGATCAAGTAGGTCTCTTCTGAAAAGTGATATCTGTTTGTGTATTATGTATTAGTATTATAAATTATTCAATGTCTAATCCAATTGGTCACGAGACAATAAATTATTGAAATTATTGAACTACACAGTAAGAGAGCCAATGCTTCATCAGAATCTGCTTGAAAAGATCAAGTATGAAGAAGTACGCTTAGGTGTTTGCATATCGAACGCACCAATGGTTCGCTCGAGGTGCATAACGGTTGCATTAACTTTTATTTTCAGCTAACCTGTATTGCAACGGTGCAATATAGGTGCGGTGCGGCCACTGTATACCCAGCTTTACGTTTCAAGGTAGATTGCATCGCACAACGCGAACATTTAATAGCGTTTTCGATTCACATGCACCGGTTGCACTCAGTGTATTTGCATCTTCTTTTAACCTCATGCAATAACATGAGATGAACATATTCTGAGTGCGCACTAGTGCGATCAATCGAAAACGCTATAATACTTCTGGCAAACTTCTGGCTATTTCCGTTTGTGACTTGCCTTGTTCGTGCAAGAACTGAATTCGTAAGCGTAAATGCTCACTAAGTTCGCTTTTTTTAGGCATCTTTTATATCAAAAATGCCAATATTCGAAATTATAATGAATAAGCACTAAACTGGAAAGACCGTTTTCACTACGAGCGCGAATACTACACTGGCTACCTGTTTACAGAACCATAATTGCGAATTATTACCTGCCAGATGTTTTACAATCCCTATAAGGCTGCGCTCACACTGATGAAGCAAAAACGTTTTCAAACAAAACGTTTTTGACTAATTTTGTTGGAAAGTGTTTTCTCAATGCTTTAAATAGGATCAGGCCCACACTGATACATCAAAACAACAAACAGTTTAAAGCACGCTAAAACATTTGCAGTCAAAACGTTTTTACTCAAAACGTTTTGATCTAATGACTGTGGTTTTAACATGAAACGGAATAGTTACATCACCCCAAAAAACGTTTTATGCTAAAGTAGAGGTTTTTTCCTCGTAAACTACGAAGAGTTTCTTTGACAGAGAGAGAATACCTACCTACTTTCGATCAAACAAAATGGGAGAGAAAGAGATATGAAAGATCGCAACGTGCAGGTTATACAAGGCGATTATTTCAAAATGCATCGTAAAAAAACGCAGCGAAGCTTATGCTAGGCTTTACTTTCTTATCAATATAATTAAGCGAACCAAACATTTCGAAGTGTTTCCTCTTGTCAGATGTGCAAACAAGAGCGGATTTAGACACGGTTTTTAAGGGCTGCAGCCCAAGGCCCCGTTCAATCAAAGGGCCCCCTTCGTTATAAAAAAAAAAAAAACTAAAAACAATCTAAATTTAAAATTTCAGAAAAAAGAAAATATTCAAAATTTTTTCGTAACTAGATAAAGTTTAAACCGTTGGTTTGCAACAATATTGCATTTGAATAAAATATTAAAAATCAATGTTTTAATGACAATAAATAGTAAACACCGCGATTTTTGTTTTTATTTTCTTAGTCTTTACTCTTGACCTGAGAATTTGTTCCTTCGTTTTTTTATTTGTTATTAAAAGTAATACCTAAACATTTTATTTTTGATGTTTGTTATGTATATAAAACCTTTTTTTCATTGTAACTGTTTACATATAAAAGTTTGTATATCCAAGTGCATCAAATAAAATAAATAAGAAAAATAAATAAATAAATAAATAAATAAAAGAGTTTTTCGACAAAATGGCGAATGAATCGCTACAACAAATTTGAGTTTATTAGGTAAGCCCCCAAACAATGTTAATGCGGCCCCCAAAGTTAACAGTCCGTTGTTTTATTCGAAGGCATTTTTAATTATTTATTTTTGCTGTTAGTAATTAAGGAAGTTAACAAACAGGGTTTAAAAATCCCCAATATAGATAAAAAAAGACTTGCGGTTATGCAAGTAGACGCCGAGAAGTAAATATATCAATAGAAGGACGTTTTTTGTCTCTTTAATATACGTCACACTGTTTTATAATGCAGCAAAACATTTTGCCCGAAAACGTTTTTGATTTATCAGTGTGAGCCTAGCCGAAACGTTTTACAATACAGCAAAACGTTTTGGTTGAAAACGTTTTTGCTTCATCAGTGTGAGCGCAGCCTAAAGCGTTGTGCATTGTTTAAATTATCCTTTATTGTTGCCGACTGTATGATAATAAAATTTTAAAGTTTTCTGAGAAATACTTTCGGAGATAAATTAAAAACATAAGGGTACCTAATAGTTTTGGCCAAGGCTGTAGATATTTCGGTGGTCATTTTGAAAATAACTGTTTTTTTTTGGTAGATTATTGATTTTTTTCTCGAAAAGCCATGTAAATATTTTTTTAATTTTGTGGAAAAACCTGATGTGATAGCATCTGCAAATACTACTGAATTCAGAGCATGTAAATTAGGTAAGAACAGCTATCAAAACGAAAACAATGTTCAAAAAATTTTCATATGTAGGCCTGTGTTATTTTTGAACGTCGCGCTAATTTTATGGTTTGGCGATACTGGGCGATTTCGAGATCAAACACTGGCCACTGGCGATTTTAACTTCCGAATAGTTGGCAATGCTGCGTATGTTATATGCCATTTCTTGATTTTTTGACTATTGTTTTCCTTTAGATGCACATTTAGATGTGAAAACCTGTGACTAAATGATATGTTCAACGCTTAAGAGAAATGTGGAAAACTACTATTCGATTTGTATTTGGCAACGGAGAATATACAGAAAAAGTGCCTCTTAGATTTATTTCAGTATAACCGTATAACCTTAAAATGCACATAAGACAGCTGACTGATATGAGTCATTCGTTGATATGTGGTTGATATGTCGGGAGGAAGAAATGCAATTTTTACTAGTGTCCACAATTTTTATTTTTAATGTGGAATATTAAGAAATTCATAACGTACTAATTGAAAAACTATAAAATGATGTCAAGAAAAGAAAGTCCACTAAGAGCCCTTGATCCACATCAAAGATTAAAAGTGTTGGCAAATTATAGCAACTCGGTGGAAGTTGATCCGAATGTGCCTCCCAGAAGGTAGCTATTTAGTTCGTATGACTTTTCTTTTTTTAATAATACTTCTCTTTGGTTACATGTTAGATATTATCGTTCTGGTGTAGAAATGGTGAGGATGGCGAATGTATATTTGGATGAAGGCAGTTTAGAAAATGCTTATATTTTATATATGAAGTTCATGACACTCTTTATAGAAAAAATTAGGAAACATCCAGACTTTGCACTGGTACCATCTGGTATGAAAGCTACCAATCAAAATACTCTACGTGAAATACTACCTAAAACAGAGAAATTGAAAATTCAACTACTTGAACAATATACAAAAGAATATAACACTTTTCTTGAAGAACAGGTAGAATGACTAATGTTTTTTTTTTGAAAATTTCTTATGAAAATTTTAGAAAAAACGTGAAAAGCAAGCAAATGAGCAGAAACTACGTAAAGAACAAGAAAATGTTAAATCAGATAAGACTGTTAATCCTAGTGCAGATTCTTGGCAGCAGACTGTTGTAGTGCAAGTTCCGAAAAGTTTAGACAATATTTCCTATCCTGATGAGACACAATCATTGCCTTCATTACCTGTTCCTTCATCTCAACAGCATTGGTAAGTTTATTTAATCAGAATTGTGTAATATCGAATCATAATCTATGACAGGAATTGAAATGTTTTTAAATTAAAATATACAGCATCTATTATATTTCTTGAGTATGGTTTGTGGTATGTATTCTCTAAAGAAGCTAGAACGCATCAGTTATACTGGGTGATCTATGACGTCGGGGAAAAACTTCACCGGTTGATTCCTATGAGTAATTCAAACAAGAAACTTCTAATAAACATATGTCCGATAATGCTTTTTAACGGAAGTGTAACCCTTCAAAGTTTGTTACATGTTGAATGTTTACAACTTCAAGACGATGTTAAGATACTAATTTTTGTTTTCATAGGTAACAAATGAAATACGAAATAAGCCTACTGCTATTGCTTTGATTGTTTGACGTTATATGTTGTAAACTTTGAAGGGTTTCACTTCCATTAAAAAGCATTATCGGACACATGTTCATTAGAAGTTTTTTGTTTGAATTACTCATAGGAATCAACCGGTGAAGTTTTTCCTCGACGTCATAGATCACCCTGTATAAGGTTTGTTCCAGCAACAGTTCATAACTAGTTCGAAACCGTCAAAAGCATACATCCATAAAAATTGTACATTTGATGGCGCCCTTGAAATTGGTCATTACTCCGGTGGACAGCTGTTTTTAACGGTTACGAACTATTGCTGGAACAAACCCATAACCATTCTATTTAACATTTTAATATAGAAATCGAACTGCCTTATAGGATACTAATTCGAATATATTCCAATCTGATCTGTCAAATTCACTGACTTGGATTCGATTTGAGTTACAGAACAGGGTACTTAGTGTTTCCTTATTTACATGATTTTTTTTAATTTAATGTTTTTGAATTATATGTACAGTCAGAATCTTAATTAATATTTATGAAAAATATATGAATTATTTTAAAACTGTTTCAGGCCTTCAGCACCATCTATAGACCGCAGCTATAAACCATCTTCAATAATGAGCTCTTCTGTTAAAGCAGGATTGCGAACTGTTAAGATACCTGCAAAATTAATGCCAACATTTTTGTTGTTGGCACAGAAGAACACAATGAATAATATTGAAACTTGTGGCATTCTCGCCGGAAAATTGGTATGTAATTTTAAACAGTTTCAATTAGTTTATAGAAATTAAAGTTTCTTTTGTCTCTACTGAAAAGTAGACAATTACCGACTATAATTGGGAACTTTCACAAGTACTTAAATGTATACTTAAGCAAAATTTCTTCATGGTGCAGATGAAAATAATGGTACATTATTGACTTAACCAATATATTTAAGAAAGTAAGTACAAAAGTAGATACAAAAAGTCGGCATAAAATGGGAAAAACTTTTGTTTAAAGTTTTTGAAAAAATCAAGCTCTGTGAGTCTCTGATAACACAGGCCGGCAAAATTACAGTTTTTATCTCAGGTTTGGATTATTTTGTGTAAATTTGATCAGTATGTGTTACACATTTCTAGGATACAATCAACAAATGTCTATCACGTAAGGATTTGAAACTACAGGATAAATTATGAAATACTTAATGTGAGCAAAATTTAAAGGATTTCAGCATTTATTTTATTCGTTTAACATATCATATCGTTCTTAATATCTGCAGTTATTTTGTTTATGATTAATTTTTAGATGCCCCTTTTGTTTTTGCACCAGTCAAAGCTCGTTCACAATGACTTAACGTAACAAAATTAAAGGAAATTAGAGTGTTAATTTATGTGTTCACAATGAAGGAATTTCTTGTTTTTTGCATGCGCAAGTATTTGCAAATTGTTGGTGGTTGTCTAGGTTAATATAGGACAAAATCCTTTTGCTGAACTCGAGAACTTGAAAACTACACTTCACTATACAGTTTTAGAACGCTGTTCATTGATTGTACTTAACAGAATTAACCTAAAAATGGAATTTGTCAACTTAAGAAACGTAAATTAATAGAATTAGCGAATTAGTATGCTTACATTTCTAACGGTGCTTCCAACTTTTATTAAGTGATTAATTTTGTTACGTTAAGTCATTGTGAACGGCCTCTCAGTCTTTCTTTTTTAATTTGTAATACGAGGAAGGCCCATAATCGCGCTTTAAATTTCAGCAGTAATCTGACATTATATTCACATTCCACTGACCTTGATATCGTTCTTGAATGTTTCTATATCTTGGTAGAATCTTTCATCTTGGCCTCACTCACTGCACCAAGATTTTCTGGGACATAGTCCAATTGTGACACATTGATGAGCCAAAAATAACATTCTGCGTGACTCACAGGCTCAAACCATATCATATCGCAGGTTTTCCAAAATTCAGAGGTTTCATTTGCCCAGGGAACCATTTCCTCAATTGCTCGGCAATTGGACATAATTAAATATGGAGAAACCAAAATATAAATGATATGTACTTTTTTGCAAATTCAGTGATAGTTCGTCGCTTTTTAATTGCATAAAGATTGCGTATTTAACAAAAACTGCCAGGAATATTGATACAGTATCCACGAGAAATTTTATAAGCCATTTTATAACTTTTTAACAGTTTTGAACAAAAACTGTAACTGCTGCGTTCGAAAATTATACATTGGAGGTATCTGGAGCGTATGATCTCATCTTTCTCACTCACGATTTTTAATCTATTTTGTATCTCGCTCATCCGTTTAAAAAACCTTGTATTTATATTATTTCTATGACAACAGGCGATTTTTTCACACCGTACTTATGTGGGATGTGAATGATCGCTTGTTGTCATGGAAATACTATAAACACAAGATTTTTTAAACGGAACAGCGAGATACAAAATATTTTAAAAATCGTGATTGAGAAAGATGACATCCTACTCTTCAGATACGTCCGATGTATAATTTTCGAACGCAGCAAGCGTTAAAAATAACAGTTGTTAATATTTGTTTGATTTGATTTAAATATCGAGTGATTTTTAAAATTTTTGATCACCTTTTGCCACGAAATATGGACGCCATGTCTAAATTTAATTGAGTCATTGCACTCCTTGATGCTGTTTTATAGTAAAACTAAGACATGCCGTTCAAATTTCATGGTAAAAGATGATGAAAAATTTTTAAAGTCACTTGGTATAAAAAGTGTGGCTAAAATAGGGTCTACTTCTAGCGCCATCTATTACTTTAGCTTGTTGTGACTATTATTTAATCAGAACACTATAAATATTAATGTTTAATCAAATATAATTGAAGAGATAAAAGAAAAATTTGTGAATTGAGATCTTCTTTCAGATTCTATAAAAATTTTGAAAAAAAAAATTTTTTTTTCAAAAACTGTACGTGATGGAAAAAATTACATACAGATTTCTTAATGGTATGAGACTCTCTTCTTAAAGCAGCAATAAAAATTCAAACCCCAGATTCATGCTGGCCTGTGTAGTCAGAGATTGTTAAAAGATTGGGCCAAACAAAAGTTATCAAGTACCTAAGCTATGCTGGTTTGAAGCCCCTTTCTTATGGAAAATTAACTGTGTTTGTATGTTTGCCTATAACCGCGGTGCGGAAAGAGGCATGACAGAGTGCATGTGCGGCGTGGGCGACAAATTATTTCGCGCTTTCGTTTATCTCTCTAAATCCCACTTCACGTCTTATGTCGCGCAACACATCTTCTATGAAAATCACGGAACTTGAGTGCTGCGTAATCAATCGCCGAAGCAAGAACCGACAATTATTTCAGTATTATTTCTTTGTTAACAGTGAATGAGAAAAAAGGAGGAATTATGATTCATAAGACTGTTGATGACACCAGACAATGACGCAACGGTCTTCTCTTGTGAATAATACTGTATTTGTATTTATTTGCTTGCTATTTTTGCTTTGCGCAGTACTATCCAGTTCTGTTGGCCGAACTATACAAACTGGTCCAAAAGTAATGGAACACAGAACAGTGGATTTCTGACATTAAAATATTTACCTAATTTTGTTATCAGCAAAAACAAAAACAGATGTTGACAGTTATCGTCATTTATTTGCCTATGAGGAAGTACTTATAGATACTGCACTATTTACCGTAAAACAGGTATCATTTATTGTTCAGCAACTGTTTATTACGTCATTTCATGCTAATAATTAATATCTTCTTTTATTCTTTTTTATTTTTATTTTGAAAAATAAGTGTTTATTGCAGCACATCATTGAACGCAGAAAAAAAAGTTCTTTCGAAATTTATTACAGTAATTATACCATTGCATTCAAAAAACAAAAGTTGACAGCTGTCTTAAATGTATTAAAGACGCAACATATGGTATATTGTAGAGTTTTTTTCTGCCATTTCATTTGATATTTTGACCGCTCAAATACGACAATAAACACCGACGCTATTCACGATGGTGTTCTTTTGGACTCAGCCTGTATATGCTCACTTTGCCATTCACAAAGTATTAGACCAAGAGCAGCAAGGGACTTATTTAAGGTATTTCAATAAGCTTGAAAATTAGTAGGAAGGTGCCCATGAGGATATTGAACACAGAACCATGCGTCTTAAGCGGGACACACATTGAGGCGGTTGCGGTGGCGATCACGGGAGCGGAGCGGTGGCGGTGGCGTTGCGATAGCGATTCTGGTGCACACACTGAAATCGCGATGATATTTTATTTAGTACCCAAGTAACACGTCAAAGTACAGTATAGTTTTATACAGAGTGGAAAGTTTAACTGGAATAAATTCTGTAACTTAGAAAATTACCATTTGTAGCAAAATTCTTGGAACAGGTCAATTTTTAATTTTTTAATTTTACTTTTAATTAATGGCGCATATTACAAAGGGACTTCTTTAACTTTTCAATTATTTGGAGGGGTGAAACAACCCCTAACTTTTTTTTTTAATGAAAGGGTATGTTGAGTAATTTTTTTTTTCTTAAAGCTTGTTCAATTGGGAGTACAGCTACGTTTTTATTTTTTAATTTTTCTTAAACAGTAAAAGGGGAAAAAATTTTTAAATTTTTTTGACTAGAACGATTTTAATGTATCAGATGTTCAAACTGCTTGCCACCTCTCACTTGGCAATACCCTAATCGATTATAAATTTATGAGATAATTATCTAGGTCTCACATTGACATTTAAAAAAAAATTCTTTTGGAAAAATCAAATCGATATCTCAAAAACTATAGGAAATTTTGAGAAAAACGATAACGTGAGACCTAGATATGATGTTCTACAGCATATTTAAAAAAAATCAGTTCTGTCTAAACTATAAATTTCGTAATCGGGGCACATTAGCTCTAAAATTTGTAGTTTAGACAGCTCTCCGTTAGAGACGCTGTATTACAACGACGATATTTCCCGAAAATTTTAAAGCTGTTTTTCTCAGCTATTATTAAATTCACAGAACTGATTTTTTTTTTGAATATGCTCTAGAACATCATATCTAGGTCTCACGTTATTGTTTTTCTCAAAATTTCCTATAGTTTTTGAGATATCGATTTGATTTTTCCAAAAAATTTTTTTTTTAAATGTCAATGTGAGACCTAGATAATTATCTCATGAATGCGTACTGAAAGTTTGAGCTTATAATTTACAATGGTTACTCAGAATTTTTTTTTTAATTAGCGCTTTGTAAAAGGCCTCTTAATTTTTATTGTGCTATTTCGTTTATTTGTGTTATTTATGTAATTATAATTATATAAAACAATAATTAAAAAAATTAGATAAATTAAAGAATAGCTAAACGTCAATTGTTTCAATAATAAGTCATATCCTTGTGAGATATTCCAAAAAATTTGAAAAGCTTATATCTCGCAAATGTCTTGATTAATACATCAAGTATATTATATTTTTGTAAAGGAAATGTTATGCTCTTTTTAAAAATGCAAAAATATAAGTTCTGCTTACATCTCGAAAACTGTGCGGTTCAGAAAATTGTAACTAAGAGCAATGAATTCTACGCTAAAAAATGCCTTAAGAATGTTTTTACAGAAATCAGAAATTTTCATAAACAAAAGAGCTACGATGGTTTATAGAAATTGCAGAATTTTGAAAAACACCTTGTAGCTCCGAAACGGTACACGATATCAAAATGGGGTCTTGACCATTGAGTTTCTAATAAAAATCGAGCTCCAGGCACCTAGATCAGTTTTTGTCTAACTCTTCTAAAAACATGTTTCCTATTAAAAGTGTCAAATTTGGCCCACTCTGTACCTGGTGGCCCAACGGTGTGTATTTCTTCTGTGGAGTCTATAGGAATAAGAAGTAGAAAAAAAGAGATTAAAAAGTTATACTAGATATCACGCGGCACATTTCAAAATTATTTTTAACTATACAGGGTGTTCCAGAAAATTTGTGGTGTATAGAGAGAGATTTTTTTAAAATGGAAAACCCCATATAATTTTACAAATTTAGATGTCCCGCGGAGAGCTGATTACAACAATATAAATATATATTGGTTTCACTCAGTTATTTTCGAAAAAAAATTTTTTCTTCGAAAATTCCTTAAAAATTTACAAACATTGAACTTATGTTTCTGACTATGGAGATGACACAGACTTACGAAAATATAACAAAATATTTTTAGGACCTTGGAGTTTATGAAAATATGAAGAAAGTAAAAATATCTTTTAGCATTATACAGGGCAAACAATACTTGCGAAGCACTCAGTATCTCATTTTTTTTTAAATGGAATGACATATTTTTTCTTTTAGAAATAAATAGTACTTAAGTTTAGCTTTTTACTTATATCGGGTTATACAGCGTGTTTCATTGATGATGCACCAAACATGAGGTACACGTTCCTGACATCATTTCAAACAAAATTTTTAACCGGAGCAAGTTGAAATTTGCATAATTTGGACTCAATGGTTTTAGGAATTCTGTAGCACGCGGAATCAAAACAAAGCGTGAAACAAAACCGGCGCACAGTGGGCTCAAACAGATAATTAAGGGAACTTTATTAAAAAGGTCATGTATTTTATTGATATCAAAAAATAACACATTTAGTTTAAGCAGACTCTTATTAAGTCGGAACGACCCCTTATTTGATTGAAAATGTATCTAGATGTTTGTTTTGCGTTGAAGAAGCTGAAAGAATAGTGTTGACATTCTCAGCGACTGTCGTCGTCTCATTTGATTCTACGTCATTTCGCAATATTGTTCAGTATTGTTTATTAATAAATATTTTTGTTTTTGCAATGTCGAACATCATCGAAGGTTTATAGATGTTTACAGTGTATTAATTTAGCTGCATCAACGAAAAAATGAATATTATTAAGCATATTTGATTTGTCTTGAATTGTCTCATATTCTAAAAGCCACATCTTTTTTTGCAAGAGTTTGCATATCACTAATTATGTATTTGCTACTCTTAAAAATGCAATCTTTTGTTTTCTAAACAAAATACGTGCCCGAACTTGCTCCTTTTCTGACTTTTTTGAATTATTGTTTGTTATAGATAAAACGAAATACAAGAATTTATTCCAAAAGTGGTTAACTCATAAACATTTAACTCATGAAAAAATTTGAACAATTACAAGTTTTTGTGTTTAGTAAAGACAAGATGACGGATTTACAACATTTAAATAGAAAAAATGAATATTTTATTAAAACTATAGAAGAAAAATGGAAAAAAATGTAATCGAATCTCATCGCGGTTTCTTGCTGGTAATTATTTACGGTTAGGCTCGATGCACACGTGCGGTTTTTGGCCGTGCGGCACCGCAGCGGTAAAATGCCGCACGTGTGCATTAGTCAATAAATACGTATGTACCCAAGTACCGCAAAAGTCATAAAATTCACGTACGGCACAGCAGCGGTACCGCAGCGTGTGTGTGCAGTTGCCTCATTTGATCTATGGTTACACAGACCGCAACTCCGGCGCCGCTGCAGTGCCGCACGGCCAAAAACCGCACGTGTGCATCGAGCCTTAGGGAAAGCTCATCAATGAATAAATAACTGTAACTTCTATTTACATTTTTTTTATTTTATTTTTACTAAGATAGTACAACATCAAAATTATCTAACTACTTAAATTAGTAATTTTTTGCAGGTAGACTATTTTTTAGCTATAATTTCTTAATATATTCTTCATTTTATAATAATAAATAGTTATACGTAATTATGCCTTTTTGGGTAAATTTTTAAAAAGACTGATCTTTCGTTGTTGATTCAATAATAAAGTTCTCCTAATTTACTATGTGAGACCACTGTGCGGCGATCTAAATTGCTTTATGAATGGGACACAGCTGGGGGGCAATAAAGTTACAGAAATTTATGACTACATTTTGTTTTGATCTTGATCGATATAAAAAAATAGACGCACTCGCTCGGTCATTCAACTGCAGTAGCAGCTGCGATGTGAAATCGCGTGAATATTTAAACTTATTTAATTTAATAATAAGTTACAAATGTGGGGCTATGCGAAAATGTGCATTGTTGTCGCACATTACAAATTGTTATTCAAATAAAATTTGTCGAATCTTAAAAATAAAAACATTTATTTTTATTACATGATTATTACGTTATTATTACAAGAAATGCCCAAAAATGCCTCCTTCCTGCTGTACACATAAAAAATACCAAGTCCTTAATTGGGGTAGTGCGGCGAATGAAATGTTTTGGGTAAAACCAGGCACTTGGGCGCTAAATTTCTACGAACGATTTCATGAAACGGTTTATCAGTGAATGTGAATAATAAATTCTTAAATAAGCGCAAACTACAAAATGTTTGAACAATCCTAACAATTAGAAAATTCGTATTAAATGGAGAATCGAAAATAAACGACTATTATTTTTATCGATTTCAAACAACCACGATGTTTTAAATGTGTTTTGCCGTAGCAGCTGGGGCGACATTCTAGCTAGAGTAATAAAATAAACCAATAAAGCGATTCGTATGAGAATGCGTCACAATCCATTCATTCTCATTTAAAGTCCATCCTAAAAATATACGACTTTGCTTTCCCTTCGATTTTCTCGAAACTTATTCATTTAAGAAAAAGAAATTATAGAAAACTTTTATTTCCTTTCACGATATCTACCGACATACCCAGTTTGGTGCATCTCCACTGAAACACCCAGTACAGAGTGATTGAAATTCGAGGGCCAGCATGGGATCTCTTTATTATAAGAGTTAGAGAATCGGTTAAATGGAGGCAAAGTTGTCAAATTTCATGGTGATTAATAATCTGTTAAGAATTTTTGAACTATCGAACGATTTCTCTACAATCGGAGAAAAACGAAAAATCGCGATTTTTGAAAATCGGAAATAAATTCTTTATTTGATTTTTTTCAAAATCTGTGATAACATTCCTTAAGCAACTTTTTACGCTTGATTGAATGCCGAACGTACTTTATTTCTAGAGCGATTCGTTTTTGTTTTTCCAGAGCCAACTTCATTTTTTCTTATGGGCGCGATTTCTGTTGTTTAGATAGGTAGATAGCACATTTTCTTCTGAATTCATTGGTATGCCAGCCACACTTGTTATTTTGTTTAAATTTTCATTGGAAAATTTTGAAAAAACTTAAATTAAATTATGTGCACATATTAAGTTAGCTTAGTTTCACACATTAAGTGAGCTTAGATTCAGTTGTATGCTGCGTAGCCAACGTTCGTTTAATTGGTCTGTAATTAAATACAGAATTACAAATGAAGAAAAACGTGATATGTTGCGTATCTTTTATTGTCACAACGAAATTTCATTACAAGTGCTCAGCGGTATTTAGAAACTTATCCGGAAAGAATCCAACCAAGTATTAAATATTTTTCCAAGTTGGATAACAATTTGATTTAAAATGATACAACGTATACGGGTAAGTATTGCGGAAAATGTCTTCGAACAAATACTCTGATTATTTTTCTGTATTCTATTTCTGTACACTCTCTTCGAGTTTCAAATGTGTCATTTTGAATAAAATTGTTATCTAACTTGGAAAAATATCTAATATGCACTTGGTTGGCTATGTATCCTTGCCTGCGCAGTATACAATTGGACCTAAGCTAATTTAATGTGTGTGCATGAATCTAATTTCAATTTTTTCAAAATTTTTCAATGAAAAGTGAAACAAAATAGCAAGTGTGGCATACTAAAGAATTCAGAAGGAAATGTGCTATCTATCTGTCTAAACAACAAAAATCGCGCCCATAAGAAAAAATAAAGTTGGCTCTGGAAAAACAAAAACGAAACGCTCTAGAAATAAAGTGCGTTCGGCGTTCAATCAAGCGTAAAAAGTTGCTTCAGGAATGTTTTCACAGATTTTGAAAAAAAATCATAAATAAAGAAGTTATGTCCGATTTTCGAAAACCGCAATTTTTCGTTTTTCTTCGATTGTGAAGAAACCGTTCGAGTTATTTCAATTTTTTTTCTATTTAACCGATTCTCTATCTCTTATAATAAGCGAGATCCCCATGCTGGCCTTCGAATTTCAATCACCCTGTATACCTTTATTTCTAACATTTGTTTTACTAGAAATATTGTTTTTACTACCATTAGAATTTTTTTGTTTTTAACCTTTTATTTTTGGAAATAAATTATAACCATAAATTTTAAAACTAAAAACTACATTTTTGTAAGTACATTTTCATTTCATTACATTGTTAACCATGCAATAATGAGTAAATATTATAAGTGACCGGCAGAGAGTTGGATACATATTGCTGTGATATTAACCAAATTAATAAAAGTTTCATAAATTCAATTTAATTCATATCAAATTATTATTTTACTACATCTACACAAACAAAGTATCTGGAAATAAAATCAATATTAAAAACCAAAATTCAAAGAAAGTAAACCAATGAAACTTACCAAAGATAGATAAAAGTAAATTACGTTAAAAACAAATCAAGAAGTTTTGATCCAAATCATGTACTAAGCAACAAGGAGGTGCTCCGGCGTACAAACGAAAGGTTTCTGAATAACTTGACCGACGATATCACCTTGAGCATTGCATGCGATGCTCACCTCAAGTTGTGGACGGACGGCGCATGCAGCTGAGGACGACAGATGCCAGGGACTGACAGCGTGCGGATGAAAACGACAGAAAGAGGGGACATCGGACTACAACAAACTTTTGGACCAACACCTGAAATTATAACTATTAGTTTGGGACGTCAAAATTGTTCATGGGTTTATTTTGGGATATCTGTTTGGGAAAAGTTTATATTATATAAAGTTTAGATATAATAATAAATACATACTTACAAATTATGAATATATTAAGAAAGAAACTGTATTATAACAAAATTTACATGACATTTTAAATTGACATTTATTAACGTCAGAATTAAATTGAAGTTTAATAAAAAGAGAGGAAATTAAATTCGATTTGAAAAAGTCAACATGTTGCCATAAAAACGGTTAACATGGAAAATCAATATTTATACGAGCTGTAATAAAAGCAAACAGAATCAAAATTATCATTGTGATTATCATTCACAATCAAACCTTTCAAGACAAAACATCCAACTATAATTCTCTCTGATTTTCCATAGTTCATATTTAATATTATTTTACATTCATTCATTAATAATTAATCATTCATTTTGAGTTACCTTTTCCTTTAAAAATAGTTTTCTAGTTTAATATTTATTAATTTTGACGTTAATAAGATTCCTTTCAAATTTGACAACTTACAAATTTTTATAAATAAATTCTTTCATTAAATTGAATTAGAATACTTATTTTAACTAAGGAACGAGCTTGAGAAACTGGAAATGCAACAGTAAGTAATAAGAAAGTAAAAAATTATAATATTACTGTAAGAAAAATCTTTAGAGAACTGTCAACACATAATAATTAAATTCAAGTCAATAAACGAATACTATCGTTTACGATTCGTGACAATCGTAAGTGAGGTATTTAAACAAATTGATAAAAATTTAAAACTATATTAAAAATGAAGGGATAAAGGGATGTATCAAATTATGATTCGTGACAATCGGTAGTTCGGTCATCTAAACAGAATAAAATTTAATATTTACAAATTCTTGAAATTTCTAATTAACAGTAAATTGGACATGATTAGCGACAATCGTAATCTATTTATAAAATAAATTAGAAATTACAAAACATACACTTTTTCAAAATTTTTTAAAAATATAAAAAGACTTTCTTAACTGTAAGAACTCACGATCTACATAAAGCCTCACAAATAATAAGAAGAATCCTATTGAAAAATAAATTAAAAAGGAAAAAGAAAGAAGTAATTAAATAAGAAATTAAAAGGATTCGATACATAATAAATTGGCTTCACCAAGACTAGGCCAAAGAAGAATACTAAATTAGAAAAATCATAAATTAAAAAATTAATAACACCTCAATATGGGAAACTTTTTTATTATTGATTTATCAGAAAATTTTATTCTTTATGAAAGTTCCTAGAGCTTCCCAAACTTAAAAAGCAGATATAAAAATTCGAATACCGCTGGTCACATACCGAGGAAATAAAAATATTTGAAGTGGACATAAGAGTAAAGTACCTTTATTTTCCAAGATACGCGGAAATATTATTTGAAAAAGTTATTCAGAATTGTCATAAGATCTCAAACATGAAATCATGGCTGACTATGATGAAAAAAATTTTTTTTCTCACACAATGCACTCGCTTAACATGAACTCCTGCTACTTTCCAGCTACTTTATGTATTACAGAAATTTACAACATAAGTCCAAACAAAAATTTCTTCATTTTTTCCAAAAATACATAAAATACATAAAAATACAAAATATGTAATACATAAATAAAGGTTGAAAGTAATGTATCATGTTTTTAATTGTTTTTAAGACGTGAAGACTGCATCTCGGAGACATGAACAATCGCGCTTAACATGAAACAGCCGGTTTTAATTAGTTCACGTTAGCGCGAGTGCACTGTATTTACCTGTTTTTTTCGTGTCAATGTGTGTATCGTAAAACGTTAAATGTGTAGACCTGGACGTTTCTTCAGGTGTGATATAAATACACTCTGGGATTTAGTTTTTGCTCATTTACTATACAAAACTTATAAATGGAAGGCTAAAATGTTCAAATAGTAGTAAAAACAAGGTAACCTGGTATCAGTAGAAAGCTAAGTTTAAGAACTACCCATTTCTGAAATAAAAAATAAGTCATTCCATTAAAAAAAATGAGATACTGAGTGCTTCGCAAGTACTGTTTGCCCTGTATAATGCTAAAAGACATTTTAACTTTTTTCATATTTTCAAAAAGC